>OZ038499.1:71984399-71994399 GCA_964036315.1 Acanthosepion esculentum | reverse complement strand
TTCCTTCTGCTATTCTCTATCTTTACAAGAGTCAGATCAGGTCGAAAATAGAGAACTGGTGTCACACTGTCACATATATGGGAAAGAGCAGCTCAGTATTCACTTTCTGGTTCAAAAGCGTCTCCGTAAGAGCCGAATTATTTTCCAACCCTTTCCCACAGACGAAACGTTCCAAGTCTATTGCTATTTCCATGGAAAGTGTTTAGACGAGCTACATTCCATAGTTCCACCAGTTCTATCCTTCACAGCTAAGAGCTGCTAAGCCACGCACATTGTATCGAACTATTTCCCTTTGTATTTCATAGGGGAGATGTAAGTTCCACTCGAGCAACTTCTTCCGACGAACCGCTGCTTTGTGGAAGCAACTCTTCCAAGAGAATGTTTCTCCGGTCATTACGATCTTAACCTATTCAAGTCTAACTGTTATCTTCCCCACACATCACCTAAAATGGTGTCTTTTGTTTTGTAATATTGGACCTTATACAGAGTGAACATCATTGGGAAAAATTGTAATGTCCAGCATGAGGGAGAGAAATCCATTGTAACGTGTATGCGCCTGTGCAGCATGTGTATCATGTGCATATGTATGTGTATGTATATATGTATGTATGTGTGTGTGGGTGTGTGGGTGAGAGAGAGAGAGAGAGTGAGAGTGAGTGAGAAAGAGAGATGGAGAAATACTTATTGTGTCAATCGTAACAACATAAGATACGGAGATGACACTCTGCTGATAGCAGATCCAGAAAAGAAGCTGTAAGAACTCCTAAAAAAGGTAGAAAAAGAAAAGCATTAAGAGACTAATTATTAAATTTAAGACAGAATGTCTAGCATTCAGCAAGTGGGACAGCTCAAGGTGTGAGCGACCAACTGGAGACATCAGAGCTAGTACAAACGTTAAATTACCTGGGAAGATTTGTAAAAGAAGACGAAAATATAACACGGGGAACGAAGGCGTGTCAGAATAGGATGAGATGACTTCCATAGGTATAAACAAAGTATTAAGAGATTTTGTTAAAAACAAAGAAAAAAGTGTAGAAATTCTATATAATATCTTTTCTCCTATATGTTTATGAATCCTGTATAATTTCCTCACAGATGAAGACTAAACGTGAAACACCAGGAACGTTGTTCTACAGAAGGTTGCGAAGAATACCGTGTCCAGAACAAGCGAATGGAAAGGCTATTCATAGTTACAATCAGAAAGTGCAATTTGAAATTTCTTTGACATCATGAGGAAAAGAATATTGGTGAAATTTAAGACGCATAGATATATTGGAAGTAAGTGCGATAGGGAGAAACTAACAAGCTTATATAAATGGATGTAAGACCACGGACTGGGAAGGAGGGTAAGGAAGTAGACGTTGATTAGAGCTGTAAAGAACAGGCAACTCTGGAAATTCACTGGGTTGCATGAAAAACAAACAAAAAAGAAAAACACTCAACCATTGTATTTCTGGAAGATACTTCTCTTTTTAAGGCAAACATCTTCATACTTTTAGTGCTGAAAATAGGGTAAGTGAACATTGAGTTTTATTTATAAAACTAAATGTTTACTTATCTTATCCTTATGTATATAATAATAAATTATATATATATATATATATATATATATATATATATATATATATATATATATATATATATATATATATATACAGTGGGCTAAGATAATGTTTTAGCCACTCTTGATTACAGCAATTTTGGCTTGTTTAATAACGAATCTCCTTTTGTATTCAGAAAATACTGTGTTAGTATCAAGCTACTCTCATCTATGAACAATAGTTGACTTATATCTTGTAATGAAAGTTCGTGAAAGGAAATTAGTGAATTTGAACAAGGGCAAATAATAGGATTGCATTAGTGTGGCAAGTCAAATAGAGAAATTTTTTCCAGGTTAATCATGAAACGGTTAAAATATCAAGAAATTTAATGAACAACGGTATTGTCGTGTGGAACAACGTTCAGGAAGATCAAGGATCGAGTTTGAGCGAACGAAAAGGGCACTGAATAGGGAAGTCATTAGAAACCGTCGTCAGAGCGTCAAAGATGTCGCCAACAGCATGAAAATGTCACCATATTCGGCGAGAAAGACTCTGAACGTGCAAGGCTATCAAAGAAGAGTTGCAAGAAAGAAGCCCTTGATTTCAGAGGTTAACAGGAACAGGCGTATGGACTGGGCGAGAGAATTTGAGAGCAAAGATTATGAATTTTGGCAGTTTGTAATTTAGTCAGATGAATGTAAATTCTGCCAATAATCTAATTCGAGATTTGTTTATGTTTGGAGAAATCAGGATGAGACTTGGAACACTGAATGTCTGCAGGCGACCGTGAAACATGGTGGGATTGGAGTAATGGTGTGGGGTGCTATCGGGTTTGGAGGGATTTCTGAACTTATTCTTGTTGTCGAGCGGTTGAATTGTCCAAAATACTGTCAAATATTAGAGAAAGGACTACTCCCACTATTTGAAACCAGTCAGATTGACAAGAATTCTAACTTTTTCAAGAAGATGGAGCGCCATATCATACGAGCAAAGTAGCAAAGGCCTGGAAGGAATCGCAAGGAATCAAGTCACTGCCATGAGTAGCCAAAAGTCCTTGGGAGCACCTTGACCGTAGACTTCGAGAGCGTGCAACCAAAAATACGTCAGTGGCAACCCTTAAAAAAACATTGCATATAAAATTATTTTTTCATATCAAGTTTAAGTATGTATATTACCAGGTCACATTTTTTTAAAGTTTTATTTTTAAATATTATTTAAGGAAAATTTTTGACAATGACGGCAAAAATTAGTTAATTCATTTCTCTGATTCAGTAAATTTTATTTTTTATAAACTTAGTAATATATAGTTTCTCATGTATGTACAAAGGACATGGGTCATTTAATGGCCTACATATTCTAGCTTTTCCTATTAATTTCATTTTACTGGAGGTGTTTTATTGGATTCTTTTAAGTGTTAGAAGTACTTTGTGAGAGATGTTTAGGTTAGAATACGTTTTATTTAACTACAATTTTAAAAGATGTTTAGGTTAGAATTCGTTTTATTTAACTACAATTTTAAAATATTTTCACTCTTAATTTTAATAGACTATTTTTCTTTTTAAAACAAGTAAATGTAATAGAATTTCTTACAGCATATAAAATTATTTTTTCATATCAAATATAAGTATGTATATTACCAGGTCGCACTTATTAATTTTATTTTTAAATATTATTTAAGGAAAAATTTTGACAATTTTAATTTAATTACAAAATTAAATCCGAAACTTTTAGCTTCCATTTTTGAAACATAGTTATTATTGTGTAGCGAAAAAAATATTTTAAATCAGTTTATATATATATATATATATATATATTTCTGGCACGTTATTTGAGTAAAATTAGAAAATTTAAAGTTAAATTAGTCTGATTTGAAAT
Organism: Acanthosepion esculentum; assembly: GCA_964036315.1. Taxonomy (NCBI): domain Eukaryota; kingdom Metazoa; phylum Mollusca; class Cephalopoda; order Sepiida; family Sepiidae; genus Acanthosepion; species Acanthosepion esculentum. The sequence goes on along the minus strand of OZ038499.1, from coordinate 71,990,983 downwards.
AAATATTACTTATAGCATAAAAAAGTAATATATAATCATTTCTTAACGATGGGTCCTGTCTTTCTTTGATCTTTATTGGAGTATCGGTAATTTTTGGAGGTCTTATGGATGACCAGAATTGACACAAATTTACGAAATCTAAGTGAACGCATTTCTTTTGGTTATTAACTACCTAGTAATTTTTACAAATGAACATAGTTTACGTAATTATCTAATATTTTATTAACTTTTATTTACCTTTCGAAGATGATTTATGCAAAAATAAATAACTACTATAAATTTTTCTTAAATTAATTTCTCTGTCAAGGGATAAAACTCAGATCACGTGACGTTTTCATAATAATGTCACGTTTAGCCTTCCATAGGTGAAAAATGGAACGAATTAAATAAAAAAATTAAAAATAATTATAAAAATAGAATATTAATACTACATTTATTAATCTTTCAATTTTGGATTCGTAAATTTCGTTTCCACAATATTATATCCAGGAAATAGCCATATACAGAATTATACACGATTTTAAAACTATTATAAATTATTATAATTAAAATAAAAAAAAATAAAAATTTCTTGTAAAAATTCATTATTCATCGGAAAAAAATTTATTTCTTCAGACAATAATGTCTTTAATATAACTTATTTAAAAAAGCAATTAAAAGCTTTTCTAATTAAATAATGTCATAGTTTTATTGCATTTATTATTTTTCAAATGAAAGCAGATTTTCAGTGAGAATAGTAAAAGTTTGAAAAACAATTAGCTGATTTACATTCTCCAAGGAGTCCTACTTTTAACGAATAAAACAAATCAGGAAATAGAAAGGTATTTTGCGAAATTTTATGAAATTAAGTAAGTGGGGGGTAACATATGTAAAAAAAGAAATACCAAAATTTTCTAAAAAAAAAAAAAATATTAATTTAATTCATTTGTGAATAAGTAAATTAAAATCGGACAATTATTTGATTTTTACAAGAATTTTCAAATCAATGTTTTTTCAACGGAAAAAAGCGCAAAAAGTAAAAAATATAATTATTACGCTACCCGATGACGTAAACAAAAGAAGAATTAACCAAAATTTCGAAGGTGTTAGAAAGGTTTAAAAAATTTTAAAAAATAATCAAAAAATACTTTGTTCTTTCATCGTAAAAATAAACACTTTGTGGATAAAACTTTATTTTTATTAAGTTTATGGGCTTTTTCTTTACGCTATACTGTTTTCCGCGAAAAGGTGGAGGTACCTAGCTAATACATGTACAATAGAATGAATTTGGAGTGAACAATCCAGTTTTTGGCATTTTAAGAAGTACTTATCCTTTATTTCTTGAATTTCTCATTTAACTTTCGGTCTCTCTTAATAATAAAATCTTAGCCGACATTAACTAATTCAGTCATACAGAAGAAAATAGCAGCAGCAGTAGCACCACCACCACCACCAACAAGAACACTAAATCCTGGCGTGATATATAAATGACTAAATAATAAGTAACAAGCTCCGCCCTCTGTTAGTAAACCAACCAAAAAGAAGCAACACCAAAAACCAACTAACGAACCCAATGGAGAAGAAAGTTTCCTCCAGCCCTTTCGTCGGCCCCCAGTTAAATTTCAAAGTTTTAGAAATAGAATTAAAATAAAGTTAGAAAAAAATCAGAAAAAAAGTTTAAACGATAAAAAAGTAAGCAGAGAGTAATCATCAGTTTCCTGCTGTTCAAATTCTACCCGACCATCCCACCGGCCATCTCCTCATTTTTCAAGTCAGGACGTTTTTGTTACTTGTCGCGACACATTCCTTCAATTAGTCCAGCCCATAGTACATAAGGTAGAATATCAAATCCATTACTTGGGTAAGGCAACCAGCCGGCCGCCTGCCAGACGACTTGCTTAGCAATCCCCACCATATCCATCGCCCAGCTTCGCGTGGGCAACACATAACTGGGTCCAAAGTAGAGAGGGCGAAGAACGGGACAGAGATGAATTGCAGGTTGGGAGGATGAACGTGAAGAATTCGCGGGTGAAGTGTGTTTCTTTGGAGTTCTATAAGACATTTCTGTGCTCAAAAAGTTGAATTACCCTCTGCTTATTTTTGTTTTCTTTGACATTTACGTCGTCCTTGTTTCTTTATGCTGTTTTGTCTTTTATTAAAGTCGTTTTTCTTTTCTTTTCCATCTCAATTATTTCTCCCTTCTTTTCTTCCATAGGTTTTCTTACTTTGTCCTTCAATTCTATATTGCATTTCAGTTTCACTTTTCTTCTATTCCTATTTTCCATTCTTTATTTTCCTATTCATTCCGTTATTCTTTTCTGTTTCATATTCATTCCATTCTGATTTCTCTATGCATTACTTGTAGCTGCTTTCTTGTTTTTTGTTTTTCTCTCTTACACGTCTCTTACTATTACATTATCGCCCCCTTTTTAATGTCATCATCTAGTATCATTATCTGTCTTCTCTTTTTTAACGCTTTTCTAATAGTTTACATAGTCCTTCGAATTTAAAAAAAATTGTTCTCTCTCTTCATCAGGATCATCATCATCATGATCATCATGATCATCATGAATACGGATTCTTCTTCTCTCAGATGCGAGTACTCACCTGATCATTATTCTCGAAGGGTCACAGAAAAGTTCTCGATCCGACGAAGAACAGATCTAAAATCGTTTTGATTTTTTGTCATTTGATAATATTTTGAAACGTAGAAGTTTTCAATCTCTCATCAGATACTGGAATAATAACAAAGATTTGACTGTTTCGCCTGCAGCTGCTTTTTCAGGACAACAGGTTTTGATCTTTTTTTCAAAACTCCAACTGAGTAAATAATTATCAAGAGACGATAATCTGTAACAACAGAAACACAAACTATCAGTTAATTAGTTGATTATATTAAAAAAATTAATAAAAGAAAACAGAATTAACCTTCATAATTTGCTGATCTGCATAAAAGGGGTACATGAAATTTTTCAAAGCAGCGAGTAGCTGGGGACATAGCAGGAGTAATAATTCAAAGTTTAAATGGTTACTCAATGGTTACAGAATTAGGGAATAATTCCGTATGTAATCAAAATATTTTTTACAAATTCTTGATGCCTGGTCTTTAAATGTTCGTAACAAAATTTGAATACTTTATAAATAAATTTGGAAACAAACTGCCACTTCCCACAAGCTAAGAATATAAAATATTATTTCAGAAAAATGTTAACAGAATTGCAGAGAAAGATAAAAAGACGGTGAGAGGGATAATGAATAAATGTGAGCAGCTCAGTAGAAAGAAAGAGAAATAGAGAATAAAAGTGAGCTGTCAAGAAGAAAGAAAGAATGAATGAATGAATGAATAAGGGAGATAGATAATAATAGTTTGCAACCAAGAAGAAAGAAAGAGAACAAGAGAATGAGGGAGATTGAGGATAAAAGTGGGCAGCAAAGAAGAAAGAAAGAGAAAAAAATGTGTGGCATAAACGGAGAACGAATGTGTGAATTGAACAAAAGAAAAAGAGAATGATGGAGATAAAAAACAATAGTGAGCAAAGAAAATAAAAAAATCCTAAAAAGAGTGAAAACGGGAGTGAAGAATGACGATAAGACATGAAAGAGAAATCCGGTATAGAAGGGCAAAATATATATTGTTGACACTGGTGCAGACAGTTAAACTGTGTAAGATTGTAATATAATGCTTTTCAATATTTTTTCTTTTCTCTCAATTCTTTTTTTCTCATTCTTTTTTCCAAATTGTTTCGTCTTCTGAAACATTCCCAAATGTTATTTTTAGACAGACATTTTAACTGGTTGTCTTTATCATATGTAAAATAACATAATGCTTAAGTACCAAATATAAAAATAAAATCACCTATGCAGCAAAAATCACCACAGTCAAGCTAGTCTGTGGTGAGCATTAGGAGTGAATTCGAACCTTAGTTTTCCTGGTGATCGTGTAGTAAAAGAAAGTTTTAAAAAACAGGGTATTTCAGTATTCTTATCAGCTATAGTTATCAGGATAAACTAATTATAACCAGTTTTTAAACAAAAACAGGTCTCTCTCAGCATAAAGCAAATTTTCTTTTGAATAAAAATATCTTTTAGGAATAGACAATGAAATTTATTGTTCTTGTCAGTGTCAGTCGACGTAGAAATAATAGTGACTGTAGATATTTATAGCGGATCAAAACAGTGAATATTTAACTACACAGTGAAACTTTTAAAAATCAACGCAAAGCCCAATACCTAGAGATAAAAAAGGATTTTGAAGAAGAGTATAAAATGGCTGCCACATATGTTTTCAAAGTCACGTGGGATTATTCTTTCTCTTATATTGTAAAATAAAATATATTTTTGCATTTTATATCGAAAAATCCATGATTGTTAATGGCCAATTATTCTATGTTAACTGTGATATTGTATTATTGATTAACTTTGTTTTTCTTAAATGTTTCTCCTCATCCTGCGTGTTGTCATTTATTTGAAAAGAGACATTCAGTGTGAATAATGATTGTTATAATGAGTCTGTGTCTTCGGGTGGAAATGTATATTACATATTTTCACGCGCGTGCGCGCGCACACACACACACACACACACACACACATATATATTATTTAGACGTGCAAAATTTGTGATTCTTTAATATTTTCATTAAAGAATGCTTCTTTCTTACCGAAATCAATATATAGAGTGAAAGGAACAATAAATGTACTTTATTGAAGTATTATTAGCAATTTGATCAGAAAAGTCATGTTCAAAATTATTCATATCTCATCTCTTACGGAATGGAAATGAGCGAGGCAGAAAGTGATTTAAGTTTTCTCCCTCACATCAGAGAGTTCATCACTTCCTTTAAACAGATGATACTCTGTGTTTTAGATCTGCTGCCAAATAGACGCTAGCGTTTGGATTCGTCACTATTCCTCTTCAAAAAGTAATCAATTGCTATGGTTAAGAGTAAAGAACAATTGATGATCTCACTTTAAGGATTGCGATAGCGCACCCTATAAGGAAAGGCTAACATGCCATATTCAAGCAATGTAAAATGTCAGTTCCAATAGTTGTCAAAAAATGCAAGACTCGCCACCCCATGAAAAAGAGCAAAGGATGAGGATGAAAAACTAATGTATTATCTTGCATGGCAAGAAATGTCCTTAGAGACATTAAGAATAAACAAAGATCACCGCCAAGGATATTTTTGCTTGATTTGAATGAATCCGCTAGTAAAATATACTATCAAACTCCTAGCAAAATTTACATAATGACAGTAATTCGACAAAGAATCAAGATTTTGATCACCAGTTTTTTTCTAAGAACTAACAAAAATTCAACTTCTTGGGGACAAAGATGTTACTTTTTTTGGTGCAAAAAGATACAGTCCTAATTGTCACTCTGTCCGATGGCAGTAGGGATCTTTTTCACTCAGTGGTACTGGCAGCCATGTTAAATGGGTTGGAATCATCACACAGTCTGTAAAAAAAACTTGAGCTTGAACATCAGTGGCCCTTTCAGCAAGACAATGAACCCGTACATGTGTCAAAATTTGCCAGTGTCAATGTTTTAGAAAGACCAATGCCAACTGAAGACCTTAACTCATCTGAGAATTTATAAAACAACGGAAGACACGAGAAAGCCCAAAGAATCTCGAGACCTAAGCAAAAGAGGAATTAACCCACATTCCTGTTGGTAAATGTCGGAACCTGAGGATGAGGTATAAAACCGTTTAAAAGCTGGGATTACGCCAAAAGTCGTTATATATTAAGTTATTGTTATGACTAATTTTGAAGATGGTTTTTGAAATCATATTGCAAATAGTTCTTCAATAAAATTAAGTTTTTATGTATATTCCTCATGAAGTATTTTTCACACTTATCAAATTTTTCAAGGTATTGAATAATGTCAATCGTAACCGTGTCTCTGTATTTGTCTGTCTCTATGTATAAATAACTCATTCTATATTAACACACACACACACACACACACACACACACACACACATATATATATATATATATATATATATATATATATATATATATATATACATACACATATATATATAAAACAAAAAAAATATACATAGGTGTAACTGAATGGTCATGCAAACCGAGAGACTACGCACACAAAACATCTTTTAACAATAGTAAATACGCGAACCGCAGAACCCTTTTTAACTATTTATTAGAACTTAAAAATAAAACAAATACACAACAATTATCATGGAAAATATGGGAAACAGTATCAGCCAACTACAATAGCTTCAAAAAGTATATACTTTATCTAGAGGAGAAGATAGCTATACTCACTCTCCGAGAGCAGCACAAATTATAAAATAAAAGATCAGAACTTATCTAAAAATTGCAGAGAATAAAACAAAGTTTTACTGCCTTATTTAAAAATCGAAAACTGCAAACGTCAGAATAACATAGTAAACCGGAAATAACTTTGTTACCCACGATGTCCCAATGGATAGCATATATATATATATATATATATATATATATATATATATATATATATATATATATATATATATATATTAGAGCTATCACTTAACATAAATGGCCTGGAGATTGCGTTTAAGTATGAAACAAGCTGAAACAGAGAAACATAGTGATAT
>OZ038499.1:71889399-71979399 GCA_964036315.1 Acanthosepion esculentum | reverse complement strand
TTTCCATGAAAAATTTTGGTATTATAGCTTTATTTGTAATTATAGAAGGGGATAAATAATTCTTTTCACAACTGTATATATATATTACTTCAAACGCTATTAGAGTTGATACCTGTGTCTGAAATAGATGCCACATTTTATTTTATTTTAAACTGTGTGTATTACGTTTTTTGGCTTGCGTATTTGAGAAATCCTAAAAAAAGAAAATGTGCTCTTTGGCAGGGATCGAATATGCAATCTATTTTTGTAGGAGAAACCACCGTTTGATCCGGCTTACTTTAGCGCTCGTCTACAGAGAGCACCATAGTTCAACAAGATGTGTGTATGCGCCCGCGTCTTTGTGTGTGTGTATTTTCTAAAAGGTACTATATTTACGAGAGAGAGTTCATTAGTGATAAAGATTTTATACATTTAGTGTGGAATCAACTCCGAGTTGATTCAAGTGATCTTCAGACCAGAAATTCATTTGAAGTGCAAAACTGACAGTCACCAAGCAGCCTTGATACTTATGTCCATACTGTATATTTATTTCTCTCTTTCTCATTATATATGCAACGCGTACTTAAGCAGAAAAATAATTCTTACTGTTTTTGTTTTATTTGATTGAAAAGTTTTTATATTCCTATTTTTTAATAAGTGTTTCAAATCAGCGCATGAGTTGTACTTTTAGATAAAATTCATGAAGAAACTTCAAAATATTTTTCCTTCTCGTACGCTCGACTATCACAAAGTTTTTTGTTTGCAAAATATATATATATATATATATATATATATATATATGTGTGTGTGTGTGTGTGTGTGTGTGTTTATATGATTTTTAAATGTCCGTGTTATGTAAGCAGCGTCATAAGTAAAGGTTTATAACTATATGTAAGAAATATACATTTTAAATGTCTGTATACAATTAGATTATAAAGATTCCCATAATGGGACAGTACCAAAAGAATAGTATATATTTTTTTACTTTTTAAACGCAATGGTGCGGGTGGTATAATGGATAGTGTTTCAGAATAAGAAATCTGAGTTCGAATTTGTTGCATTCACTTATTCGCAAATACCCTGGGGAAAAGAATGAATGCCTCTTTTCTCCCTCAGCCATGGATTAAATAGCAGCGCAGACTAGGTTCGCCAACTATGGTTTTCTATCAGTTTAAAAAGGAAAATCCTGAATTCAAAACACTGCCTGCTCCTGACGCTACAACAAAGATAGTCTAAGCAAAATCTTTCTTAGGTTTCGACCAAAGTGCTTATCAAAAATAACTTATTGAACAAGTGCTGTGCAAGAGGGAATTCATGTATTTTTAATCCAATTGTGAAATATATTTTCCTTAATGTGTATATTTTTTCAGAAGTATTTTGTGTATTACAATTAGAACTATAAAACATTTTATTATTGTCAACTAGTGATTGTCTATTTGTCATTTCGCGTTCTCGTGCTACATGCAGATATATGAAGTAAATATTGATAAGTTGCATGTTAACCTACGAGTGTATGTGATGGTTGCGTGGTCAATATAAAAATGTATTTATTTATTTTTGGTTATTAGTATTGGAGATTCAATCTTCTAACTAGTACGAGAATTCATAAATAACAATGATTCTACGGTAGGGTTATTTTGGAGGTCCAGTGTTCTTAGTAATAATTTGGTTAGAATGTGTAAATTTATTTTATAATAAATAATATAATGTTGGTACTTATTACAACCATTAATATATATATATATATATATATATATATATATATATATATATATATATATATATATATACACACACACATAAGTGGACAATGAGATCATCACCCAGCAGTCTACTTCATGTTTAAACGGAATCGTCAAGTCACTTAAACACAAGTAAGCGTAATAATAATAACCCAAAAACAAATGATAAAATAATAAATAATGAGTAAAAATTCAACAAAAACACTATAAAATAGCCGCAAAACTGCATTCAGATCCATAATTATTTACACCCAATAGCCCCTAGAAAAATTTGAAATATAACCATTATCGCCCTCCCAAAACAACCGTTAAAAGAATACAACAGACCTTACCCATGATGCACCACTGATCCTCATATATTAATAGTCGAGCCAAAACATAAGGCACATATCCTATATATATGCAATCACGTGTCGTGTTTTTTTGTGATGAAGAGTAGACAATTATTTACTACTTCATGTCTAAATATCTTTATGTTCATAAGCGGAAGTGTATAAATGAATTTTCTATAAGGTTGACATAGCATTTTTATTTGGACGTTTCTCATTACACATATTCCAAGTAAAATTTTAAGAATTAAAGTTATTTCATGAATTTAGTGAATTACGTGAAACCTTAAGTTTTCTTTCTACCCCCAACTTTTCCTTTAAATAGAAAAACAAACAGAAAAAGAAAGAAACCACAACAGACGCATCGAAATATTTATATCAAATTTCGAGTTTAATGAATGTAAACGTTTGAAATATTTATAACCAACAATTCCTACCGGCAGTTTTCACATGCCTGAGATAACATTGCATGCGAATGTAACTTGACTTTGTTTGTTATGGATAATGGCCACCCTATTGCGCAGTTCGTGAGTGTAATGAATTATTTCTTTTTTAAACTTGATAGAAATTTGTCCACAGACACGGCTTTTGTCTAAGACTTTCTTTAAAAACTAATTGTCTCATTGAATGTAGAATTTACGGATATGATGCTGTTAATTTCTTTGATTATTTTTCTATATACAGAAAGAACGGAAATTCCAAGTTTGGTAAAAAAAATACATAGACAGACAATTTTGTGCTAACCGGAAGAGTTACTACTATACAGTCGTATTTGTAAGGTCGATATAGAATTTAACCTATTTTCTGACAAGATTCAACGCTGGAAATATCTTTATAATTTTTCTTTCTGTAAAATTGGTAACTGTCTTTTTGCAGTATGTGACAGCCAGCATCTAGCAGTAACAGGTAACGGATAAAGTGATTGCATATATTTGGGTCGAAGTATCAACAAAATTCCATAAAAAGAAACGTTATTTATTTTCCTCTTGCGGTTACAAAGACATATTTTTACCGTTGCTTTTGAATTCGGTGGTAACGTAAGAAAACCAATGTTTTTAGTTATTCGTATGCTTATACCATAGGAACTACAACCGATATAGGTTTCTTAATGTAGCTTTCTAAACAAAACTTACGGCTGCTTAAGTCGTTGAGATGAGGAAAGGCAGTAATACACCATCTTTAATAAAAATATACTGACGTGCCAGTAACTTGTTCAGATACCAGTTACAACCGGTATAAATAAATGTCGTATATTAATACTTTTTCTAGACAGATATTTTATTCTACGTTGGTAAAACATCGACAAAGTTTCTAGTTTATTAATTTAAATGGAAAAGTTCAAAACACAACCTGTTCATTTCGGAATAAACCATTTTCAGGAATTAAGTCACTTTTTATTTAGCATCATTAAAACAAAAATTGCAGACACATATTTGATATTTACTTATATCATAGTAGACTTCAAGATTATGTTAGTGGGAATTAAGCGAAGATTGAATTCCCAAAATAAGACATCTGATTCCCCATCCAAAAATGTCTCTTGACATTGACAACAATATCAACAAACTAAAGGCAGGTGTATGTTTATCTCTCCCCGAGGTGAAATTTTCGTGTGATAGACGTTTCGTCTGATAGATATTTTGAGAAAGAACCCAATGACATCAGTCTTTGTAGCAGTGACCAGAGCAGATTCTTAAACCAATTCACTTTTATCGCAGTGAAGAATTGCTGTGGGAGAGACAATGAGAGTTTTGTGATAATTATTGTTGATTTCCGGACACGAATAAACAGAACATTCTAGCAAAATTAGCATTTATAGGAGCGAAGATCCTTAAGAGAGATTGACAGCCAAGGACTGTCAAAGAGAGAAAGAGGGGTGGAGAAATAAGGAGAAAGAGGGAGAGAGAGAGAGCGAGAGAGAGAGGGAGAAAAGAGAGAGAGATTCTCGATCAGCAACGATTAAATGAAGAAAGCTGGAATCAATCAGTAAAATTTCAATTCCTTATACAATACAATCAGGAAATTCGTAGATAAAAATCAGTTGAGTGCCACAAAATGCATAAATATCCGTACTCGCTCACTTATGGTGTGTTTAACGAGTCCTTTATTCGAAAGGATAACTTTCTTCAATTGCTCTACTCACAGTCATTACAGGTATGGCCGAAGGAACACGTTTTCATATATTGTTTTCTTTGATTATGTTTCTTGTTTAACTTGTCAGTATTTATCAACGAGAAACAAGTTCTTCCACGCACAAAATAAAAGAAAAAATAAAGCAAACTTACAGAGAATGCCAAGTGTTTTTGTCAATTTATTTTAAAATCAGACCTACTTCTACTCGTTTGGGAAATTGAATACGCCTATCTCTTCAAATGTTAATCGACGAAGTGATATAGAAATTATGAGTGGCTAGCATAAGGGCTATTGGTGCCGAAAGCGGAATCAGCGAACAGAGTTCGAATTTCATCCTAGGCTGTTGCACTCACTTTCGCATTAATACTAATGGGAAATAAATAAATCTATCTCTTAACCTCTCTATCTATGGTTTAGAAGCAGGGTAGACTGTCCTCTCTAACTTTGGATGACAGCCAGTCTAGGAGAAGGAGGTCATGGTGAGATTTGAACCCGGGTCTCATATTTGGAAAACACATATTCTAAAAATTAGGCCACGCGAGCGAACAAAAGAAATGCACCACCTAGTTAAAATGACTATGCATAAAAGTGGAAAGATGTGAAATTAATGAACGTGGTGGTTTGAATAATAAAATCGTGGGTGCTGGAAAATTTCTTAAAAGATAAATAAATAAATACAAGTAAATAAAGTAAATGTCCCCGCAGCTCCTATAAAAAGATATGCAAATTTCACGGTGTTGATAGCAGACAGAAAGAAAGCTGCAGAAACTGCTAGACAATGTAGTAAAGGAAAGCGGGAAGAAAAGACTAATTGTAAGAAGATAGAATGTATCAGCCGATGTTGCGAGGTGTGTTTTAGAGATAAAATCATGCTACATAAATCTCTCTGGGGTGGTCTTTAACAGACAACGAAAGATTTCGCACAGAACCTCGAAGGTGCATTGAAATAGCGAAGTAGGCCATTGACTTGTTCAAAAAAGTATTCAGAAACAGGACAATTTCGTGAGAATCAAAGAAAAGAGTGCTGAACTGCTATGCAATAGTAATCCTCCTATATGCCAGTGAATAGATTTGAGGTAACACAGTGGTTCTATAGAAGAATTCTTACTTAGAATTCCATGGATAGAGCATGTGAGTAAGAAACAAATTTAAAAGAAAATGGAAACAAAAACGACACATAGAATCAGAAAGACAGTTGAAATTTCTGTTGCCCATAATGGCGAAATAGTTCTTCGAGAATTTGACATTCACATAACATATTGAAGGCAAGAGGGGCAGAGAGAAATAAGGAACCTACCCAAGGGGCTTGTACAAATGGATAGCAGAACAGGAAATGGGACGTATAGTAAAACAACAACAAAACAAACAGATGTCATTAATAGATGCAAAGATGTGGAGAGTTATAACAGAAGATTGTAACCATGTGCCAAAAATTAATTAAAGCTGAATTCTTACCGAGAATGTTACTTCATGCAACAACAAACGATACTTTTACTGGTTGCTGGACTTTTGTGCAGAATTTCATATTTCCCATAGTCACTGGTCTTTCAGATATTTAAATATAATTATTGCTATATAAGTCTGATCGGTTCGATAAGGTCAAATTGGTAGCTGATCTAAAAAATGATCTGAATTCTGCTGTTAACTTGGATAATGAATGGCTTATCAATTTTAACGCCTCCAAAGCGAAGTTGGATTCTTTTAATCGCTTGAGCGAACCATTTTACCTTCCATCAGCATGGCAGATACTCACCTCCAGGTGAGTGAATCATTTCGCCTTCACGACTAATGTTTTCCGCTGACATTAAGTGGGAAGATTCTATCGAATTAATTGCTGGATCTGCTGTTAGGAAAGTTGGTTCGCTGTGTTGTTCTAGATCATTTTTCTCGCCAGAAACTATTTTACATATTTATAGGTCTACCCATCATCCTTGCTTTGAATAGTACTGCCACATCTGGTCTGGTGTCCCTGCTATATATTTAGAAATTCTTGATAAAATCCAGTGAAGAATCAGCAGTCTCATTTGTCCTGTACTTACGACTTCAGTCACTTTCCACTGCCGTAATGTAACTTCCCTCTCTCATTTCTATAAATACTTTCTTGGTAATTGTTCTGATGAACTTTCCTCTATAGTTACTAGACTTTATGAATTTAAACGCAGTACTAGATTGGCAACAAGGTCTGATCATTTTACAGTTGAAATGGTTAAATGTAACTGTAAATTCGATGCTAACAGTGTTTTCTATCGCACTTCACGTTTGTGGAACTCGCTTCCAGTTTCTTGTTCTTTTATCGTTCTCTCTCCTCGTAGTATTTTTCTCATACCTTCTAACACTCAGTAACCTATTACGTCTTAGTGGCGTTATTGCCTTGCTTGGGGTGAAATGATTAATACCAAAAGACAACAAATCGAGAATTTGTTCAATCCTGACTGTAAATCTTATTAAGATGAATCGGCAACAAATCAAATTTGGTAACCGATTAATGAGAATGGTTTGAAAAAGATAGAGAAAAAATATTAATATTCATGAAAAAGACGCACGTGCACTATTCTCAAACACAACTCCAGTATTTTATGAAAATTTCATAGCTATATAACTGAAACTAATCCGTCTCTATAAGATCCCTCCCGACTCACATCTTGAATCATTAAATTTTTCTCGTTTGCATAAGTGTCGCTCCCTTTGGGACAATAATCACAAAATTAATTCAAAGTATTAGAGTAAGGCACAATGATCTAGTTATGTAGAAAATCATTTTAAAATATTGGACAGAGATTTTATTTCATAAACACTCACGCACAAGCATTGTTTATGTATGACGTTTTTTATAGGCAAGATATAAGACGAATGAAGGCGTATATGGAATCGTTCAAGTTATGAATTCATAATTTTTGTAGCGGAGAGCTTTGTAAATTTTACCAATTAAATTATTATGTAAACCCATTATGAAACCGGCATTGTTTATCGTGTGAAATATAAATATTCAATACACAACAAAAACTAAAACAGTTTAATGCATTATTTACTTACACATATAGTAGGTATTTACTTCACAATTATACCTCATATTGGTTGAAACTTGTTATAGGTGTTTCAAATAAAGGCTACTCCTCACAATAACACATACTCATTTTACTTTGTGTAGTATACTGAATACTTTTTTTACGGTAATTTTAATTTGATTTCTATATTAAGTAAAACAGGCATTGTTTTATTGTGACAAACATATTGTTGACATTTTATATATGCAAGCAGGTATGCATGTATGTATATACGTATATCTCTCTCCCAGTATATATATATATATATATATATATATATATATATATATATATATATATATATATATATATATATATATATATATGACGAAGTAGGAAAAGTTTGCGTGTGAGGTGTTTCGTCTTTTAGGACTTCATCAAAAGGAAGAAACGCGTCACACGAAAACATTTTCCACTTTGTCATAGACATCAGTAATATTGTTCTATATATATAAACATTCATATATCGTTTTTCCACTGACGCACACACATACACACACACACATATATATATTTAAACAAACTCTCTCTCACTCTCACTCCTTTTCTCACTCACTCTCTCTCACTTTCACTCCTTTTCTCACTCACTCTTTCTCTCTCTCTATATATATATAGAGAGAAAGAGAGAGAGAGGGAGGGAGAGGGAGGGAGAGACAGAGAGAGAAAGAGAGAGAGAGACAGTGAGAGAGAGTTTTTCTTTTAAAACATTTTTTATTATTGGCGTTTTTATGCAAATTTATCAATGTTTCCAAAGAAATTTTCTGTTGTTTTTATCACTATGTATTTAATGGAATTGAAAATCTTTCTCTTTCAACTTTTGCCCTGGAATATGCTGAACTTTACTGTATTTCCTAAAAAACTCTTCACATGTCACAAAAAAAGAAGAAAAAAAAAGGCAAACAAATATACCAGCAAATATTTTATTCAGTAACACCGCCCTTAGGCTTAGTATGATGCTCTCTCGGAAGCAGTTGCATACTCGGATTATGTAGTTTCTGTATTCTTGAAGATTCCGATCTGGAAATCTAAGAGGACACATATTAAGAGTGATATGATCGTAATTCCTGGGTTGCATGGGTCATGTAGAAGTGATATCAGCCCCTCTTTGATCCTGGGCTACACCACCTTGTTTAGCACCTCGATGAAGGCGGTGGCAAATACCCTGAGAAACGTTGAGAAGAAATACAGTTGCATAACATGATCCTTGTTAAGGACTACTATCATAATCACAGAAAATGTGGGCGTCACTAAGGAATTTTACTCGTCGTTCTTCCTGTTCAGTTGGTCACATTCAAGAACGAAGCGATCTTCTGGCATGCTTTTTCATTTCTTGTACCATATTGTACGGTGCCATATTAACAGTCCCAACAAGTCTTAAAGGGAAATTAACAGAAATTTGGCGTATGTTGCGTAACATTACGTTAGGATATATATATATATATATATATATATATATATATATATATATATATATATATATATATATATATTTATGCATGCACAAGGAGTAATAAATGTTATATAAACACAGAAGTGTGTACATTTAGTAAGTGAACTGAGAACCAAACATTAGAATAATAACGATGGAAATACTCGTTGTAGTGAGAAATATTACTGTGAATCTCTAATTAAAATTTGTACTGTACGAAGATTCTAATGCATCCATCGAAAAATATCCAACCTACAGCCTGTTTTTCTTGCCTTCAGTATGTCTTGTGAGTGTTAAATTTTCTAGGCCCACTTCCCTCATTATGTGTCGCAGGAATTTCAAATATTTCTGATTGTGAGCATAAGATGCTTTATTATTATTATTATTATTATTATTATTATTATTATTATTATTATTATTATTATTATTATTATTATTATTATTATTATTATTATTATTATTATTATTATTTGCCATCACAGCACTTTTATTTGTTTATTTATTTATTTCACTTTTATTTGTTTATTTATTTATTTTTTACAGTAAGGTTCACCCTGTACAATGTCCGGGGGCCACTAGAGCTAGAAGGTTATGTTAAGGGGTATGATGGGAAGATAACGATTAACTCTAGACTAAGATTATAGATTGTAGCGATCGGGGAAACATTTTCTTAGTAACACAGAACAGTGGTTCGCGAGGAAGAAGCTGTTCGAGTGGAACTTACTTCTCACCGATGGAATACGGATGGAATGTGGGTGGTCTACTACAATGTAAGTGGCATGGCGGGTCCAAGCTGTGAATGTCAGATCTGTCGGAATGAAGGAATGTAGTTCGTCCGAGCAGTTTTCATGGAAGTAGCAACAGAGCAGATAGAAACAAAGAGTATGAACATGCTTATCTGCTGTAGAAATGGTTTCGATTCCCTTACTTTATACAAGGGTAGGCTGAAATGTTCTCAGCCTGACTCACTCCCAAATCTGAAGCCGAACAAATATCCAGGCATCATATATTTTTCTTTTTCGGTCTGTTCGACAACATTTCAGAACGCCACATGTATGCGGGTATACTACACAACACATGCACACATACCCAGGTATGTATTAGTCTTTACATGAGGTGAAATCAGTGGAATGGCTGGGTATTTCAAGTAGTAAGATCGAACTTTACATAAATATGAGTTCACCAAAGACCTGGTTTTTATCTGTATGCGAACACAAGCACCAAGAAAATATGCTATGACTTCACTTATAAAGCCTGGATCCAGTAAAGACGCTTCACAGTTGTTGGATAAACTTAAATTTTAAACAAAATAAATATTTTTCTTTCTTGACATATTAAATATATTCACCTTTGCAGACAGGAACTTCAAAGGTTGAAAGTTAACATTCCGATAAAAAATGTTTTATCTTGGAAAACGTGATCTTTTTTGCATTTTCCCTCGTACTTACGTGTTAGAGGAAAGGGGTGATAGGGGATAAAAATATAAACCACAAAGACTTTATACATATATACACATATACATATGTCTGTATTTTCCACGCTCACATCATTAAATGTTGTGAAGAATTGAAATTATTATATATACAGATGTGTCCTTAAGTGTAAAATTGAGATAATTCGAGAATCACTTACGGTTGCATTTGGCGGTTAAATTTCAAAGATTCTATTTATTAAGTTCTTTTTATATTTTTATTAGATTTTTTTAATTTATATTTCAGCTGAAAGTATTCGATTGAAGAATTTCGAAACAATTCGCATGTTTTGCAGCCACCATCGATTTTCAGTATTGTTTTGAGGAGCATTCTGGTGGACTTTGACAAAAAGTGTAGCTACCACGTTCGCCCGACATGATCCCAATCGAGTATTTATGGGACGTGGTGGAATTGGTTTTTTGCACTCAAGTTTTTGCATCTGAAATATCAGTGAATCGTTTACAGCTATCGAGATGGCATGGCTTCACATCTCTTCACAGGTCTTCTGATCACTTGTGAAATCGAATCCAGGTCGAGTTACTGCACTTCACCAAGAACTTCCTACATGATGATATACATATATCAGAAGACATTTGAGACGTCTATAATATATATATATATATATATATATATATATATATATATATATATGTCAGTTGTAACAGCAAAATTATCCAAATTGTGTAACAGCAAAATAGTCCAGTTGTTAGATTAAGCTCTGAATAGTTGTATCTTAGAAATGATGATTAAATTCTTACTGGAATTTTCCAAAGTTTTTATAACACTATTGGACTCTACATTGAGCAATAAGAATGTATAATTACTCTCCAAGCTTAACAAAAGCATCGTGATAAAATCGATCATAAACGAAAATAACATGTTCATCATTAATTAATCATAGCTAATGACATCATTAGGAGCTCATGAAGGATTGAAGTAAAGATCAAATATATATATATATTCCAGGATCATTTTCCAACTTATTCAAGATGAACTTCGCCCTATCTTATTTTCTAACTTTCTGTCCTGGAGTAACAAGCTATCTCACAGGTTTCACGTACGATTTCATTTTCAAGTCTTTTTTCATTATTCTTTGGAATGTCATAACGGAAACTCCTCTCCCACGTACCAAACGTCTTATGGATTGAGTTGTATCTTTTCTAATTGGTCTCTTTAGCTCTAAGTGGAAATGTTGATACCTCTTCCTGTTGTAACCTCCTGGTCCAGTTTTTCTCTCTACTGTTCTCTCTTTTTTAAAAAAAAAACCTTTTTCGTCCGTTCTCTTGATGGTTCTTTAAGATGGAAGCCGCAGTATGAATGTTGGTCTCATTACTGAAGGCCTGAGTGATTTTTCCTCTCACCATTGCTCATTTGGGAAGACAGTGGGTCAGACACAAAAGAATTTTAACCTGCTCTTTTTTAGCTGAATATCTCAAAGGGTTTTCAATGATTCTTAGCCAAATGATGTCAAGTTGGCTAAAGGACTTATCTGACAACCCGAAAAAAAAAACTCAAATGGTTAGTGTTTTTTTATTATTAAACATATTAAACATTTTGTGGCATGGATAATTATGTTGTTACACGACTTGGACAATGTTGCTGTTACACTCGGTATATATATATATATATATATATATATGTGTGTGTGTGTGTGTGTGTGTGTGTGTGTGTGTATGTGTGTGTGTGTGTGTGTGTGTATGTTGCGTTTCTTTTCGAAGCAGCCATGCACAAATTTTGAATAAAGAAAATAAATCACACCGTGTTTGTCTTTTCATCAGTGTGCTTATAAAAGCCAATATAATCACGAAATCTGAATATTTGAGCAGAATAATCCTTTAAGCCAATCCACACTGGCATAAGTATGCTCACTATGAAAATTCAGCAGCCCTTACCAAAATGCTATCAAGCTCGAGACGCATAACAACATCCATACGCAAATCATAGGCACATAATACATTCCTTCATGTATACAGCTGTGCGTGGGCCATTTGCTTTAATTAAATGAAAGCCAAATTCGAAAAGTTTCTAATCCACTTTATTACCCTTTTCCTGTCGTTCTTTCTGCCTGGCTGCTTTCCTTTCCTTCTTTTTCTCCTTTTCATCCCATGCATCTTTTCGACTTATTTTCTTGCTTTCTTTCTTTTTTTTTTGCTTCTTATTGTTCCTATTTTTCTTTTAAATTGTTTTATTTCGTTTTTACTTTTTGTTTTCATTCATTTTTCTCTTTCTTTTTCTCTTTACTTCTTTATTCCCGTTTTGTTACATTTTACTTCTTTGACTCCTTTCTTCCATCCTAACGGGCTTTCTGTTTTCCATAATGCTTTCTCTTTCCTCTTTTTCTTAAAAACAGACGCAGCTCACATATACAAATACAGAGTCGTTGCAACATATTTATACTATATTAGTTTCGATTTTTGTAGTAAAATTCAAATTGTGAAGATTTCATTATTTAGGTCTTAACAAATTGCATCCACTTTGTTCTTCTTTGGGCCATTCTATTTCTTTAGTTCGTTTCAGCCCTCTTTCTTATTTGAACCTTTAAAATTGTTCTATCTTTCTTTTATTCCTTTTCTTTTTCGATAATTTACACGTCTTTTTTCTCCCGACTTTCACTATTTTTTTGTCGTTCTTCCTTCAGGCTTTGTGCATACTTCTTTTACGTTTTTCCTTTTCTTTTTTCTTCTTCTTTTTTCTTTTATTCTCTTTTTCTTTCTTTTTCTTTCTTTCATACATTTTTGTTTACCTCAGCCTTCGAAATTGCATTTCTTACTTTTTAATTCATTTTCAACGACTTCACCCCAACCCTTTCCTCTCGCCTCCAATTTCTTTTAATCAAATTCTTTGACTATTACTGCGTCAAGTAGACCACATACACTTTCTTTTTAATATTTTAATCCCTGCTCTTTCATACGATTTAATTAAAGCGACCAAAGTATTATTAATAATGTCTGTTTCATATTTTGCTTGATTGTCTCTGCTAAAAAATAGAATAATAATAAGAAAAATTCGTAGGTCCAGTAGATAATTATCGAAAAGAAAGCAACAGCCATAAAAACTCAACGCCATCAAAACAACAAATCATTTTCTTAATCCTTCATAATTCGTAATTTTCTAAAAGACTGGTGCTTAACATTCCCCACAAATCTAGTCGCGTATATATTTTATACTAAAAAAAACAACAACACGTATTGTGTCGAATGAATGAGTTTAACCATATCAGCAAAAGAAAACAAATTTACCCTTAGTCGACAGAGAAACGCTTCCGAAGTACAGAATTGTATATACCGTATTTGATGGTATTTCTTACCATAATCATCAGAAATATTACAATTTGATAGATTTGTAATATGTTCCTAACGAGAGAATTAATGTTCAAGCCACATTCAATGTATCATCCAAAAATAATACATTTTCATTCACTGCTGAAATGAGTGGAACAGATGATCAAATACTATCAAATACTGTTGTAGAGTTTATTTACAATGACTTATCAATTCGCTGTTTATTATATTTAATCAATGAATGGATGTCTCGTTCACACAAGAGTTAACTGTTTGCAACTATCTATTGAAATATTTGTAACGCGCTGAAAATTTATAATTTTTCATTTGGCTGAACGTTCATATTCTATTTGTATAGTCATTTTATGAATAAAATTGTGACTCGAACACATTACCTAGAAAATGGTTTGCATGACAAACTTGCTTATTTATTATACATTTTCCCAGTTGATAGAAACCCCGAAAAATTTGTCTCAGTATAATGAAATTTGTATGAATTCGCATTTTAAAATACGTCGCAATATTAAATGTGCGTTGGCCAGTGGCTTGGAATTATGGCAGTAGTGATATTAACATAGTTTGTTTTGCTTATAGTAGCTGTTGCCTTAAAATAGAGAGAGAGAGAGAGAGAGAAAAAAACGAACATTAAACAAGGTCCCATTGCTTCACATTGTAGAGAGAAGAGGACGACCAAAGAGACGGGACCAATGAAAATAGTTCACCGTTTGAAAACCCGGTGAATGTAAAACAATATAAATACGGGCTAAAGAGCACCCGGACATTCCATTTCACATTGCGCGCCGAAGCAGTCCACACGTTACACACATCACCTAACCACTTCCGATTGTAAGAAGGGACTTGAGCGCAGTTACAGGTGCGAATCATTATCTTTTGTATATGTATTACCTGGCCTTGCCTACATTTGTGCCTGGTGATATGCTGTTAGATTCTATGACATGTGTCTTCATTTGATCATAGATCAATGATGACCTTACTTCCTCCATATCACGTTGCTGAACCCATTATACAGGATCATTTTCTTTTCTTTTACTTACTTGTGGAAAGATCGCACTATTCCCAATAAATATCAATTAGAAAAAAAGACTGATTTGAAAATGAATGAGTGGCAAGGTGAATACAGTAGGGATTTAACTATCTACCTATTCAAATGGAATATAGTATAAAACTATTTTTAAAGTCTCAATCTCGTATGCACATGAGATGAAGGACAAAAATTAGTCGAGTAAGATAGTATGACATATAAATATCTGAAATAATATTACACCCAATATTTTGACATACTGTGAGGATCATTGCATTTAAAAAAATTACCCAGTTAAGCTTGTTCAAAGTAGACAACGTAGATTTAGAACAATCAAGATCGAATTCACTGCAGTAGGTGTCCAATGCGCTGAAATGCATTTTGTGAGTGTACATATATTTTTGGTAATCCGTTACATCGCGTAAAATAATCTGTCAAAGTTTTACTTCACATAAACTTACATTTTATTTCTTTACATGTTTTTTCACCGTAGCTAATGGAAAACTGAACATTGGGTATTCGGCAATATCGAATGGGTTTCGAAAAAGTGTTTTTTAGTTGGGGTGTCGGATCAAGCAGAGATTTTTGAAAGAGGCGATTGTGTGGTATATTCAGCATGGAAGGCATATTGTTTCAGATGGCTGCGCTGCTTTTGTAGGAATCGATGAAATCAACCACGTGATATACTCTCATGACGTAGTTATTCATCAGCAGCATTTTGTGGATACTGACGTACAAGAACAGCCCCGTGTTTTCAGCATTTATTTGACCCGTTGTCATCATGTTTAATTGTAATAAACGTATATACCCTGGTCTTATCAATTTTACGCCGTTCAGGGAATGACAGTTTATTTAATTCATCATCGCTCAGAAACAGTAGCTTTGTGCCAAATAATATTCATTAGTTAATGGTAACTTCTGTGACTGAAATTTCAAAATATATTCATTGGACAAATTCAACTTTGACCTCCGAATTGTCTTTTCTTTACACAGATCGAACTCTCAACGAACAACTTGTAAGACTGACTCACTGTGAAGACTTTAACATTGCGGCCATTACGTTGGATCATTTTTTAATTACTTGTAGTGTCGATTGAGAGAAGTGATAAATGTGTTTATAGTGTCACAAAAGTGGAGAAATGAAATGATGACCCAATCAAAGTGAGATGGAGAGGTGTGAATATTGACATGTCAATTAATTATTAGGATTGTGTCTTTAAAGTCCACTAAGTAATTTTTTTAATATATTTATTGAAATTTATGAATTTAATTTCTGATCTCGTGACAAAAATATATTTGTTGTACATTAACATGATCTTTTTGGTGTAACTTTTCAGTAAAACAAAATGCTAAATTTCCCAATAATTATTCCTAGATGTTTAGAGCAATCAATGATATTGACTTTTAGAGAGAAAACGAAAATATATTCATTCTATGTATTGCAGAATCTGAGAATGGATGAGCCACTCAGTGTTGTGCCGTTTGCGATTTGTATTAAGCCAATAAGAAGATAACTTCATTGATTATTAGCTGATCGCGTATACGCATGATATATTATCCATTACCAGCACAAGATCGATTTCTGACAAGACATTTCTTTAAAGCATATCTCTCGATCCATAAATTGGCAAATATTTGAGAGTGGGAAATAATTATATTTATTTAATACAAGTTTCATCTCACGTATGTCAATCAGTCACTTCAAATGAATAAACACTCACTAAGCATGCACAACCGCACATTATAATGAAACACGGCGATGTACACGATTCAGTTACTATCAATCTCCAACAGGTGAACATATCGAAATAGTTCTACACAAAATGTGACTCGAAAAAATTGCACTTGCAATGGTTTGCAAGACACAATTGCTTATTTATAGCCTCAAGACAATCACCAAGTCTGTCAAATGAAAAAAAAAGCGATTAAATGAATCCTTAACATTTCTTATAGAAACATTAACATTATTTATATTGTTCTAAAAAACTATGCGTACTCTTCGTTTCCATGTTAAAAGATTTCCTTGTTTATATATGATACAGATCGATCAGTTGGCTCTGTCATTTTGCTAACATTTCCGATTCAAGTTAGTAGAAACTATTTTTTGCAACTTGGTGAAGAATATTGCTTTTCAGGGCTGGAACTCTGATTTGCCAAAAGTTACTGTATAGGTATCGTATTCTAGCTTGCTCTAGACTGGCGAAATGTAACAAGTGGTCGAAAAAACCCTGGCGAAATGCTGTTCCAACAGTGTTTTGCGTGAGCAATTGAAAATCAACTACGTCCGATAAATGTTCAATTAATTTTATGACAGAGGCGAAACTGTCACTATCCATTTCTATTCGCGTTTTCGTGCCGGAAACAATTACACCAGTCTGAAGCTCTTTTCTTAATAACTTTGTTTCCCTGTAAAATATGCCAATTTTCTTCTTAAATGTAACTGAACACGTTGACTTGCCAGAAGTCAATTACAAAATCTGATTTCAAAGGTCAACTTTATAATAGCCAACTTAGGCAATTAAAAAAATTGAAATGCTGAGATTTTCAATTAATTTTTCCCTGTGAAGTTTTTTAGTTGCCAGTACAATTTTTTATCCTTGATTTAGACCCCAGCTACCCGTTATATGCGTTAAAATCAAGATAAAATCTAGTGGTTGTAGTCTTTATGGCAAGACCACGTGTGGTCGGAGTCATAGTAAAAAAAAACGAGTTATCTCGTAGTAGGCAGACAATGTGTTGACAATAAAATACTATTTTAAGTTTCGCCATCATTTAAAAGAATATTTATATCTATAATGTAAGTATGCACAGTTAGTGCAAAGGTTTTCACCGCAGAAAGTGGAATCGGACGACCGGGTTCAAATCTCTGTCTTGTCTGTTGCGTCCATTTACACATTATTTTCATTGGAAAAAGATTGAGAGTGTCTGTTCTTCCCCAATCTCACGCGCACTCAGCTACTTAAACCATAACTGAGTTTAAATAGCAGGCTAAACTGGGTTCTCTAACATTCTATCCAGTCTAAGAAACGGAAAACTCTGAAGTCTACACTCGCGAGAAGGCGACGAGAGGTCGCTCCATGAAGATAAGCGAAGAAAACGAGAAGGTGAAAATTGTAGTTAGCTTTTAATTGCTTAAAAAAACACGAGATAATTGTCTGTCATGAATTCATATTTTGGCATAAAAGTATATTTTGTATGTCTCTTCGCTAAACGAAAGCCCTAAGTTTTACAGAGAGAGGATGTTTTGCCGAGTAGAAATCCCCGAAATATTTACAATTTAATGGAAAAATATGTTGCTGCTGCCGATGATTTTTAGACAAACTTGTGGAGAATGGTCACTTGTCGAACAAGCAAACGACAAGAATATCGAATTAAAGGAGGCAAACATAATGTTTGGAACACGAAAAAGACGTATTAGCAAAAACAGAAAGATAATTTCGACGAGTGGTTAGTAGAAATACCCGAGGCAAAAGATGTAACCATGAAAAAATAGGGCAGCAGTACATTGTCACTGGAGACAAGGAATTGGTCGCAGCAATGAAACCAAACAGATCTGACGGTCTATCTATCTGTACGAAGGCGAATGGAAGAAGGTATATATATATATATATATATATATATATATATATATATATATATATATATATATATATAATGTGAGAGAAAGAGGAAGAGGGAGAGGAAGTGAGAAGGCGAAAGAATGAGATCGGGGAAATTAAACGATTAAAATAGAGAGATGGCTGACGGAAAGAATTAAAAACAAAGACCGAGATGTATGAAGAAATGGAGATACACATCTATAGATAGCTTGCTTGATCGATGTTGTACACATAAGCTAATATGAATAAACACATGCGTATCCGAAAACACTCAGGTACATTCACACACAAACACACATACGGACATATATATGAGTGTATATCGCACGCATATACAGTTGATAATAACACGTTATTTAGTTTATATTGACACATTTATCTCTCTCTCTCTCTCTCTCTCTCTCTCTCTCTATATATATATATATATATATATATATATATATATATAATATATATATATATATATATATATATTGTAAAATCCATCTGTAGCGAAAAGCGGAAATGAAGAATAAGAAAAGCGGAAATACTGAAGAAAGTGAAAGAAGAAAAAGCGAAAAAGCAGATGCAAGGCACCAAATAAACGAACGTCTAGATATGGAAGACTGATGGATAGATTGTAATGAAGTATATTTCTTGATCGATAATTACATGGATAAGAAGAATAAGAAGAGGTTAGTAGATAGATGAAAAGGAAGCAAGAAATCTAAGCAAATTAATCCGCGCCGAATGGTCTTCGATTCGAGTGCATGTGTCCTGAAGGGGTTAAAATTGACAACACGAATAATTAAAGCAGTTGTTTTCCATTTGCCTTGCTCATCAACTCGAGAGCGAGCGAACTGTTTTGTTCTCTACCAGATTAGCACAACTGTGACGATTTCCCGCCTTTGTGCATACGTATGTATGCGTCTGAATGACAGATTTTTTTCCTGTTTGCACAAATGTGTATTTCACTATGCGTGTACATTTTATATTTGGGCAATAATGTGGTTGTCGCACTGAATATACAAGAAGATTGTTTCCTTATTGCTTGATGGCAAGTGCATTATTAGATTTCATTGTGCGTACATATTTGTCTATGTCTCTTTGTGCGAAAATGAAAACCTTTAAGTATAAATGATGTCTGTGTATGCATCTGAGTGTATATCTGGGTTTATTTGTGTCTATGCGACTATAGCTTGTTCTCTCTATCTATTTATCTAGCTAGCTAGATAGATAGAGAATAAAGGAAGAGATAAAAAAGACAGCGAGATAGTGAGATTGACGGACATCATTATGAACGCAAGATTACTTGTTAAATCATAATATCTCTATAATTACCCTATGCCAATACATATGGTTTTCATTGCCTTCATACTAGTAGATTCATCATATACATACACACGCACGCACGCACACTCACACACACACATATATATATGTATATTTATACATATATAGAGGGAGAGTCTAAGATATATATATATATATATATATATATATATATATATATATATATATATATATATATATATATATATATATATATATATATGTATATTTATACATATATAGAGGGAGAGCCTACTATATATATATATATATATATATATATATATATATATTTATACATATATAGAGGGAGAGTCTACGATATATATATATATATATATATATATATATATATATATATATATATATATATTAGTATCCTTACAAATGTAACTAGCCAGTGTTTGCATGTATAAAACTATTCGCCTTGTATCTTTTATTGATCACACTTTATCTATTAATGTCAGAGTATTGCACGCATATATGTGAGAAACTAAATGTGCATCCCTACTACATGTTTCCTGAACATGTTATTTGATATTGTTCCAAATATTTTTTGTTTGATTTGTTCCCGGTTTTCCCATTTTTATACATTTTTTTAATCATTTTGACACGAAATTAAATTAAGCTGCTCAGATAATACACGGGTCTAATAAAATAAAGCCAGCATGTTCCTCTTCCCGGGACTTACATGTCCTTTATCTTAAGACAGAAGCAAGAAAATGGTGGAAAAAGGAGGAAATGAAAAAGGAAATATGTCATCGTAGGGAAAAAATCATTGACATATTCTGGTGAAGAAAAGTAATATTGAACAAAGAGAAAGAACAACCACAAGAACAGTGAGAGTAAAAGGAAATGAAGAGAGTAAAAATGGGTAAAAGAAATAAAAAATAACAATTAGTGTTAAGTATATGACCAAGAAATGATAACAGAAAAGAAATAGCAAAAGAAAAATCCCCCAACCCAAAAAAAAACAAAGAAAGAATATGGATAATTATAACAAAAGGAAAAGTATTCTAAAGAAAGTCAAAGAGGAATAAAAACAGGAAGTAGAAGGGAAATGGTTGATAGTTAAATAGGAACAGCGGATGCAGTAATAAATAAATAAAGAATGAAAGAGAGTAAAAAGAAAGAAAGGTAATAAAAAGAAGTGCAAAATTGTAACATGCAGGAAAGCGAAAGAAAGAAAAATAAGAAAAAAGGAAAAAAAGGAAAGCAACAACTGAAGAAATGACAAAAAAGAAAGAGAAAGGAAACAATAATGATAATGATAAAATTTACAAACAAAAGTTAAAATGAAAATGAAATATATATATATATATATCTTAATATGTTCTTTATATATCATTTACTGGAACTTTGGAAAAAGGGTAACAAAAATGAAAAGAATGAAGGAAAAATAAAATCATAAAACAAAAAATAGAAACAGGAAGGGGAAATAAAAAGAGAGCGATTAAGCAGTCAATGAATGTTAAAGAAAAACTCAGTCAAAATAAAAAAAAATGAAGCAAAGAAATAGGAAAAAAAAAAGAAAAAGAAAAAACAAGCGAAAGATTACGTAAAAAAAGAAAACAAAATCTCAGCTTGCTATGAATAAGAAAGTGAAGATGAATTGAAATACGAATTTATTTTAATGTCATTTCCTTTACGTATATTAAAATTAATGTCCTCATCTTTCTTGTTACTATCACAAATTTTCGGCCTTTCTAACCTGAGGACTACTTTAGGACCTAAGTAAATGTCGGGGAATTTTGTTGGATTGTATATGCACAGCACAGGGATTGAACTTACAACTACTATTCCACCAATTTAATGGCATAACGTTTTAATGCTGTAGGCTATTGTCCAGCGGAACAAACATTGAGCTGTTACTTAGACATTTAAACCTTCTGCTGCTGCCTTGTTGTCAGACTTAGCTACTGTTGTCGACGTTTTCCTGTCCGTTTTATTGTCTTTAATTACTCTGCAAATACCAACGCAGTGTTTTTAGTTGTTGATATTAATAGAGATATCTTTACCTTGTCAAGCCTAATACAGGGAAACATGACGAAGAATGTGGTGAATTCCATAACTGTCAGTTGTGGTAAAGAATACAAATGCGAAAGCAGTTGACCCCTAATATTATCGCTAGAGGAACACGAAAATGTCGTCATCAGGGATGAAACACTAAAACCGGAAATGCTGATCATGTATGGAACGAAAATTTATTCACCAAGCGCTGTGAGAAAAAGGAAAATACTAGACAGTGAAGAGGACTAGAGAATCAGAAATCTGAAGAAATCAGTGTATGTTAGGCTATGGGGCCCTTACCGCTGGGCCATATGGCAGCTAGATCAGGTTAACTTTGTTAGGATATTTTACATTTAACGGCTGAAAGAGCAAAATTCTTCTTATACTGAGTTAATTATATAAATAAAATTCTAGATGACGCATGCCGAAAATATAAGCTATATAAATAAAAAAATGACTTTAAAATACTACCAATATTTTAAGGTTTAATAAGTATATATATATATATATATATATATATATATATATATATATATATATATATATATATATGCGCGTGTGTGTTAATCCAGCCGTTATTATGGGGGGCAATTTTATTTCGAATACAATGTGTGCACTATTATAACATTTGGTGTAATAAAATATCATGTTAAAAAAAGCTATTATATATATATATATATATATATATATATATATATATATATATATATATATATATATATATATATATATATATATATCAGTTGTAACAGCAAAATTATCCAAAATTATTATTATATATATTATATATATATATATCTCATACACACGAACACGCACATATATAGCTATACCATACACGCAATTATTTGCATTATTATATGGACACGTATAACAATATACACAAATATACAGCTAACAGGTTTTTTTTTTGGTGGGGAATATTCTTGGTCAAGCCACTTCCCGAAATCAAGATTCCTTTATCGAAATAGTAATTTGGAAGTAGGT
Source organism: Acanthosepion esculentum (assembly GCA_964036315.1). Lineage (NCBI taxonomy): Eukaryota > Metazoa > Mollusca > Cephalopoda > Sepiida > Sepiidae > Acanthosepion > Acanthosepion esculentum. Next base: position 71,957,041 of record OZ038499.1, on the reverse strand, counting down.
TGTGTCACGAATTATTCAGCAGACACACGAAAGAAATTCTTGTCGTAGGCTATTATAATTTCAAAGTTGTTCTTTGATCATATACTGTGTTAATGCGCATAATTTTGTCTTCTGTTCTTTATCTTTGCTCACATCTTTTACTGCAAAATATCCCTTTTTTCTTAATGACCAACTTCAAACGGCGTTCTAGGTATACGAACCCTAAAGGAAGAAAATTCCAAACTAACAGCACGTGAAATCGCACAACAATCCAATAAAACTCATACAACAAACTTAATCCCTCTCCATGATCTTGTGAAAATGTCAAATCTTGGCCAATGGGCCTCACATTTTTAATCGATTCTCAACTTAATCAGAGTATCTTTTCATCAGTAAGGACAAGTCACCTCTATGAACACATTTCAGAAAGGATTATCTCTGGTGATGAAAAGCAAAGGCCATGTAATTATATTAAGCAAAGGAAACAATGGTTAGGACTAAGCGAAATGCCTTTTCCTATACCAAAACCAAAATGAAATCCAGTGAAGTGTGTTGTCTCTATTGAAATGTTGAAATGTAATGAAACCGTCATCAACTGTAAGTACTAAATTAGTTTTTACTGAGAAAGCGATCTTCACTTATGAATGAGAAAAGTGTTTCTCTTGCCTGGTAAGTTCACACTTTGCGAATCATACGCAGAAAAAAAAAGATTTTGTTTTGAATTTAGAGGCTTTACTTCATTCATCCCAATCTCCTGACCCACTGTTTGGGATTATAGGCTTTTCAGATCTGTACAATATTCCTCGTCGAGAAACCGCACAGCAATTACGATGAGGTTAAATAAAGTATAGTTTTGTTTTATGTCTCGGAACGCAACGAATATTAGGTCGTAAGCTTTCCTGCTTGATTGCATTGTGTCATGGAAAATTAAGAAAACAATTAACGTGATTTAATTTGTAATTAATAATTAAATAAAATTAATTATACGTTTGAAAAAGGTGAAGGACTTACTAAATCTATAGTTAATCTAATAATGAAAGCAAAACGAACAAGCTTTATTTACACAAGAAATATTTTGAATATAATCTACTTCCTTGGCAATGCACTTTAATGACATTGTAAGCAACCCCCTACAGTCTGAAATATATTTTGGGTGTAAATAACCTAGAAAGAGTTGATGGGTGCTTCCATGATGTCATAGTACCTTGGCACTACCTAACCTTACCTTTATATTTTTTTAACCAGAGAGAGAGAGAGAGAGAGAGAGAGAGAGAGAGAGAGAGAGAGAGAGAGAGAGAGAGAAACAGATATATAACAGTTTGATTAAAAATAAATCCATACATAAACATGTGAAGAGAAAAACATTGTAAAGCAAATTATAATAATGAGTAAATGAACATAAGCTATTTATCATTCTGGCATATACTATACGCTTTACTCTTTACGGGTGGACAGAAAAGGAAAGCGTCTCCTTCTTTCCCTATGGAATGGGGACCTGAGAAAGGCTGCTGAATAGAAAGACCAAAACAATGTAAAAGCGGAAAGGATAACTCTTGGAATAGTAATGATCCTTGCGAAAATATAATGTTTGTAGGTAATCTAGTATCGATTTAGAAGCAAGTGATTGATTGATTGATTTTGATCGCATGATTTTTCATTCATGTCACCTTCAGAAAATAATAAAACTTTATTTACCTCTTGAAATCCGTGTTACTTTTGCGCAATAGACAGAATTGCAAAGAAGAGAAAGAACAGGAAAGATACTTATGGGCCGATAAATAGTTGAAGTGAAAATCTGATTTAAAGCTGATGTAAATACATACGTGTATCGAGTTTGGCAAATAATTTAATGACATCAACAAATGTCGCATGTAAAAGAACGCAAAGATTCCAGTATATATTTAAAAAGGAGGGAATTTTCGATTGTAAAATAAATTTTTAGCTACATTCTCTTAGATATGCTCAATATTTAAACACATATCACATGTTCTAAGGTTGAAAATAAGATTGAGAATAAAAATATTTATCTGATATTTTCCAGAAGATTCTAGCATGCTCTATTTGTGTTAGAAGTGATACTAGCAGTTTTTAGTTATCATTGGAAGCCTGTATACATGTTTTGAAGATGGCAAGAGGAACAAACATCATTAAAGAAGAAAACATTAAAAGACTACGAAATTATGAAAAGAACAACCGTGTTAGTGTTATTGGAAAAAAGTTGCATAGATAATTAATCACTATTAGAATGTTTGTGAAGTATTTAGAAACATATCCGCAACACCACTAATGTTGGCGTCTTCGAGAAAACAATGGATAAAAAGTTTGAGGTTAATTATTTATATATCTATCTTATTTTGTTCTTTTGGTCCCATTACTCCACGCTTTTGTAATAGGGACCCACCATGCCACGTACACAAGAGTGAATCATCCCGATTCCCTGCATATCCCATTAGTAAGAAAGAAGTTCCTTTCGGACAGCTTCTTCCCAAGAATTTTTAAGTATCAGACTCCCAGCAGATTGCTTTCCCAATCACTACAATCTTGAACTCTTCAAGTCTACGATTAACCATTATCTTTCCTGCATAAGCATGTGAACGTCATTTTTTACCATTTCTTATGTTCATACAATACCTCAGTAGCCCCCTACCTTGAGTGACTCTTGGGCCTTGTACTGGGCGAACATTAATATAAAAATCTAACTCTGTCAGTATAAATTAACCCCTATCTTTGACTCTGTAGATTGCCATAAGTTTTACAAGAAACTTGGTTTAGGGATTCAGGGAAAAACTTAGGATTTTAGTTTTTAATAAAGTCCCGGCCAATCGACAAACGGCCTGCTTGGAATTTTAAAATTTTCTCGAGGTTGGATTTTTCCTCCTTGAAACGATAATTTTTATCAACCTGTAGAATCATCATTCGGACACTCTATTCTATTGCCTGTGACATCAAATAATATTCCGTTTTTTTTTTTGCAATGGCGGGTTTTACTCTTTCATTTTTCTGCTTCAGATATTATTGTAACCGTATATCCAGGACGATCCCATTCATAACAATCAAATATATAACTATAGGTGACCGCCAGTTTCTTTCTCCAGTCATTGGTTTGTCCACGTCCTGGAGAGGATATCTTCTTTCCCACGTTGTATTTGGAAAATCAGAAGAAATCCTAGATCAGAGTTGAAACGTCGCAAACTCGAATTAGTTACATGTCATACAAAACTATTGTTGACACACTTCCAAGATAGATTGAAATCTTATAAGAATGACGAAAACTGGAAGACGTTAGATCTTAACAACATTTTTATTTCAAAATATTTAATTAACGTTCGTAATTACACTCTTTTTCAAATTTAATTCCAAGAATCACTAAACGCAATATAGCCATCTTTCATGTTTGTTCACTGGTTATATTACAAAAAATCTGTCTTTCTACATTTATCTTTGTTGTCAAATGCTGTACTTTCTACGCACGAGAGTGTTTCCGCCCACCTCATTACATTTGGAAAAAAATTATTAGCTTATGTTTTAATTTAAATTTTCGTATACAAAATTTTAGCCGTAACTATGGAACAGCCGAGATAATCTTTTCTTGACGATTTCGGATAGTAACCGGGCACGAACAGATTTTTGTCTTTAATATACAGTGGGGGGGACACACACACACACACACACACAAATATTCGTACACATAATTTTTTTTAGTTTATTGTATTTCAACTAATTAATAAACATACTTTTCATATAATTATCTGTACACAGATACATAGTAACTAAATATGCATAGAAAACAGAAAATATTGATTTAATAGAAATAAATCCCATTTATCCGTTTTAAAGGGTGAAAAAAGTATTCGTACAATACAAAAAAGAAAACATAATCTTCATTTAATACTTTGTAGAATAGCCATTATTCACATGTACAGCGACCAACCTCTTCTTGTAGTTCTCAATAAATAATTTGCAAATTTTAGTTGGTATTTTGTTCCATTCTTCTTCGTATATGATCTTCAGATCCGGGTCGTTTGTTGGATCTCTCGATTGGATTTGAATTTTCAAATAACACCACAGATTCTCCATTGGGTTTAAATCTGGGGACTGACTTGGCCATTTCATGATATTTACATTATTTTCAGTAAGCCATTTCTTCGTAGATTTTACAGTGTGCTGAGAATCATTATCTTGTTGGAAAATCCAATCAGGAAGAAGTTCAAGATTTTAACCAAAATCATTAAATTTGAATCCAAAATATTTTGATATGCTGCGGCATTCATTCTAGCATATATTACTGATATGTTGCTAGTAGCTTTTGCAGAAAAACATCGACCAAACCATGATGCTGCCACCACCAAATTTCACTGCTGGAACTCAGTTCTTTTGTTTGAAGGCATCGCCATCTTTCCTTCACATGATTTCTAGAATTAGGTCCAAACAACACAATTTTGATTTCGTTTGATTTTCCCAATGCGATTTTTCCTTATTCTTATGTTCACGAACGAATTTCAGCCTAGCATTTCTGTATCTTTTCAATAGCAGACGAGTTTTCAGAGGGGAGGATGACTTTAGATTATTCCTATAAATTTCCTTGTTTATTGTCCGTTTATTGACACAGATTCCTAATGAAAAAATTCAACCTGTAACTCTTGACGAGTAAACATCGGATTTTGTTTAATTTAACGCATTAATTTCCTCGAAGATCTTGAAGAAATCTTCTGTGTAGCACCTGTTCTTCCTTGGTTTTCAGCAGTTTTGAATTTTTTATACTTTGCACTGAATGACCTAATGATAGTAAACAGAATATTCAGGATGTCTGATTTTTCACGTAACTTTCTGGAAAGAACCAGAGCTTATAAATCAGTTCTTTTTTCGAATTTGTGAATTCTTTATCTCTTACCAACTTCTTATAAACTTCTTGCACGAATATGAATTACAGAATATCTGTTTGTATTTTTTAGTCTAAAAAACAATTACTGATAGCGTTATTGGAATATTCTAGATATTTCATTTGAATAGTCTAGAGTATTAAAGCAATTTAAAGGTTTTAAAATCTGAAATTTGCATAGTACGAATAAGTTTTTCACCCATTAAAATGAGTAAATGGGATTTATTTCTGTCAAATCTATTTTTTTCTGTTTTCTATGCATATTTAGTTATTATTCATCTGTGTACAATTAATTATATGAAAAGTAGGTTTATTCATTAATTGGAAATACAATAAATTAAAAATGTTTATGTGTACGAATATTTGTTTCCTCCCACAGTAATTAGTAATCTAGAAAATTCCATGAATACAAATCAGTAGTGAGTGAAATATATTTCCTTTTATAGTATTTCAGCAACACATATACATTAATCTACGAATAAATGCCCGATATGGTTAATAATACGTTTCTAATTAGGTTGAAGGTAAAATCGAGAAGTTCCTAACTTTTGGGTTGTCAAAAATATTTTGTTTACGATTGATAATGGCAAGACGAAGTTTGAACGAGTTAATCATTTGTCTAATAATTAAAAGACGGTAAGATAACCATTGATCTTTAATAATTATCATAAATAGAAGACATTTGTGGCATCCATCCTCTGTTTATCGGGCTGCATCTCGAAGTTCCGTTATTTACAGATTTTGTCGCAACCTTTGCAGAAGCAACAAAAATACTTCAAACAAGTTACACGCAGCTGCTTTCATTAATTAATGGAATTATATCGTTAATTAATTTAAGTTATAAACACCAAACAAAAAGTTCAGAATATAAACATTTTATATTTTATTTTAATTAAACAATTAATCTAAAAAGTAAAGATATTTTTAGCTGCATTCACTGATAATTTTATACAGCATCTCATTTACTTAGCATTGGTATGGGAGCGTTATTTTAATATTTTGCTATTTTATTTAAAAAGTGTAGTCGCTCGAAAACCAATTTTGATACATAATGTATGAAAATTTGTATTAGTAGAAAGGAAAACCTTTTTGTTCGTCGATTGCCTTATTTGATTATGTTGTTTGCTCGCTAATGATGTCAAGAAGTTTACCCTTTTCTTTTTTATATTTATTTCGGATGATGGTCTTTTTTAATTGGATTAAAATTTTACGATGAAGTATTGTTAATATTCCATGAATTATTCGGACGTGAATAGTTATCTTTGTTGGTGTCATTACGCTATTCTAACTGATGCATTCTCTGTTGTCCGGTAGATGTAAATGTTTTAAATACCGAAAAGGTCCTGTGCCAATAAGAAAATCAAGTGTAAATTAGAATTATATTGTTATTATCCTCTTTTTCTTTGATGAAAAGAAGGGCTCATTATATTATCAATCAGTTATAAATATATACAACTTCACTCACGTCGTTCTCGTGTCTATTGCACGTCTCTAAAGCAACCGATGCAGCAGGACTATAACTGTCTAAATACTCGTTCACAAAATCAAGTCACAGTCTTGTACTGGCTCCTCTTTCTAATTTCTGTGTGAATGAGGAGAATGCTTATCAAACCAGAATATAAAAAAATACTAACAACGGTTAGTTATTTAAAGATAAAGGTGTCTTGACAAAAAAATAGTGGAGTGTGCAACGGGCAACTATTTCACTATGCGTGTCAATAACAATCATGACAACTTATGAATATCAAGAAAGGGCGTGAAGTGAGTTAGCATCTTTGGAATGGATTCCTTTCTCGCTAAGGAGATACATGCAACACATGTTGCGTGACTGTCATCCAGCGACTCTCCGCAACAAAGATGACATCCCAGCCAGTACTTGGAGTGAACGAACACTTTATTAATGTGGAAAACAGGAATACATAAAACATATAACTAGATTCTACAGCTGTACATATGTAAAACGTATAACAAGAAGGTATATAAAATATATAAGATTGTACGACTGAACATTAACATTGTAGGTTTTTCAGAAAAAAAAGAAGATAAATAAGAATTTTATAACCAACGCTTCTCGTATATTATTTTCAGGAGGAGAGAACAATGAAATGAAGAGTTGGGTTAGTGGAAAAGAGAAAAGGAAATGAGTTTGCAGACACTGAGAAATATCAGACAAAGTCTTTGTGGTGATAGTGAAATGTGAATCATTTAATATAACGATAATAACGGTACATGGACACTTGTCAGGTAACAAAGAAAGAAATAGATAAGTTCTCAAACACATTCGAAAATGAAAGTCACAAGTGATTATCGTCATTATCATAAATGCAAGTCACAAGGTAATTATCATCATTATCATGATGATAGGTGATAAACGCAAATGTGTACAGAGAAAATGGGTTCCATGGTGAACAGCAAATATTCAAGGAATAAACAACTGTGTTGAAGAAAATCCAAGACTCTTGCAGGCGTGAAAAAGTCAAGTAGAAAACCTCACAATCAGGGAGACGGTTGTTCTTCAACAAAAGATTCAGAAACGTCATTTTTGCACCTTAAAACACCCAGGCACTGACTGCAATAGGATCAATCCCACCATCAGTTATAGGTAAACTAAAGATATGATTGCAAAAACTAAAAACGAATCTGTAATATGAAAACGTCGACTCACTCTGCAGTAAGCGTACAAATATGGAACATGCCGGGAATTCAATATCGAACAGTTTAAAGAACATAACTAAGACAGCGGTAAAAGCAAATATTACGAGAGAACAAAAAGACAAAAGTAAAAGAGGTTAATAAGAGATAGCTAAAAAATTTCAATTATTTTATCAGGCTAAAGGAAAAACATCATATATATGTGCAAACAAGTTAAATAGGAAATGTACAGAGATTGAAAAACTGTAGGACACAGATGCAGCGGGCATGCAATAATGTTCAAAGATATAATACAAGAGAAAACATGCTATTCTCGGGGATGTATGAAATCTAAAGATGGAATGATCATTATGGAATAAGAAAAGTAACTGCAATAGTGTGATAAATAATAAGAGAGTTATTCTATGTGAAGAGAAACGGGAAACTTGTAACATGAAATTAGGGAGGATCCAGTATAATATTATCTGAAAAAATCACAGTAACGAACAAAATAAACTTAAGCAAAGAAGCAGTACCGGATTTATAGATATTGACTGCCTAAGAAGGTTTTGGAGTTGATAATGCTACTGAAGTCATAGAGGAAATATACAATAGTGGTGAAATACTGGAATATCTATGTATATCACTTTTCAGAACGTTATCATGATGAAATGAGTGTGAGATTCATCAATCAGTCAGCTATATGAACTGCATAGCAAAACTAATATTTAAGATTGTAATGAATTGAACTCGGAGCAGACCGGAAATATCCGCTGTGCAGAACGAGCAATAGGTATACAGAAATTCCTATATTATAGTTTCATAGATTATACTTAGCAATTCGATAAAATATTAGGACCAATAAAAAAGTAACGCACAATGAAAAGATGGGTAAGTAAAATTGAAGGCAATATTACAGATGAAAGAATAACTTCCCTTAGAAAAAAAGGCTTTGTAATGGCAGGCCAGCTTTTGCTATGAATGACCAATCTGATTCTCTTATTGTAGCTGATAGATGAATCACTATCACAAAACCACTAAAAAGCTTATAGATGCTTGTGGTTTATTAAAATCTCTTGACTGATAAAAGGTATGTGCATAATGGGTTCTCAGAAAACAGACAGACCCCATGAAGAAGTAGATGGCAGTTGCTGCTCAAGAACGTCGAGAGCTGCGCAACTCAGATACCACATCCCTCATCAGGATGGTCATAGGTGTGACTTAAGTTCGCCACTTGCGAGACTGCAAACGAAGATCAACTGCCACTCTGTTTCATGATCAAAGGTAGCAAAACAAATTTTCTTTACGCAAGATCACATTTGAAGACGAATGATATGTTTTTGTAGAAATATGATATGAAACTATATCTCGATTAAACTTTGTTTATTCTCGCAGGTGGCCATAGTAATGAGCAGCTAAACACTTCTTGCATTAGATACTTACTCGCTAGAATCTGTCTATATTTCTGGGATATGGTGTTATGTAGACTATTTATATTATTCAGACTATTGTCCTCATCTTTGTAGCCATATTTATCTCAACGTTTCGGCCGATGTACGCTCCGGACTTCTTCAGGTGGTTGGAATGTCGAACTGAACCCTATATTGCGCTCTCTGGGGTAGACTGTTCTACATGTCTAATTTCAGTTATCAGTTACCTCCTGTTAATTTCCCTCACCAAGTTCTCCACTGCCGTAACCAGGTATTGAACTCACACTCTTTGGGTCCTGTTACTGGATCTAGCTAACGCCTTTATCCACTCTGCTATGTGTCCTTAAGGACATCTGTGTATGAATTTCTGGGTATTATAAACCTAATGTTTTCAGCAACCATTTTTAGCAGTTTTCATATTGCAATTTTTGCTGTTATCATTGCATTTTCTTTACTCGAGCTCATATTGCAATTTTCGTTGTTATTATCGCTTTTCTCTGACACTCCTTATTACTGGTTCCCATATTGTATTCATTTCTATGCTTGGTCGGCTCAGGAGATTTTTGTGGCTAAGCATATGTGCTGATTCCTTAAGTTTACAAATTTTCCAATGATGTTCCTTGTCTATGATATCAACCTGATCCCACAGAGTGCGGTGATCTTCCTTTTTTCTCCATATGTGGTCAGCTACGCCTGATTTTTCCACTTCCCCTCGTGTTACAGCTTTTATGTTATTGAAGCCTTACCTTAAGGGGGCGGCCTGTCTCCCCTTTATATTTCTTTCCGCAGCTGCACGGGATGGCGTACACACAGTCTTTAGTTATGTTCTCCTCTATGGTGGGGGTCTTACTCGGGAGAGATATCTGCGAAGTGTCGTCCAGCATTTGAAGGTTATCCTGATGTTATATGGACCGAAGATCCTTTGTATTTTCTCTGGTATCCCCTTCACATAAGGCAGACAGAAGGTTTTCTGAGTGTTGTTGATCTCTTGTACTCGTCTATCCCAGTTTATTGGGGCTGCTGCCATATACCAGAGTATTTGTTATGTTGTAGGGTACTACTTATACTGATCAATTCTTTATCTAATGTCTCTGGGTTGCCACTTATGACTTTTGCTTGGTGTTGTAAGCAGCGGACGATCTCTTTAAACTGTATGGATGGAGGGGAGAGTTGAAATTGAGGTACTGTCCATTGAATGTCGGTTTACGGTATACGGATGTCTTGAACCCACGCTCTGTTCAAGATATTAGAACATCCAAGAATGGAAGTGTGTTGTTACTCTCTTTCATTGCATAAATTTATCTTTCCTGCATCAGTTACTTTTTCAAAAGATGCGAAAATGTTTCACTCCGCCTTGTAGTTTTTTAAATCGTATTTTATAAATTATTTGCACGAAGAAAGTATCCCTGATTCTAGTCAGTCCAATTTAGTTCTACATTTGTCGCTGAAATCTATTATTTCCTTGAGCTTCTTGACTAAAATTAGGCATTCAGTTTCATGTTGTTATTTTTATTTCTTTCCTACCATTAGTGAATCTTCTTAATATTCTACATCATTTTGTCTGCATTTATAACATTAGATTGTACAAACATTTTCTTGCTAGCTTTTAAATTTTCTCAAATCTCTTTCTCAGATGCTTAAAGTGAATTTTTTCGTTTTATTATTTTATAAATATTTTCGATTTCTTCGTTGATTCTTATGTGATTTCTATTCAACATTTATGCTTTTCGTTGTGTGCCTGTCACTCGATAACTATATAGTTTTTTTTTGTTTACGGCCGATCACAGTTAAAATATAAGTAACTATACGATTATTAATATTAATTTACAATATGATGAACAACCTTCCATTTGAAGAATTGATTCATTGATTCATTTACTTTGCAGGTTTTTTAAAGCCAGAAAATATTTTTAAATTGCAAAATATTTTTGAGATAATAATAGCTTAGTGATAAAAGTCTTACTAATTAGCTGGAGAGGAGAAGCGGTAAATTCATGCTGAAAGATATTTGCGCGTAAGAGAATATAATGAACCCAACGGGAATTAGATCTCGGCTCTTCGATTAAAAATTACAGCACTCGCACATCCGAGCTTACAGCACTTGGTATTCCCGAGCGGTCACCCATATAGACCCTGACCAGTCTCGACGTTCCTTAACTTCGGTGTTCGTACGGGAACTGGTGTTTCAACGTGATGTGTCCATAACACTCCCAATCGTTCTATAAATATTTCAATTAAAATAGATATTATAAACTGAAATGCACATATATTTATATCAAGATAGTATAATAAAATCAAACATCGTATACACACCCACCCTTATATATGTGTGTGTGTGTATGTATGTACCTGTGTGTGTAGTGTGTATGTGTGTGTGTGTGTGTGAGAGAGAGAGAGAGAAAGAGAGAGAGAGAATTTGAAATATTTGTTTGCGTTCTTTTATGATTATCCCTATTCTGGTGTGTTAAGACCTAAGATAAGTCCAGATATTTTATGTCTAGAAATGCGAAAGCTAGTTGAGAGAACTATCTTCTCGATGTAATTTTTAAAACTTGCAGCCAACTAGGCGATAGTGAAAGACTGGAAATGATGAAGCAACTGACTTATCTTGAATAAGAATAGATACCCTTGTTCAAATATGGACTAATGAAAACGCAACATTTCACTTAAAAACGAACCCAAAATCATTTCTAGGCGAAATCTGTTTTAATTATTTGCAAAAATTGATATTTAGTCTGCATCATTTTCCAGTAGATTAAAATCAATCAATTAATCAATCAATCTTGTCATTGATCCATTTAACATTTACAGTGTATATCTGTGCAGTAATTTGTATTTAGTATATATATAAAATCCATTTTCTGTCTGTCTGAATGTCTTCATGCAAGTAAAATAAGTTCCACTCCTTAGTAGAAAGAAAAACATTTCCGATTTGGAAAAAGTAGTTACAGAAAAGAATCAATAAGATATGCTCTCTTCAAAAAATGCATTCAACACATCGAGCTTTCTTTTTCGTTTTGTTTCTTATGAATTTATATTCCCTTAATTATTGTAATTTTTCTCGGTCGAAGTCAATCCTTTCAACAAATACAGTAGTTTTTCTTCTATATTCTTCTATATACTGTTACTATTAGTATGATTGCTATTGATTTTGGTGGTGTTATTATTAGTTTAAGATTTCTTCTTTTTCTTTTTGTTCTTGTGTTAAAATTGCTTTTTTCATTACCCTTAATTTAAATCTTCTTTCTTGGTCAACAATGCAGCGTGCATATTTTCCTTCTCTTTTTAATACATTGTTACTCTTTGCATTTATAATTATTATCAATGGTCAAACAATACGCTCTTGATCCATTTTGTTAATATTACTATATTTGAATTATTCTCATTATTATTATTATTATTATTATTATTATTATTATTATTATTATTATTATTATTATTATTATTATTATTATTATATTCACAACAGCGTTTATTTCTGTGGACATCAATTTTCAACATATCTGAAGCATTCTGCTGTGTAGTTTTACTCCTGTGTGTTAAGAATATATTTATGAAAGTAAGCTGATTATTTTCTGTATTCTTTGGAGTGAATTGAAGATGTGAATTAAAATAAGGTGGGATTGTCATTCCTATTTGATACACAACTATCACACTGAAAATTGTTGAGTCATTTTCTAAAGCATAATTTAGTTTCTATCATTCCCAGTGTGGCCTATGATTTAGATATGTACTGGTTCTTCAGACCCATACACATTCTCACTTCAAGAATCGCTTTTGGAAAGTAACTCTTGAGTATATTCAGTTACAAACTTGGCGATTTATCTCTGAATATAATGTAGATATTCCCCACTTTCTTTTATTCTACGTCTCGTTCTTTGATGGGATAACTTCTTAATAAACGGCCACGTTTCGCAGGCGCTCCTGTTTGCCATTATTTCACACTCAATCGCTGTTCCCTCGAAGCAACACGCGAAGAAGTTTACTTGTAGGTTTGATCATCGTTTCATGATATTGTACATTGATGTTGCTTTTTCTTCAAAACAAACTTCGGTTCTGTTTTCGTAAACACCATTTGTCGTGTCTTTTCCAACTCATTATCTCACCCGCAATATCGGAAGTCCTTCGGTGACGATGATAATCCGGCGTCTCTTTCTGTGAAAGAGACGTCGGATTTTGATAATTTTATATATTACAAATAACGAAAGCACTGTTAATCTGGTTCGTTTCTCGCTTTGATAAAATCATCAGACATGGGCAAGTATATTATACATCCACACACAAGCACGTGCATGCGCACCCATGTAGACAAACAGATCCGTTTCTGCATTTATTAGTGGATTGATTTTGTGAAATGTATGAAATGTTCGGCAAGACAAGGAAAATTTAATTCATTCAAATATCCTGAATTTTTATGGAGAAATTAGAACACACACACACACACACACACACACACACACACACACACACACACACACACACACACACACACATAATATATATATATATATATATATATATATATATGATAAAATATAATTTTAAGGTATGCTATATTTAGGGGTGCTTAATACCAGGAATAGAGCGAATGAAGATATAAAAGTGGACATTGAAGTCAACACGCAGAAGTAATAATCTGTTTCATGCTAAACGCAATCATCAGACATTTTTACTCACACACACACGCACACACGCACAAACACGAACACACACACACACACATATATATATATATATATATATATATATATATATATATAAATATATATTGGTGGGTATTTTGGGGTATAAATTGTTATGGTTCGGTCGAATGCTTTTAATTAATGTTCTACTACTCGAAACATTTTTCTGATTTCTGGGGAGAATTTGACCATAACTTGTTCATTGTTTGAGAATTTTCGGTTTCTATAACTCATTATCAAAGAGGTTTTTGTGTTGATAGGAGTGCGTCTTTGGATTGTTTTCGAGTGATGGGTATTCATGATTTTATGTTGATAGTTGCGAAATATATTTAGTGTGTTTATTAAATTCAGGACGTAAGCGAACATGGACTTCCTGTCTTGCTTGCTCTAAGTCTCTTTTCACTCTTTAACATTCTCTTTTTTCTTCTTCTTCCATCCATTTATACAAACTCATAAGTATGTTACAGTCAGTTTTCTCTATACCTCTCCTACCTTCAGTATATCTTGTAAGAGATTCACCAAGAGCTCATTATTATTCATTACACCTCATTACGGTGTCCTAATAATTTTAACCCTGTCTCTTTTTATTATAAGATACCCCGTTTTTTATTTCCTTCATAATTCCTCGTTTATCACATGCTTTGGCCGTAGTATTTTCAGCATTCTTCAGTAGAACCACACCTCTGACACTTGAATTATTCTATTCACCCATGAACAGATTGTCCAGTATACACTGGCATATAAGAGATTAGATATTATATAGGAATTCAGTCTCATACCCCGTCTCTTAATACCTTGCTTAATTTCTGGAATGCGTTTTTCGCTATGGCGATGTTTCTTCAGATTTCTGTGTCACTTCTTCCTTCATCTATTACTAAACTCGTCAGATAGTTGAATTTCTATACCTGCTTGATTCTGGTGTCCCCACTATATATCTCACAATAACTTTTACTAACAATGATACGTTCCGTCTTCTTACAGTTTGCTTTCCTTTACTATATTATCTGAGAGTTCTTTCATGTTTCTGTCTGAGCCTACTATCTAAAAAGAGTTTTTCATGTATTTCATGTAGGTATTCCACAGATTTGCTAAAAAAATGAGCATAGCATGATGAAAAATGCCGCAAATTTATAAAAACAAACTTTTATTGTCAAAATCCTTGTGTTATTAAAAGGAACGACCAAAGGGTTTTGTGATTATTAAATTAAATTTGTTCATACTTTTTAGAACGTTAAAAGTCTTGTTTTTCTGTGTCAACAAGGAGGACCAAAGATTAGAATAGGAAATTTTAGCGTCTGTTTTACGATGAAAAACATACTGATTTGAAAATTCTTGGAAAAATCAAATAATTCTTTATTGAAACTTTCAGTACTTATTCACATTTTTTTTTAGAAAATCTAGGTAAAAAAAATTACATTTGTTACCCACCACCCGCTTATTTAGTATTATTAAATTTCGATAAATTAAATATTGTATAGTTAAAAGCAGAACGCCACCAGTTACCGAAAATAAAAAATGCAATAAAACTAATACATTATTTAACCAGAAAAGCTTTTAATTTTTTTTTTTGTGATTAAAATATATTATGGACACTATTGACTTAAGAAAAAAGTTATTGATGAATAATAAATTTTTATAAGAATTTTTTTCATTATTTAAAAAAAAA
The DNA here is from genome assembly GCA_964036315.1 of Acanthosepion esculentum. Classification (NCBI taxonomy): domain Eukaryota; kingdom Metazoa; phylum Mollusca; class Cephalopoda; order Sepiida; family Sepiidae; genus Acanthosepion; species Acanthosepion esculentum. The sequence continues at coordinate 71,941,774 of OZ038499.1, read as the reverse complement.
TTACTTAGAATAATTTATAAATTTTTATTTTTAAAAATTCTGTATTACTTTATCCTGGTTAGGTGATATTTTTAAGTAAAAACTATATTTACTATAAATGGAAAAGCTTACTACAATTCATCAACCCACAATATCTTAAAAAGAATTTTGAAATATTTATTGTGTGTATACACTTAACGAATTTTTTGTAAATATGGGTGTTCATACACGACATCAAAAAATAAGAGCGGCGACTATAGTAAATTTAAAACCAATGTACCTAAAATTCAATAAATTACGGAGAATATTTTCGTAAATTTTTAAGATTACTGGGTAATTAAAAAATTATATAAAAAAGGCGCTTGAATAATATTCCTCGAGTAAAATTTACACATATGTCCACCGTAGAAAAAAGTTAAAAATCTTCCATCTGTCACTCAAGTTGTCAACACCTTAAATAAACAGCTACCGTCGTGTTAAAAAATGCATTTCTGCGACATTTTAAACTTAAAGTAAGTAATATTTGTTCCAAATCAGATTAATTAAACTCCCGGTCAGCTAATATTCCTCAAATAAAGTTTTTGAAAAGTATATTATATTTTTTTAATAAATAGAATTATATTATAATGAACGATAACTAAAATGGCGCAAAATCAACAATTCCAGCGATTTCAAAACGAAAACCCATTCCAGTCAATCTAAAATAGTTTTGAAATGCAGCAAAGTGTTTTGTTTATTGGAAATGTAAAATTGAAACTATTCGCTTGAAATTAAAACTAAAATAAAAAATTTAAGAAAGGTGTTGCGGGGCCGTCAAGCGTGTGCTATCAACCCCGCAAGCAGTAAAATTTATATTGGAAAATACGATCGAAGCAAGGATAACAAAAGCGAGGGTTTAAAATCAAAGCCAAATTTTATTTAATAATTTGGCAAAAGTATGTACAAATCTTGTGTCGCAATGAATCGGGGAGCGCCACCCGAAAGATCGTCTTGTTTTAGGGCAGCGGACCAGTCAGTGCTGAGGGAACCTGCTCGTCCTTAGGTTGACGGTCATCAGGGATGCAGCTTGGTAGTAACCGGAAGGACTATCGCATAAGCTATGTGGTCAGGTAGTCCTGAAAAGGACTATTGCATAAGCTATGTGGTCAGGAAGTCCTGAAAAGGACTATTGCATAAACTATGTGGTCAGGAAGTCCTGAAAAGGACTATTGCATAAACTATGTAGGCAGGAAGTCCTGAAAAGGACTATTGCATAAACTATGTAGTCAGGAAGTCCTGAAAAGGACTATTGCATAAATGTGTAATCGTTAGCCCTGAAAAGGACTATGGCATAAACATGTAGTCGTTAGCCCTGAAAAGGACTATGGCATAAATATGTAATCGTTAGCCCTGAAAAGGACTATGGCATAAATATGTAATCGTTAGCCCTGAAAAGGACTATCGCATAAGAATGTACGCGGGGTGCTGCTGCTGCTTGACCCGGTCTGGCTAGTGGCTGCTGCTGCTGCTGCCTGACCAGGGCTGGCTAGTGGCGGCTGCTGCTGCTGCCTGACCAGGGCTGGCTAGTGGCGGCTGCTGCTGCTGCTGCCTGACCTGGGCTGCTGCTGGGCTCGGTCTGGCTGACTGGCTGGCTGCTGCTGCTGCTTGAGGTCAGCGGTGAGGGGAGCGTGCCGCTCTTAAACCCGGATGCTGCTGCTTGACCCGGGCTGGCTGGCTGCTGCTGCTTCTTCTTCTTCTTCTTCAGGTCAGCGGTGAGGGGAGCGTGGCTCTTAAACCCTGATCCAAGAATCTGGCTGCTGCTGCTTGACCTGGGCTGGCTGACTGGCTGGCGGCTGCTGCTGCTGCTTCAGGTCAGCGGTGAGGGGAGCGTGGCTCTTAAACCCTGGTTCCAAGAATAATTTGGTGGAAGAAATTTGGCCATGTTTATGTAGGCCGGGGTCAGCATCGTAGCTTGGCTAATAATGTCTTTTAGTTATTCACTAAAAATGAGCTTCTACTTTTGAATGTACCCATGGGTTTCATTTAGGCCCCATGTGTATATGAATTAGTTTCTGGTCATTATTTTTAGTTGTGGATGTTACGTTTCGTTTTGTTTTTGTATTTTTGTGATTTGGTGTCTGAAAATGCTGAGTCACTGGAACTTAATGGCGTTTGTTCCGTTTTCCGTGGTGACGCTTTCAGACGTTTGAGTAGCCGGCAGTAACTTCCGGCCGGGTGCGATAAGGCCCCCTTTCTAGAAAATTGATCATGATCAATTCAAAAAAAAATGTAGGTCTTCAATTTGGATGGAAAATGAACTCTTCTGCCCGATTTTGTTCGTATGACTGGTGTGGTTGTTTCAACTTCCGTCGTTGATGGCAGTTTTGCGTCGGGAGGAGTTTCCTCTAACCAGGCTGGTTTGAGTCGGTCGATAGAGACTGTATCTTTGTCTCTGCTGCGCATGATCGTGACAAATTTTTCCGAACGCTTCAAAACTTTAAAAGGACCTTGGTAGCTGGGTGTGAGTGGTTTTTTTACGGCGTCGTTCCTGACAAAAACGAAATCGCAGCTATCCAGTTTCTGTGGTAAGTATGAGCTTGTGGTTTGTTGTCGTGGGGGAGTATATGTAAGTTTGGCCATTCTGTGGCGCAGATCCTGCACAAAAGAACTTGGTGAGGTTGTGCACGAGTTCTGCGGAATGTGAAAATATTGTCCTGGTAAGGAGAGAGGCATGCCGAACACGAGTTCCGCTGTCGAACACCCTAAATCGGTTTTGAGGGTATTCCGCAAAGAGAGCATAGTCATGGGGAGGTTGTCGACCCAATTATGTATGTCAAGTTTGGTTGCTAAGGACGCCTTTAGGGATCGATGAAATCTTTCGACGAGGCCGTTTGCGCAAGGGTGGTAAGCAGTCGTTTTAATGTGCCTGACACCCAGAAGTTGAGAGAATTCTCGGAAAAGCGAGGACTGAAATTGTGGTCCTCGATCTGTAGTGAGAACTTGGGGTACGCCAAAGTTCGTAATCCAGTTGGCGAGGATAGCTTTAGCAACTGTGGTGGCGGAAATGTCCTTAATCGGTACTGCGACTGGCCACCTCGAAAAACGGTCTATGACTGTTAGAAGGTATTGATACCCCTGGCACATTGGCAGAGGCCCGACGAGGTCAACGTGGATGTGACAGAAACGTGCGTCGGGTGTGGCGAATGTTCCAACTGGTGATTTTGTGTGCCTCTGAATTTTGCATTTTTGGCATTGTATGCAGGTTGAGACCCAATTCCTGATGTCTGTTTTCATATTAGGCCAGACGAATCGCTCGGTGATAAGCTTGACGGTTGCTCGCTTGCTCGGATGAGATAGATTGTGGAGATGAAGGAATACTTTCTTTCTGAGAGATGGAGGAATGTATGGTCTCGGAGTATCCAGCGCGGTGTCGCAGAAAAGGGTTTTGTCGCTGAACGGACACGGGAATTCCTGCAGTTTCAACGAAGTTTCCTTGATGAGGTCAGGTATCGTCGTGTCGTCTTTTTGTTTGTCGGCTATCAGCTCTTGACTCAAGATATCGTTATCCAGGGTATTGACGTCTGTTCTGGACAATGTGTCTGCGACGGTATTGTTCTTTCCTTTGACGTGTCTGATGTCCGTCGTGAACTGTGAAATGTAGTCGAGGTGACGTGTTTCACGGGATGTATATTTGTCTGCACTGACATTCATCGCGTTGGTCAGCGGTTTGTGATCCGTGAAAATTGTGAAATGTCTGCCCTCTAGGAGATGTCGGAAATGACGGATAGACAGGTAGATAGCCAGGAGTTCTCGTGAGAAGGTGCTGTATCTTCTCTGGGCTGCGGAGAGTTTAGCTGAGAAAAAAGCTATCGGTTTTCTCTCCATATTAACTTGCTGCTCCACTACTGCTCCTATTCCAACGTCGGAAGCGTCTGTTGTGAGGAAGATCCTCGTTTCCGGGTCGTTTTCAATGAATGAGAGTTTCGTGAATCTTATCAGCGCTATCTTTGCCGTTTCGAAAGCCCGCAAGGCTTCTCCTTCTAGTATAATTTGCTTGTTCTTTCGCTCTATGATGTTTGTCAACGGGGAAAGAATTGTCGAGCAGTTGGGGATGAACCTGCGGTAAAAATTTATCATACCGATAAACCGCCGAATTTGTTTTATGGATGTGGGCGTAGGGAAATTTCTTATTGCGTCGATTTTCTCCGGTAACGGTGTGATTCCGTTTTCGTCGATGTGATGACCTAAGAAGTTCACCTCAGATGCCCCGAACGTGCATTTGTCGGTGTTCAGCCGGAGTCCATACTGTGCTAACCTTTGGAAGACGTCGTTTAGATGTTGCCTGTGAGCGTTCTCATCCGTGCTAGCTACCAGGATGTCATCGATGTAGGCATATGCGTACGTTAAGCCACGCAGTACCTCGTCCATGAAACGTTGAAAGGTTTGTGCTGCGTTCCTCAGGCCAAAGGGCATTTTGATATATTCAAAAAGGCCGAAGGGAGTGGTTACAGCGGTCTTTGGGATGTCCTCCGGAGATATGGGGATTTGGTGGTAAGCCTTCGTGAGGTCGATTTTTGAGAAGACGCGAGTGCCCTGTAACCCTGAGGCGAAATCGTGTATATGAGGGACTGGATAGCGGTCGGGTATGGTTGTAGCGTTCAGCCTTCTGTAGTCGACGCATATCCTAAAGTCCGTGCTTCCAGGTTTCGGTACGAGATGTAGGGGAGAGGCGTATGGGCTATCGGAAGGTCGTATGAATCCGCCCTCCAGCATATTGTTGAATTCCTTTCTGGCGTATTCAAGCTTATGAGGAGGGAGTCGTCGTGGGTGAGAAAATGTTGGCTGTCCACTGGTCTTTATATGGTGCTGCGTTTGGTGTTTTGCCGGACCGGTGCCCGCGAGTGGTTGAATGATATCTGGGTATCTATTCAAGATCTCGACGTATTCTCGCCCGTGGCAAGTTGTTACGCTGATTCCCGTAGTGTTGTGTCGGGAGAGGGTACCTTTAACTGAAATGTTAGTAGTGTTGTCCGATAACGTCCTTGTGTTCATATGCACTGCGAGGTCATAGTGGGCCAAGAAATCTGCTCCGAGTATTGGCGTTTTTACATCTGCCTGGGTGAAAGTCCAGGTAAAATCACGCCGCATGCCGATGTTAAGAGTCAGCGTCTTAGTTCCGTATGTCTCGATTGTCGAGCCGTTTGCCGCCTGGAGCTTATATAGGGTTGCCTTCGGTCTTGTTGTTCTCTGGGGGGTATCACGCTGATTACCGCGCCAGTATCCACTAAAAACTTTATGTGGTTTTGTCGGTCCCAAACGTAGAAAAGGCGGCTCTGTGTGTTTTTGCCGGTGGGTTCTGCCGCTCCTACCCGCCGGTTGCTTAGTTTCCCGAATTTGACTTGGATCCATATTTGCAGGGCGCCGAGCAGCGTTTTGCCCTGTCGCCGAATCTTTGGTGGTACCAGCATAATTCTGGGTCGATTCGTCGATCCCTGCTGGTACTCCGTGTTCTCTGTCGCCAATTGTTGGTCGTCGGTCTCGGGTCTCTTGGTTTACGGGAGAGGAGTATCCGGATGTCTTTTAGTTGCTGTTGCAGGTCAGCTACTGCTTGTTGTAACCCTTCGTTTTTGGTTAGTGTGTAGTCTGGATTCTGCACAGCATACACTCCTTGGTCTAGTTTTGCTGCGATGCGGTCGGCGGAGTCTGCTAACTGGGCCAATGGTGTATTTTCTGCGATTGGCGCCAATATTTGAGTAATTGTGTTGGGTAGTTTGTCCATCCATAGCTCGCGTAGGATGGATTCGGCCATCGAGTGCTTCCCCAGTCGGCTTCTCATGAAGCGTAGAAGCTGTGAGGGTGTTCTGTCGCCCCTCGTAACGTGGGTAAAAAGTTCTCGGAGTAGCTCATCGTCCGAACGGCCGGTCCGTTTTAGGATTGCGTCCTTTAGCCGAGTATATGGATCCTGGTCGGGTACGTTTTCCAAAATGTCGGCCACTTCGTCGACCACTGACGGTGGCAAGACTTGCACCACGTTGGCAAATTTGGTTTGTTGCGATGTTATCCTCCGTACCGAGAAGATTGCTTCCAACTGCAGAAACCAGTTTTTGGTGTTTTGGTGGTTGTATGCCGGTAGGTTCGAGAGAGGCATTGCAACGTTTATAGGAGAGGTCTGTTCCCACTCGTCTGTTGCCATCTTGATCGATCGTAAATATCGGGGTCACCAGTTGTTGCGGGGCCGTCAAGCGTGTGCTATCAACCCCGCAAGCAGTAAAATTTATATTGGAAAATACGATCGAAGCAAGGATAACAAAAGCGAGGGTTTAAAATCAAAGCCAAATTTTATTTAATAATTTGGCAAAAGTATGTACAAATCTTGTGTCGCAATGAATCGGGGAGCGCCACCCGAAAGATCGTCTTGTTTTAGGGCAGCGGACCAGTCAGTGCTGAGGGAACCTGCTCGTCCTTAGGTTGACGGTCATCAGGGATGCAGCTTGGTAGTAACCGGAAGGACTATCGCATAAGCTATGTGGTCAGGTAGTCCTGAAAAGGACTATTGCATAAGCTATGTGGTCAGGAAGTCCTGAAAAGGACTATTGCATAAACTATGTGGTCAGGAAGTCCTGAAAAGGACTATTGCATAAACTATGTAGGCAGGAAGTCCTGAAAAGGACTATTGCATAAACTATGTAGTCAGGAAGTCCTGAAAAGGACTATTGCATAAATGTGTAATCGTTAGCCCTGAAAAGGACTATGGCATAAACATGTAGTCGTTAGCCCTGAAAAGGACTATGGCATAAATATGTAATCGTTAGCCCTGAAAAGGACTATGGCATAAATATGTAATCGTTAGCCCTGAAAAGGACTATCGCATAAGAATGTACGCGGGGTGCTGCTGCTGCTTGACCCGGTCTGGCTAGTGGCTGCTGCTGCTGCTGCCTGACCAGGGCTGGCTAGTGGCGGCTGCTGCTGCTGCCTGACCAGGGCTGGCTAGTGGCGGCTGCTGCTGCTGCTGCCTGACCTGGGCTGCTGCTGGGCTCGGTCTGGCTGACTGGCTGGCTGCTGCTGCTGCTTGAGGTCAGCGGTGAGGGGAGCGTGCCGCTCTTAAACCCGGATGCTGCTGCTTGACCCGGGCTGGCTGGCTGCTGCTGCTTCTTCTTCTTCTTCTTCAGGTCAGCGGTGAGGGGAGCGTGGCTCTTAAACCCTGATCCAAGAATCTGGCTGCTGCTGCTTGACCTGGGCTGGCTGACTGGCTGGCGGCTGCTGCTGCTGCTTCAGGTCAGCGGTGAGGGGAGCGTGGCTCTTAAACCCTGGTTCCAAGAATAATTTGGTGGAAGAAATTTGGCCATGTTTATGTAGGCCGGGGTCAGCATCGTAGCTTGGCTAATAATGTCTTTTAGTTATTCACTAAAAATGAGCTTCTACTTTTGAATGTACCCATGGGTTTCATTTAGGCCCCATGTGTATATGAATTAGTTTCTGGTCATTATTTTTAGTTGTGGATGTTACGTTTCGTTTTGTTTTTGTATTTTTGTGATTTGGTGTCTGAAAATGCTGAGTCACTGGAACTTAATGGCGTTTGTTCCGTTTTCCGTGGTGACGCTTTCAGACGTTTGAGTAGCCGGCAGTAACTTCCGGCCGGGTGCGATAAAGGCTTTCAATTTTCAAAAATTCATTTAAACCATGAGTATCGCGTTTCTATTATATTAAGATTATATCTGCCGATAATAATAACTGATGGGTTTCTTAATTCTCCTAAGATAGTGAAAATAAAATAAAAGGTCACGTTAACTATTACTAATAAAGTAATTTAGTCTCTGCTCGTATTTTGAATAATAAAAAGGTCGCTACACCAACAAAATGAATGAAATGCTCGAATGTCCAAAGATATTTTCTAATTTGTTTCTGTTTTATTTAGGAGAAACCGGATTTGAAATGATCACATGACATCCACCATGAATGAAGACAGCTATATCCTGTTTATGTTCATTTTGCTACAGCAAAAACGGTTTTTATTGAACACGTGTGTTCATAAGACACACACACACACACACACACACACACACACACACACACACACACACACACACACACACACATATATATATATATATATATATATATATATATATATATACACATAGAATTACCTACATGGAATTAAATATTTGTGAGCGTGTTTATGCACTTATATGTAAGACTGAACGCAAGTGACCTTTGGTATTGGCCACCTAATACGCACACACATACACACACACCAACACGCACAAATACACATAAAAATTCGCACCTCCATGGATATGGAGAAAGTGAGTGAGGTAATAGAGACATTTGATATCAAAACACTTCAAGATGTACTCGAAATATTGAAGTTGCTAGCTTCATGTCGAGCCGGTTTTGTATTCAGAGATGTCTTTCTCACAGACTGGTTGCCAATCAAGGCTGGCGAATTGATATGGATTCATACTTTTCCAAAGTTATTTGTGCGAAAATGAACGCAACAGCCTCGATTGAAATTTGAGTTTGACACGGCAATCGGTAACCACTAAACTCAACAGTAGTAACGGGAAAAACATATCTGGTTAGTGGTCATTGTATGAGAAAATTATCATTTAAAAAGTTGATAATAAAAACCAGACATGATTTTAATACATTTTATGTGAAATGGAAACATGAAGGAAGAGGATGCATTGGAATTGAAGAATGTGTCAATTCTGATAATAAATTCAAAAATTAAATCCAAATATTGATTCAAATCTGAATTTGAAAATTATACTAAGCAGAGTAATTATGAAAGGCAAAAGTTGCAGTAGAACTGACAATATAAATGAAAGATCATAAAACTTCCAAACTAGAAGTCGAAAATACTTCCACAGACAGTTTAAGAGACAAAGAAAAGAACTCAAATATAGATAATGTGGAAGTGGCTACAAAGAGGAAACTGAATTGTTATTAATGGTGACCCAGAAAAGTTCAAATAAGAATCAATTTTATTAAAAGCAAGAAAGACAAGGCATCTCAAAATTGTAAATGCATGGAGATAGATGAGGCTGTCTAACATATGAAACGAATGCGAACTGAGTTGGTTCAAAAGGAACTGTTGCAGCAAGGACGTAAAAGATGGACACGTGGCTATTTCGCAAAGAATTGTAATAATACAAGAAAAACGTAAATGTAAACTTTATCAAGACCTAAAAAAATAACACACGGAGTTATCATAACTATAATCCTTGAAACACTGGGATTGATTCCAAATTTCTTCGCAGAAAGGTTAGAATACTGCAGATCAAAAGAAAAACTGATACAAGGCGGGCCATAGCAATGAAACAGTATTAGGGATTTAACGAGTCTTATTTGATTTGCTATCCACTGAGAACCAGCAAATTCCTTTTCTCGGGACATAATAATATAAAAGATATGTATGGAAATGTTATTCTTCGAAATTTGGACCAGATGATAAAGAAGCTAGGAAATTTGCGTTTTGAATCAGTCAGATAGTCAAGAACATACCAAGTCAATTGCGTCAATACTGAAACCGAAATGCATTTCAACAGCATAAAACCCGGAACTATGTGATCTCTTCAACTCAGATAACACACTAGATTCTAGATTATCTTTTTGTTTTTAAATAAGGCGGACAAACAGAGAAAGGAGACAAAAGAAAAGTGGTTCATATTTCTCCTTTTTAAACATTTTGCACGCTGTATGCACTGATGCATTTATCTTGTCCCATTGAAAAGCAAGTAAGCATGATACATGTTTGCTCATTAAAATCCTTACCTTGTAGGAATTTTCTTTCTTTGTTTTAAATCAAGGTATTGTCGATGGTTTATGGCACTAATTCTGAAACACAACAGAGGAATCACAAAGAATCTTCAGGAGTGACGTGGGACGCCGTCACCAAGACCTGTGGGACTACCTTCACGTCTTTTGGTTGTTGCTTATTCCTGGTTGCAGTGCGGGAGAATTTAAAAGACTCAGTGGCCTGATAGTCTATTACGTATCAGGTTTGTCACTGAAAGGTCAGAAGTTCCACTTGATCGGGTATCACATTGCACACTTGAAGTGCTGCTTTCAGCTGAACCATTTTTTCTGTCAGTCGATTGCCCGCCGGTCATTCCTAATGCAAGATCTAACGTGGATGATGGACTTATACAATTCTGATGATATAACCGACTCTTTTGAGATGCTGGCAGGTGACCATATACTTAATATTACGATGTTCATATTATGGAGACTGGTTACCTAAGGAATATTTTACTGTCAATCCCCTGACATGAAATCTGTTTAGCGTTCAAATCTCACTGTTATAGAAATGAGAGTCAGTCCATTCAGTAGACATTGCATTTAATTTAATTTTTTCACTTTAAAAAGTAACTGAATCAGGCGTTATCCGATTTTGTACCAGAGATCACATTCTTAAGTCATTGCTTACTTACCTTGAATGTCAAGACCGCTTTATTATTTAGTGGAACTTCAGAAAAGGAATTGAAACTTTTCGTTTTGTCCGGATTAATCCACATCCCACTGGCTGTGATTCTTAATGTAATATTCCGCTGGGGAGAAAAGCAGGATATGCAATAGCGTTTAAATACAGCATCGTTTTTCATACTATTGATCAAAGACATTAGATGTGCTTGTCTTTGTTTTGGCTTTGAGTTACTGGAGATTGAATTAACTGCCATCCAGTCTAATGGCAATGCAATCATCAGTACAGAGTTCATAACGTGCAAGAGCTGGTCGAGAAGTAAATGTTAAATATGTTCCAGACCCAATCATCTTTAGCTGCTGATATAAAGAAAAGAAACAGATCTTCAATTACGAAATCCACATCCAAGTAAATAGAAATATTAGTAATGAGTACATGCTTTTACACACTCTTCTACATGCATGGTGATTTTCTAAGCGTAGCTTCCATGTGGCATAAGTTCGAAAGAATGGGGTACCGTATTCAGTCGTAATTGATCTAGCGAGACAAGTTTGCTGACCATTACACCACGTCAAAGTGCCCAACTCTTCTTCATGTATATTTTTATGCATGAAAAAAAAAAGACTTGCATGTACGCATTTAGAAAAGCATAACAATAAGGTGACTTAGTCTGTGCAGTGGCACATTCTATTGTTAAAGACAATGTTTACATATTTAAATTGGTATTGTGCAACCGGTGTTCGTTTCACAATATCTCATATACATGAATAAATTATAATTTTATTATTATACGTTTTAATATAGGCACCTTGAAATTCTAAAACTTTCACCAGTTTTCATTGATTGATTTTGTAATTTGGCTCCAAAGATTATTGGCGCCTCTGCAAGAGCGTTCTGAACAATAACAAACCCCCCATTCCTCCCCTGTTCAATCAGTTTGAGGTCCTGACCACCTCTGCCGACAAGGCCGAATGCTTCGCTCGGAAGTTTTCTTCCAATTCTACGCTAGATTCTTCCGGGGTACCCTTGCCCGATTTCCCTCCCAGAACTGAGGCCCTCTTGGACGGATTGCACATAACCCCGTCGTCGGTATTGGGCATTATTTCTAACTTAGATCACCACAAGGCTACTGGTGGTGACGGAATACCAGCCATTGTTCTGAAGAAATGCGCACTTGAACTGGCGCCTGCCCTCTCTAAATTATACAACTGCTGCCTCAAGGAGTCCTGTTTTCCTGACTGCTGGAAGTCCTCAACCATTGTTCCTGTCTTTAAGAACTCTGGTGACCCCTCCGACCCTTCAAATTACCGTCCTATCAGTCTCCTACCCCTCTTCGGCAAAGTCTTCGAGGCCATTATCAACACCGAAGTGATTAATCATCTGATATCCCACGATCTGCTCTCAGACAAGCAGTATGGTTTCCGCTTTGTCCAATCTACTGCCGATTTGCTTACGGCCATCACTGAATTTGTCTACCAAGCTATCCATAATAACGGTGAAGCTCGTGCCGTGGCCCTTGACATCTCCAAAGCATTCGATAGAGTTTGGCATGCCGGCCTTCTTTGCAAGCTCCAGGGTTATGGTATCACAGGTCGATTGTTTGACCTAATACAATCATTCCTGTCAAACCGGGATTTGAAGGTTGTTCTCAGTGGATTCATCTCCAGCTCCTATCCCACTAACGCAGGTGTTCCTCAAGGCTCCATCCTAGGCCCTACTCTGTTCCTCATATTTATAAACGACCTTCCTTTCGGCGTAGACTCCCAAGTCGGCATCTACGCTGACGACACTACAATTTACTCCTGCCTCAAACACAAATCTAGTGAAGCTGACAAAGTTAACCTGGCAACTCAAATTGAAAAGGACCTCCAATCGGTTGTGAACTGGGGCGAGAAATGGATGGTTAACTTTAACGCCTCTAAAACAAAACTGCTCTCTATTAACCACCACAAGGATCCATCCCTGCATCCCATTAGAATGTCTGAAGACCAACTTCTCGAGAGCTCCTCTCTGCGGCTGCTCGGTCTCACGCTGTCTGCTGATCTGAGATGAAACAAATACATTGAGTCAGTTGCATCATCCACCGCAAGGAAAGTTGGTTCCCTGTGCCGAGCCAGGAAATTTTTCACCCCGGAATCGATCCTCCAAGTCTATAAATCGACCATTCGCCCTTGCATGGAGTATTGCTGCCATATATAGTCTGGGCCCCCTGCTGTTTTCCTCAGGGTTCTTGATAAGATCCAGAGACGGATAGGCAACGTGATTGGCCCTGATCTGTCATCTCGTCTGCAGTCGCTCTCTCACAGACGCGATGTTGCCTCGCTCTGCCTTTTTTACAAGTACTTCCACGGTAATTGCTCCGAGGAGCTGCTTTCGCTTGTCCCTAGGCCTCGTGAATTTAAACACCCCACGAGGCTGGCATCACGCTCCCACCCCTACACCGTGGAAACTGTTAGATGTAGACGTCTCTTCTACTCCAATAGCTTCATGTCTCGCACATCTCGCCTATGGAACTCCCTTCCCTATTACTGTTTCCCTGACAAATACAATCTCCAACTATTTAAGTGTAGCGTCAATCGACATCTCCAGTTGCCTTGATCTATCCACTTCCCTTCTCCACATCCTTTCATTTTTCATTCCTATCTGCTCTCGCTCCAAATCTTCTGTAACCCCCTTTGCCTTGATCGACCCACTGTCTCTTTCTCCACATCCTCTCCTTTACCACTCCTATCTGCTCTTCCTCCAACCCTTCTTTAACCCCTTGCGTGATAGTGGCCTCCAGCCTTGCTTGGGGTGATACGCTTAAAAAAAAAAAAAAAAAAATTTCTAGTGTTCTGATTTTAAGGAATTTTTTGTTGCTTCTCAGATATTTTTTTTTTAAGCAAACATAACATGTTTCCATTAGAGAAACTGGGGCTATTCCCCTAAGTTGATATCATTGCAATCATTTTTTCAAGGAACCAGCTTATAAACATATTATCTATAAACTTAGAATATTTCTTTACATTAGTTTTTACACCATCATTGAAATTGACAGGAGCGATAATTAGACTAGATAAAATATGAATCGCAGCCATTACTCCACCTCATCACTATTGTCTTCTAAATTGCATTGATAATATCTATGAAGTATCCAATCTCTACCTCAGTTCTCAGTTATCATTAAATTTAATTCTGAGTTCATCAGTAAAAAAACACTGCTGTGAAATCTGTATCTTCACCCAACATAGACCTTTACTTGTGGTAGTTCTGATGATTTCATATCTTTAGCCAATATTCTCAATATTCTGCATTTTTTACCTGGCTACATTCGCAACATCAGGTTATTCGCATTTTTCTTGCTACTCAATTTATTCTCCTTCTAAAATCTCTTTCTGTAACATATTTAAATTCTCTTTTTTGTTATTTTGCCGATGTTTTCATTTTTATCTGATTTTCTATGATTTCTATGTTTGTTTTTGCAATTTCCATTGTGATTCAATAACTTTAATTTATCTTGTTCCTTCGTGAAATTTTGTATCCTTCCTTTGAACGCGTGACAATCATTATATACTTGAAATTAAATATATATATATACCAATAACTATTAAATTATAGATATTTACTTATAATGAAATGAACAAATCTCGTTGCATGATAAAATCGCACACTACTAAATAAGTCAGGATCAATATTTCTAATAAAAATATATATTATAAGCAAAAAGTCACATGGCACACACACACATACACACACACGCACACACACACACACACACACACACACACATATATATATATATATATTAACTGGCCTTGAGAAAAGCCAAAAATAAAGTTAGGTAAATACGGTGCAAACATTTCAAATTAATGCCGTGACAGAAACGAGGAGTTTTCCTGTTTCCCTTTTATTGTCCGTCTGTCAACACAAATTTCGAAATACCACCAGCCATTCCTGAAACATATTATCAATCTAGTTATGAAATATTTTTCTCCTGCTAGATTGGTGGGATATTTGCACGTTACCTCTGGTTCGTGTAATTGGGATATTATTTCAGGTAACCTGCCAATAGTTATTTTCATGGTTTGGCACAATACCATCTTCACCCTCTTTCTTGTTCGACAATACTGACTGAATATATCTCCAGATCTATGATGCACACTACTAAATTCGTAGATAGTTTCATGAAAAGTGATTATACCCTAAGAGGTAAAATCTTCAGCTTATTACAGCAGCAACAACAGCAACAGTACGGATAAATTATCGCTCTAATAGTATTATATGCAACTGTAGAACGATAATTCGCAAGTTAGTCTCACACTTAATTTTGGTGTAATTATGCCAAGTGAATATTGATTCCAGTGCAATCTTTCCCATTTTATTTCTTTACTTTGTTAATAATAATAATAATAATAATAATAATAATAATAATAATAATGGAACGATAATAATGATGATTTAGAGAGCTACTGAAAACTGTAAATAAGTTTAGTGATAACATAGACATGCGGTCGACTTAGAAAAATATAATCTACTAACAACCCCACCACCACACACGTTATAACCAACTACTACTGTGAAAAATTCGATAAAGGTCTGATTACATTCTGTAGATATGTGATGTCATATGATAAGCGCGACAGTAGAACTAATCTCCCAGAAGATGTCGAAATTCATCTATTAAATGCACTGCACAACATTTTGCTACAAACTCGTGACTATTTTATGGGCTAGGCTTGAATATACGTTGAGAAGTTTTACTTCTCGATATTTCAATCGTGCACGGATTTCAATCTGAAAAAATATTGACGTCAATATGTTGATTAAAGAGCCGGCCCTAAAACTAGACTTAAACACAAGTATACACGGTAAAGATTGTGTTGACTTCCTTCACACACCCCATTTTGTTTTGTGTTAGTTGGCGACAACCGGAAGTGATTATAGAGTACAAAGGGAATGTTGGGTAACGATCAAAAAGCTGATGATGGTGGTAGTTATTTGATGCGTTACAATGATAACCTAGAGTCAGCCGATTTTTCGCCATTACTGGCGACTTTATCATAGCACCGCACCCTTAGAAAATCAAAAGGTATTTACTCACTGAATCTAAGTCGCTACCCGTACTTGAAAGGAGCTGTTGATGTTGACAAATTTTGAACCACTATTTCCGCAGACAAGCCTGCTATTGAATCGCTTCCTCTGTTTGTTGGGAAAAAAGTTATTCAGTAGATCGGATTTCGCGGTTCCCACGCCTGTTCATTGAAAATTCGAAATACACCCATCTTCACTATAAATGTGGTGAGAAAAATGTAGAATAATGAAATGCTTGTATCCATCGAAATAATTCAGAGGTGTATATATATATATATATATATATATATATATATATATATATATATATGTATATGTGTATATATATATATATGTGTGTGTGTGTGTGTGTGTGTGTGTGTGCGTGTGTGTGTGCGTGTGTGTGTGTGTTTACTATAAATAATATAATGAAATATATAAATATCTTTTGTGGGTCAAATAAGAATTAGAATGTATGAAACTCATCTGTACTTCAGGCATAGCCAGCGAGAGGTGTGTGCGATAGTAGACGCTCATGATGAACAAACACACACACACACACACACACACACACACACACACACACACACACACACACACATATATATATATATATATATATATATATATATATATATATATATATATATGTACATACCGGCTATAACAGCAAAATTGTCCAAATCGTGTAACATCATAATTATCCATTCCACAAAATATTTAATATCTAAAAACTACTAAGCTAATTGAGTTTTTTTTTCAGGATTTCAGATAAGACGTTTAGCCATCTTTACACCATTTGTTGTAAGAATCACAGGAAAAACCCTCTGAGTTATTCAGCTAGAAATAGAACAGGTTAAAATCGTTTTGTGTCAGCCCCGCTGTCTTCTCGACAGAGCAACAGTGAGAGGAAAATAATTCAGGCATTCAGTAATGGCACCAACATTCCTTCTCTGGCTTCCATCTTCAAAGTCGATTCAAGAACCATGACGAGAACGGTGAATAAGTTTAAAGAATAAGGGAACAGTTGAGAGGAAAACTGGATCAGGAGGTCACGACAGGAAGATGGATAACTATTTTAACTTAGAGCTAAAGAGATCAATTAGAAAAGATCCAACTCAATCCATAAGACGTTTTTGACACGTGTGAAAGGAATTTCAGCTATGACGATCCAAAGAGCAGTGAAAAAAAACTTGAAACTTATAAGATAGCTTGTTACTCCAGGACAGAAAGTTAGAAGGTTAGAGAGGGCTAAGTTCATATTGAATAAGTTGGAAAAATGATCCTGGAGTAATATATATATATATATATATATATATATATATATATATATATATATATATATAGAGGGGTATCCCCTTTTTACACAAATGGACTCACCCGAGGTATACATATACTACTACCAGTGAATACCCGGTAGTAATAGAGGAGGGTAGCACAAGAGTCACAGTTAGGGAGCACGTAGACTCATTAAGTAAGTAAGTCATACCGCGATACTTCAATACCAAGACTGTATATTTATTATTGCTACTAACCCGCATTCCTGGATCTACTAACCCGTATTACCAGTTTGTATTATTACGTTAATACATTTATTTTCCTTATCCATTCCTGGCGTTTGTTATTCATTGATTTTCGGATTCATTCCGGAATCCACAACAATATATATATATTTGAACTTTATTTCAATCCTTCATGAGCTTCCAATCCTATGATTAATGAATGATGAACATGTCATTGTCGTTTATGATCAATTTCATCACGGTTCTTCTGTTCAGCTTGGAGAGTAATTATACATTCTTATTGCTCAAAGAAGAGTCCAATTGTTGACCATGTTCACCATAGTCTATGAGTATAGAATGCCGTGCAGTACGTAATCTGTTCAATGAAACAACGTTAAAGATTAACACTCACAAGTCAGACACTCTACTGAATCTGACTATATTGCCTATACCACCAGCAGCTGTTCCGTAATTCTTCAGTCTTCGATATCAAAGGCTGGCAGGGAATATTCCGGAAAAACATGGCCGCCTTTATACACGTCGTATATATTTTGAGCCTTCTGATTGGTTAAACCTTCTTTGGTGAACTATAAAATGAGTCAGCTCATTTTAGCTGGCGCACTAGTACACCAAGGTACCCAAAAACTCCAACACCAATAGTATTATAAAAACCTCGCGAATTCCAGGAAGATATCTTTAATCATTTCTAAGATACAACGGTTCAGAGCTTAATTGGAAATTGTTGCTGTTACACCCGGTACTTAACTACATGCATATAATTTGTCGGATGTTATTATGCAAATCTGTTTCAATTTACTAATTGATATTGGGAAAGTGTTGATAATATATTATATTTTTATAATAATATGTATCTTCTGAATTTTAGCTTTTTTTTTTTAGAAATATTTAAAATAGCTTATTTGGTGAGGAGCTTTTATGCGACATTCATGATAATCATCATAATGTAAATAAATATATCTACTCATATTAGTTATTGTTCTTTATATTTTTTAAATTTCAGAAATATAAACTTTTGGTCATAAGAAAGAGTTAACTTCAAATATTGAATGATCATAATTCAAATTTGAATTGAAATTACAGAACAATTAACAATGAAATTGAAGGATTAGCAGATAAGGAAAAAGATGGCGTATCGATGGACGTGGTGGCTGAACTCGGCTTTGGGTTCTTAATGGAAATAGAGACAGGCTCCTTTTGGAAAAGTATATGCGTGAGATGCAGTGATGTTTAGGAATATTAGTGGAGACAATGACGTTACTAGTCCATTCAAAATTAATGGTGATATAAAAAATTCAGAAAATTATTATTAATATAAAAATTTATAGACAATATGTTCAGGTCACATCGATGAGGATTTAAGTTAAAGAGTATATTCTGGAAAGATCATGCTTCTTCACATTATGATTGATTGATTCGTTTTTCATTATCTACTTTTCCAGATTATTTAAGGCCAGGAAATAAAGAAGTTTTAGGAGATAATAATGATTTACTGATACAAATCCTACTTATTAAACCATAGATTCATACCTTTCCCAAGGGTATTTGTGTGTATAACGAACCCTCATGAATAGAATAGGAATCACACCCCATCTTTTTGCCGAACCTGATGAAGAAAGTTATTTAGGTCATGAGGGAAAAGCTCTCTGAGAACTAGTTGAGCCTAGTTGCTCAGCTTTGGAGGCTCGCGATTTCTTAGAAACATTTTTAGGTGATGCCTGTTGGGCAGATTACCAGACAGCACAAAAATGTTTAGAAGTGTAGACATATATAGCTGAACCCTCTCAAGTATCTGCTGTAACGGATTTGATTGAATCATTCATTAGAACAAGAATGTTTCGCCCAATTTTGGGCCATTTTTATTTTTACATTTAAAACATTTGATAAAACTGAGTTAAACCTTATAAAACACACACACACGCATACAAACAATATTTCAATATTTAGTCATGTAAACATTTTCGTTCGGCTGTCAGAAATCGCAAGTGTATGTCAGTGTCAGCATTATCTGTACTTTCATTTCTCTCTCAAAGATTATGCACACGTACCCCAGCCATAACATCAGGGAAGTCACAACTATTTTTGTACTTCGTAGACAAATCAACTTTTTACAAGAAATTACTACATTAGTTTAGAAATTGCTTTTAATCGCATCATCAAGTGCAACGCAATAAAGCCACTAAGACACAAAGGGTTGTTGGAGAATTAGGAACAGAAACATTATTAATGAGCGGGAAGAGACAAAAGTAATCAGGAGGACAGTAGATAGCGATTGAAACTGCACTTAAATTTTTGCAGATTAAAGTTGGCTGGAAAGCATGGATCCAGAAGGGATTTTCACAAGCGAGAAGTGCGAGAAAATAAACTGTTAGCATTGAACTTATGGCTACATATAGCCAGCTTAACTGTAAATTGATGAGACCACCTCGCCAGTCTAGTACTGCACTTAAATTCAAAAAGTCCAGGTACCATAGCGAAGAGCTCATCCAAACAATTACCATGAAAGTATTTATAGAAAAGACACAGGGAAGCAACTTTACGACGGTAAGAAAATAAGTATTTAGATATTTTATTGGGCCTTTTCGTTTGGCGCAAAATCGTGGCAAAGACCCAGTAGTAGAGATACATCAACTCGTATACACAAAATGCATTTTTTTTTAAAAATTACACTTTCTTAACTTTCACATATTTACCCATATTCGTTGTATGCATGAGAAAAGAGACTAACGGAATGTACAAATAACAGATAAAATAATTTGCATTAAAAACTTTATCTGTTGAGTTTATTTTTGATGTAATTTTTCTTTCAATAGTTTCTTCATCTAAAACATCGCCGTATCTTATATATCAGCAAATACAGAAAAAATTACATTTTGGAATCAAATTCAACTAAAGCAAACATTACAGTCAATACTGATTTGGTTGATAACTTTGAAATACATTCTGTTGATATTTGATCGAATCTCGTTTCTAAGTCGTGTGTTTCCTCGTCTCCATTACATGATTGTAGAATAGTCTGCAATTTCTTCGTTTCAAGGAATAAACTATTTTATGTGAAAGTAATCCTTCTGAGAAAATCTTTCGTGATTAATTCTTCTGACATAATATTTAAAATAGAAAATAAATGAACGATGTCAAGACGGAATATCTAGTTATGCTGAGCTCAAACAGTATCAGTGAATGCATGGTTGAAAGTATTTAAACTTTTGAATAAAATATATCTTTCGATATCCACAGACTTATAAAGATAACTCAAACTAAAGTTAAAATTTAATAAATATTTTTAACAAAGAAATTAGCATTGACATTTAGTTTGTCTTCAAAATAACGACTATAAAAGTTGGTTCACATGAGATGGTATAAAATGAACATACGTTCACACATAAGTTAATCATTTCCATAGAGTTAAAAAATGAAAACAAGGAAGTAAAATCCTATACTGAGCCTGCGATGTAAGCAGCGGAAGTAACTAAGGTCAACGCGGTGCTTAACTTGCTTTAGCGAATCTTATGGAATTGCCGGATGTGGTCAGTATACGTGTAAGCTATTCAATTTTCACTCTTTTTACGAAGATAAGTTGAAACCACAAAATGTGATTGAGATGCTGGCGTAGGTGAGCGACTTGATGAGTCGGTTAAATAATGAGGTAGGTTGATTGATTAGAAGGTAGACGGCGAGTACGTTGATGGCATTTTAGGTAGAAGGGTAATGCATAATTGGGTGAATCATAAAGGTAAATGTGCATGAATGTTGCGGAAGAGGTGCAGGTGGAGATATTTTAGCAATAAGCTATGTGCATACTTATCTATCTATCTATCTATCTATCTATCTATCTATCTATCTATCTATCTATCTATCTATCTATGACAGTCTGTTCGCATCTATCTATCTACATGTACGTAGGGGTGAGGTAGCGCAACAGTTATTAGCAATGAAACTGGAATCGATATATATATATATATATATATATATCGAAGTAAATTGGGAAAAGTATGAATTGATATTTTTCTATTCTGCCCCATTGTTAGATCTCTTAGCAAAAAAAAAAAAAAGAAAAAAAGCCACATCACTCGACGAGTGGTTGAATGAGCAATTAAGGCAAACCACTCTCCAATATCTACTTTATATATAATTGTGTGTCAACGTATGTTTGTTTTAACAGTTATGTGAACTTATTTTGATAATAGTGATTTTGAAGAAAAGACAAATTTATTTAAGAAGATAAATTGTAAAATTTGAGCTACGATCTGCATGCACTCTTACTGTGAATGTGTCTGTAGCGTTAATGTGAAATCATATGCACTTTAACTTTATGACACCTGTGTGAGTGAATGTATGTTTTTGCGATTATATTTACTGCTAGTTAAGCAAATATATGACTTTCTTCTGAAGTACAAAATTTAGTGAGAAAGGTTGTCAAGGACGGACAACTCGCACTCAGCTTCCGGTTCATGTGACTCTATGCGAGTTTTATCCAATCCTCTGTTACGCCATATTGTTTTGTGGTTTTCCATCGCACTAGGAATGTAATATATAACCTTTACATTTTTTGCGTTGAAGTAAAGCTTTTTTCTCATTCGCTTTCATGCATTTAAAATCATTCATAACCATTCACTGAAATACTCATTCATATTGATTCCATTCTTATTTCATTATTTTCATTTTTAGTGTTTATTCATTAATAGAGATATTCATTGATAGAAATATTACAGGGAAGGTGTGGCAGTAGCACTAAATGCATTTTTTGCTCTAGGTTTAGAGTTCGTAATCAGAATTTTTTTAAAACGATGATGAATCACAAAACTGTATTTAGTTCTACTGTCACACCTTCTAACTAAGCCATAATGTGCAAATATAAGCATCTAGATGAATAGTAATTGTAATGATAATATTACTTGTTTCCTTGTGTGGAAAAATTCGGCATTCATTGATCTAGCAGCCAGTGCTACATTCGGTTTAAATTTATAAAACATTTCTATTAAAGAATTTTTTTTCAAATAGATTTCTCCAGTCCACTAACTTTTATCACTTTTCCCAGTAGCGATGGAGTTTTCCTTTCTAACCTTGTGTTTGAAATAGTGTGGAACGTCAACTTCTTGATTATGACATTATTTTATTTTCGTGCGATCCATTTCAGTTTTTGCTTCCGTTGAAAGCTATCAAGTGAGATGGTTTCTGTTATTTGGTACAATTCATTGATTGTGATTCTGTAGCGCCAGTGAACGAGGTGCTAAGACCTATAGGCTTCATTTACTCGAAGTCATTTTAATCATTGATCTTAGAAAGCAATTGTATATAGCTTAGTTCTGACATTTCTGAAAGAGTTTGGTGCCATGCATAACAAAGTCTCGATCTGAAGAGGCTATTTATGAACATGAATCTAGTTTTTAGGTTAATACTTTGGTTTGGGGCAAATCTACTTCTAGCGCAGCCTATTCTATATTCAATTTCCTTATTTCCCATACAAAATTTGTTATAACTGATCCGTACAATAATGTATTGGAAATTTATCAATTCCACATATTGAATTGGGATAATTTCTGGATATGTGCCATCACTATTTTCATTCCAGTTCTGGATCAAACTTCCTGTTTTGTAAAGTGTCCTACTTCATGTAAATCTTTGCAGAGGATGTTGAGTTTTGTTCGAGATCATTCTTATCTCAACTCTGAATATCTCTGTCATCAAGACAGCATCTCACTTCATCATCAGTTCATAAGACTTGCAAGGGAAAACATGAACGCTGTTTACTGTTCTTAGATTCGTCTGGAATGTACCATAGACTGCTTAAAGGATTAGTGCTCATCGCTGCACATCTGTGCTTGCACATTCTCAGATCAGTCTTGAAAAAGATTAAAGAGATTTGAACTTTCTTTTCCTCATTGTCGTACTTCTGATGAGGTTTGAAATGATTCGGTACTGGGCCCTTCGCGAGACATGTACGATTTGTGAACCGATATATATCCTATAGCAGATCAAAACATTCAGAGGAGTCCGAGTGTAGAAAACCGTTTGTAATGTATGAGAAGAGAAAGTTTCTAGGGATGTGGTCATATGTTTCTGTAATGACAACATGCCTGATGAATATGCCATTTCCTGGAGTTGTTTGGGGACATGTATTCCATCAATAGACGCATTACTAGAAAGAAAGAAATACAAAGAAATGGAAGGAATCAAAGAAAAATGAATCAGCATGAATGTGCAAGCTACTCAATTTTTATCGTTCCAAATATTTGTCGGAAATTTATATTTATTTATCTTACTATATATATATATATATATATATATATATATATATATATATATATATATATATTAATGCCACTTAATTTGCAAACTTGAGTATGTTCATTTCAAAATTCACATCGCTTCTTGCTATTTGATTTATATAACTATTAAAGCTAACATATTAAAGTCTATTTTGCTCTCTTAATTGATAATACGATTAATTGTGGTCGTGTAACAAATATTAATTTGTCAAATAGTTTTCTGATATTCCAGTTATCTGCTATTTTATTAAATAACACAATGAATAAATAAGAAACACAAACGCTAATAAGTAACGGGACATTTTTAGAACAGTATCATTGGATACACTAAGAATTTTGATTGCTTTCAATGGGAGATTTTCCAACATTCTACCATGTTGTTACAGAGATCATTCGCGTTGTGATTTTATTATGCCAGGTGTTGGCCATAAATTCTAGATCGGGTTTGGCAATTTCGCTATTCACTGCAGCATCTCAATATTATTGTCTGGATAATTCAACCAAGTTGTCTTATTGAAAAACCCATGCCTGACACATGACTATTGGCGTACAATAGTATAACATTATTCAGTACTTCTTGGTAAACTTATTGTTCCCTTAATGCGATATAACGTATAGACATCGTTTTCTGACATACGTCTTCATATTATTTGAACCCCCCCCGCCCCCACTATCATGCATCTCCAACTATCAGTATCAAAAATGTTGAATTTCGATTAGGCATAAGATATCACATTAATATACTTTTCCAATTTCCAACACTATATTTGATGAAGCATTTACTTTACGGAAATGTGTGGCATTTTTTTTTACCAACACGCTCGCATATCTCCGAAATGCTAGAGGTGATTATTCTGATAGTCACATTCATTTTCTCCTTATATTTTTGCCTCATATAATTTCTTATATTAATGGCAGTCGTTTTCGTATTCAGTCATTTTACCTACCACTTTAAAGGGTATTTTTTCGCATTTTCAGATCTGGTTCTATCCAACCAGCTAACATTGGCATTGTATAAAGCTATTTTTAAACGTCTAATCTTAGAAACTTTTAACCCTTAAAATCATGATCATCTCGGTGAAAAACTACATTCGTAGCTGTAGCTACTTCGAATCTAATATAAAAATACGATAAATAACATATTTCGATTAACTATCAAAAATAAATTTTAAACGATCATTTCAAGATGTTTATTCAATTTCCAAACGTTTGTAACAAACTATTATAAAAGTAGAAATGTATTAATATAATGCAAGTATTTCTGTCAACTTAGTAAGATTAGTAATTTGAATGTTTATTATCGTGGAAGAGAAATCTACCTGTCGATCTGCATATGAAAATGTGAAGAAAGAGGATAACACCAATAGAAGTCTGAACATATTAATCCTTAATGAGGTTCTTCAGAATTGGCTCTCCCAAAAGTCAAAGACTGTGAACATACTCGTCTTTGCAGAAGGAGAAATCGGCAAATATACAACGCTAGTTTAATAAGCACACTGTATTAAAATCAAATAAGTTTGATTATGTAGCCAGTTTCGTCGTGATTTCAATAAATTTCCCTAATCTGTTACGTTCATCAAACAGTACCGCGCAAGCCAAACAAAAATCGCTTTATTTATTGTTGTAAAATTACAATAATTGCGGCACAAGGCCAAAAGGGAGAGTGGGTAAGGCTGGTCATTACTAAGTATCCTAGTCCTAGTTAATCACAAGCACGACCCATTCATCTAATACAATTTCTCCATTTACCACTGTTATGTTTGCGTGAGTTCTGAGGACCGAGCAATGCATTTGTTGATTGGAAATAATTATCTAGAACGTTTTTAGGTTTACAGCATTTTATTAATTACTAGATAAACTGAGTTAATACTACTCTACAAAAGAATTAGTGAAATATGGAGAGACGTTAGACACCCGTGTCTCAGTGTAGTCCGCCATCTTGGATCTCTCTCTGTATTGCCACACGTGACGTCTGATGTCACGATGTCCAAAGCAAGTGGGATACTCTTACAATACTTTGGAGTTATCTCCCTTTATGTTTCCTTCCAACAACCACAAAACTCATCCATCACCATTCAGTTTTACATATATCACAATGCCACATATTCACAGGGTACTTACAAAACACTCCATGATATAAAAATTCCATAAGGTCTGTAAAAATATATAAAAATTTGCCGAGAGTCAGAATCAAGTGGCACACTCAATAATGGAGTAGGAAGGTTAAAAATAAATAACGTAATGCAAAAATCAAATTTTGACCCAGCCGATCCGAAAAAGTGGGACAAAAATTAACTGGGGAGGTTGGGAATTTTGACCTGGAAAGACAGTGCCGGTAAACAGGCCAGCACAAAACTTATTCCCATTAACTAGGAAAACAAATAGCGACTAAGAGGACTATCAACAATACGGGGTGACACATTATCACACACGTATGCGAGATCAATAAGCACGGACTTATCGGGGGCGACACAAATCGTCAACTCACCGATGTAGTCCCAAAAAGGACATGGGTAGAAGGCGTACGAAACCGTTTCTTCTAAACCAAGGTCACACCGATGACAATCGGGCAAATCCGCCCAGCTCCATTTGAATAACCTGACGTTAAGAGATAGCACATTCTGAATCAATCACCAGGTAAGCGAAAACTCAGGGCTACTGAGATAATTCACCACTGGCGTCCAAGACCAGAAACAGCGCATCTCTGTCACCGACAAGCCGAGCCGACCACAGACTGGATCCTTGGTCCCCGTGACCTTTTAGTGCCGTTCAAGCGCCTTCTGTACCACCAACGACACAAAAGTAGATTAGTCATCGGCGTACGCAGAAGCCCAGGCTTGTGTCCCACCAGGAACAGCGATTCCATGTATGGCTGGACTGCACGTCGTGTCCTTCAGCCGGCGAAGGAGAGGTTCCAGCGCCAAAGCATAAATAGCAGCGACATTGGGCAACTCTGACAAACCGACAGAGACAGCGCAAAAGCGCGTGATCGCTTTCCGTTCACCTGTACCACAGCACTGGAGGCGCAATACATCCACCCAGCAGAAGTCAGATTCGAATCCGGAAGCCTACAGAACAGCAGCTAATTATCGATGGTCAGCTCTATCAAATGCCTTGGACTGATCCAAATTGATCAGCGTGGCTTGGTCGTCGTCTTTTATACTCTCTAGGATCGTGCGAATCAGATGCGAGTTGATCTGAATTGTTCGGACCTTCATAGCTCTTCTCGGATCCCAACAGCAATCTCGGCAACTGACTGCAAACGCTCCATCAGGATCTTGACCAAAATCTTTGCTTAGCAGAGTTATGGTCCTGCAAGGATCTAATTCCCACTCACTATCTTTGCCTTTTTTCTGGTGATCTAGTTGTTGAAAACCACAGTCAAAATCGGCATAAAAATGTGCGGCAGCATGACGTACACTTCATAGGGCAAGCCATCATATCTAGGGGATTTGACATTGCTTATCT
This sequence comes from Acanthosepion esculentum, assembly GCA_964036315.1. NCBI lineage: Eukaryota > Metazoa > Mollusca > Cephalopoda > Sepiida > Sepiidae > Acanthosepion > Acanthosepion esculentum. The sequence goes on along the minus strand of OZ038499.1, from coordinate 71,915,084 downwards.
TCTTCAATGCTAAGTAGACTTCGCCCTCCGTGATCTCACAGGTATCCGTTTCAGTCGGCTAAAGCTGAGGAAAGTCAGCCAAATAGCTGCAAACTCTTCGCCACAGAGACTAGGCTCCTTGGTAAACCGACTCTCGAAATGCTGCCGAAACACCTCACACATGTCATCGGTCGACCTCAGAGTATACCCCTCCGGGGTCTTGACCTTATGAATATATCGAGCGGAACCTCAACGGATCTCTTCCTTACGCAATTCTGCGCCCATGTTCACGGCTTCGTTAGACAACTTGTTTAACCTATACCTACGTGACCCTTGTAGCGCTCGCTAAATCACCGCCCCAGAGCCTGCCTAGCTAAACCTATCTCTATGGAATCCTCCCCCAGCCTCCGGACGAGACAGGCTATTCTTGAGAACCTTCACCTTTTTAGCCTTATCTAGTATGAGCCGCTGGCTATATTCGGTGGTGAAGGACCTAATCCTATCCTTAAGCCTCTCCTATCTTCTATTCCCAATAACCCCCACTAGTTCCCGCTTCATTAGTCTAATTAGCTGTTCATGGAAGTCCCGCCTGTCCAGCAAAGACAAATTGAACTACCAGTGTCCAGTCATTCTAGGCCTAGCATCTAAATCTATCTGGGCACAGACAAGTCTATGGTCCAAATATCCTAACCAGTGGAACATGGGACAATCTTGCAAGTCTCTGTCAGCTCTTCCCCCTAACATTCTATCCAGGTAGTGGCTACCCGGGTTGACGGCCATTTAATGCCCACGTCCCCATCTTCCATCGAGGGTGATCGACCCGGTATCTATCGACATAACCAAACTCGCCAATCAGATCAAACAGTCTACGATCACTCAACCTCCCCTAGCTCCTCGCTCTCTGTCTATGTTAGGGTCTAGGATAGCATTCCAGTCTCCCACTAAGGCTAAGGGGGAAGAATCAACCAGGAAAGGCTCTAACTGACGGAAAGACGAGACACGCTTTGATCGTTGGTTGCATAAACTGCAACGACCTGAAACGAACTATTGTTCAAGCCAACATCGGCCGTTACCAACTGCCCTCCCCCGCATCAAAATGAACAAGATCCACCCTCGCATCCAGGGTACGTTTAATAAGCAAAGAAACACCTCTGGCCAGCTGGTCCCGATATGCTGAATAGACGACATATTCGTTAGAGAGTACACAAGCATCAACCTCGTAAAGTGTGTTTTCCGGATCGCAGCCGCATCTACGCCGAAGGACAGGAGACCACAAAGCAGAGAGGCAGCCTTACTCCGATCCCTCAAGCACCCTAAACACTCAAACTCTCTCTCTTGAGAAACATTTTCCAATTTGGCTCTCCTAGTCACAGACTGGAAAGAAATCTGCGGACGAAAAGACTCCGACGGATTGTCCTACGATCCCTGCCCGTGGCATATATGAGTTTTTAGTACTCTATATAATGAAGATTGGAGAATAACTGGGATCCTCCCCGCTCAAAACATTTGTAATTTTTAAAAACATCTGGCGTGCCCATTTCCACCATACGGATCTCCGGAAACACCTCCCTCGAACTTTGAAAGTATGGAACCATTTTTCTGAGGGGAGGGAATTGTTTCCGGAGATCCGTATGGTGGAAATGGGCACACCAGATTTTTTAAAAAATTACAAAAGTTTTGATCGGGGAGGATCCCAGTTATTCTCCAACCTTCTTCATTTTTGGGTGGTTGTGGTTATGGTTCCGGTCTCTTTCCATGGAATACTTTGGATAGATGACCAACGGCCCAACAACTCCAACAAAAATGTTGGGGCCCTTCTACAATTACAATATCGGACGTCCTCCACACATCAACACATTTGGAATTTCCATGAAATTCTTCCGGGTGACAGTTACCCAGATTTCAACATCTCCCGTGGTTATCCCGGCTTTGAGACATCGGAGACTTCCCCAAACTTAGCAAAGAAAAAGCCCAAGTGGTCCTCTGATATGTACAGTGGTACTCCATGCAGCGGGACTTTTGTTTTGTTTGTTCCTAAATATTCCGTTTGGAGCTTCACTGCTTTGATTGTGAGGATGCCCCAGCCAGTGTTTTTGCTGCGACTTCTGTGGCTAGTAGAATGTCCCACATAGCATTCCTTCTTGCTGATATTTTCGCTCCAATTTTAGGCTTTTTAAGGGCCGCTTCAGTGTGTGTCGAGGTTGGGATTCTGCCATAGTGTTGGCGTTCCCATGACACTGCTTTCAAACAAAATACAAATCAACAAAAAGAATTCACAAAATGCAACGGGCACAAATATCAGACTTGAACAAAATTGTCACACTTACTTTTACTTTTTTTTAACAACAATCGCGCTTGGAATAACTGCTGTGACATATTCGCTACCCAAAATCGTTGTGTCGCCACGTAAAGCACTTTTTGTAACTTGAGTGACAGGTCAAATTTGCATAGGTGCAAAAAATAGTCTCGCGAGACGAAACAGACTTCGAGATTTATCGTTTCTTAAATATACGACTTGTAAAGCCGCCATTTTCTTTTTGGGGTGCTTTACACGCAAGACACGTTTGAACCTGCTTTCTACCAGGAGGTAAACCATTTTATCTCGTATTACAGATTGAAAGAAAATTGGATGTTTTGGAAGGTGCATGACGTTAAGGAAAATATTAAGCATTTTTCAGTGTTTTCTTTTTGCAAAGTACCAATTTTTAATGAAATGACCTTTTACCAACACACAATAGTTTAAGGGAGGATTTTTATTATTTTGGTAATTATGTTTATAAATACAAAAAGGAGAGAAACAAAATCAACCTTAAAGGACTAAAATGATGTTGAATATATTTTGTAGAGTGTTGTTGTTGTTTTGTTTCTCTTTTAACCAGAATAAAAAAATTGATTCAAGTTCATGTTGCTAATCATGTTTTGGTTTTCTTTATGTTTTGGTCTTGTTCTTTTTTAAATAATTAACTAAAATAACCACATATACTCACACAAACACATGACTATATATATATATATATATATATATATATATATATATATATATATATAGCGAGAGAGAGAGAGAGAGAGAGTCAGTGACAAACAGGCGTTGAGTGAGGGGAAGGGAGTAATTAAGTGAGAATGAGATATACATGTAGTTAAGAAAACATTTATATAGAATGTTGAATTTGGTGCAATCTTTTTCTTCTAACTCATGTTCTGTTTTATTGTGTATGTTTATTACAGTTTAAAATCAGATCATAAGGAGCGCCGAAGTGTACACGAGAAGAAAAAGTTAAACACTTTTATATTCATCAGGACCGGAAATTCCGATTCTTTTTCTGTGATATTTTGAATTTTCGTTTTTCATGTGTTTTTAAACTTGACGGTTCTTTCCTGTTTTGTGCATTTTATGATATCAATAAAATGTTAACCAATGCGAAGAGAAGCCACTTTAATTTGTCATCTTATGCGTAAGTTATTATAATAAAATGGAGAGATGTTTAAACCATGTACATATCGAAATAGTTAAGTGCATTGAATGCTGACGTAATAAGTACATTCAGTGATATTGGGGAGTAAGTATGGAGTCCATTTTAATAAAACCTTGTAAACAGACAAGGCCTTGAAAATCGACATTTTCTAATTTTTGTCATATTTTAGTGAATTGTAACTTAGACATTCATGCCATCCCAAATAAGATCGATAAAAATATATTGGGATAATTATGTTTGAATGCTGTTAGACACTGCATACTATGCAGTGTACTGTATATATTATACTTAAATATTACACTCACTAGTTATCGTATGAGAAAGTTTCGGTCGCTGTATCTTGTAGCCTTCTCAGCTGTTTGCTTTATTTTTTAAAAGTTGTTTTTTTTTCTAAACTCTTCAGGTCCAGTATATCCCTATTTTTAGAACCTAAAATCTATTTTCTCTTCATCAGTGTTTTACATATACTATTACCATCTATGCTAAATGTACTGTTGAGCACATTGGAACACAGTAAGTACACTATTTCCCAACCTTCAAATTTAACTCTCCTTCATCCTATGATACAAAGTAGGCGGTGATATATTTTCCCTCTGCACATATGATCAGCTATTCCTGATTTTACAGTACCTTCTCAGCTTTACAATGACTCTCAAATTTATTTTTCCGGTGGGAATTTTATCTTTCTGAGATTGCTTTTGAATATTGCGCTGACACTATGGGAAACATATATTCCCTTTTCCGCTACGCTTCTGATCTATGGTTAGCATCATATAGAAAGGAAATTGATTAGAAAAGAAATATGAGATTCGAGGTTTTCAAATCCTGCAGAGATACCGGATGTGAATTGTTTTGGAAAGGAATTACATTCTCCACCAGAACAATGTTCAACATTTAAAAAGTAATGAAGAAAACTGCGGAAAGCTTGTGGTTATAGTAACCAAAATGTTGTAACAATAAATTTGACGAAAGACAAAAATTTGTCAGAAAAATCAAAACAACAACAAACAAACGAACAAATACAATTAGACAGATGTAGATAAACTGAAAGGAAAGTATATATATATATATATATATATATATATATATATATATATATATATATATATATATATATATATATATATATATATACGTACCTTGTTAGTATGGTAGATATTATAGGCATATGAATATACTACTTACAATGGTGGGTATAAAGATAGTCTTCAAGCTTGCAAGGAGCCTATGTTTACCTTGGCTTGAACAAGTATCCCGTAGAGAAATATGCTACTATCTCAGATATACACCAAGCTAACAAGGAAGATATGCATGGATGTGTGCATTTGATACGTAGATATAGAAAAAATGAATAAATAATTAAATGGAGGTGTTAGTAAAAGAGGAAAGTAAATTAACAGAGAAAAGATTTTAAAATGTTTGTATTCATAAATGAATCATGGTTAGACACCTCGGCGTGATGCAATGGTTAACAAGCTTGTCTTGAGTATGACTGAGTAGTGAGTTCGATCCTCAATGGGCGCGCCATACTTTCGACCTTGTGCTACGTCTATGCCACGCTTCGAAATACAGCATGAATTTTTATAAAAACGGTCATCAACAAAAGACATGAGAAAAACTGTCAAATTCTTGGTGTCCATTGATTGACTTGAAATCCTGAAGCTGACATGTTGAATGATAACCTATTTCCGACACAACGAGTGATATAGTCTCTGACGATCAATAATTAAGTTTAACCATGTCTGTCACAAAGCCACGGACTACTTCGATCGTGTGAACAACAAGTGCGAAACCAACTTGTTAACCATCACTTTAAATCAAGTGCCCTATATATATGTCGGCAATCACATGTCTTACAAATGAATGTATATAACATGTGATCTACTATTATTGAAGAACCATTACTTCTTATGACTTATTTCTATGATTTGAAATGGCACGAAAGAGATAGGAAAAGTGAGAGTAAGCATGTGAGAGAGATTGTGTGTGTGTATCTATGAGAGCGATAGGATGTGTGTGAGTTATGCGTGTGGGAGAAGTAGAAATGGAGTGTGTGCGAGTTTGTAGGAGATATAAAGAAAGACAAAAGGGGAACGAGAGAGAAGAATTAAATTCAACATTTTGAAAATTTATGCTCTAAGCGATTATTTTATATCCTCTCAGACCATCATATTTTTCGTTTATAATGCAGGTATTTAAATTAGCTATATTTTATCCAAGTACAACCCCCCACTCAAAAAAAAAAGAAATATGTTATCTGTGCCGTGTTCAGTTAAGTCGAAGCTGACAGATAAGAAACATGCTATAAAAGCAGCTGGTGCCTATGTCGATGTCTCAGAGTATGCTCTCTTAGGAAGTGTTATATATGAACAAAAAGTCAAAAGAGAAAAGTAAGCAAAGAATTGATGAAAATTAAAATCATAAGAAGTATCAATAAAGGGATTTCTCAAAAAGAATTAAAAGTTTCTGAACAGAGAATGAATAAAAGAAAAAAAAGAAAATTGTTGGGACTTCTTCACAAGCAAGGTACATAATTATCTACCTTCAAGATTTGAGTTTTCATAAAAAAACACAATAATATCGTTCTTTGCGAAGGTTGAATAGCAAATTTTCAGGATTTTTGTTAGAATCCAGCTTTATAGGATTGCTTAATCATTTATAAAAGATCAAAGAACAACTTAATAAGAACATCCAGAAAAGCTTTTTACACCTAAAAAAGACATGTCCAATTCCTATTTGCAAGTAGACAAATAAAGGCAAAGGGCTTTGTGCTCTCATATTACCCTTTAATACGGTGCCGTTTGTAGCTATTTGTACTGAGATAAAAATCACTGAATTTCAAACCACTGCCTCTAATGCAACGCAATATATCCATCCATAACCTATCCTCTTTTGATTTCGTTAGTTTATCTTAGTAAAACATTTCTTGGTTAACATTTCTTGGTGAACTTTCTTGCAACAATGCTAACAAGTTGTATTTTGGTTGAGCGATATGTGACGTGGCGACGTCACTGTAACGTTGCAATCAACTATTTACCTGACCCCAAATTAACCGCATCGAAAGGTGATTTTTGCCTCAAACAGATCATAGATCATTTTGCCTCAGAGAAACGGCCGCTGTATAATAAGCAATACAAACGCATTTTGATTGAACGTTGCATACAGAATTAAGAGTTGACAAAAATGTCCATTCAGTAACAAATTTTAAAAGTACATTTAGGAGAGGAAACTGAATTGAAAGCAACGTCATTGAGACTATTAAAGCGAATTTATTTTCGGATATCGCTAATTATCTCTTACTATTGACGATTAATCATTCCATTTTAGAACTGTCACGAGGAATTTTCATATTGATCAGATATCTAAATTTAAAGATGCAACTGATTTTTTTCCTTTCCGCTTCGAATTTGCGTTGACAAGTCGACCATTGTTTTCTTTATTCAACATTTTTATCATCTAAAATTGTAATTGTTGGCAGTAGCATAATTATCAACAGGTAGACATATCATTAAAGGCAAAATGATAGTTAATAAAGCATATACACTGAACTAGATTGTTTTTTTTATTGGTAATAATAATAATTATAGTAAAATTGAACGTTGGTAAAACAAATAAAGCGAACATTATGATAGCCTACTTGGTGGCTGACATTGTTGCGTAGTTCTCGCTGCTACTACAGATCGTGACCTGGATATCGAATGTTGATTTTTAAAGTCAAATCTTCTCTAACGTTAAAATACAGAAAAAAGTAAAGGGCTATTCAGAAGAATATTACTATTTTAAACTTAGAAATAACTAAACCAGTAGAAAAATTATTAATTAAATAACTAATAAACACTGTAGTAAGTAAAGAAAGTCTTACACAATGGCGAGACTGCGAAGGAAAATAATTATGATCAATGGCCGATGAGACAAGGCCCTAATCCAAACATTGCAGCAGACACACAGTTGACAAGAACAAAAAATATTAGTAGTCATAATTGATTGACGGATTTGTTTTTTTTTACATCTTATCAACCCTTTGCGGGTTATTTAAAGACAAAATATATTTTGGATTATCAGAATAATTGATATCGCATTAACAATTTTTAACGAATAACAATACTTTTTCCAAATACAAATCCTACTGTTTAATCCATAAATGGCAGAAGGAAATAGATTCATAACGTTCTCAATGGTATTTGCACGAAAGTGAATGTAACAACCCTGATTGGAATTCGAACTCGGCACTCCGAATTCTCACTCCGAATTGCTATTCAATACAACACTCGCACTACGATTAGTGGTTATAAAAAAGACGAAAAGAAAAAGTAAAAATAACGAAAAACTAAGCGAGGAGAATTTGTTTAAAATTTTTAATTGACTTTTTTGCGGTCCATTCGAGTCTGAAATAATAAATAAACGAAACAGCCAAAAAAGAAAACTGAACTGGGATGGATTCAACCCAAATTACATGATTGGACGAATATATCGTTGCCAGATCGATTTTCTCACGAATAGAAAAATTTGTCTGACAGCCAACGAGATTTCAGAGGGAATACACGCACGCACACACACGCATACATACACACGCGGACACACACTCACACACACATACACACACACATACATACATATGCATGTATGTAAATAGGGATTTTGATTGATTGTTCCGTTTTAATATAAACCGCATATACACTCTGTTGGCTTTTTAATGCGGAAAAGATTTTTCTTATTACAGATATGCCTTGTAAACAATCATTTAGGGTTTTGGTTCCATCAGTGTCCAGTGCTGCCTTTAGAATGGAGTTATTTAGTGTTATAATTTGTGGTATAGACCAATCTGCTTCAAGTAGGCTAGAATAGTCTCTTTTTTATATTATTTTTCAAGCTGTCCTCTAGACTAGTCATGTCATAAAATCTTTGATGTACAATCGGCTAGAATATGCTGTACATTCAGGAAGATGTTCATTTTTTCGGGGAAATGAGTGAGTGATATAAGTGTGTCTTATTCTGATTCTTGATAGGACGACTTCTTCCTTCCAAGAAAGTTTGAGATCATAGTGTCATTCTCCTAGAATTGGTTTAATTTTGTAAAGTTTGTTATTTGTGTGTTACTTCCATAATTCTTGCCACATGTTTCAAATATATGAGTTCATAGTTGCATTGAAGTCTGTATAGGGGATTTTTAAATTTAAAATGCTTATTTCCAGGATTATTTTGCTGCCATCTCAGCTTTTCCATCTCTGCGGATGCAGACGACGAGTTTTTTTTCTTGCAGATGAGATTGATCCTGTTTAGTAATTTAACGATTATGGGATTGTTTGTATTTTTCTTTCTCATTGATGCAAATACAGATAGGGAATTTGGGAAAACTATGAAGTTCTCTGGTTCATTGTTTGTTATGATGTCTAAAGCTAAGTCTATGGCCACAGCTCCAGCATTAAAAATAGAGGATTTGTCAGGTGGGCGTTTTTTGATTATAATGTCAAGAACAGCAGAACGTCCAACTTTATCAATGTTTTTTTTTAGCCATCAGTATATATGTGCTTATAGTTTGGGTACTTCTGTAAATATGTTCTAAAAATGTAGATGGACTGATATTAGTTTTAGGGTGTTTGGGAAGGTTTAGTAAAACTCTTGACAGTTTTGATAGCCAGGGTGGGTTTTTCACAGTAGTAGAATCAAGGGAAAGGGTAGTGTCTATTAATAATGTTCTACATGTAAAGGCCGAGAGGTTTGGTGGCTTGTTTTTTATTTTTGCTTTGGTTGAATAGATCTTTATATTGTGGTTAGGAACACTGTTGAATGAACGGCTATTTGGACAAGAATATAGTTTGTTATTGTATAACAAACTACATAGTCATAGTGTCAGAGGCATTTCATGGGTTTTGGCGTCCAGGATTTTCACAGGAGATGTTTTAAACGCTCCATGGGTGAATCGTAGTTCCTGATGATGAATTGTATCAAACTCCTTCAAGTATGACTCGCAGCACTATAAACGAAACAATCCTGGTCAAGTTTGAATATAACATATCGATATAATTTTAATAAAATTTATCTATCACCCCCCCTTCTGTACGGCCAAACACTCTGAGTGTTTGGATGTGTGTGTGTGTGTGTGTGTGTGTGTGCGCGCGCGTGTGCACGCGCGTGTGTATTAGGTGTATTTGGGTAGAAATCTAAATTTAGTTGAAATTCAAATCAACGAAATATTTTGGTTTATTTTACTCCAGTTCGGACAAATTTCCTGTGTCACCGAAGCGAGTTCGACTTGTGGCTTAAGACGGCTGTTTTCATTTATGCATTGATTTTTGGGTATCGCGTCTTTCCGTCTCAGTGGCTGTTGTTTGGTATTTTTTCAAGTATCGCATTTAAAATAATCGGCTTGTGAATGTCCGGTTTTAAAAAAAATTCAATATGACACCCACCAGTGCGTGAAGAGATGACACTCTAAAATATCAACGAAACACGATAGTTACTTATAGATAAAACCTTATCAACCTAGACTAATATTCTTTGATAGTTGCTTATGAAAGCCAGAAATCCTCATAATACAACCTTTGGACATTCACATACTGAGACATTTACGCGTGTGGGTGCGGGCACAAACATACACACGCGCAAACGTTCATACGCACGCAAGTGCGCGAGCGCGCGCGCACACACACACACACACACACACACATATATATATATATATATATATATTGGGTACAAAAATTTATTATAAATATATATATATATATATATATATATATATATATATATATATATATATATATCCCTGACATCGTTATATTCACTGTTTTCTTTTTCATGAAGAACATATTTATATGAGTCATTCGTCGTGTTTCATTGTTACAATTGTTTTCAGTACCTCTCCCTAACCCTAACCAACTCCTGCTTCCATAATCAACTGCTCAGGGTTATTATAAATTTAATAAACCCACGCAAGATGAACAAACAAGAAGAACTCTCAATCATCATCATCATCATCATCATCATCATCATCATCATCATCATCACCACCACCACCACCACCACCACCACCACCACCACCACCACCACCACCACCACCATCATCATCATCATCATAACCTGCGTCTATTGGTCCATTTCGTTAAGCGACGAATTGGCTACACTCATAAATTCCTATATAGTCATTTTACGGTGCCAAAAAATAAGTCCAAATTACGTTACCGGGGTGCAGCATATTTCTTTATTTCTTTCTTTCTTTCTTTCTTTCTCAATATATAAGAACCTAATTTTTGTGTAAACTCCGTCAGAAATGTTTTTAAATTCGAGCGTATCCCAAATCTAAGATAAAATTTTTAAAAACTTTCATGTATATATCGGAATTGATTGTTCTGTCTTCCTTTTCATCTCTGTTAATTAATTTAGAAACAAGTCTTCATTTTGACATATCAAAACCGTATATACCCATGTATAGATTGTGTTTCCAAAAAAAGAAAAAAAGAAAAAGAGTGATGGGTGATATTTTCTTAGGAAGAATATTTAAGAAAATTATTTACCAGTTATACAAGAAATCCATAAAATATAAATCATTTTAATATATTCAGTTGCACTGCTGGACCAAAAAGGCCAAGATTGATGCGATCAAACGTTGCAAGAACATAACATGACTAAAGCAAGTTAAATATCCAAGTGAAATCATAACCAAGTACGCGTCATATGTCATTGGGACGTAGATATAAAAAGTCTAATAAGTATTTAAAAATCGTGACGTTTTCGTCTGATTGAAGTTGGAGGACGAGGAAAGCTTACCGGTTGTTCGACCCAGACAATTTGAAATATTCTAATCCTGTTTTTCCACTTCTCTTTGTTCTTCCATCATCAAATAAAACGAGCTTTCTCATCATCAAGCAGCGAATTGTGTTGTATTTTTCTACTACTTAAAATTAAACAGGAGATTTTTGGTCGCTTCAAGCCATCCTGTGTATATTTCATTGTTTTGAGATATTAAGTACTTGAATTATTAAATTATGTACCAATCACTAATAAAAATCGATCTAGTAATTTCAACAAATGAAGCCCATCAACTTACATCAATTCACAATGTTCTTTCATTTCTCATTTATCATCACATACACGTTTAAAACACAAGAACAAAAAATACACCAATCTATCTATCTATCTATCTATCTATCTATCTATCTATCTATCTATCTATCTATCTATCTATCTATCTATCTATCTATCAGATGAAGCAAGCGACATACGCCTGTCGTACAACTTTCTGTAAAAATTGTTGAAAGTGTTACCTGTAAATACATTCTGCTAAATTAGCCAAGAGTCTGTTGATCGAGGACAATGCAAAACGCAGTAAAACTTCACCGATGAGATGTGTTTAATATGCATAGGAAATTTGGCATCGATTTAGACACAAGTCATCTCGTAAATTAATAATTTCTTTGCAAAACGTCAACAATATATATCTTATATATGAGTCGACGCGATATATTTAGAAATAAATATTTTTATATCACAATAGTGTGTTGAATGTTTTTCTTTCTGTTAGACTAAATAGTTTAGCATTTTACTTACAAGGTTTAGTCTAATCTAGTATATTAGCAGAGCGCTCAGGAAGATTGTTGTATCTGTCTGTTAATTATCGCTAAAATGTAGACGTTCAAATCACTTTATGCAATGCTTGTTCAATTTCTCATTTATTTTTTAGCAAAGAATCTTTATCCCCACTCTTTTTCCACTCTTTTTCTGTCTGTTTCTCTCTTTTTCTCTTTCTTTATGCCAACCTTCCGTCAAAAGATCATTAAAGTTAGAAAGCATCCGGGGATTTGCTAATAAACACATTGATTTGTCTTCGATCGTTGCCATTTACTGGTGAAATGCTTCAAGAAATTAAAACAATTCACAGAAGAACAGATAAAAATATTTCATAATTATAACGAAGGCTATGCTTATCGTTTCGTGGTTACAGACTTGAGAACGATTCAAAGTTTTGATGAATGTTGCGGCAGTAAAACTTTTCTGCACAAATTGACTGATTAGAAATGTTTAATCAAAACACTGTGCACTCTTGTGAAAAAATAAAACACTTCAAAGTATGGATATGTCGTCGAGAAGCACGGGTCGTTGGGAAATTGTGTGCTGGGTCGTTTCAAAAGATCACTCTTCATGTATCCAATCTGCATTGGGGAGTTGTGTCTAATGAAGACAAGTGTAGCAAATGCCTAAAACCAGAAATAGTTAAGAAATTAGCTCCGTTTACAATTCCACAAATTAGTAAAAATAAATGTGGAAAAATCTTGTTCGGATTGCGAAATAAAAATAAGTCTATATTTTGCTATCTTTCAGGCAACTTCAGAATTCCATTACCCCACAATTAAAAAAAAAATGATTTTCTTTCGCAAAAAATTCTGTATTCACCTTTTGAGGTATTTCATGATTTTATTTTCATAAAAACCGGAATAAATCCTATTGAGTCGAAGAAAAATCAAGTGAATAATGCGGCTGTTTGGAAGTTTCCCTGTCAAATATTTTTCTGGTTACCAAAGAAAAATGAACTTTTTATTTATTCTGATTGATTAATAATCCATCAGAATAAATCATTACAACTAATTCTGCATATTTTCGTCGATTTTTGCATTCAATTCGTTTGAAATTCTAAGTGATTAAAATAAGCAAGTTGATGAAAATGATTTCATCTTTTGATTTGATTAATTTGAATATGTTATATGCCTTTTATTTTGCGCTTCAGTAACATTTTACCTTTCTTAAAATAATCATAATCTGATGAAAAGGTGACTGATTTTTTATCTGTCTTTAATTAAATAAACAATAATAAACAATAGTACTCCAATATTTGAAATTCATAGTACGATAAAAATCAAAAACTTTTCGAAAGAAATTAGTTAATAATAAATACCGCTTATGACAAAATTAACAATCTTTTTAACCCATCCAATACAAGAATTGTCTGCTCCAAATCGAAGTAAGCTAATCGCAAAATCTATTACCGTGTTAGAGATATTAAGCCTCAATGCATATACGATTTCCGAGACCTTATGCTAGTCTATATTAAGCTTGAATAACTACATACAGAAGGCCTACTGCCATAAAAAAAGAATAAAAGACAAATATAAATGTATTTTAAAAATCGAATATTGACGAAAATAGAGGAGGTTTGTCGAGTCCCAAGCCCAGTATGCTATTGTGCCTGACTTTTCGTTAAATGAAGACCGAGAATTTCTTGACGTCGATACGACGTCAAGAAATGTTTGGTCTTCATTTTCAAATTATTACTTTTTAACTGACGTTATTATTATTATTATTATTATTATGATTATTATTATTATTATTATTATTATATTAAAATTTTCTTGACCTGATTCTGTAGAGGTGTATCTGTATACGTGCTGGTTTCTTCAAGGTGCATATACATATATGCATGCGCAGGTTTTAAGAATCCTGTTCTATATGAATGTTTTATTTCGATTTTTAAAAACACACGTTCAATGTTTTCATATCTCTCTTTAAATATGTGCAAGTGCACTCAACCCGGTGAAGTGGCTCGTATTGTGAACTCGTGGTCAACTGTTCGATCCTCACTGAAAAATCTGGTACTGCCAAGTATCTATCTGCTTTATCCTTTAAAAATAAAAAAGTTATAGAAGAGTGTGTGTCGTTGTGTAATGGTGAGCAAATCTACCTTTGAAACTACGTCCCTATGGGTCCTTTGTTCAAAATTTGGTTTATTGGAACAAATATGGTATATTTATGTGGCTTTGGGAAGGTTAAGAAATTATGAAGTGCATACAAAGTTAACTACAAATGCAAATGATTCAATTTACTTTATGTACGTAGGCGCATACCATAGAGTAACGGCTAACGAGTTAGTCTTGCTAGCCATTAAAATTGATCCTTGTTGAGTGTTCGGTGATTGTATGCTTGGTTCAGATTGAGTTAATTGTAAGAAATATCTGTTACTTTCTGCGTGTCTGTGCTTACCTATAGGAAGAAAACATAAAGTCGCTTAACATCTATTCGGAACCGGTAAACCATGATCTCGTGAAAGGCATGAATCCAACATTGTCAGCATTTAGTTATAAATTAGAGCGTGAGAAATTTGTGCAGTCAACTCTCCCAGATTTGCCAAACAGTGACCAATTGCAAAATACCCTCTCTGCCAAATGGCACAATTATGAAGGAATAGATGTGAATATCTTTTAGATTTAGATTAATTTGGGTCAGAAGTAGTCTCATGGAACATCTATGGAGGATCAATCTCGCTAGCAGTGGCGAAATCTGGGAAAAGATATGAATAAAAAAGAAAGAATAAAAGAGTGAAAAAAGAACAAAACTGAAGAAAAAATCAAAACCTAAATAGTCCAAAAAGGTTGCCAAATGTAAGGAAGAATAGGAGAAAAAGAATAATCGAAACATAAAAGAAGGAAAGAAAGAAAAGCGAGGAAAAAGAAGAGGATAAAAATCTAGTGAGTGACAAATAAAAATGGAAAGAAGAAATATAAAGAGAAGTAAAGAAGGAGAGAATGAAGTAAAAATCGAAAACACAAAAATGCGAGAAAAAAGAAAACAGCATAAAATTCTATCAAGACGAGAAAATTCGAAGAAAAAAAAATAAACAAAATCAAAATAAATGAATCAAAACAGCGGCGTTCTCGCGGTTGGGTGGTTGCTTGGCCCAAATGAACGAATCATGACAATTTGCGTGAGACGAAATTAGGACATAATTCCTTAGCATCATTAATGCGATCGATCGGCCGCGAATGTAATCACGTGACGCCAAAGTAACGATGTAGGTCATTCAGGATTCAAGCGTCTAAGACGGGGACGACGTGGATCGAACGTTCAGTCGTAATTTGTGTATTCATGGACACATGACTATTATTTTGCAATGAAACTCATACGGCTTTGCTTTTTTGATTATGACATCGAATTCTTCTTATGTCTGACAAAATAATGCCATGTCTCTCTGTCTGTTACATATTAGATATACAAATCTAACTGACTTTTGATACATTGGTGATTTGAACTCGACTGTATATTTATGTATAGATTTTTGTATCTGTGACCATATAATCAACTATCTCTCTCTCTATTTACACACACGCACACACAAACACACACACACATATATATTATAATTTTTTCATATAGACAAAACATTTATTCACTACAAAATTGTTTTACACCCATACTTATCCTACACGTTATACTGTCTGACAATAGATAAAAATTAGATTATAAAAGTTATATTAATATCCCATACTTTTTTATACCCTTATACTTATATTTTAATTTCTAAATCAAAACAGATTTAATTTTTTTTAAACACTGATAACTTATATATTCAACATAGCAAGAAAAAAAATCACCACCTCTAAATTTCTTAATTTACAAAACACTTTCATTGATTTAGCTTGTTTTTTTTTTATATAATAACCAAAAACAACATTGCTAATTACTACTCTAAATACCGTTTGAATTTATCCCTCCTACCCCTTTCATCGTATTACTATCTCCTATTCCCACCTTTCCTCCTCCACCCCTCACTTTTAGAAGGCCAGGAAATTATGTACCTAAACTTTTGACCGCTGTTATCGACAAGGAATTTCTCCAGTCTAACCACTCATCCTTCACCAAACTGCTATCAACAAGCACTATTTTTTCACTCCGTTACCTTTTTGCTTTATATATATATATATATATATATATATATATATATATATATATATATTTCTCAAACAAAATGGAAAAAAAGGAAGTGACGTTTCACATACAGCCTGCCTACAAGCAAGATTGTTAAAAACCAATTTTGGTTCTCACCAGTCGAGGTGCAATTGAAATGCGCCGAAACGAAGTTGCATCTTTGTAGTTTTTGTCTATATGAAAAAAATTATAATAAATAATTATTGCTCTAATAACACCTTTTGAAACTAAATGTGTATAATTGAGAAACTGCAGTAGAAACATTCACTACACACATACACACACGTGTGCTCGTATGGGTGCGTGTATAATAAGATAGAAATATATGCACTTTATCACTGCATAGAAACTCCCGATGTGAAGTGTGAGCTCCTTGAATTTGGTATTGTAGCATTGTTGATTTCATAAAAAAAAAAATATTTATCCTGCAATGTTCGTGAATTAATTCCGTAGTCTATGATTCTGGTTTTGTACCAAAGTTGGCCTCGTTAGAAACATCTTGATGATCCCGCGACAGTGGTGAATGTAAAAAGCAATTTTATTAGTAATTTTTTATGAAATCTTAAAATAACTTTAGCTGAATTTAAATTATATGTTAGTAAAAATGAAATAAGTTCCACCACAGAATTTACGTCGGCTATTAAAACTTCGGTTCTCTATTCACACTGAACTTATAAAGTTTGTTTCTAATATAAATTTCGCAATGAAAAGCAGTAACGATGTTACAATCCTTCTCAACGGCTTACTGAAACTTCGAGTGAAGTTAATGATAGCGATGATGGTGTTAGTATTGAAGCTTCTTCGCCAAGCACATATAAATGTATTGGCACTAATGGCTGTTTCGTGAGGCGTCATCAATTAATCTATTAAAATCATTCATTCATTGCGGGTGGTTGGTTACTTCGATTAATGACAGCTGCACGAAATGACTTCACACTTTCATTTCCTCGAATGCCCGCAGCGAGGAAGTGTGAAATTTTGCGTCAAAGTGCAAGGCAAGTCAAGACAAAAATAAACTATTTGAGAAATTGCAATACACATGTTTTCTAAATGAAGAAATGCATCCAGTTTGATCTCAGTTGAGGAACAATAACTATTGAACAATACAATCACCAATAGTTTAGCAAGCTTAGCTTACTAAGAACGGCTATAGAGTAGACACGTTTAGTAAAATTTGTTAAGTCTGGCACAAGGTAAAAAATTAAGCAAATAACTTGATATTCAGAACAGTATATTATATAGTCAGCATCTACACAAGGACTCTAAAGTAGACACATGCAATGAACCTGTTAAAATGCATTTTACCTCATCTATTCGTGTACTTTCAAAATCATCAAAATCTTTTAGCATATATATATATATATATATATATATATATAAGCTTATTCTTTGTCAATGCACTTAATTCAGTGATGAATATTACTCACATAGATAAAACATAATGCAGTGAAAATTTCAGGTTTATCTATCTATCTATTCATCCATCCATTCATTCATCCAGGGCACGTTAGTCTTTTGGAGTGATTTTCATGAATCTACAAAAAGTCGCATATCTCATGAAAAAATTGGCACAAATAATCTCGAGAATCCTTTTACCACACTTGAATACACCGTTAGCATAGGTGGATATTTCGATACCGGGTCGGAAGCGTTGACATGAAATGATCCTTATCAATTGTGAACATAGTTCTGATTATGGCGAACTTCAGAGGTTTTATGGTGTTATGAGAGACTTGATTGGCCTTCTCTCTCGACTACATCCGATATAGGTAGATGTTCAGTAGGTTCAGGTCTGTTGAACTAGGAGGCTATGCATTTGGGAAAACATGGTCATGGAGACTGTCACGCATCCATGCTTGGGTTGTCTTAGCCTTATATGGTGCAGATACTTGTTGGATGACGTACAGTCTTTCATCGCGTACACTGTTTATACAGGGCTCAAAAACTCCCTCAAGCACATTCTGATAGATAACAGCAATTACTCTTATATACCCTGAGAAACTGAGGAGTCATATGTGTCACGTTGCTGACTAATTGCAGAACCATCGCAATTGCTGAGAACTTGATATGTATGATCTTTGAACCTAACTCTGGTCTCTGCATAACAAGCAGTCGTCCCTTCGATTTATCTTTTGTTCCTGATCAAATTTCCTTGTCGAAGAAGAAACCAAAACATTCTAGCCTCTTAATATTGTTTAGCAATCACTTCGCATGGATCAAACAATTCTCCCTTATCTCTTTGGACATGAACTAATTTCTCAGCATCACATACGACTTGTACGGGATGTCCTCGTTCACCACTCTTCTGATGGTGCACTCTGACGCTTTCGCAATGGCTCTGGTTGATTTTTGATGCTCTGATCGTATTAGGATGATTAGCATGTTTTACATTTAGCTGCTGCTATTGGATTTCCGTTAGCAGCTCCCAGCTCCATTTGAACTTTGATGATGAGGGAGCGTGTTATGTCCATATGATTAAATTGAGTGTTTAAGGTAACAATTACAGCTTTGCCTTTCCTGTTACTGGACCAACTTGATGTCTGACAGTATTTATCTGAAAAGAGAAGGTAATAAAATATATACCTAGAGAATAAATGTAAGAAAGAAAGAAAGAAAGAAAGACAGAAAGAAAGGAAGAGACAGACAGACAGACAGACAGACAGGAGGAATAAGAAAATATTTAGATTAAAAGATCTATTTAGCTAAAGAGTGAGAAAATAAAAATAAAAATACATTTAGATACTAAAAAAAATGAGAATGTATTTTTTCACGTCAGCGTGCAATATTACCGGAAGAAGAAAAATTGTGAATGAAATATGCACATATTGAAAAAAAAAAAAATAAAATAAAAATAGAATAAAATAAAATAAAAACAACCAACATTTTTTTAAAGATTCTTGAACATTCTGGCGCCATGAAACTTAGGACGTGTCTTGAGACGTGAGACGCACAAAGATGCAAAAGAGAAAAGGAAGAGGAAATGCTAGGAAGGGGATTTGTCGGAAGAGGGCAAGATGTGGCAGCAATGAAATTAGATGGAAAGGAGTTTGAGGCATAGAAGGAGATGGATGCGGACAAATGACTCGAACGGTGGAAAGAAATTAACAATGCAAAGGTGTCGGATAAAGAATGAAAGAGCCAAGTCAGAAAAAGGGAAAGAAAAAGATTACGAGAAAAATATTCAAAAAGAAATAATTTAGTATTAAGTTTTTTGAGGAGTTGTTGTTCCTATTCAATGATGCTTTCAGCCTATCATCTTCATGTTTGTTGTTTTTATCATATTTTAGCTCGTGTACTGGGCGGTCTTTTATTTTTGTCTGAATTTCTGAAACATGGGATTCTTATTGTCCAATGAGTTTTCGCGCTGGCTTCATCATTATCCCCCAGTGAGTTTCATCTCGTGTACTCACCGACCTTTAAATTGTATTGTCATTATCCTTCGAATAAAGAGAAATGATGGCTGAGCTTTTTTTCTCATTCTCCACATTCTGGCTTTCAAATTCTAGGCTGCGTAGTTCAGGAGTACGCTGACATCGTGGAAGATAAATACATAGGTATAGGAACTACATACAGGTAGAAAGATGTAGTTTTTAAAAATATCAATCGATATAAAATTTCCATTCAAAATTCCCTAAAGGATACAGGGTACCATAGCAATCTGAGTTAAATACAATAAACAAACTATAAATAAAGGAGATGTAATCCCAGTTTAAAAAATCATGAAATAGTAATGAAAGTATTTCAAGAAGAGCCATTTATTGAAGATTATCACCTCAAGTATCTTAATGAAATCCAATTTCTTTCTTAATAGTTTATATAATATTTCTTAAACACTTGAAATAGATATATATTTTCTCTTTTGCCAAGCATCTTGTCTAATGTATCTTGTAGATAGAATATTTCAGGATGAAGGCATTTTTGACACAATTCCTTGTTGATAATCACACTTACTAACCAAGCCACGACTGCAGCTAATTATGAGTGGATATCATACATTTTATAATCCTGAAATCTTACTTCAGAGCTGTGTTTAGCCCATTTGTGTTGTAAGCCATTACTGGCAAGAAAGATCTTCAGTGTATTCAGAATAAGTCTTACTGTATATATCGGCGTAAAAGCTGAATTTTCCTATATTGTTCTTCTTTAGAGAAACCTAAGTACCAACTGGTAACAGTTATCTGAGACGGAGGATCTCGCACATTATAATCATAAGTAAAATTCGAGTAACTGAAGTTTTTATATTTATAAGAAGCATAGAAACGAAGAGTGAGTTGTAGAAATAGAAAGTTTGTTATCTTAAGCTGTTGTAGAGTCAGACATAGACAGTTGGTGCAAAGAGGAAAGCTTGCGATTTTTTGACAGATGGAAATGTTGCTGCCTTGTGGGGTCGGTTTATCCGGTGAATTTAGGCAGACATTAAAGCCAGATTACCCATAACCAGATTAGCCGTAGAGCAACGGTTAACAAAATAGTTTCACAGACCGTTTGCTATGTGAAAGAAGAATTTCAGATGTTTCCTTGTGATTTTCCAAGAAAAATATTTCTGAGCAACTCTTTTAAATATTCATTAAAATATTCTTTCAAAAGGAAGAAAATGAAATTTAGAAAATTGCTGGATGCCATGAGATTATGTTGAGTGTTCATCGAATAACGTGATAGAAAATATCAACGATCACCTGACTGAGATTGGACTGCACAAATCACGTGTTACTTAGTCACTGTAATGTAATTTAATTTAAATGGGAAAAAATCATAGGAACTGTATTTCCTAGTGTCCGAAACGCACGACGCTTTCGCCAAAATCATTT
Source organism: Acanthosepion esculentum (assembly GCA_964036315.1). Taxonomy (NCBI): domain Eukaryota; kingdom Metazoa; phylum Mollusca; class Cephalopoda; order Sepiida; family Sepiidae; genus Acanthosepion; species Acanthosepion esculentum. The sequence continues at coordinate 71,894,131 of OZ038499.1, read as the reverse complement.
TTGGCAAATAAATAAAATGTACGTGTTAAAGAAGCGTGATCTACAGTTATGTTAATAGAAATTAATTTTACTGGTTTTACTAATATGCAGTGTCTACGAACTAAAATATATTTTGGAACAAAGATGCAGACTTTTGGAAGTGTGTCAATGAAAGTCATATGCATTCCATTAGGTGCTCTGATTTACTCTACTCAAGCGTTAGTACTGAAATGGTGACAAATTCTTAAGATTATTCATCATTATTGTTTTCATTATAATTTGTAGAGAAAATTAAATTACTGTCTGGTTCGTTGTACATGTGAACTTTAATATTCAGCCTTGAAGACGGAGAATCGATTTATAAATTTTATTCTTAGGAAAAGTGTAGCATGTTCGACAGCGAGAAATACGAAGGCTTTTTAGGTAATATTAATGATGTCGTAGGTTTCATGTTTTGATTTATTGAGGATAAAAATCATGATATTTTGCTGATTTTTGTAGAAGAAAGATGTCCATGTTTATACTAAAGGAGTCATAAATTCATGAAGTAGACATAGTCAAAAAATATAATCTAGAAAGGCCGTATATAATGAAATATATATCTTTCAATATTCCTTTGTTTTTACTTCTAGGATTACCATTAAGAAATTTTATAATTATTCAATGAACAGTTTCACTTGTAAAATTTTAAACCGTCTCAATTTGATTAAAAACTTTAATCATTAAACCACAGTCATTTTTGTGAAATGACCGAAAAACGAAAATATTTTAAAAAATGCACTAAGAAAAATAACACTGTTCTAAGGCTAAACTCGTGTATTATTGTTTAATTATTGAATTGAGGTTTAATATAACACGTGTTCCGCTACGTGTAAATTGCTGACAGCAAAATAAATGAGTAAATGTTTAAATGAACTTCATTGAACAAATTTTGTAATCTGTATTTTATGAAAGCTTAATGATTATCTTCTTCTCCTGAATCACTTTATTTTTATTAATAGATTTAGTGATCTGATTTACATCAGTTATCTCTCAACATTCAGACTGCCTGGACGAGGGTGAATTCCATGGATTTTAGAAACACAAGGCTAAATAAAAGTAGGAGTTTGTTGTTTATTAAAAAAAACAAAAACAAAAAAAAACTAATGCCTGCACTCCCAAGCGTGCATTGATGAGTTTGCTTGTGTCTAAATGAACCAAATTTATCTCAGTTGGAATCAGTGAGGTGAGTTCGTTCGGAAAAAAAAGGTAAGATTAGATTTGAATTTGCATTGTTTATCGGCGGGGGACGGGGAAAGGTTGGTGCACTGCAATTATAATTTGGTTTAAAGAAAAGAAAAAAAATTCAAACATAGGAAAGAAAAATAAATGGAAGAAAAAGAAGATGCAAGTGAAAGAAGGAAAAATTAAAACAGAAAAGTTCGAATAAATTTATACCCAAGCGGCTGCAAGATTAATAAGTTCGATCTGAGCAATAATAATAAAAAAAAATTAACTAAATGTGGACATAAGTGAACATGTAGCGTGCACATGTAATAGTAATATGCCAAGTGAAAGAAAGGCAGTAGAACTGAGAAAAGATAGAAAAAATATAAAGAAAGAAAAGAAAAGGTAAAAATGAAGTATAAGAGAAAAGAAAGGAAAGAAAGAAAAAGAAAGAAGAGAAACTCTGGAAGATAAGGTGAAAAGTTATAAAAATGGAGAACGTAGAAAGAAAACATATAGGAAGACAATGGGAATGAGATAAAAATGAAACAACAGAAAGAGAAATTAGTGAAAGAAACCACAGAAGAGATTTCTGAGAACGAGAGAAAAAAATGAGAGATTAAGGTTAGTGGGCCACCGCATCATTTTGGCATCCGATCAACACATGCAAAACGATCGAAGAAATAAATCGCTCTACATTTAACGTTCAGACACGAAGTCTTCGTCTCTGGAGCGGAAACGTTCAATATTTTCGCTATCTCTGTGAACTGACTGACTCCTCTGAGACTTATCAACGTCTGGCTCAAAACAGGACAATGGCCGAGCGGCAAGTGGGGAAGACTGATATTTGAATGGACAACTATCCAGGCAGACAACCAACTGAATGAAATGGGTGTAAACTGAAGGGATAGTATGAACAGATAGTCGATATGGAAGAGGATGGACGACACGAATCGTTCTTTATTTGGTATTATTTCCAAGAATTAATCTGAAGCTTTCGAGAAGATCGTCTTAATCGTAATGGCGGTCACAATAGACTCATTATACAGACTGATCGAGAAGAGGTAGGTAAGGTAGGGCGACGTCAACAACCTAAAATATTTTAACATTGATGAAGAAACGAGGACACAGGTTCGGTTCGGGGGTTGGAAGTGGAAGGGAGAATGTCTAGATATAAAATCAATTCTTGTGAAATGTTTTGAATTCATTGTCTGCTCACTGAAGCATCAATAACCGGGACAAGGACACGGAAATAGCTAGAGGCTCTACGGAAATAGCCGAACAGTAAACGGAAAAGGCCGAAATCTTCAAGGAAATAACCGGACGTTTTGCAGACTTTTCCGAATATTGTGTGATGGAAATGAATGTATCACTTTAGTAGTCGAGTGATCCGTGAAATTAGCAATATGTCAGCTGAAGTGCTGTATAGCTTCCCTACAATGAAACTAGACTTAGAAAAATAGGAAAAAACATTTTTCTGTGAATTTGAAGATATAATGATTGACTACTGACCAAACATAGTCAAACATATAGTGATTTTCTCTTTCTATCTTTCTTATTCCCTTACACATACTTTTTTCTTTTTCTGTCACACATACTCTCTATCAACACACAAACACAAACGCTCGTGCGCGCGCGTGTGTGTATGTGCGTGCGCGTGTAATAAACTTCTGTCCATATACAAAAATGTAATAGTTCTGAAGAATGGACGAATATTTCTTAGACAGTTTAAGATAGTCTCTCTTGAAAAGCAGAACAATTTTGGGAAATAATATTATCTTTCTACATGAATAAAGAATCGTTAAAAAAGAAGCAAAAACTCCTTTCTAAAATTGGCGACCATTTTACAGACACTAATGTAGAATAACGGAAATTAATGTCTCTTTTAAAAAATCTGCGCATTACGCGAAAATAGTCAAATGTGCGCCACTCTTCGGAGTCAATTTTCAAGTACATCGATAAGCTTTTCTCGAAGTTTGTCGAAATGACAAGAATAATAATAGATTTTCTGATTCCAAACTTGGATATTTGACCATTAAATTAGATCTCGTGTGATAGTTTATATTTATATTTATCACAAACATTATCTATTTATTTCATTCTTATTGGATCTATTGGCATTCAACAGAAGTAACAGTCTATTATAAAATAACTATAGACTAAAGCCCGGGATTTTTGTATGGATATAAAAAATATTAAACGTCATTACATGTTACTGGGACACGTTGCCGTTACACATTTCAGACATGACATTCTACGTTTTAATATACTGAATTTAACATTGAAGCAAAATATAAAGATATTTTTAAAACAAGACGCTGTGCAAAATTAATTTAGTTTTCCTTCGCTTTACTTTTCCCATCTCTGAATTTGACTCGAGTGAATCGAAAGCTTGGACATTATATACATTTCAAACATATTTTTACATCTACAAAAGTCACATTTGCGACAGGGATCTGCATTTTAGAAAAAAAAAGATTAATAAATATAATAGACATAAAAAGTCTATTCTTTTTAATAAGACGTGTTTGGAAAATCAGTTGCTGTAACATAACACGGAATATATATGTACACACACACACACACACACACACACACACACACACACACACACACATATATATATATATATATATATATATATATATATATATATATATATATATGTATGACAAATAGAAAAGAAAACTTATGGAGCATTATAAAGTACAGGCCTCCGAGAAAGCAGATGATCAACAAAGAGGATTTGATTATGAATTTCATATCCGAATGGAATTCAATGCTTGGATATGAGATTTGCCAGAACCTAATCAAGTCAATGCCAAAAAGGGTTGAAAAAGTTATTCAAAATAAAGGAGGACCCATAGATTATTAAATATTTCGAACTATATTACCTATTATAAATAAATTATACTCTATTATTCTTTATTTAAAGCTGTTCGGTTATGTTTCTATTGATTACTAGTTGCAGGAAATAAGTGAATCACTTTTTTTTGCACAGAGTTTTTCCCTAAATCTCATTTCTATCCAAAATTATAATTATCAATAGAATACCTTAGGGTGAGTAAACTTTTTCTAGGCGGTCGGGAAGGGGTCTTTATATTAGTAAGATTAAAAATTAGTTTGACCCCAAAAACAATAGGCGAAAAATGTTTTAATTAAAATAAATCAGGTGAGTCACTTTTATCGAACAGCACTGTATATATATATATATATATATATATATATATATATATATATATATAGATAGATAGATAGATAGATAGATAGATAGATAGATAGATAGAGCCTTTTCTTTTAAGTACATTAAAATTGTGTATTAATGATTACGCTGAACTTAAATCTTCTTTATTTTTCTACCTCTATTATTATTAAAATCTATGACTGTCGTGGTCTTAAATTGCAACGATCCGCCGAATAAGTTCTGAACCTCCAACGAGCATATTCGACGCCTGTTAGATGTTATTTCAAAGTGACTCTAAAATCGACAAAATCAACAGAGGTTTCCTCTTGAAATAAACAAATTCTGCTGGAAACAAATAAATGT
>OZ038499.1:71834399-71884399 GCA_964036315.1 Acanthosepion esculentum | reverse complement strand
TCTGGAAAAGTAAATCAATGAAAGGAGGAGTCCAAGAGAGATCGAGGTCAGAAGTGGACATTTTTTCTATGATTCCTGCCGTTCGTTGTCGTTTTTATTATTCATTCATTCATTTACTTTTTATCTGTTAAGGGGTCTCCCCTTTTCACACAAATGGACTCAACCGAGGTATATATATACTACTACCAGTGAATAACCGGAGGGTAGTATCAGAGTAGTATTAGAGGAGGGTAGCACAAGAGTCACCGTCACGTTCACCTAGACTCGGTAAGGACTCATACCGCGATACTTCAATACCAAGACTGTATATATATTATTGCTACTAATCCGCATTCCTGGATCTACTAACCCGTATTACCAGTTTGTATTATTACGTTAATACATTTTTTCCTTATCTATTCCTGGCGTTTGTTATTTATTGATATAGGATTTCATCCCGGAATCCACAACATTATCAATGTGACATTTTTCTTCGTTCAGGACGTGATGAATTGGAAGAACATTGATTCAACTGTGAGTTCGATTTTCATCGCCCTTCGATTGAATGGGTGGAAGATTACTAATCTAGAATTTTTCTCGTTAGCTTCTAATATCAACCGATCCATTCGAGTCAATGTTTGAGAAGAGATTGAGTTAAATATTTGATTTATTTTATTTTCTTCTTTACATGAATTTTCATACCAATGGCTTCATTTACTGTTATAAATTTCCACTTCTTTTTTCTAAAATTCTGTCCACCTCATTAAATTCAAATTTTATTGTTTATAATTCTTTCTTTCGTGATTTTGTTTTCTTCCTTTCTTTCTGCTCACTGTTTATTATTTCTTATTTTCGTTATACCGGTGTTTCTTGCTTTCTTTTCTTGGTTTCTTTCGTTTTTTTTTGTTTTACTAACAGATACATTAATTTCTCCTTTTCTTTTGAAGTACCTCATTCATTGTTTGTATTTTCCTTTAACTTTTAAAACATTCTTTTCTTATTCAGTTCGTTTTATGTACTAGCTATTTTCGTCCTTTCATTCCTGTTTTTCTATTTCCTTCCTTCCTCTTTTGCCTTTTCATCATTCATTTTCTTATTACTTTAACTATCTTATCAACACGATCCATTCATTCCCTCTACATCGTCCTTATACATTATTCTGTTTCATTCCAAACTGGATTAAAAATCGATTAATTAAAGACGATCTTGCTATTCCTTCGTCCTTTTTTCATCCTGACAAATTTATAAACGGCAAAAGCAGCATCCATAAAATTGAATCGAGAAGTAGCGGACAAAAAAAGAGAGCAAATGAGAAAAAGTAGCAACGCTAGCAATGATTGGATGATTGGAGTGAAGCGAGTGAGATTGTTAGAATAGAATGGTGGCATTTTTGAGGTAATGGTTGCACAGGAGAGGAAGAAGATGTTCATAGTAATACTCATTATATTTCGAGTGAACACTGGGATAGACAGGTTTTGGTTTGAAGCGTTGTACGCATGTGGTAGAATTTGAAACCTTGTGGTCGAGTGTGGGAAGGTTTGGGAAGAGTTAGTAAATGTTCCTGTAAGTTTGAATGATAGGTGAAAGGAGGTGAAGATGAAATAAGTTGCATTTGAATATTGGTAGGAAGGTGGTTGCGATAGTGAAGCAGTTAATCTTGGTACGATGACAGAGATCATAGTAGCGTTTTCAATCGTAGGTGGAGTCAGCGAGATTTAATGCGTATAAATGCAACGTGATGTTATTAATGGTCGATGATAGAGGTGATGAAAAGGCAAGACGAGTAACTATTTTGTAGAATTGAATAGTTAATGGTTACTATAAGAACATTTAAAAGTTAATGTTTACAATAAAAAAAAAACTTGAAAGAAAAAAAAATTTGATGTTTTCTTGAATTCAATTTGAAATATAATTTTTATGTTATCTATTGAATATAAAGTCACCGGCAGTCACATGATACCTCCGTTATGGAAATTATTTTAAATGAAATTAAAGGAAAACAATAGATTATTTCCTAATGTCTGCGATTGATTCTTGAGTAAACAAGCATTTTTGTGAGTTGACAATAAAAACATTTTACAAGAGCTGATTCTATATCTCAATCTTCTCCATTTCTTTTATCAAAGTTTTCTTCATAACGAGGCTCGTTTGACCGCCATTACAATTAAGACGGTCTTTTCAAAAGCTTCAAATCAATTCTTGGAAATAAACAAATGATATTTTGTGGGTAAAAAACAAAATGACTGATGAATAAAATAATCTAGGAATAAAAATGAAAGAAAAAGACATGTAGTTAATGTTTCTAAATCCATGTAAGAGTGTCTATTTTATACGTTTATTGAAAAAGCATGTCCTTGTCCAAAATAATATTTGATTCTTATAATTCAAGAGAAATATACTTGTATACATCGGAAGGTTGTATGGGGTTATAATTTATTTGTTTTAAACAAATGATGCATAACAGCAACGGTTTATAGAATGCAGATTAGAAGTTTTAAAAGTGTGATAATAATGCCGGTGAGTAACAGGATATTATAACAGAAAGCAGATAAAGATGCAGTTATGTTCTTGATGAAATATCAATGACCAGGTTATAAATGAGATCATTTGTAGTCGTGGTGGACATACTAAATGTTGAGATTAGAGTGTTTATTACGAGCAGCAAAAGGCTTTTGCGGTTGGAAGGACGGTATTGATAGTGGAATGATAACATAGAAGGTTTTGTTTTTACCTTATTGCATTTTGAGTTTTGTAAGAAAATACCAGGATTTTTCTTATTCTTCATATGAGAGAGAATTAAAGGAGAAACCTCGTAAACTGCCTGTCACTGTGTTGTGATATTTGAAAATGTTTGTGCACAGTAGATCCGCTTTGATTTATTCAGTAGAAACTCATACCATTCATTTGAAATTTATATCAGCCTCAGCGGATTTCATTGTTTTCACCGCCATTGATTGAGGCAGATGTTCTCTCTGCCCTACTTAGGCTGATTTCATCCTTGTATTTTCCGCCACAATTGCAGATAATTGGATATTCGCAATTCTTTCTCATGTACTCTTTTGGAAGAGGATTGGTTTTGGATATAAAGGTGGAACTGTTTTTCAGTAGACTTCTGATTTTGTGAGGAACACAGATTTTCTTTTCCAACAGGTTTCCGATTTCTAACGATTGCCTTTGAACTTTATATTCATGAAGTACAGATGTTACTCTGAAGAGTGTTTCTAATGTTGATTATGTCCTAGGAAAATGTGGTCCGAAAATCGGAGGCAGTTTTTCAGGCTCTCAACCTTCCCTCACTGAATTGTAGTGTAGGATACATTGCCTAGTGGATCAGTCAGTTATGTGCCATGCGTGATACACGCTTAGGCGATCATGTATCTTTCGATACATGACTGACGAGGCAGATTTTTTCCAGCAGTAGGTTGCCATTTCTTTCTGCGGTAGGCCAGACTCATTTTCACCACATACTTATGACTTCTTGCAATGGTTTGAGAAATTTCATTTCAGCTTTTTTCTGCACTCTTGTTCATATTGTTTTTCAGGAAACGACAGTTTTGCATGATTTTAACCAAGAGATGATGTGTTTCAACAGCTGAAAAAATAAATAAAAAATTGTATTTTGTTTTCATTTTTTGCCATTTTTGCATCCTACTGCTCATAAATGTAGCAGGGGGGGTCTGTTTTATTGTTTTTTTTTGTGAAGTTCTTGATACACACAGCATGATGAGAGAAAATGAATTGGTTTACATGTGTCTTCATGCAGTGGCAGCAAGCCGAAAGCCAGTATTTTAACTGTAAAAAACTTTTTTATTTAAGTTGGGCTTTTTTCAACAAGTGACAGAAGAGTGTGATTAGTTGATTGAATTTGAGAGACTCATAATGGTTGTGATAAAGGAAAAAAAGACTTCCAGAGGCAACCAATGAAAGTTGTTTTCAGTGAGATGTCTCTAAAAAACAAACAAATTCAACGTTTTCATAATCTTCAGAGTGGTACAAAATCTGTTTGAAACGCGGTATCCTGCAGCAATTCTGATAAATTTTAACAAATGGTGAAAATCTAGATGGAATCTGAGGACTTTCATCTCTTGTTGAATCTGGTTGGAATGATCCGTTTTGAACACTTGGTGATCAGCTTCAATTTAAACAATATTCTCAAAGATCATTTCCAAATGCAGACACGAAGATAAATTTCATTTACGCCACCTACAACGACCCCCAAAACTAAACTAACAGCCCATTAAAAAAATAATAAATTTCTTTAAAAATAGATTCCTAACTTTATAAACAGATTATACAAAATAAATAAAGATAATACAAAATAAAATATAAATATAAAAAAATAAATGAAATAAAATTTGACTCCATTTCTTCATCCGTGACGAAATTGTTCAGTAGACACTAACATATAAGAGAACTGATTTTACATGGCAGTTTAGCACTCAGTTCTTTGTTTCTAACGAAATTTTCCTTTTACTTAATATTTTGTCTATCTTTGGGAGGATTCTTTCGCTATTCCAGTGCAGCTTCGGATCTCAGTGTCAGATTCTCCGTAAAAACATATACTTCCATATAATTAAAAGTTATCTTTTCTTAATGAAGATAGGTTAAGAAGCCAATTAAAAAAGTAATCAACTAGATTAATTATGCGAGTAGTTATGCAAAATTGGAAATGATGAGTGGGAAATATTATCACGGGAAATATGAATCAGGGACATCCGGCCGAAGCTGTTTATGTCCACTGCATATTAATATTCTAAACAAAGGCATGAAACCTCTTCTTGCTCTGTTTAATTATTAAGTATCTTGACGTATTGTTGTAAATGACATATAACATTACTTGGTTGTGTGAGTGGTTCCTTTGGTAAAACATTCTCTCAGACTTATCTATCAAACTCTGACAAGGTCCAAATTTAAATTGTTACATTTTAAATTCAGTTTTCGAATTTACCTATGATCTTAAATTTAAATAATTGGAGAAATATTTTTTGCCCCATTAGGAATATTGAAAAAACACGTAAATAACAATTTGTATGCATGTTCATAAAAAATCGTAAATTAAATTCTTAAAACCTTTTATTTATACATCTCTTGTGCGATGCGTTGAAAACTACCGCGCTCTCTTCAATCAAACAATTTTATCAGTGCGCGTGCGTGTGTTTGAGAGAGAGAGAGAGAGAGAGGGGGGAGAGAGAGAGGGAGAGAGGGGAGAGAGAGAGAGGGAGAGAGGGAGGAGAAGAAAAGAAGGGAAGAAATGTTCCTTTTCTGTGCAGTACTCATCGTGTCAGCATCGTGTAGCGAAAATATTTACAGATATAAGGTGACATTCTTCTACCAACGCTGCTCGTTGAATGTTACACAGTAATTAAAATTTAAAGGCGAAACATGCGCAGACCGTTCTAAAAACTAATTAACTGCAGCTTTTCCATAAGAATGATTGCAACAAAAATACCGTGGAAAATAATTCTTCTTTCGCATGAAATTTTCCCGTGCTATTTGTTTATTTTTAATGGTTCTAAAATATTTAACACTCATCTGAAGTGTTGAATATTTGGTCACCTCATGTAAAGCAAAGGATTTATAATCAAATTTATTTGAAAACAATCAGAAATCATTAGTTTTTTTTACCATTTCCTTCACGTCGTTCAGATACATTGTAATTGATCTCATAAGAGGACACAATTATCAAACAATCAAAATGATAATGTTTTATTTATAAGCATCAATTGAAACAAACATTGATCGGTCCTCCTATTATATTCATGCGAAAAGAGGAAAAGAATTTATACAGATATTTAAATTTTAAATAAAATATTAATTTGGCGTTCGGAAATTTTTATTAAGTTGAAAAATTTTGTAAAATGAAAGAAATTTGTGTCAATTTTCTATTAAAAATACAGAAAATAATATTTCATTAATCAAATTTTTATCTTTATAGATGAATTTTACTTCCTCTCAACAAAAAATATAGAAAATTATTAAATTTTTTAAAATTTTGCATATTGGGTGGTGATAGAAAAAGCTTAAAGAAACTAAATTATCATGAAAGACAGTGACGTCACGCAAATTTATTTTTTAACGACATAATTTCAGTTTTAAATATCAAAGCAAAATAATATACTGCGTCATTTGCTGGAGACCATTTTGTTTTTACGCTTTCTTTTAATAATCATGGCTCTGGTTTTCTTTGTCGCTTTCTTTTACAATACTGAGATGTTGAGTTTTAAACGTTAATGTCCGCCTCAGATTACTATATTCTTATTTTAAATATACACCATCTTTTATTTAAATAATTCCTAGTGGATGGCTGTTAAAAATTGAGGATTGTAATGGGTTGAAACACGGATGTAGAAAGGTCCATTATGTTAGTCAAATAAAAAGAAAGAGACGTTGAAGGATTGAGCTCAGAGAATCGGAGAATGACGATAGATAGAAGATGAACAAAACATCAATTTATATACTGAAAAAGGAGGGACTGACGTTTTAATATTTTAGTAGGTTTTTCCTGCACTCGAATGAGTTGCTTTATTTAAGATAGAAACTTATAAAGGAAATTACCGAAATGTAATGTTATGATGCAAGTAAATTCAATCGCCGTTTTCAAGGAAAAAGTTTTAAAGTTCAAAGTTGGCCACTATAGTGCTTGTATTTTTGTCAGTTTAAATGTTGTAATGAATATAAGTTCACATACTATAACTATTAAAAAAATTGGTGTCACGTGGAAACTCTGACTTTACAGTTTAAAGGCATTTTACCACATGGGCGTATAAATTTAGAATAAAATATTAAAAGTAGGATGCTTTCTTTTAATGTAAAAGGATTTTAAAATTTGTAATAATTTTTACAGTTAGAGTGGTAGAAAACTGACGACAATTAAATGCACTTCTCAATAATTAAAAATGCATTAATTTTCCACCGTATATTATATATGTATAGAACATGCAATGTAAAATATACTCCCTGCTAATTATTGAGAAATATATCTAACGTAGATAAAGCTTAGAATACTGCTTGTATACGTGTGCCATTGCTAATGAGTTCGTGCTTATTGTGCACCTGATGAATCTAGCCATGAGATTTAATTACTTTAGTCCAAAATATTTCGATTAATCTTCTATGATATTTCCTAAGATCACGATTACAATATTTGATTTGAAATTATGCGTTGGACTCATGGGAATTTCATTATGAAATGTTGCATTGCCAGTAGCTAAATACTGGATGTTTGCAGAAATACTTAAAATGTCTCATGAGACTTTACTTACCACTGTTAAATAGCGATAGTAGTTTTGTTCTATCTCAACAAAATAATTAGTAAGTTCATTTAAAGTAACTTTAAATATTTCAAGTCAATCAAGTATGGAAAGAATAGTGACATTTTTAGTTTGAAATTTGCTGTACAGAATAGCTTTCTGTAGAAATATGTGAAACCATTGAGCGATCCGCAGGCAGTCTGATACAAGGCAAATTTAGCTAGCACGAACATATGATTAATGATCTGCAAGAGATATTTGCAAAGAATCTACACAGGACGACAACTCTGGCTTGTAATTTAATGTTTAACGATGTAGTTATTTGCTTTGGTTGGCAAGAAAGGCGGACTGTAAACTCATCACGATACACAAACTTCCATAAATATACAGGATGTGTTCCTTTGTGGGATCTGGATTTAGACTTGCCATTTGTATTCATTTACAAGTGAGGCTCAACTTTGGCATGACTATCGATAAAGTACAACATTCTTTGAGATCGCGGGTCTGATCATGACGTCTTTATTCTTTTCAATTGGCCAGCTCTGAGTTGGTTCTACTAGGGCGGAGTCCCCAAACAAATCTTTTAAGGTCAATGGGAAAAACTGTAATGTTGTGTATCTAAGGTATGGAATCTAAGAGCTCAATTAGTTGTTCTGCTTTATTCATTAGAATATTTGTTTCGTAACAGGTACTTGTTCAGCTGGAAATAGTGCGCGCCCGCACACAGACGCGCGCGCCCGCACACAGACGCGCGCGCGCGCACGCACACACACACACACACACACACACACACATATATATATATATATATATATATATATATATATATATGAATGATAGGGAAGTAAAAATTGCAAAATTACAATGAATATAAATCTCACTTATTATAGATAAACAGGGCTCTTAAGACAAACGTTATTGATGCAACTCAGAAAATATAAAAAATTATTCAATAAGGCTTCCATTATTTTCAATTAAAATTTCAATCCAATCACCAAAAGCTGTTTTTTCCGAGCTGGTAGAAAGATAGGGGTATGCTTTTCTCGTCAGAGTTCATGCCACCTAGAGCTGAGTAAGATTGTTTGGTTCTGAAGTGATCCTCGACATCAAGGACGACGTCTTATCTGTGCAAAACAGCATACATATTCTCGTCAGATAATATTTCAACAGTGAACTTAGGAACCTGAATAATTTTCCAGCCTTTCATGGACTCTGTGAGGACTTGCCTGATACATGGTTTAAGGTTCAGATCATCAATAACGACTGTTCTAACAATTTTGAGGTTCACTTTTAGCACAGCAGCTATATTAGGCATGGCTATTATTGGTGTTGTGTAGAAAGACGACCGACCTTCTCTACACTCATTTTTGAACATGGACTCGTCCATCCGCTAGAAGTATAACGTCTAGCCGTAGGAACATTTGTTGCAAAGTGGGTCGCAGCACGTAGCGTTTGAGTCGTAAGCATTGCTTCACTGAACTACCGTATTCTCTATTACTGCATTATTAATCCATCTTCTCTCATGTGTTTAAACCTGTTCTTCACTCAACATTCTATTTCACTGCCCCTTAAAGTATTATTAGCCAAAACTACTAGCGTTATAACAGTTGGATACATTGCAATCTGGACTTGTTAAAGAGCATTAACACTTTTCCAGTGCCTGTTAACCCCTTACGGTGCCTGTTGATCCTTTCCAGTGCCTGGATGCATCTGGATGCTGTTTAGAATGATTCTTTTCTTGACACTGATATTACGCAAAGGCACATCAACAACACTGATGGGCAATAGTCATGAGATAGCAATATGTAAAGATAATAGTAAGTGGCACAACAGTACATTGACAAGGCCTTAATTAATTAATTCTGTTCTGACATCTGTTGAGCCACTGTGATCATCAGCTAAGCCGCTCATGGCAAAGCGACGTGAATTTCAACTGACCATGTCAGTTGGTAATAGAGGGATGAAATTGTGAGGATATTTGACATCCATCGATCTACGGTTACACGTGTGTACTGAGAAAAAAGGATTGAAGGCATTACCACACAGCATGGATAGTCTGGTGGGAGACCTCGTGCATTTTGTTATAGTAACACAGATCTGTTAACACCACGACACCGGACAGAGAACCCTATTTGGGCATGTGAGCTCTCGAATTGAACACATTGAACTGACAATGTTTGGGGTTGCCCCCCATCCCGAGTCAGTTCCTTTCGAGCTGATTGGTGATTTCTTGTCTGGCATTGACCACATGTGGTCATAGAAGCCAACAGGGCACCGTGCAGAATGGTGGTGATTCAATAATATTGAAACACCACCACCGTGTAGAGGTCATGTTCTATGAGTTGGATCCACTGGTTCTCCTAAACCGATCGATATGTTAAACTCCTTCATGAATTCTATTTATTCCAACAATGTTGGACTATTTCAAAAGATAATTCACCCTGTCACCGAGAACAAGTTGCCCAGAATCGAATTGAGAAACATACTGGAGGTTTCTGACGAGTGGTATGGACCTAATGAGTCCAATCGAGCATTTATAGGATATCGTGAAAAGCTCTATTCGCACGTAAGATCATACATATATAAATATCAGTGAGATACTGAAAATAGCACAATCGAGTTGCTTCACTTAAAGATAGCGAGTTCTGAGGGACCAAATCAATTACCTTTGGGACGTTGGTATACCAACCTACCAAAGTTAGGTTGCTAGGTTGCGTTTATGGTTGTTTGTTTTTCCGTGAATTCACTTTCCACCCGGTTCGTAAAAAATAGATGTGTGTCTTAATCCCTGATTGCATGCATTTTATTCCGTATGATTTTCACGTTTAATCGCGTACAAAAGTTGAAATTTTACTTAAAATATGTACTGCGAGTTTTGCTTCCTCATTATATATTGTCTTATCATTCCTCAGTAACTCAATTACTTTCCCAAGAACATATTTTGTCCCCGCGTGCAAAAATTCAGCGGAACCGTATGAAAATATAAAAATCCATGGTTCTTTATTGAAAAGAATTTTATAAAACGCTATGTATTTTGGCATGTCTAAGCGGCCAAAGATTTACCCGAATCTACAAGCACTTGTCATATGACATAAATCCCATATTACCATTTGATTTAACATCAGCCTCAATGAAGTTAAATGCTACATTTGGTATTAAACATATTTTGTTTGTAGTTTCTAAATGAACTTGTTACACACGCACACATCGACATATATATGTGTGTGTAGATTAAATACTTATAGATGAACTTAAATACGAACGTATATATGTGTCCACCATTAACTCCTTTCATGTTAACTTGCAATCATCCTCAAGGAAGTCAAGCATTAAAATTGCTTCAAAGATTTAATCGCGTGCGCCATTTACTTTCAATTTATTTTATCAACCACAGCAGTATTTCTCTTGGGTGTCGCCATCTTTGGAAGCTGAACGTCTGTAAATCTCAGATCTTTCCTACCCCATTCTCCCACGGGCTGCTAACCGTAAGCAAGAAGGCCTTGTTTATATGTCTAGCTTTCCCTTTCCACTTCTCCCCAAATACAGTTCATCCGGGTTGTCGCAGTGGCGATCCCTCCGAGGCAAAATCCAGAGATAAGCATTTAATTAAGGTCTAATGGCACGTAAAAATATTTTGATGGCGTAAGACTGTTAGTGCCATCTGGTGACACAAATTTGCCTTCCTCTTTACAAAGTCTTTTTCTTTTTTTTAACTTCCCTTTGCTCGTTTCCGTTGCTCAGATTCGGGTTGAAATTTCGTTTAATTTCTCGTCATTTGTAGTGACAGCTCCGTGATTGCAATATTTCAGAAAAAAAGGTTTCAGGGGTAAAACACCTGAACAGATGTAAGGTGTACGGTTCAATTAACTGTTTCAGTTTGTTCCTTAAACAGATACGTCACCTGTAGGAAAGTCCACTTTTAAGTTCATTTATGCAAATTCTAACACTCAATTTGGAGCAAGAGTGACTGATTAACAGTTGTTGAAAATCCTTAAATAAAAAGGAAGAATTATTTATGATTAATAATAAATTTGATTTTTCCTGACGATAGAAAGGGAAATAGTATCAAGTTCGATCTTCCATAAATAATTAAAGTAGGCTAAAATTAGTTCAAATCATTTTCACAAATGATTTTCGGGGGAGATTTGGGGATAATCCTTTCTTTAAATAATCTTACTGAAAGTGGGATATATTTGTAATTTGTATTTAATGGAGAATTTACAACTGAATGAAAGCGACAAATTATTATTTTTTTTACTTCAGTTTACTTCTAAAATGATTCTAGGAAACGGGATTTATAGTCAATTGCAGATAACATATTTTTAAAACGAGAACCGGTACGTCAGATAGCAACATTTTATCATATATATATATATATATATATATATATATATATATATATATATATATATATATATATATATATATATATATATATATATATATATATACCCAAGTTTAGGATTGGTATATACGGAGTGAATTCCAATAACCAACAATTACTATTCTTTAAAGAGTGCTCAATACAGAGTAGAGCAGATATAATTATTTATTTGAATATTACAACATAAATATGTTATAAAATCACGACAAAAATAGCCATTTTGTTTCAACACTTCTGGTGTCTTATCAAGTGATGATATAGAATATAGAATAAAGAATATAGGATTTTATTCTATATTATTCTATATTCTATATCATCACTTGATAAGACATATATATATATATATATATATATATATGTGTGTGTGTGTGTGTGCGTGCTCGCGTGTGTGAGATTCTTATAAATATTTCCCTGCCAATTCTTCTAAAGAGCTCTTCCCTTTAGTACCTCGACTGCATGAAGTCTAATAGTTTCTTTTCTCCTACTCCACATCGGTGTGCCGCTTTCCTGACATCTACGATCTTCACAGTTTCAAAGGCAACATCAATCGTCATCGTTTGTCTTCCTGAAACCTTTTCTTTTATTGTCATTTCTTTTCAAACACTATTCCCAACTACTTGAACTCTCATAAAGAACTGATATCTAAGTGACATTATCGGCTTACTTGGGATGAAATGATTAAAGAATAAAATATTGTCCGTATTACATTCATACAATAAGATATATTGCCTTAAGAGCTAGAAAAATATTAATCAGACACAAACATTATTTATCTGGCTATTTAAGTAATCACTCTTTCTTTCTCTCTCTCTCTCTCTTTCAACGCTTTCACTGTCTCTGTCTCAGTCATTCTGTCTGACTGTCTCTTTATATATATATATATATATATATATATATATATATATATATATACATATATATATATATATATATATATGTATATATGTATGTATGTATATGAGTGCTCAAGTGGTCTGAAGATTGCGTGAGCGTGAAACTCAGGTTACGACTCCGTCCATCCTTTGATAGGAGTTTTGAAGGTTTTTTGCTCTGTTTAGGTAACTTGGATGTTGAGCTGTTTATTTTACTGATGAAGTAGGTGTTTTCCTTTAGGTCTTTTTCTTATTTTTCTTTTTCTGTCTTTTTCTGTTGATTAGGGTGCTAAGTCTTTTGGCACGTCCCCAGTTAGTTCCATCAATGGTTTTGTTTTTTCTTTAATATATATATATATATATATATATATATATATATATATATATATATATATATATATATATATATATACATACACACACACACACACACACACACACATATATATATATATATATATATATATATATATATATATATAATGTATATATATATATATATATATACATATGCGTGTGAGTGCGTGTGTAATATATACAATATAAACTATTAAACAGCAACTGAAACAATTCAGCCAGACGCAGTGTTACGTTTACTTTTTAATACACTTCTCAAAAAAATACCCCCCCCCCAAAAAAAAAACCAGCCATATACAATGTAAATATTATGTTTTGGGAACCTATTCTGAACGTCCGATACTCTGTTTAGTAACGCGCACAACTTATATATTTTAATAGTCTAGAAAAAAACATAATATTTACTATAACCTCTCTCTCTCTCTGTCTTTGTCTCTCTCTCTCTGTATATATATATATATATATATATATATATATATATATATATATTATAAAATTTGTTATATTATACTATCGGAGGTAGAATCAAAATGATTATTACTTTCGTTTAACACCTCAATTCGATATTCAAACCAATATATATATATATATATATATATATATATATATATATATATATATATATATATGTATATATGTGTGTGTGTGTGTGTGTGTGTGCAAATAATTATTTGATTAAAACAACATAACTGAAAATATATAGTGTTTTTCTATCTGATCTCGGCGAAATCATTCAAATTTCTTAAATTCTTAAAACCAAATAAGATCTAAATGAAATTAAAACCAACTAATATGACAAATATTAATAGCCGATGTTTATATAGAAATGTCAAAATCTATAGTCGTTTAGATTTTGCTGTGTTCCTATCTTCGAGCGAATGAAAGCACGTAAGTCGCACGAGACATTTCTTCATTCCTTTGTGGCCCGTTGTTAAATATGGTGTACAGCTACACAATTTGCTTTTGTTCGAGGAATATGTTCTAAAATTTATTAAATGAATTTGACGGTTATGAGTTGAACGCAATTTAAGGTTAATATCTAATGCAATTTTAAATTTGCATGGGAAAGAAAAATGTTATAAAATTTGCTTTCAAATATTTTACAAATATAAAATCATATACACATACACTCTACACTCTCTGTCTATATCTATCAATTTATCTACACACACACACACACACACACACAAATACACGCGCGCACGCACACACACACACACACACACACACCGATTCTTATCTATTTCAAAGGAAAATCATGACGAGCATCTATAGACATTAAAGAATAAATCAGACCGGGTGCTGAAAATTTTCGGTTTGACCCAGTTCCAATCAAAACATAATCTAATGACGAAGTATAAGCATCCGAACCTTTCAACACATCCGTGGGCGTGTACACTCTCACACGCACACACATACACACACACACACATATATATATTGAAGCGTTTTTCAATTTTACACGGGACTGAAATTTTTAATATATATGCATATTTTGAAAGTGATATTTATATTCCCTGTACGATTCGTGTGTGGATTAGGAAATTTAAATGTATTTCCATTAAAAGGAAAATGGAATAAACTGAAAGGAAAAGAAAAAGATATGTGCCATTTATGGAGATGGTGCTATAACTGGGAGCAGACCTCGTAGCTGATTCGCTATATTCAGCAGTGGAAATTTGGACATGGAAGACCGAGAAGATTCTGGTAAGCCTGCTGTCATTGATGATAATCAAATAAAAAATGATTAAAAATACGACACGGAGCATAGCAGATATACTCTATGTATCTCATACGAGCGTTGTATGGTACTTGCATACGTGAAATGATACCATGTTTGATTGTTCCACGATTTAATGTAAAAATAATGAATCGCATTTCCATTTGCTAGTCTCTGTTCAGAAGCATTAAAAACACTTTTGGAAAAGAACGATCACAGACGATGCAAAAGGATGTAGTACAATGTGGTACGAAAAATATCCTGGTCAAACGAACAACCGTTGACGACTTCAAAATCCGGTCTGAATTCAAAGATAGCGATTCTGACTATTTGGTGGGATTGGATGTGCATTATGTATAAGGAACTTTTTGCGCAAAATCTGATTTTGAAACTAAACAAATACGGTTCAGAGCTGGACCGATGTAAAGCAACAGTCGCTGAAAAGTGTCCGAAATTTGCCAATCAAAAGAGTGTCGTCTTCATGAGGACAGCACCAAACCTCACTTTTCTTTGCGAAACCGGCAGAAGGTGCTATTGCTTGGCTGGGATATCCTACATCTGCTCACTTGACCTCGGTATACCACTCCGATCTCCACAAAATGTTCTTAATGGAAATTAATTTTGTGAGAGTGAATTTTGTAAAAATCACTTAGACCAGTTCATCATCCAAAAGAGATACCAAGTTCCCGGGAGGATGGAAACATGAAACTGCTTCAAAGATGGCGAAATGTTGTGAAACAAAATGGCACATATGGGGTTGAATAAATCTACGTAGAAATATCGAAATATTGTCTTTGAAATTAACTTAAAAATTGCAACGCACTTCTTTTGCAACTCAATATATAAATGCCAATTGTTTGTAATTGTTTATTGTCTTCAATTAAAAATCTCTCAGCTAGTATTATGCAATATTTTGTAATGACATCTTGAGAACTTTTACAATAAAGCATCATTTAGAAAATACATTTATTTTCAAAATGTTATTCTGACTTTCTATTTGCGAACATGATTAAGGTAACAAAAACAAATCCGATAAAGAAAGAAAGTACGCAAACACGGGTTAGTTTTTATGTCTTTTTTTAATTTCTTATATGAAATTGGGTTAAAGATCAAGTATTAACTTCGCCTTTCAACTCCTGTGCATAACTGACGCTCTTTTCAATATTTCCCGTTTACTCCCGTGAAAATATGGAAAGGAATATGATAAATTAAAACAAAAACAACATTTTTTCTATAATTGAGCACGTTACCTATTAAACTAATATATCACATAGTCAGAAAATATTGTTTTTTATTGATTTTTTCCAGAAATTTATCCTTATAAAAGTATATACACGTCAAGTGTTCCCGTTCATTCTCCTATTGCTTTAAGAAAAAAATGTTTAGATAAATGACAAAATTAAAATATTTACAGAAATAAAAAAAAAACCTTTTGAAAATAATTTGTTGAAAAAATAAATACATTCTGAAAGTTTCATTAAAATTCGATAATGGATTTTATATATTTTTTTAAATTAAATGTTTTCGCTTAAAAATTTTCCAATGCAAATTATTGCATTCAATTTGATTACACAATGTAAAAAATAGACCCAAATTACTTCGATTCTCTGAAGTGCACAAAATAATTTTTATATGAGAATATATTTCAGTCCTTCTTGCTAATGACATAAAGTTTATAAGGATAAGATTTTATAGAAATTTGGGGCATTTTTTCCCGTCACGTATCGATTTTCGTCAAAAGTACGTGACCGTATCTATTCTCTAGAGAATGTAATCATGTAGATATTTGCTAAGTTTAGTTAGTCTGACACAGGGCTACTATATTAGATAATGTCCTGTGAAACTAATTTGCTAGTGTGTATGTTACAATAGTAACCTAATGGTATGTTTAAGGGGAACAGTCCTACTAATGGCAATGGTATTGTGGTAGCAGTTGTTTTTGGTTGGAATTTCGATTAAACGGATCAGCGAGCGAGAATGTGTAAAGTAAAGGACAGTCGTGAGAAGTTGCAAGATTTTTCTTTTGCCGAGGGCCTTTTATCATTAGTTATCTTTGGGATGGCATTCTTGGTGTCTTCTTATTTGAGGTTTTGTCTCTTGTTGTGTTCCATGGTCTGCTTTGGTGACGATTAGCGAAATAGGCATGGTTAATAGCGAGATCAAAGAAAAACGCATCAGAAGTCATTGAAGAAATGGCATAAAAATGCAATAATAGAAGGAAGCAATCAGAATAGTTTAGCCGATTCTGAAGATAAAATGATGGAAAAATAACGATATTACTTGGCATGCATTTATACATTTAATTTATATATTCAAATGCCATAACCCATAAGGATCAAGGCTCTTTACAGTTTTCTTTCCTTAATTATTTTTAATTAGCATAGCTTACTGGGAAAGGAAGTGAAGTGATTTCGCACTGCCTTCTCCAAACTTTTGATTTCAAAGTAGTTCTTCTACTAGACTAATGAGCACCCAAGGCGAGAAAGGCCAGTCGACTCTGC
Source organism: Acanthosepion esculentum (assembly GCA_964036315.1). Lineage (NCBI taxonomy): Eukaryota > Metazoa > Mollusca > Cephalopoda > Sepiida > Sepiidae > Acanthosepion > Acanthosepion esculentum. The sequence continues at coordinate 71,867,336 of OZ038499.1, read as the reverse complement.
TATTTTAACTATCTTCGTATAGAATAAGAAGAGAGATAGATTTATGTCTTTTCCCAGGTTATTTGTGCGGAAGTGAATGCAATAGATTAGGCGGATGAAGCTAATTTTTTTTTATGTCACTAATGGTATTAATGTTCCGGATAATAACCATATGTAGTTGAAATTATTCGAACAAAAATTATGAATTTTGAAGAGTTTCCTCATAAATACGATATAGATGTACGACAACTTATACCTAAATAGGAACTTTAATAAAAATGTCAGCTGAACTTAATAAAACCCGTTTAAGTATATATATATATATATATATATATATATATATATATATATATATATATATGTATATAATCAAGATGTTGCACATTTTATCCCCATGACAGCAGTCGAAGTCAAAACTTCACATAGCGAAAGCAATAAGAAGATTTCTAGTAAGAAATTTGGTGCAGCACTTTCTTATTCCGTTTCCACATTTTCCGTGACATCAAAAATCAAGCTAATCAAATGTTTCTAAGCGTACCTACAAAAATCTATCTATCTATCTATCTATCTATCTATCTATCTATCTATCTATCTATCTATCTATCTATCTATCTATCTATCTATCTAAAATAAGACGAAACCGTCAAAGTAATTTCATATCTCTATGCACACTCATGATAAAAAAATAAACACTCACAAGCATACATGTGTGCATATATATGTGCGGGTGTGCGAACAAGGCTGAATAAATTCATCCTAACCATGAAACAGTTGGATTTTTCTGAAGTTTTCATACACTTTTTCTCCTTACTCTGATAAAAAAGTGAAAAACTTCTAAGATAAATGCATTATATTGAAAATATATAATACCATTAGGTTACTAATTTATAAATGTAACGATATATATATATATATATATATATATATATATATATATATATATATATATATAGTTGAAAGCATGATAGGAAAAAAAGTTAATTCGAGATATGAAAACACATTCAACAGTTCCACATAGAAAAGACTATGACATTTATTAAGGAGAAAGAAAGCAGAACAAATTATATTTCCTAGTGTATTCATCGGAACATTTACACCTGACTTATTTAAGGTTAAGGGTCTCATCGTGGTCAGTAATCAGATTATTAATGCTGTGTTTGGTGCTCATTTGGTGCCCCTCCCAGAATGTGCCCTTGTCTTAAAACTATGGCACGATTAGTAAATAACAACATTCAAAATTATTTGATTAATTATTTTTTAGTTTAATTGTCATATCAAAATAGACATAGATATATAGAAGAGAATTGACGCCGTCTTGAGACTTTCACGCTTATACCTCACATCATTTTGATATACATGTTCAGTTATGGCGTTATTACCAGGCCAGGTACTCAATTTGAATATTATAAGTCAAATCTATATGTTAGCATTATATGTAAACTATGGTTGCTGTCTAAAAAAGGCCTATGATAAATTTGTAATTTCTTTGTTAAAAGTTGTGAGTCCACATTGATTTATAAACCTCAGATTGGCTGATAGACATATGTGTGAAAGAATGAAAAGGAATACAAAAAAGTAAGAGGGTCAAAAAATGAATAAAGAATGGAGAGGGAAAAGAAAAACAAGATTGTACAAAGGTGAAGGAGGAGAAATTACAGTTCAAAATTATGAAAAAAAGAAAATTGGACATTTCGACGCGGTGATTAGCAAGCTTGTCTCGCGAGGTCAATTACGACTGAATTCGATCCTCACTGGCTGCTCCACACTTTCGGCCTTGTGGCACATCTAAGCTAGGCTAAGAAAATAAACACCAAGAATAGAAAAAAACGTATAAGAAAAGGAAAAAATGTGTAAAGGAAAACAAAAACTAAACGAAGAAGGCAAAAGAAATGGTGTTGAGTGAAAGCATGACAAATGGAAGGTAAGCCACCGAGAAAATGAGAGAAACGATAGAAAATAGAAAATACTTGTTTATAAAGCCAGCATGGTACTTTTCGCGATTTCCGTATCAATAAAACTGATTAAGAAACACACATATTTCAACTGCAAACATCGTTAAAGAAGAAATACGAAGGCTTAAAGCAATTTTCGGCTTACAGAGGGCATTCTATAACGTTTAGAGACAGTGCAATTCCCTACAGCTACATTTCATCGATTCGGTTTTGTGAAACTAATCTTATGCTTAACGACTCGTTGATTTTCTTAAGGACATCTTGTCTACACCAGTACTGTAAAATATTCAATTGGTATTCGTGTGTGATATGCTTTGGAAGCCATATGAAAGCGAATTCTATGCGATCTAGGAGCTCTTCCCCAATTAAAATCTGATGTTTGTTCATATTTTGTGAAATTAGTCGAGCCGTGAAATTTTCATCAATTCCTTATGTGGAATATGATGGGGAATATATAAATATATATATCTATATATATCTATATATATCTATATATATCTATATATATATATATATATATATATATATATATATATATATATATATATATATATTGCTGCAAAAGTTATTAGAGTGGATATTCTGTATTTGCAATAGACGTCTCATTTTTATTTATTAATCAGTGTGTATTGCGTCTATCGGCCATTATAAGAAAGCATATTAAATAAAAATGCTTTCTCCGTAATTTTCCTTTGTGTTGGAAATGTGTACTCAATGTGAAGTTGAAACTCTGTGCACAGTTCAAGGAGTATATAGCCGTTGCTATTCATTCTTACTATTTCGTAGATTCCCTTGCAATTCTAGATCACCAATAACGGTATGATTTTATCAGTCCTATGACAGAATTGTCACAAGCGACGAAAAGAGGATCATTTATGATGAGGTTCGACGCAAACAAAACTGAAACAAGCTCATGAATGTGCAGAACCCGTGACAAACGCGGCAGGCACGCTTCTAATGTAGTTGTTGTTGTCCTTTTGGTAGGATTGCCGAGGGATAATTCAATTTGAGCTTCTTCCAGTCGCGAAACAAAAACTGCAAAGAAGAATTGCAGCCAACTCACCAATCTCAAGAAAAACGGCCAATTTGGCAAATTGAGAAGTTGTCATTTTCTACAATGAAAACACAAACTATCATGTTGAAAAACAAACCTTACAGAGGTTTAAAGAATTGAAATGGGAAACCCGTCAGCACCCACCATATTCTCTTGACTTGGCTCCTTCAGATTTATATTTGTTCCGTTCTCTACAGAATCATTTAATTAACAAAGAAAATGACTATGGAGAGTCAGTCGAAAACAATTTCACAACTTTCTTTCAACAAAAAATATGAAGTTAGCATAAACAATCTTGTAGAACGATGGAAGACAGTTGTTAAAAACAATGGAAACTATACTTGGCTAATAAATATTTATTGTGAGTATGTAAAATGTTGTTATTAATTTTCTAATCCGGCACGAAATTTTGCAATGATCTAATATATGTGCAAAGAGAGGGAGAGAAATAGATTCGGTGTTACTGCGTGTATGCAGGAGAGTAAAGCTCCTTAGGTATGATGGTTGGTTCGTTGGTTTGTTTTATGGCATATCAACCTCAGTGGGTCATTTAATGCCAACAACATTTTTGAAATAGATTCATAGCGATAGTTTAGTAAAAAAAAAAAAAGGTGTGTATGTATGTACATATATATATATATATATATATATATATATATATATATATATATATATATATATATATATATTTGAACCATTTTTCAATTACTCATATTTTTGAGTACAATCCAACTTCTTTTAAGAAATTTACAATCTTGGATGTTTTTATTTTCGTAAAAGTTTTTTTAAATTACTCACTTGGTAATATTTTGTTCGCACTAGATCAAAATCTACACACTCTAACTGTATATGTTTCACTGTAAATTTCTCTTGGCATGCAGTGCATATTGTGGATTCTGTGCCCTCTAGTAAATCATGGTGGGTGATGTAGGTGTGGCCTATGTGAAGGCGGGTCAGCACGACCTGTTCTCTTCTATTTTTGTATTCTGAGTTCCATACTCCAATAGTGGGTTTAATGTTTTGGAGTTTGTTATTAATGAATGTATTCCAATGATGTTGCTATTTTTAATGATAATTTTCTTTACAACCGTCTTATAATCGGAGTATGGAACCTTTGTGTTTGTTATTGCATCCTTCATGGCTTTCCCCCACTCCGAATCCGCTCTGTCATTTCCCGGTATCCCAAGATGGCTTGAGATCCAACAAAAGATTATTTCTTTATTTTTAGACAGATTCTGTTTAGTACTTGTGTGGTTAAAGGGTAACTAACATTTTTATTTATTAATGCAGTAAGTGCAGATAAAGAGTCTGTGAAAATTATGAATTTATTGTGGGGTGTTGTGTTTATTATATCAAGTGCTAAATTAATAGCAATTATTTCAGCATTATATATTGAAGCTATGTTTGTAATTCTTTTCCATTGCTTATTCCGTTTAAGTATGGCAGCACATCCTACTCCATTTTCGCTTTTTGCTCCATCTGTATATATATATAAAGATAGTCTGAGTGGTTATTTTTAATATTCAGTATCTCAGACTGGTATACGATAGAGTTTGTTTTGAATTTTGTATATCTTGTAAGGTCTAAAATTATTTTACGTTGGTTTATGATTCAAGGGGGTGTATATGAAATAATTGAATTGTGAATTTGTGTTGTATCTACCGGGTTTTCTCCTTTGATGTTTTTAATGCGTAAACTGAAAGGTTTGATGGATTTTTCTTTTTGCTGGAAAAAAGTTCTGTGTATTGTGGTTGGAAAGTATTACTGTAAGCTGGTTTTAGAGAGAATGATGATAGTTTTAGGTAGTATTGGAGAGCAAGCTTTTCACGTCTTAGTTTAAGAGATGATTTATTTGTTTCCGTGTATAAGCTTTCAACATGAGAGATACTATATGCGCCAAGGGCTAGGCGCCTTTCTACTGAAATGAATTTGAGATGTGTTCTCGTGCTGCAAAAAAGCTTATTTGGAGATGCGTTATTTGAATGCTGCTAAAATTTCATAATACCGAATGAATCATTTTCTTTTACAGAAACTCTGTTTAAATGTTTCACCTATCTCTGCTTAGAATCGAACTCATAGCTAACGAAAGTTAACATGAAGCACATTGTTGATCAGGATTTCATATACTACCAAATGCATTTTCAAACATGTTTCTCTCTCCAAAATTAGCAACATTACGCAATAGGATTTTGTGTGTGTGGAGGGAAAGATATAGCTAGTAACAAATATAGACTCAAATTCCTACAAATAAGTAAAGAGAATGAATATCGTGTAAAAGGAGGTTTCAATTGACGAATAGTAAGTCGATATTTTTATGGACAAAATTAAGTGTAAGGATGAAACAATGCATCGACGCAAAACACCATCAGCCTATTTTTAAGATGGCTACCGAATCGCATTTGTATCATTTTTGGTGAAAAGAAACTAAACGGATATATTGTGGATGTGTAAAATATCGATTACGATGCATTGGATAGTGTCTTCCATTTTTTTTATTGATCTGTGGATCGATTTGTTCGATCTGGCAAGGTATTAGGATGAAATCACAAACATACTAACCTTCATTCACTTTTTCCACTCTCTTTCATTACCTATCTATATATCTGTCTATCTATTTACACGATGTCTGTTTTTATTATGAAAGTTAATATTTTCAATATGAAAATTAGCATTAATTAATTCATATTGATAAAAATGTTCCGAGTATAATTATATGTATATGAGCAATATGTCATAGATTTTAGCTTTTAATACTTATAATTAATCATTCAGACATTGATTTTTTTTACTTATTACTCAATAATTCATTATTCAAATTAAAAAAAAAACTAATGAAGCAATATAAATTGTGAAAGATATTAAATTTATAAAGTTTTTTTTACTTATTCCTTATTTATATCATTTTGTCGAATTTAACCCATATATTCAACTCACCCGATAAAGTTAGTCTGCTTAAATTTCTATTGTTTTTTTCTAATTTTCAAATAAGTTTTTGCACATACGGGTCAATATTGTGTACACATTGTCCAAAGATACATTTTTTGGTCAATTCTTTCGGGCGTCTGGATTATTAGCAAGAAACAATATTTGTCAGTATTATAGAAAGAATTCTATGCTGCATTAGTTAAATATTTTATATGTATTATAAATAGTTTACTAACTTTTTAAAATGGTGCCTTTAATGGTAATATATACATATACATACATACATGCACACACACACACATATGTGTGTGTATATATATATGTACACACACATATATGTATATATATATATATATATATATATATATATAAATGTATGTATGCATTAACTAACCGCGCGCACCCACACATACATACATATTTGTGTGCGTGTGTGTATGAGTACATCATAGAACTTTATTAAAGATACTGAAAAACGACTAAATTATTTCCCCTTTCTCTCTCTCTATCTCTCTACTTTGAAAGAGAATCCATTAAAGTTTATTTATAACAACCTGTACAATTGAAATGTTTTAACTCTTTAATGACCACAGTAAAATTCGGTACGAATTATAAAATTTAGAATAAACGCCTGTATTAATAATAAAATAGAATGAAATTCCGATATTAATGATAAAATTCAATATAAAAACCGGTAATAATTATTGCGATATAAGACCTCGTTATTAATTACTGTTTTTTTTCATATGTAGATATTACAAGTATATATATTTATATTACATATAAAAGTATAAATGCTTAACGGAATTTGTTTGTCTCAAAATCCAACCATGTTTGCAACATTATAAATTGTCTGTTTAACTTATATTCATAGAAAATTTACGTTTTTGATCATATCCATAGATTTGTAGGTAAATATATATATATATATAAGTATATAATATGCCCACTGAAAGCTTATCTCTCTCTCACTCTTTTTCCGTCTCTTCCTCTCTCTCTCTCTCTCTCTCTCTCTCTCTCTCTATATATATATATATATATATATATATATAGGGACGTTTACATACACACACGCACACACGCATGCGTAAAAATCTGTTACATAAAGTTCAAATCGTTTCGAGGCTGATGCCAATGACATATCAACTGATCTCGATACATGTAGACATGCGAATTTCCCTAGATATTAATAGATGAGAAGTTAGGAGACACCTTTGCAACATGAAGGAACATCTCTCGTGTTTCGTGTTCTAAGCAAACCACGCTTTTTCGAAGATACTCGAGATCTGCGATGAAGTAGAAAATTTTCAGATATTGAAGATTTCATTGCAATCATTGTATGAAGAGCTAAGTGCTAATGTTAACTGATACGCATTTGCATATCAACAACAATGCGTATTTTACACATATATAATCGTTCCATTGTTAATAGACCCCAACATATTAAACCAACCCAGAAATATGTTTTACAGAATTAGCAGATCTTACTAATATACCACTTTGTCACATACACTTACGGAAAATTATTTTGATGTCTGATTTCCTTGTTTTATTGTTAATATAGAAAATCTGGCATATTATCATGTTTATATCGTCTCACCACAAAAACAGTTTCAGGTTTCTTAATTTCAACATTAGTTTATCCAAGTGGCCTAATAAATTAAGGCATTGGATAAAAATGTCGAGTTTCCTAGCAGTTGTGTGTTCAATCTCTGGGTTTGGTACTGCGGAAAAGTCCCATACTCTAGTTCAGTGGACGCAACGAATAAGCAACAAAATGGGGAATAAAACGGGTGAGAAAAAGGGAACCATCAACCCCTGTGGGTTGAAGTGAAAATACTGGACAAGGAAGAAATGCTGGGGATTTAAACGTCTGAAAGAATCATCGGATATCCTAGACTATGGAGATCTCATTAGTAGGCCTAGCATAGAATTAAATACAATATGAGAGTCGCTAATTAAGAAAGAAAGACACATCGCAACAAATCTTCGACAGTAGCAGTCAAATATGACAAACAACAGCATCAACAATCAGCAGGTAGGTTAGGTTTAAGGCTCCACGTTTACCATAAAGAATTGTCCTACGAGATAATAGCCTATTGGTTTAAAGCTTTGGTTCGTGAATTTGGTGATAAAGTAATTGTAAAATCAATTGTAGACCGAGCAGACGCGGACTGAATGAAAACAGGCGAGCAATTACTGACCCGTACTAAAAATAATAATGAGGAAATATCCCCAGATATGGGAAGTGGAAAAAAACAGTATTCAGAATTACCTGTAGGTTACCGTAATCGATATACACCTGATGAAGGCCGGGGTGTACAACGGTCGAAACATCGTGATAACTGCAAAGATGAGAACAATATATATAGAAATTAAGGGGTATTTGAATAATCATAATTAATTCATCGAGTCTAGAAGAATCCTCAACAGAATGCAGTGGACGGTTGTTTCGTCCCGTTTTGGGGACTCATCAGCAGTGCACATTCACTACCGAGAATTGAACCTGGACCGTTACGATATGACGCAAACGTCATACCCATTGGACCAATAGAGATAACAAACCAAACTTGATATAGCGCCAGCTCTTCACAAATTCCGTCGTGTGACCCATCCGAGTCTACTTATACCAACGGATTGTGCCCCCATGAGTCACGTCTTCTATCCCCAATCAAATTAAGGAGATATTTGAATAATGCTCTGTCACCGAGAACCGTTGTGTCATATCGTAACGGTCCAAGTACGATTCTCGGTACTATTTCGGGGATATCCACATATCCCCGAAATAGGACATGTGCGTGTGTGTGTGTGTGTGTGCGTATTTGTAGTAGTTGAGAAAATATTCTTTCTATGAGCTAAAATTAATCGTATAAAATTTTGAATATACTATAAAATATCTCTGCTATATATTATATCAGAGATAAACTAGGTCGGCTATATATTATATCAGAGAAATCTTGCAAATGTTTACAAACGTTTATTTGATGAACCGATGACGTTAAAATTGCATTGAATCTGAGCTGCAATGTTAAAGGGTTGCAAAATTGGAAAAAATATTATGAATGTAACATATTTCATTAAATGGTATTGACAGAAATGATTTCTAAATCAATATAATTATTAATACACAAATGGGTAGTATTATAAATCATTATAACATAATTTAGATCAGTATATAAAGTTATGTGGTTTAATATTTCCGTGATAAAATCTACGAGGGTGGGCTGAAAATATCATAGGCTGAATATGAAGGAGTGGTACCATCGTTGAGAAATCTTACATGCATTAAATTCAACTCTTCTTATTAATAACTTCATTGTTTCCTTCCAGGTAAAATTATATGTGACTGTTCAAAGAAGACTTCAAAATTAAGTAATAGCGACTTCTCTTGAAATTGAACAAAATTTGACATTTTTCATGTACTTGCATAAACGTGTCCAGGCACCGAAGACATTCATCCTGACATGGTTTCTACATTAGGAGATGATGCTCCAGCTTTATTAACAGTGCAAATGTGGGCAGCTGAATTTAGGATCAGAAAGGATAGTCTTGAAGATGACCCAAGGTCTGGACGTCCTTGCCCCCGGTGATGGTGAGGGATGACAGGTGATTGACTATAAATCAAATAGCCAATGCTCTTATCCTATCCCTTGAGAGAGAGAGAGGTTTCTTGTCAGTAGGTGCCTTGTCTTCTGGCATCTGATTATGTGCATGAGTATATCACGGATAAATTTGACATTGTTTCAGGCATGAACGTTTCCTAACCCCGGATGTTTGTTGGGATCATTACTTTGAGCCAGAGGCAATCCATACAACAGAAGCATCTCTGCATACCGGCTTCAAAGAAGGCCAAGTTTGTTTCATCTGCAGGGAACATGGTGACCTCGGTTTTTGGCGATGCAAAAGTCATTGTGATTAATTATCTTCAAAAGGGCCACACCATCAATGTAGAGTACTATACCGAGATCAAACGCCCTAGAAAAATGTGGAAAGGGGTTTTGTTCCATCAGGACAATGCTTTAGCACACGTCCTTGGTTTCACTGTCTGCTGCGCTTGAAGCTTTGAGCTGGTGGTCCACCCTCCCTTTTCTCCTGATTTGGTTCCATTGACTGTTCCCCACCATGACAAAGGTATTTATCGTGCAACCAGTATGACAGTGAAGATGATGTCATATCTGCTGTTGACTTTTTTGACCAACTTCACCAATAAGATCGAAGCAATGTAACATCAATGGAAGAAGTGTGTGGACTGCAATTGGGACTATGTTAAATAATAAACCTCATTTGATCTTGCTCATCTTATGAAATTATCAGCTGATCTTAGTATCTCCCTATCTCTGCATTCTCCTTGTACGAAGGTGATTAAGAATCATTAATCCCTCCAGTCAAATAATCCCTAATTTCTGGGCAGTTATAGGAAGCACACTGCAGATGTGTGTCAGAGAAATAAAGTACGAACAATCCCTTAAATATAGATATTGAATGAATAAAATGTCATAGAAGTAGGAGGATTGTATAGCGCCATTTTCCAAGTTGATATATTCTGTCAGAATTTGAAGAATTCACAGTACCATACCGACGACTACGTATCAGCCTACTCTAATCGAAAACGTTCTTCGACTTGCCCAGCTTAAACGACAACTGCACTGTTTATATTTAGCAGAAAAGAATCATTTAAAGTTAAAGTTCTATTTATTTTCAATGCTCAGAAAGGTCAAAAAAACAATCCTAGTTTTTAGACGATGTTCAAAAACAATAAAAGTGTACAAGGTTTTGATATTCTTCTTTTATGTTGGAGGCTGTTTTTTGTAAAATAGTACTGAGTCGATATTTGGTACGTTTGAATTCGTTTTTCGACGGGACATTATATTCATGAAAACAATAGACTTGAGTAAAGGCAGCGACAGAATGTCTGTGTATCAGCAGGCCTATATATATATATATATATATATATATATATATATATATATATATATATATATATATATATATATATATATATATAAACGTGGGTACATGTAATGTATTTGGGATGCTATCAATATTTTTATTCTTTTAAACAGTGAAATTAATAACAGTTGGCCTAAATTGAGAAGTCCTACTAAAGAAGGGGGGTCTCTCCGACAGAAATCGAATCTATATCCACTTTTCCATCAAGGGAACCGCCTCTTTAGCTGAAACTGATTTGGCGGGGATAGAGCAAGATTTGAATTACCTATTTAAGTAATGCATATGTCACGTCAGGAAAAAAAGGTGGATAGCAACTCAAATACGTGTACCCTTTCGCTGCACTGTGTATTCCACCATAAAAGAACAGAAGTTTAAATCCGAATAATTCTTCCTGTTTTTTTATAGCTTGAAATTCTTGAAATCGTTCATCTCTCTGTTTCTTACACACACACACATACACAATACATATATATATATATATATATATATATATATATATATATATATATATATATATATATATATACGTATATATATATATACGTATATATATATATACGTATATATATATATATATATATATATATATATATATATATATATATATATATATATACGTATATACACACGCACACATGTCTGATTGAATAAATTACAGACATCATGTCTGTTAATTTTTAACAAAATCCCTTCATACTCACGAATAACCTTCCGTGTATGGATATTAAAGGATGAGAGAAATGTGCTATAACTGTTTAAATTTCTTTTATTTTAATTTCCCAAATACTTTCGAACTTCTTTCAAGATAATCTTCAATGGTGCAAGTAGTACAAAACTATATGTTGTTCAGGGGTACAAGTATTTATACAAATCTGTGCGATGCTATCCATTACCGTAATTTTTCGTTATGCTTTTAAATGCAGACAGTTGATAATTTTGCTGAGCATTCATTAGAACGTGAAAAAGTATCCATTATGGAATCTTTTCCTCTATGCTATAATGTCATGCGCGCGCAAAAAAAGCGTGAAAATCTGTTCCTTTACAGGCATTTCAGAACATTAATGTAGTATTCATAGTTGATTCTGTTCATTGCCGGCTTTAATTTTTTTTTAATATAGATTGTTTCTAGGAAGTTTAGCTTGAATTTATTATTTTCTTGGTGTAGGATAGTTGTATTGTGGATTAGTAATTTTTTACATTGTGAATGTGGACAGGAATGTTGTTGTAGATATCTCGCAATGGACGAATGGTTAGACGTGTGTAGTATAATACGACTGGTTAGTGTAGTTGTCGTATACCCAACATATATACATATATATTTTTTGTCGGAGATACATTCTCCCAAAGGACATTTGAATCGGTATATTATGTTGGTTTTACATAATACATCAGTTAGTGAGGAGGAGTTATTGTGAAAAATTAAAATGGTTGTATTGTATTTTTTATAATATATAATTAATTTAAATTTTTTATTAGAATCCATGGAAGATATGTTAATATGAATTTTATATGATTTTTTCATCCTGATTGTATTTAGCGTGCATCTGGTTACAATATAGTAGTTTGATATATTTAGTGTCCTTTGAGGAAGTACTATATTCTATTTGACGTGTGTTGAGGTTTTTTATACATCGTCTTATTTGTTCAGTTGGTTTGGGAAGTCATGAGAATCTGCTTAATATTTTTAGTTCAGTGTAGAAAATCTTTTTGTGGAGGAATTAATTTGTGCTCGGTTAATTAAATTCTGTATAAGTGCTATTTTGTAGTAATCCGGACATTCACTCTGATAGTTGAAAGTACAAGAGTTTTTGCTGGTTGGTTTTTATATGGAGTGGTAGTAAATATATTGTTATTTGTGTCTATTAAAATGTCAAGGAAAGGGATTTTGTTATCTTTGTTAAGTTCCTATGTGAAATTGAGGACAGAGATTTTTGAAAGTTTTTTTGAGTTCCATTATTTCTTCTATGTTTTTAACTAAAATAAGGATATCATCTCCATATTTTAGGTAGATGGAGGGTTTTTTAGTGGTACTAAATATATTATTTTCTAGGTTGGCCATGTAGAAGTTACTGAAGGTTGAACCCAGAACTGAACGCCATCACGTTGCACATATACATTATTTCTGTGATCATAAAATGGGACTTCAGTGGTATAAGTTAAAAGTAATTTTCTTAATATTTTAGGCTTACTTTTTAATTGGTGTAGAGATGAATTATTATATATATTTTAATAATAATGTCAACGGTTTCTCTAACTGGAATGAAAGTGAATAGATTTTCAACGTCCAATGATGCCATGGTTTCATTATAATATTTTCGGTTCTTAATATTTGTATAGGTTCAAGGGTTGATTTAATGCTGTATTTATTATGTATGTATGGTGTAATTAATTGGTTAAGCGTTTTACTTAGTCGGCAGATAGGAGTGGGAATTTGGGATATAATAGGGCGGAGTAGAAAGTTTTGATAGAACTAAAAATGTATCCTGGTTTATAGTCTCCGATTATTTTGGTATGTTATAGATTTTTTTTGTTCCGCATTATTAGATGTGATTAACTTATTAATTTTCACTTTTAGCTGAGAAGTAGGATTATTAGTAAGCTTTCTAAATTTGGTGTGATCATCAAGTAACTTTTCAATTTTTGAGTTGTTTTCAGATTTGTTTAAAACAACAAAGATGGTTGCTTTATCAACTTTTTTAATTATTATTTCTGGGTGGTTGCGTAATTCTTTTGCAGCAATTTTTAGTGATTTATTTAGAAGTTTAGATGAATTTTCCTGTTTATCATGTCTGTCTTTTATAGATTCTGCTTTGAGTAGATCACGGATTTCTGGTTCTGCGGTAACATTATAACATTATACCAAACATTATACCAAAATAACATTATAACATTATACCAAACATTATACCAAAATATAATTAAACTCCAGTAACATCAGCTAATGCTGTTACTGGAGTTTAATTATATTTTGGTATAATGTTTCCATCTCAATTTTTATGTAGTTCATTTTATTTTTTTATATATGGCAGTTAGGTCCGAGGTTGAGTAGTTATTTTGGTTGTCAGTTAAATCATACTCAGAAATATTTATAAATCTTTCAAAGTTATTCGGAAGATATATAGTTCCTTTATATAATAGATTGAATTTTCTTTGAATTTTTAACCTGTTTACATTCCGATGTTTTATTATTTTTTTAATCTAATTAGTATTTGTTTAAGTTGTTCAGAGGTGGTATTCTTTTGTAGTGTGTTGTGTACTTCTTGCTTCCGTTTGTTGAGTGTTATCAAGTTAACATTATTTACTTCATCCTGCCTTTTCCCAAGACCACATTTAAATTGCCAGGTGATATTGTTCCGGTTGGCTGTTGGATTATAGAATTTAAAATTTGTGTATTTTGGTAGCAAATTCTCTTTTAGGCATGTTTGATTGAATAAATTACAGACACTATGTCTGCTAATTTTTAACAAAACCCGTTCATACTAACGAATAAACTTCCGTGTGTATATATAGTTTTGTACTACTTCCACCCCTGAAGAAGTACTTGGGAAATGAAAATAAAAGAAATTTAAACAGCTATAGCACATTTCTCTCACCCTTAATATCAATACACAGAATGTTATTCGTGAGTATGAAAGGATTCTGTTAAAAATTAGCACATATAACGTCTGTAATTTATTCAATTAGACATACCTAAAAGAGAATTTGCTCCCTAAATACACACACACACACACACACACACACACACACACATATATATATATATATATATATATATATATATATATATATATATATATATATATATATATGTAGCTGGATTGATGTGAGTTTGTGATCCTGGGTTTCACGCTATTTGCGATCGTCAGACAAACAGTTTATATACATACACATTTCACACACACACACACACACACACACACACACACACACACACACACACACACACACACACGCATATATATATATATATATATATATATATATATATATATATATATATATATATATAGTTCGTTCGCATGAATTCCGAGTACAAATTTCGCCGATACACCGTTCCTCTCGTCAGGTGAACATACATCTATTGAATTCTTTGATAACTATCATTTATTTACTATTTATTTTAAATACGTTACTTAAAATAACGACAGTCATTGAAGCCAATTAAATTTCAAACTTGTACTGTACTAAAAATGTTATACATGACAATATTTAATCTGAAATTGCTTGATTACCTATTTTTATATTTTTTATATTAACCACTTGATTTGTTAAAATCCACTCATCTTAAACGTGTTAACCGTCATAACATTTCTGTAATTTATATACGAAGGTAGATCATTATTCGTAACCTGATGCGTTAGTATTAGATCACAATTTTCTGTTCATTGCTGCTTGATTTGTGTTACTAATGTTTACCGAGAATGCTTAGAATTAGTGGTGGGAGGTGCTGAAAAGTTACAACAGTTGATATTTCATTTCAGTCGAAGTATAATTGTATCCACGTAATTGGTTGGATATCATTTATATAACAGGACATGAAATAAATCCTATAAATATATATGACTTTGTATTTCATCTACATTCGATTACATTTTAGAAATTCATCAAAATTTCATCCCGTAATTAATCAACAATTTAAAAGAATCTATGATATTCTCTGAAAATATTTGACATCTGCGAAATTCTCCTGAATATAACATTTCCGTACTTCATACTTGTTTTGAATATTTCAGTGAAATTATTATTTCTTTCATTTTTGCTAGTTTCTCTATCATTTGAATTTCAAATAAGATCATCCTCCGACCTTCAAGATGCAAGGCAGATCAGAAATAAACATCCGGTGAGCATCGAACTTTGATCGCTTTTGCTCCAGAAACCCTACTATAACACCACAGCTGCCTTAACGGTTAGGCTATGCAGCCTTCCAACGACATTCCTTATTTTCTACGGCTGCCCAAGACGTTATTATCTAACTTTATTTGTAGAAGATTTTTATGAAAAATGAATAATTCATTTTAAATTAATGATAACCGATAATACTTCAACTGAGTAATTAAACATTATTAGTATTATTTAAGTGAAAATCTGGTATTTTGAAATTTCCCCTTTTTCGACAGTATACAACCGCGAATCGGTTTTTCATATCTTCGGGAAAATGACATTAATGATAACATTTTTTTTATTTCTAAGCTTTATTAGATTAAATTTACTTTGTGTAAAAACATTAATTGTATCTGGATAGTTCCTCATCCTAGCTGACATAAGGATAGGACTCTGGGAGTATTTAAGCCATTGCATAACTCATTTGATAGGTGAGACAAATTTGCTAATCATTTTTTCTGGTAGGCAAATATTTTTATTTGTAGTCTAGGCGATTTAAAGTCTTGTTGGCATTGAATTTAGCTTATAGAAAGAAAAACGGACTGAAAAATAGAACGAGAAAGCGGACAGGGAGGTAACGCAGAGGCGATACCACGAAGGATTCGCAGAGAACATCTGTCAATTGCAACAAAAACAATTAAGCAAAGCCGCTTGCTGAACGACATTGCCACACTTGTTTTTCGCTCGGACTATTCGTGCATTTACTACGGTTATCGAAAAAAATAGAGTATAAAAGAAACTTCATATCATGAAGTAACACCTTTCTCTCTGGTGGGCTTATAAAAAACAAGTTTCTTCCGAAGTAAATTTAATTATTTCGCTTATTCTGATTAAAGCACTGTTTCCATGAGATGTATTAAAATGTTCTGGATAGGATTTCAGTAAGCAGACTTCCTACTAATAATTTGCTGTATTTTATATTTTGAAATACTGGGAATGATTTTAACAGACTACAGAAAATGTGACACTGGAATCCGAAAGCACATTGGGATGGTGAAAGATGCCTTTCAAAAACTAAACAAAGTATTAACATTAAAATTTCGTTAGGAACAAAGAAAAAGTTCTGAATTACTTTGTAATATGGCAGTTAATAGTAAACAATTTCCTCACAGATGAAGAGGAAACTTGAGACAACAGAAACGTAATTCTACCGAAGGGTGCTGAGAATATCATGGACAGAATATGTGAGTAACGAGGAAGTTTTAAGGAAAATGGTAAGAAAAATACATTTCTAAATAAAATTAGAAAGAAATAGCTGAAGTTTTTGGTAACCATGATGAGGACAAAGGGGGAAGAGTATTTGATACTCACAAGACATATTTAAAGCAAGAATGACAGAAGGAAAGAACGATTCCGCTAATAACGAGCATGTGTAAATGGAAATGGATAGCAGAAGAGGGAGTGGCAGAAATATTATTATTATTATTATTATTATTATTATTATTATTATTATTATTAATAATAATAATAATAATAATAATAATAATAAAATCATTGCTAAGAGCCAGAATGGATAGGAAGTTATGGAGAGCCATGAAAACCCACGTCTTGAAGGAACACGGCACGGGAGAAAGGAGAATCGATTTTTAGTGCTGAGTCTGTAATTATAAAATACTCTAGTAAACTATAACCGCTGATCAGCACTAGGAACTTTACACTTACGCCTTTGTGCCGGACGAAACTAAGATTCACAAATATCAAAAATACTTTCGTTCAAAATAGAATAAAGTGCATCCCCACCCGCACCGTGTCCAATATATCAGTTGAACAGTGGTCAATTCGAATCCAGACCTGGTTTCGTTGGAGGAACGTAGAATCTGAACCTTTGATCTTTGTGACGCAAATTAAAGAAAGTTTCACTATTTAAGGAGCCAGCAATATCCTTTAAGAGGAAATGAATATTTGTGCAAACAAATGAATCACTTGCTTGACTCGATTTTCTTTCGTTCGTTTATCAATCCATTCAGCTTTTCCGAGACGTTAATTTTAAAATACCCGTCTCCCTTTGTCGTTTTATTCTACTTTGTTCGTTCTGTCTTTTATTTCTTCATTTTCTTCAACCATTTTTCCTTTTCTTATTTAATGATTCCTTTTATTTTTTTTTATTTATGCTCACTCTTTTCTTACAATAAATATTAGTAACATTTCTTCTTCTTTTCCTTTTTCATTACTATTATTCCTGCTACCAATGTTTTCCTTCTTGGTTTTCTCATTTCAAGCTGCTTCTGACATTCTCTTTTCTCTGAATTTTGTTTGTCTTCTCATGAAAATCACATGCACACTCACACTCACACTCATTCCTTCCCTCACTTCTCCATTTCTAGCTACATTTTTCTCTCTTTTTCTTTATCCCCAGAGAAGCGTGTCTGATTCTTATTTGGTACGCTTTTATTGAGCGATAGTTTAATACAATATTGTTAAATAATTCTTCTTTCTTCGTTCTTCTATTGTATTTCTACTCTTTCACTTTTACCTTTCGCGCGTTTCATTTTCTTCATCATCTTTTTTTCCTTCTTTTCTAGCCAATATTGTTTTTTTCTAGATTGGATTTCATTTTCCACTATATCATTTCTTCTTTTTACTCTTTCTTTCTCACACCGCCTTCTCTTCTCTTGCTATTTGTCACTTTTTTATACTTCCTTATTATTTCGTTCGTTTCACGATTTTCCATGGCAATTTGATAGCTCTCCTAACAGGTCAAAATCACATCCAAACCATTAATTCATGTCAATCAGATCATCACTTTCTAACATCAGTTTCTAATACAGCATACACTCTACTAAACACTAACATCTCATCTTTTTTCATTCGCTGTGACGGTCAGCCAATAATCATCACGTCCTCTTTATCGTACTCAGGCTAACATTCCTTTCATTAAATTATACATCTACATTCAATATCTTACAACCCATTGCATTGTTTACGTTACACCCTCCTCTACTTTTCCAGATTCGATTTTATATTGATCGAGTGACACTGAATTCAACAATGCGCTCAACGGAGGATCCATTTGCTACGTAACCTGGACCTATTTCCGACCTTCACCGTGCCAACGTCCATCACACTTCATGCGTAGTCCTCATTTTCCCAGAGTAAACCACCCCAAACCATTCATTTTTTCCCGTATTTCCTTTTTCTACGATCGTCGTCTACCTGCTAATTATTCTTCGGCTTGCAGCAATTCTCTCCAAGTGCGAAAATGGAGCGTGTGAGTCACTCAAGTCTCACAAACTCTTATCATCTGGTTACATTCTAAATTCTTCAACTATCCATTTGTATTACAAAGAAACACGCTTTTGGTGTAAAGAATTCTTTACGAGTTGTAAGGAAACTAATCAGGATTTTTTTGAGTGAAGTGCCATTAGCTGCTGCTAGTTTTACAAGTTTAAATATTCTCATGTTATAACATTTTCAACATAGCACAGCTTTTAAATTTAGTTAGCGTTAACTATTGGCGTTTTCTTATGTAAAGAATTTAAAATAAATAGTACATGAATGTTATATTTGTTAAAGAATCCAATAGATTTTTCTTAACTTGATGATCGGAATGGTGTATTTGCGAAACTTGAAATCG
Source organism: Acanthosepion esculentum (assembly GCA_964036315.1). Classification (NCBI taxonomy): domain Eukaryota; kingdom Metazoa; phylum Mollusca; class Cephalopoda; order Sepiida; family Sepiidae; genus Acanthosepion; species Acanthosepion esculentum. The sequence continues at coordinate 71,848,021 of OZ038499.1, read as the reverse complement.
GAAGACATGTGAACTTCTTTCTTTCTTGCCACATTTTTCATTATCTATCTATCTATCTATCTATCTATCTATCTATCTATCTATCTATCTATCTAACCTATCTATCATCTAGGTTATTACCCAGAATGAAAATATCATCTGTGATCTTGGCGAAGGTATTTTGTATTTTCTCGATGATTTTTTCTCCAGATGGAGGACACCATAGAAATGACATTAGTCTGCGTATAAATGTTGCTGTTGTAGTTGTACGAATTAACAGTGGTAGAATGCAAAACAAGTAGCTGTTAACTAACAATTACGAAAGGAAATGAAGAAAATATCGGAGAATATGTACTTTTAAGAAAATTATACTTTGCTGCAAGTGTATATATTTTGTAGATATTTTTATATCGTTTATTCTTGCAACTTAATTAAAATAGTATTTTACATAAAATAGTATGTTTGGAAATTTTTTGTATTAAATATTCACTCAATCCAAGATCAAGAAGTTTACTGAATAAAACTGTTTTAAGAATGGGAAATGGAAGTAAGTGCACATTATGAGAATAGGTACGATAGATAACGGTTGATGCTAAAATTAAAGAGGGTAAAATTGTAGTGTTCGGGGAGGTTCCTTCTCTGGAGGCCGTTCCATAAAGTAGCGGCTCTTGGAAAGAAGTTGTCCGACTAGAAATTTATATTTATAAATGGAATATGAAGGGAATGGGGATGGATCGTAGCTGCAAATTTCTGAGAGGATTACGACGTTGCGTCTGAGAGAGAAGGGGTAGAAAATAATTCACAGCCTAAAAGGCCGTATAACATTTTCGAACTCTGTTGGAAAGAGAGGATTCGGCGCATCAAATCCAGGTATAGCAGCTATATTCCATTTCTGGTATTAAACGGCTCTTGTAAAGACAGGTCTTTGAAATTGGAGTCAGATATTTTCTGGGGCCATCTTTAGTGATGGATCATATATAATTGAGGTTTGGGGTGAACTTGAGTCTCAAAAGACGCTCAAAGCAAAGAGACTGAGATCAGAGACGTTAGGTCTAAGTCAGGGGAGTGGTCTGGCAAAATCAGAATACTCGGTGCAGTTATTGGGGTGCTTTAAGAAAGAAAATCTTTTTGGTTGTGGGAATGGTTGTAAGAAAAAGTTTCTAACCTTGAAAGTAATCATCAGTGCATTCTTTATTGTCATAGCATACTTTTCTTTACGAATTATTCAGATTAGAATCCATTTCTTTGTTGTTTTGTTCGGCTAATATTTTCGTAGGCTTTCGTCAATTTTAATAATTCATAGAAATAAATATTACTTCATGCTAGCACTTTAGTTAATATCAGAACTCTAGAGCGAATTAAATATAGTGATAACAAAGATACTAATTGTTATAATAATTTATAAAAGAAAGAAGTGAATTTGAGTAAATTCTGAGAAGGCAGGAAAGCGTTTTAATTGAAAGAACAAAAGTAAGCATAAGAAACTGAATAATTCATGGAGTAATATTTCATTTCCGATGTTAAAATATTGCTACTGTTTAATTGAATGTATTTGCATCTTTAGTTTAACCTAAAACATTTACGATTCATAAAATCACAAAGTTATGGAGGAAGAAAAGCGAGGAGAGTTTTATTATAAACACCAAATACGAACAAAAGTCGATAAATCGATCGAAAGACTATTGCGAATTGATAGCCTGAATTCTTGCTGTTATTGCACAAAAGGCGTGATATTTTAAACAAATTCGTTAATGAAGACCACAAGCAAGACTTAAAACAAATTCCCCTATACAACATGAACCTTAACTAAACAAGTTGGCCAGCTAATTTCTCTTGAACAACATGGCGATTAAATTATATGAACTATTGAATTTGCTAAAAAATCACCGAGCCTATCGTCAGGTTAGAGCGAATAAAATCCATTTACCAAATAATTGAATTTTTTTTTGTCAACTGTTAACAATTTGTCTTTGGCATTGCTTGTTCTTTTCTTTGTATGTTCGTCCCAATAAATTAGAAAGAGATAATTGTTTATGGGTCATAAAATGATTTTGATAATTTGGACCTAATTAACTTTCACAATAATTTTCTACGATAACAACAACAATAGTTATTACAATTATTATGGTACGCAAATATATAAATATAATAAATAAATATTGCAAAAATGTTTGAGAAAAAATACAACCGTCTGCCAAAAATATGTATTGGAATAAATACTCCAGAAGTGAAAGCTTAAGAATATTATTTTCAACAAATCAGAAGAGAGGAATTTAAAAACTGGAGTACTTTTGAAAATTATATTTTGTGTGGATTAAAACAAACCTAATGGAATATCCTCATGTGTGAATAATCAGGGAGATATGTAGATCAACAGATCGAGTTATCTTAGTGATGAGTTGAGAAAACTGGATGCTGGATTCTGAGATACACACTGACTCGCAAAGAAATCAGGAAAATATAAAAAAGCTTACAAACAGATAATTTGGAACATGTTATGTGAATCAAACTCACAGCCACACCAATTTTCCCTTAATACGAATTCAACTCACTTTTTCAATTCTAATACTACAAAAGAGTACCAACTTCTGTAAGTTTCCACAAAAGACATTCATTCTGCAACTACTTCCATTCAACAAACGGAGATTTCTCTTACTATGGTCAACATTCAAGCAGCTCTAAAAAAATAACTAAAATAAAATTTCGTGAATTTCTCTGAAATTACCAAGAACTTTTATAATTTTTGCTACTGCCCAAACTCCGTATTTTCTTATGAAAGCCAAGAAAATATTTGGGGAAAATTTTCATAAATTATTGTCAATAAACAATTACTGTCTGTTTTAATTTCCCAACGATTAATACCCCTTTTTATTGTGCGCTTAAAAGGATTTTATTTAATATATTTGTATATGGGAATATCCCCATAGATCAAGTAACAAGAAGTCTCTTCAAATCCCTATCACTCTTCTCAGTGGGCGAAATGATTTACATTTGTTTGAAATGCCTAAATTTCTTTTATCAGATAACTTATCTTTCGATGACTTCGTCAATGTTATTTAGGTTTCTGGTGCTACAAGGTGGTTTGCAAATGAGTCGCACAAGCCATTACTGGTGAATTTTGTTTTTAATGGATACCTTATTAATATGGCTTTTTAACAAACTATGTTGAATTCACAGGCGCGCGCATTTTCAGAGCTATATATATAGGAGGAGGCACGGTGGAGTAATGGATAGCGGCTTGGATTGTGGAATCGGAGAGCCGAGTTGGAATTCCAGTCGAATCCATGACATTCAATTACGTGCTAATACCCTTGAGAAAGGTGTGAATCCTCCTCTTCTCCCTCCAGCTATGGGTAAATAGCTGGACAGACTGGGTTCTATAGCCTTGGATGGCAACTAGTCTAGGAGAAGGACAACTCTGAATACAAAACCTGAGAAGAGTCGTGTGGGGTCCCTGGAATACAGATACTTGGTGCACGTAGTGCACCAAGTATCTGTATTCGGCCCTTCAAAAAGTGTGGATGTTTCTGCACAAAACCTTCACTATAATCAAATGTCAGTTTCCTAGGAACTGATCTGCTTGACCCGCATACGTCGAATTCGACGGGTGAGTCGAGTATATATATATATATATATATATATATATATATATATATATATATATATATATATAGGATAAATTAATGAATCTTCAAAAGAAAGAAATAAAGAAAAGGGTAAAAATCAAAGGAATAAAAGGGAATAAAATAATGAATTAGAAAAAAATAACGATTTTTGCAAAAAGGAATAATGATAAAAAAGGATGAGGGAACGGCTAGACGAAAGGTTGATAACGCTTGATAAAAGACAGAAAGAAAGAATAAAGAGAAAGGGATAAAAAACAAATATCCCAAACGAAAGAATGAAAGGAAAGTCGGAAGGAAGCTAATGATAGATAAAAAAAAGACAAGGATATAAAAAAAAATACGCATGGAAGAAATACAAAAAAGAAATGGTGAATAAACACAAACGAAAGAAAGAATAAATGAAAACAGTGGAAAGAATAGAATGCAAGCAAATATAAAAAGTGAAGATCGAAGAGAAAGAAATGTGAATGAATAATGGAAAAAGGACAAGAAAAATCAGTATGAGCAACTTTTATTATTATTCCAATTTTCAGTACTGGAAAGGAGTCACTGTAGTGAAAGAACTTGCTTAAGGCCAATGTAAATCCTGGTTCGCAAAGTACGAGTATCTTTCTCCTTAACTATTCCCAGCAGTAGGCACCATAGCCAAAATAGCCAGAAACCGGAAGCTACACATATCCGACTTGGACGTTGATTGGGCGGAGGTGTGGGGTGAGGAAAGAAATACTTTACTCCTAAACCCTACAGTTTCAACTAACCACATCACCAGCATATAGGTCACGTGGTTCTGAAGTTTCAGAGTTCAGTCCGTAAGAATTCGGGAGGTCATAAGGATTGAGTTGAATAGCCAACAGGTGATTAGTCTCGTGCTGAGTTCGCCGAACAATGAGGTCCACTTATTTCGGTTATGATTTCTGCCTATAGGGGTCGCATAAGAGAAATGCGTGCCGGCTTGGCTGATTATGACGATTTTATTCTTTTTTCTTTTCTTCTTAATCATGGAGAGTTTCTCGAGACATTTTCACGCTTTTTATATATAATTTTAGTCATTCTTGTATGAGAACTTGTGCAAAGGCAAAGGTTGCAGTAGAGTGGACTAATTAGGAATATTAAAAAGATTTTTATTAAATGTCGTTTTATTCAGGCGAGCTTGCTCATCTTGGTTATTATATTCATAATGTTTCGGCCGTTGCAATTTCGAGCCTTCTGTGTTTGCCGTTATAATTTGAACCGAACACTTTATACAATCGACGAGGATAGATTGTTCTCATTCCGATTTTTATGTCTCTCGAACGAGTTAATTCTCTCTAGTCTATGTCTACTTTATGTCGTTTGTTTCTACTTCCCCCCTACCAGACTATATAGCTTTCCCTAAACTTTGCCGACTCAGGTATAGAACTCACGGTTGCTAGGATATAGTTCAAACAACACGTGTTTCTAGAACAATTCAATGGTGTCATTTTGAAGTCTTAAATTTTATAAGGTGGAAGTTTGGAGCGTCTATTTTTTCTTAATCAGATACTCCTAGATTGATTCAAAATTCTAAGGAGGTTCCGTGTGCGACAGACACCTGAAGAAAGTATGAGAAACACAATGGTCAAAACGTTGGGAGAATATCAACCAAGAAGAGCCTATTAGTTCGAATCTCAAAGCATTCCGACATAAAAAGGTGTTGAGGGATCTCCCCTTTTTACACAAATGGACTCACCCAGGGTATACATATACTACTGCCAGTGAATACTCGAACAGTCAAGTCGGACAGTAGTAGTAGAACGTTGAGTCGGTCAAATAGTAGAAGACAGTCGGTAGAAGAGTCACACAGAGGAGGGTAGTACAAGAGTCAGTCACAAGCACGTAGACGCAGTAAGAAGTCATGCAGCGATACGTCGATACCAAATACTATCTATATATTTGTCTACTAATCCCGCATCCCTGGAAGTACTAAACTGTATTACCAGTTTGTATTATTACGTTAATACATTTATTTCCTATATTCATTCTTGGCGTTTGTTATTATTTGATACCGGATTTCATCCCGGAATCCACAACAAAAGGAAAACAATATTTCCTTCATCACTTGATGTTGTAATATATATATATATATATATATATATATATATATATATATATATATATATATATATATATATATATATATATATATATATATATATAAGTGAACTTTGAAGTCAGGCCATATGCGTTGTGTTTTTCCTCGATTATTTATATATGCGGGTATGTGATGCATTGTGGGTAGTCGATTGATTTGTGGGTTGTCTATTCTAACGGTTATTTGGGTGGGAATGGTTTGTTAATTTGTTTATTATTTACTTTATTTATTTGGATTAATTTATTTTACTTGTTCTTGCTTATTTTTATTTCATTTATTTTTATTTTTATTTTCAGGTCTCCATTTTTAAGTAACGTAGTAAAAATTTGAAACTAATTACTCGCATTGGTAAGAATACGAAATTAGCAAGATGTTATTTTTGTGCTGTGGAAATTAAATATTTTCAGTAACTGAAGAAATGTCGACGGATAAACAAGCGAATAACAGAAATAAAGACAATTATTTGCAATATTGAACGTTTAGAAACACAAGTTACATCACATGTAAATATAATGGATTCCAATATATACTCATATAAAATCGTAAGAAAAAACGTCGTTTGCATAAGTATAATATAGGTGAGTGCTTAATCATTTACGTGAGGTCCAGGGAAATCAGGCAAATAACGCTTTTTTACAGTTATCATCCAGTGAAAATGGCCGTGACTCAGACATAATTGAATTCACCCTTTGAAGTTTAGTTTTTGTTCACTGCCACTATCATCGTCTAAGCAACATCTCTTCTATTTCAATTTGCGTCAGGCATCATCATCATCATCATCATGGTAGAGTCTCGTTTCAATTTGATGATTTCTCGACTTTCAAATTTCTTTCATGCATCCGTCATTTGATTTGTTTCTTTTTTGTTTTCTTTTTGATAATATAAGGAATTAATTAGAAAGAATTGATATGAGAATAAATCGAAATTTTCGTAGATTATGTCATACCCTCTCTCCTCGAACAGACCCCCATATATATATATATATATATATATATATATATATATATATATATATATATATATATATATATAATGATAGATCAATAAGTTCATAGTCTATTAGCTAACTTTTTACCTGAAATTTTCGCTTCATTTCTTTCTGAAAAGTTCGACCTATCTACTGCTGAATTAAGTGAATTGGAAAGGAAAGAGATAATGTTGAAAAATATATTTGCTATATAAAATACGTTATTTTCTTTTCATCATGAGAATAGAGACTTATAGATTAACGCATATTGCCAAGTGTATGCTGAAAATTTTTTCGGTCCAACCCACTTCCTAAAATCAGACAAAATAACCAAACATCAGAATATTAACTGAATCCATTCGTAGTCGGGCTGAGAACTTTTTACAAATCTTTGAATAGTTGTCATTATTCATTTCTCTAAATAATGCTCGTTACTGTATATTGTCGTCTAGTTTATATTTGTAATATAAGCAACACGATAAACTATTTGTGACTGAGATGAAAAAAATTCGAAGAAACAGTGCTGGAACAATTGATTTTGCAAGTACAAAACAAAATACTTAGCTTCTTTTATCTTGGATTTTTACCTGGCTTAAAATATATTTTTCTATTCTTCTGTCGCCAATTGAACAATGCTCCGGATGAAAGTCGCTCAAAATAGACCATTGAACGGGAATTCGCAGTTTATTAAGTACGGAAAAATTGAACAATTCTCAAACTTTCGAACTGCAGATAGAATGTGCTAGGTCGGCTTGAAACACTTACAGTCGAAAATTCGAGTAGAAAATATCAACAGATTTGCCATTTCCAGCAAACTCTGGAATCGGGAAAATTTTTGTCCTTCTTCTTCGTAGTAATAGTAAACTTGTTGTTACCTTTAATAGCTGTTTGAACTTTATATCAATTTTGATACTACGATCACACCATGATAATATCAAATATGGTTTTATAATTTAATTCCAAAATTTGCCTTTCGTTGTTGTCCATGGATTTCCTATTATAACCATTAATTGAATAATTATTGAAATCAAATATTTCTCTTCGTCACTTATTAATTAAAATATTGTATGTATCATCCTCATTGATAGATTCTTTCGCATAAATAATTTTTATGTCACTAAGTTTTTTCTTTTCTCTTTTATTGGTACCGTCATCAATTTTGGGGGTCATATATATATATATATATATATATATATATATATACCTCAATTTCAACTCCAATCATCCATACAGCGTAAAGAAAGGGATCTTCCGCTGCTTACAACACCGAGCAAAAGTCATGTGGCGACCCAGAAACATTAGATAAAGAATTGGTCAGTATAAGTAGTACCCTCCAACGTAACAACTACCCTGGGTACAAGGCAGCAGACCCAAAAAACTGGGATAGGCGAGTACAAGAGGAGGACAACAGCACTCAGAAAACAGTCTGCCCGTTTTTTCAGAGAAAATACAAAGGACATGCCGGCCATATAACATCAAGACAACCTTCAAAAGCTGGACGACACTTCGAAGATATCTCTCCTGAGTAAGACCCCCCCTATAGATGGAGAGGGGAATTATCAGGAGATAACTGATAACTGACATCCATTAAACATGGCACGAACAGTCTAGCCCAGTGAGCGAAATAAAGTTCGACATTCCAAACACCTGAAGAAGGCCGGGACCGTACACTGGCCGAAACGTAATAAATATGGCGACAAAGATGAGGACAATAGTCGGAATCCATCTGTGCGTATGTGTGTTCTACAGTCATAGAATTAGTAAGATAATGTCAAACCATTGATACTTTATAGACATCTATCTATCTATCTATCTATCTATCTATCTATCTATCTATCTATCTATCTCCGTTCAAAACGCATGAAATCCTATCTATACGTATGTACGTATCTCTCTTCTAGAGTTGCTTTTGTATCGTATCATGTCTTTGTTCCATTCTGAGAGAATCAGCGGTTTATATTTCAACTCATAATTACATATTCATGGTTATATATGGCTAAACGCGTAGTTTCGCGTGGACAGTCATGCATTTCCTCCACAAATGAAATTATAGATCTATGTACCGAGGAAAGGACACTTTTATGATGGCTTAGCGTAGCCTGATGTTCTCACGTCATCGTTTGTTTGTGTACTTTTGTCTGCCCTACGTGTGCTAAGGTGTGCGTGCAAGCTGAACAAACTAAAGCCTCTCTTGCCTCTCCCTTAATTCAAACGGCATGAATCCACACAATAAACCATAGGCCATCATACAAGCCATTATATTATCTACGCATAAATAATAAATCACTTATTGAGAGATACAGCACGCTTTATTCGCAGAATTAGCGTTTTCTACATAAAACTCTTCTATACCCATAGCTGGATGCAAACACCTTCCTGTTTGCAAGTTTATCGATAAAACAATAGCTAGATCTATCTATCTATCTATCTATCTATCTATCTATCTATCTATCTATCTATCTATCTATCTATCTATCTATCTATTTCAGTTATAGCTTTAAACAGATTGGCAGAAGGAAGCTATCTTTAATTTTCGATTGATATATTGATATCTATGTATACATACATAGTCATGTAGCTACCAGGTGAGTGATGAAAGAATTATGGGTGGATTTATAGATAGGTATAAATTCAATACTGATATATATATATATATATACATACATACACACACACACACACACACACAGATATATATATATATATATATATATATATATATATATATATATATATATATATATATATATATATATATATATATATACAGACATGACAGAATTGAATAGACGCTCACAGAAACCGTTTATTTTATTAAACAAGTAATTTATACAAATGAAGTAATTATAAATGGTCATAAATTTAATAACTAATACTTGGTTGACATCCCTTTTGCTTTTTATAATGCAAGGACCCTTCTAGGCATGCTAGCAATGAGATCATGAATATCATCTTGAGGGATTTCTTGCCATGTTTCACGCAATAATCCTAAAAGTTCGGGCTTAGAAGATGGCTTCCTGTTCTTTTTGCGGCGTTTTCGATCTAATATGCCCCAAAGGTGTTCAAAAGGGTTAATATCCGGGGACTGACTTGGCCATGGAAGTTTATTGATCCCATTTTGTCTCAACCAATGTTGCGTTGCTTGAGCAGTGTGACATGGAGCTCCATCTTCCATAAATAGGGAGTCAACTTTGCTCATTCTACTACTTGAGAATATTGGAAGGAGCCCTTTCATTAATATAGAAACATATTTGGTTGAATTAATGTTTCCTTCACACTCCACAAGCTCTGAGCGACCATCACTCCAAATTGCACCTCATACCATTACTGAAAGGCCCCCATGTTTCACCGTTGGCTGCAGTCTTTTTAAATAAAACTCTTGACTACAGAGTCTCCATACCCATACTCTTCCACTGTCGGAAAATAATGCGAATCTTGACTCATCAGAGGAAATGACAGTGGTCCATAGGTCACAGGTCTCTCCATCATCTCATGAGCCCAATCCTTTCTGCGTTTGATATTGGCTGGACGGAGAAGTAGTTTCCTTCTCGCAGCTCTTCCATAGTAGCCCAGCTTGTGAAGATACCTGACAGCTGTTTTGGGACTGCCATCAACTTGTATTGCTATGTCAGAGGCCTTGCAACGTGGATCCAGTTAAACACTCCTTTCGACAAGACGCATGGTCCTTTCAGATGGCCCAGGGCGGCCTGGATGAGGTTTTGTGCACTTCTTGTCCTCTCTGCTGAATTGTACGATCACTCTATTAACAGTAGAAAGGGGTATTGAAAGATTTTCAGATATTTTTCTTTGACTAAGACCACCTTCATATTGGACCACGATACGTCCTCGCTGAAATTCGGATAGGTCTCTTGCTCCTTTGGTTCGTGGCATGTTCCAGTATTGTTATCTGCAATTTTAATAAAATAATCGAAGTTAATTTATCTTGGTTATTAAAAAAATCAGAAATAAAATTTATCTTGGTGTCTATTCAATTCTGTCATGTCTGTATATATATATATATATATATATATATATATATATATATATATATATATATATATATATATATATATATATACACAAATATATATATATATATAGTAGCAGAGGACGAAAAACTAACGCGAAAAAAATGATTAGCTTCATGCAAATGTCACGGTCGAAGGTATAATTTAGTTAAGCTTCAAGTCCTTTTCGTTATTCAATGTTGCAGTTATAAGCAAAAAGAAAGATTTGAATTACCTTGAAAAAGAGCAAAATGTTTTTGTCCCAAATTAGAGTGAACACCAAGCTATCTTTTTGGAAATGGATTAGAGAATGCATTTCCAATGTAGAATATTTTAAAACCTTATTTACATAATATAGCGAAGAAAGGAAAGAAATAGTGTTAAAGATATAATATATATATAAGGTGCGATGATTCAGTTGTCGCTTTATAATTTTAATTTCGCGCATGCGCGTGTTTTTGATTTTGTCGACTGCACAGTACAGTAAGGTCAATTGGGCACCGTCTGTGAGAGAAAGGGCACAATGACGCAATTCACTCCGCAAGAAATTTTGAGACGGCATGATGTGCTACTTGGCATTCGCGCCAGAATCTCCAATGCAAATGTTTCAGTGTGTTTGGGTGTCAATACGAGGACATTGCAGAGGATTCGGAGAGAGTTGGAAGATACATCCAGTCAACATCATGGTGTTTGGTGTGATCACTAGTGATAGCGACGTTATGCCTCTATTCTTTTCTTCTCACAGTGCCTTAGACTCAACACAGTGTCTTGGGGAGGTAGTGCTGCCCTGGGTCAAGACGGTGGCTGCTGGATGACCCTATGTCTAGCAACAGGACTCTGCACCATTCCACTCAAGCAGGTGAAAGCAGTCATGGCTGTAAGACAATTTATGTGACCACATCAGCACTTACATTTGGCGACCTAACTCACCAGAATGCAACTCTCTTTACTCTTTAGTATTTCAAGATATTTTTTGTGTAATTTTGGTAAATATGTCTGTTAAAATATGATGTCAGTGTTATTTTCATTTTTGCGTAATTTAAACGACAGTGTATTCATCGCATCCTATATATATATATATATATATATATATATATATAGGAGACAGAGACAGAGAGATTCATCGGAATTATCAGATTTATACGCATGCACGCGCCTATATCCGTTTTTCTCTATCTATCTATCTATCTATCTATCTATCTATCTATCTATATATATATATATATATATATATATATATATATATATATATATATATATACTCGATCATTCAAAAGTTTTCAGTGGCATCATTAGCATAATTATAGAGAAGTTTTTAAAATTTTAGTTAATTGTTCATTGAATGTGAAACCTGTCAACTGTTATGACTGAACAAAAACTCTAAAGCCAAGAAACTTATTTCCCCTTTATTTCCCCTTTAGCTAACCGATAGGTTCGCGGTTAACTTTTCTCCTTTTGCTAGACAAGTTAGATAAGAAATGGATATACGAGAGTAATTTGATAGGAAGTAACCTTTTTTAACATATTTGCTTGAATCCAGACAAACTGTTATTACTCAAAACTGCAGTAACCTATTGGCACATTGAAATTCTGCAAAATTATTTTCTAGACAAGAATATTAATAAGTAACGACAGTACCTCTTATCTTCAAGTTGAAAATGCGATAAAAATTTGTTCACATTGCTGGAAATGGAAAAAGGCGTATTTTGCAAATCTCTCGAATTCAGAGTATTTCTTATTACTTTAAATGTTATATTTTGTAGATACATGAAAACTTTCTGCGTCTGATAAATTTAAAGTACGTCAGACCAGGTGAGAATTCACCTATAAAGGGATCGCACTTTTGAACTTTGTCAAAAGGCGCATGTTCTTTATTAACTCAAATACATAAGCCTGTAGACATAAATTTACACTAACAAAATCGTATTTCTATATTCTATGTCGGATTATAAATAAAATCTATTGATTCCTTAGAGCATATATATATATATATATATATATATATATATATATATATATATATATATGCGTATATTTCGGCAGCATGTTTTCATTGATACATGTTTCTTTGAATGATTTAGACTTGTCCTGTTTACTTATTTTCAATACGATCCTTTCATATTCGTGAATAAGATTTTTGGTGTCAATATTGAAGGACTAGAGAAAATCGCTGCGTTGATACATATTTCTTTTATTTCCGAGTACATTCAAAATAAGAATTTCATCATCAATTATTATTATTCATTACAAAATAAATATTGTAGAGTTCATTGTTGTCAAAGGCAAAGTTGTTGAGTTCATTTGAAAGTTAAACTTCTTACCAGTGGAGTGAGGAAGGCTGCGTCAGTGTGTGACTGCTGAAACCATTTAATGGGAGGTAACTAAATATGGTAGTAAATACCATTACGAAATGAGTAGTAAAAAAGATAAACTATTTGTGCAAAATTTGGCATTTCTGACTATGTATTGTACACATTTTAAAGTATTTGTGGAGCATTCATGATTAATTTTATGAAAGTTTAGTTTCAATTTTTTAATATAGATAGCTTCGAGAAATTTTAGTTTATGTTTATATTTTTCGTGAAAAAGTCAAGGGGTATTTTCAAAAAGGACTTTTCTGAATTGCGAATGTGGACAGGTATGTTGTAAATGTTTAGAAATGTTAGACATATATATATATATATAGCCAACCATCGCTGGGCGAGGTTCTGCGTGGCATGGAGGGACTCAACATGGGCAGAGCTATTGGGGTTGACGAACTTCCTGCTGCGATATTCCGATACATTTAAACTTATGCATTATCTTATTTTAATTGTGCCAAAAGATTAGAGGGATGCAACAATGATACCTATATATAATGGTAAATGTACCTGGGAATTAATGTGGTAATTATAGAGTGAATGCTCTCCTTTCTTCGGTAGGTAAAACCTTAG
>OZ038499.1:71671899-71831899 GCA_964036315.1 Acanthosepion esculentum | reverse complement strand
CCTTTATTAACGTTTTATCTTAATATTCTCTTATTAGAATTGTGTGATTGAAAGTTTTTTTTTAATCAGCTGGAGGTAATTTCAGTTTAAATTGATAAATTAATTTAAATTTGAATATATTACTATTTAACTATGAATATGGATAGACAAATATTAAATTTAATAATATTTAATTTTTATATTTATATACTTGAATCATCACCTAACGTTAAACATTAACTGTGAACTTTATGTAAAATTTAAAGAGATATAAATATTAATATGTGTAAAGAATTGGAAACATATATGTAAGTACTGATATATGAAAGTACACGAGTACCTGTGTATGTAGATACATGTGTATGTGACTATGTGTGTAATTGCACATGTAAATGAACGTATGTATATATGTGATTTACATAAGTGTATGTGTGATAGATATATATGTATATGATAAAACAACATATTTAATAATTGCCTTCAATCATTACTCCATCTTAATTGAAGACCAAAACCTTAAGTAAAAAAAGATTACCCATCTAAAAATAGTCTTAAATTACATTCATGAATTAGACTCAAACTGATAGAGATGTTGCCTTAACAATCATTTACAATATTGAAAGATTAATATAAGTAAATTGTTATAATTTAAATAATTAGTTTTAATGTACTTTCTATGAATGTATTTTTAAATATACTATTTAAATAATATTAAATCCCTAAATTACTTATTAAAAGAGTTAGAATTTTAAATTGCTAGCAAATATCAATTTAATTTCTTCGGTGATTTTAAAAATTAAATTACTATCAAACATTAAAATAATTTTGACATAAATTGCTAAAGTTATCTCTCCTACTGTTGCTTAGCAAAACTTATTGACAGCTTCTTTCTCTTCTACTTCCCCCTCCATTCTTTGTTTCTCTCTTCTCCCCCTTCCCTCTCAATATATCACTTCCGTTATGTTAACCGATTAAATAGGTCAATGTCTGCCCCCCCTACCATAATACTAAGTATGATAGATAGAAATATTAAAGTAAACCCTCTCTAAATTCGATCATGTCACTCACACTACACCTCATTTCCCTCTCTGTTAAATTACATAAACTTAATACTACCCGTCAAAAGTGTATAGGTTCATTTCAACTTTCATTTATCATTTTTCGTTTCACCGTTTGGAAGTGGAGTCTGATGAGACAGTGTCCTAAATAAATTATTACATGGATCCTTAAAGTGGTCTGTTTTTCCTTTAAAATATATATATATATATAATAGTGCTATAATACCCTGTTATTTAAAAACAGATGTTTTGGATGCTGTCTTCTTATTTTTAAATAATCAGACAGCAGTTATTTAGTGGTAATTATTTGTTGTAAATCGAAATCATTTGTTTGGATTCTATTCATTCCTTTTGTTTTTATGTAAAAAAGAAGTATGAATTAGTTATAAGTAATTCTTTTTTATTTGGAAAGGTCTCTTTAAAACGATTTTACAATAAGACGGCAGCTTATACAAGAAATATACTCTCAATCATAAAGAATCAAATATTGAAGTGACAATAGCGTTCTGAAAGCCATTAATAAACCTCATCGTTTCATTCAACATGATGAATAAGGACTTGAAATGGTTCATAATTCAGCTACACATTTATGCCAATACATGGTTTTGTAAATAAATGTTTTAGTACATCAGTATGAAGATCGTTATCTAACTCTGAGCTTATCGTTACATTTTTGTATTTGCTTATTATTGAAAGGGGAAAAAAACATTAAGCAGGCGCCAAGAGGGGGCGCGTCCTGGCGTTCAAAAGAATAGAGATGAATCTGTAAAGACGCTTGACCTCGAAAGTATTTCCTCCTCAGCGGGTGAACATATTAAGTCAGGTAGGCAAAGAAAAGATGCCACATCAGGTGACATATCTTGAGTCAACTCGATATAACGGAATTTTAATTTAAGATTACCGCCAAAGATTGAATTATATATATATATATATATATATATATATATATATATATATATATATATATATATATATATATATATATATATATATATATAAAAGTAGCTCGGTCCAATATTATATATATTTATGTCAAGTAAAATGAACATTACTTAGACTCCATATTAATACACTATATATCCTCCTTGTAGTTGAACATAGTTGCCTCTTTCAACCTTTGATGCAATACAGCAAAATTTGTAGGTAGATTAAATGAAAGATTCAGGCGTAGTCCCATCATGTCCTTTGCGTATTCAATGGAGATCTGATGGTCATGTTTATCTAGGGTTACATGTTCTGATCTGTGCCTTGAACATCATACAATCTGTCCCTGCTGTCCTCATAATAATTTAGTCTTGTGAGGACAATAATTGCTGGTCATTTAACCCCTGCTGCCAACGTCCAACATTCGCAGCAAATTTCCGGAATGATCATTCTAGTATCTCGAAAACCCACAATGCAGCCCCTTCCACACGGCACTAACTGAACAAATGAAGTATGCGTTCGTCAGCTGCATCTTTGAATATTGTGGAGAATATGGCAGCGACAAATGTATCGTGATTGTATACAAATATGTTCTATTTTTTGAAGGCAGGAGTGGACTAATCAAACGTAAAGTTAACAAGAAAATTTTTAAAAATAATATATTCAGGAAGCTTCTTAAGTTAAAAATGTAGAACATCTATATACGATGTTAATAATACTAAATAGACGAGAATATATAGCAATATTTAAGCTGAATAAACAAAATAAGGTAATTACCAGTAGAGGGTGAACCATTATATAGTAATAAATTATGGCTACAAAAAAGTAATACGTATTTTTAAAAATAATTAAACTATATTTTAAAGTAAAATATAAACTGTGTCGGCAATTTTCAGTTAATTCACTCCTTTCGTTTAACAAAGAACTTTTGTCAGCAAATTTGATTATTTGTAATTTTTCATGGAAACAGAGGAAACACGGTTCATTTAAAGATTTACAAGTTCTTTTTTAAATATTTTCCATTTTACGTAGGGATTTTATTAACTTCTTTTAAGTTATTTAAAAGAAGTTAATGACATGCCTATGTGTCGGTTTATCGTGACATGAAAAGAAACCTCACCCACATCCACACTCTGACATTAATTTTCTATTTAGCGTTGATCTGACATTGGTTAATCAAGGCATGCCAGAAGTCTATTTTTAATGCTGACCTTATGTCTACCACTTTTTATTTTCGGAAAAGAGGTAACAATTTGTTTTTTAAATTTCCTTAAAAATCATTTTATCAACAGTTACCTACCATCGCCTGAAGAAGTAAAATCATAATATTGAACCATGAAAGTTTTTGTGTAGCGATTTAAAAATGTACTTATAATCTCTTATAAAAAAAATATAATAATAATGTATTGCTCTACTTTGTATTGAGCACTTTTTTAAAAAAGTAAATGCTAAGAACTGTGGAAATTTACTCCATTTGTTCTTTCTCTCATTTGGATATATTGAGTTATCGGAGTGACTGATGTATTTATGAAAAAATAAATACGCAAAACTTCGCTCTTCTCTCTGCTTGGCGTCGATGACCTGGGGTTAGAATCTCCGACTGATAGCAAATCGGTCGGGTTTCGAGCCCGGCCTGGAGCGATCGGAAGTCTACTCACATTGATGAGCTGTGGATGACTATATATATATATATACATAACAATACATTTACATCTGTTAAAATAACAAAATATATGTTTTCTTTATGCATTTAAATATATAAATAAGTATATATTTCTTTGCATATTTACTTATCTTGTTTGATATAAGGTAAAATTTACCTATTGGAATACATATATTCTCACGAACGCACATACATATCTGTTCATCTCTCTCTAATTTTTATTTTAATTTTATATATATATATATATATATATATATATATATATATATATATATATATATATATATATATATATATATATATATATATATATATATATATAGAAGTCAACACTTAGAGGCGACAGTCTGTCTCATGCTAGATGCAATCGTCAGGCAACTAGTTGCCTGACGATTGCATCAAGCATGAAACAGACTGTCGCCTCTAAGTGTTGAATTCTCTGTTCACTTTTATATTTACACACGCTCTATCTCTGATATTGAGCACTTTATCCCATAAATATAGGACACTTTAAGACTATATTTCTTCATATATATATATATATATATATATATATATATATATATATATATATATATATATATATATATATATATATATTATAATTTTATCATACAGACAAAACCATTTTACTCACAACAAAGATGCAACTTGGTTTCAGTGCATTTTAACTGCACATCTACGGGTGAGAGTCGGAAATGGTTATGAACGATCCTGTTTTTAGGCAAGCCCGGATGTAAAACGTCACTTCCTTTTTCTATTTTTTGAGAAGAAAAATGTACTTAACAAAAGTATCTGTGAAACGATAGTTGTTGTTGACAGCAGTTTGGTGTTGGGTGGGTCGGGTAGAAAAAGGAAGTGACGTTTTACATCCGGGCTTGCCTACAAACAGGATCGTTCATAACCATTTCCGACCCTCACCCGTAGATGTGCAGTTAAAATGCACTGAAACCAAGTTGCATCTTTGTTGTGAGTAAAATGGTTTTGTCTATATGATAAAATTATAATAAATAAATAATTATCGCTCTACTACATGTATTGAGCTCTTTTTTGAATGAATGCTGCGAACGTTAGAATTTGTATATTTTATAGATTATTTCGTTCACACCGCATCGGATATATATATATATATATATATATATATATATATATATATAATTCTCTTATTTTTTTGTAAAACTCACCAGCTCTTAAATTGTAACATTACATCAGCAAATTCTCAAGTGTATTTTCCCCTCTCGTTCCCACAGCTTATTGTTCCACACATCAGTCTTAAAATTTATTTATTCTTCCGTGTGCTAAAGAAAAGTCAGTAGAATAATAGTGAAGTGAGTAGAAGACTTATGGAATTTTAATTATCATTCCTTGCATGCAAAAAGTACATCCTTTCAAGAAATACTAATTTCATCGCCAAAAAAGAATCTTGAAATATTTTCTTTTAAATAACGATTTGATTTTCCAAGAATGTCATCTTTCGCAATAATTCGCCAATTCTCTGAACAAATGTAACATGTTCTTTTCATCTCTGAATAATTAATGAAAATGATTTCGAATCACTTCCTGTGCGGACTTTTTTAAGAAAAGGTAACGAAAAATTTGTAAACTATTTTTTAACTCTTGCAAGTTATGCCATATGAATAAAATAATGTTACTTCTGAGATGAAATCGCGACTCATTGTGTTGCGGCGGGATATTTAAGTCTCTATTCTTCCTTAAGCCCTCCGCACACTCCATTCTTTGCTTCACTTTGAAAGAATTCATCTTCTGAGTCTTAATTAACTGTTGCTGCTAGCAGTCATTTTCAGGCTTTATTGATTTCTTCTCAAAGAAGCTTTTCTCTCCGTCCCACCTGACCAATTTAAGTTTTTGAACATGGGAACTAAAATGATGCCAATAAATAGTTTTAACTTTTATCTGGGAGGTAAATCTTACATCAAATCCACTGAACAGTGCTTCCATCAGGTTCACTTTTATATTTACACACGCTCTATCTCTGATATTGAGCACTTTCACTTTTATATTTGTTTGTCTAATGTCCAAAAATTAACTTAGCCTTTTTTTTATTTGTTTGTAGCTGTTTCTTGAATTGTTTGACAATCGGGATAAAGAATCCAGCATAACCGTATTTGTCATCCTGGAGGATGTTAAGCACTTAGGCAAAAGGCTTTATAACTTCTAACTAGTCGGATATAAAGAGAACTTCCTCTTCTTTAAATCTCTAAAGTTCAAATATGCTTTTATTTCAAAATGTACGGAAATTCACACGTGGCTCATAAAGTCTGTTCTATTTGGTTATAACTGGGATCTTCAAGAACAAACCCTTGCACATTTTTATTATGAATTCATCTGCTATCTGTGCGAATCGGTGTTGCGTATTCCAAACAATTTGGCCTAACGTGGACTGATAGCTTTTTTTTTGTACACATCATTTCCGAAAGCTACATCTGCACTTTTGGTGAAATTTATATTGTGTGTCACACCGCTTCAGTGAATAGAAAGATGGGAAACCTCTTCAGAAATAAACCTCTAATCTAACATCTCCCCGACACTTTAATGAAGTTGACGAGTCATCGTCAACTTCATTAAAGTCTTCATCAGAAGCAGCAGATGCCTTGAAAGCCTTCACAGAGTTTCTGGCATTGTCCGCCACAGCAACCATATACATGTGGATGCAGTATTCCTTTAGTTTAATTTCAATGATTTTGGTCAGAACATCACATATACCGCTCATTCTGGTATAGGCTAAGGCTACTGACTCCTTGTTCAAGTCTTCATCTATGCAATAGATTATATTGGCAACTGACCAACAGCCAAAGGTGATATACATACAATTCAGTTCAGTAAAAATAGCTTCCAAGGACCTCTTCATCTCCGGAAACACCTGGGGGAACATAAGGGCAGTTTTTACAGTAGGCTGCAGGTATCGCAGGTGTCCAGTGAAATTCTTGTCCCGAGCCAAGTTGAAATGGTATCCAGAGTTCAGGGTCAACTCATAGATCCTGTCATTTACCCGTCTGGGTAACCATCCTAGATAAACTGGACATATATAATATTTATTTTGATCTGCTTAGGTGCACTGCGAGTCACATTGACAAAAGACGTCATCCATCCTTCGGCTAAGACTTTCTCATACTCAGGAAGCTTTGATATATGGACACCTCTGTATATGTCTCTTCACCTTAAAGAGATTGTAGACTCATATAAATTTTATTCACCTTGGGCAAGCAGGAGATGCATTGGAAAGTACCATCATCCAAATTGCTGAATATAGATTTAATCATTCTCACTTTCTCATCCAGCTGATTCGTCTGAAAAAAAAATTAAACTAAAAAAATATCAAAGTTCATTAAAGACATTTGACTTAAAAAAAATCGAACATCGTTATTTGAAATCGAAGTCTATGGAATTGTTTTGATTGAAAAATGGTCAATTTCATTTGACATTTGATAATAAAAATATCAAATTCAAACCTTTTACATTTAGTGCTTTATAAAAGTGCTAATATACTATACACGTATTAGCAAAAAAGTTTCTGCCATTTTGTGTTAATTCATCATAAACAGTGGAGGCATAATTTAGTTTGGTGTACTGGTTTAGAAACTGGTTTACTAAAAATTGACTTATTTTTTATTAGAAATGACCGAGAAGAGTCCATGGTTTAGAAGAGTCCGTCCAACATTATGAGGAAAAAAATGAAATGTCTCATTTGAAAACAATCTGAAAGGCATGAAACACTAAAAAAAGGATAAATCCCTAATGAATATTTTCGAGCAAATTAAGCTTAGATAAAAAATACTTTGATGCTGAAAATGTCCGAAATTTGAAAATCTAAAGTTACTTTTCCGGTAACGCCTGTTTTCAAACTTCGCAGAATTCGGTTGGATTGCGATTTTAAGCTGGTAATTCAAACGGATTTGACTTGGATTTGAAATCCATTTTAGGGACGAGATTTGATTGGTATTGATGCCCTTCTGACTTCATAAAAGGTAGAGAAACAATCTCTATTAAATATATCAAATCTGTTCAGTCATATTAATGACAAAGAATATAAACATTTTGGCCAATTTAACTTCTGTGTTAGGAAGCTGTTCAGCATTTTGCGGTTAGGCTGTTGCGTCCTGCACTTGGTTGATGGAAGAAGGTTTTGTTTAGTTGAGAAATGAGACTCCTAACAGATAGTTGAAAGCACTTTACAATTGTCTGTCTAATGTCCAGCCTATATTGTTTCTGGGCAGGAATGGTGTAGGCTCAAATGGGGGCACCAGGTATCAAAAAGATGGAAGTGAAACAGGCACTCAAAATATTCCCACAAAGCTTTCTAATAAAATAATCTATTCAGTACATAATTAATGAATATGTACTACAAATTTAATTTGAATCGAATACTTCTTCGATTTTCGGCAATTTTTCTTTTCAAAAAAGCGACATTTTTTCTTTCATTTCGGAAAAAGCGCATCCATTATGGTGGTATCTAATTAATACCATAACACAAACTTTAATTCTTTGTAAAACATATATAATTAACTGACACAGATACACGCACAAACTCACACACATTGTGGTGGATAGAAACTCCACCACAAAGCTGACACTTTCTTAGACTTTTGCCAGACAAAAATGTCATCTTTAGCTTTGAATCAGATCAAAAATGCCCCCCCCCAAATAATCTCAGATTATTTAAGTGTTAAGAAAAAAAAATTCAAAATAATTATCTCTAACACACCTAATATTTTCAAAAATATTTCTTATAATCCTTACCATCTAAAATATTTTCTGGCTTTAAAGCCGCAAAAAACGAATCAATGAAATATTAAAAGCAATTGTGCCCATATACCAGATTAAGAGAAGTTTAATAAATACTGTTCCTCCTCAGTTCATATTCTCGTCTATTCCCGTCTACATACCTAACTGCTTATGGGTCTCTTCAACATGTATCTACTTAATCTTAGAATTTCAAATAACTTGGTCTTGATAAATAATGATTCCAGCTTAACACTTACATTCATACACTCAGTGAGTCTTATCCGTAATTTGACCATGTAAATGTGTGCAAATTGCATTTTGCAGTTGTGTTGTCTAGATTTCAGTACTAAGGTAAGAAATGACAGGAAGACAAAATTAATTATGTCCCATCTGAACCTGGATCGATTATGTGATTCAGGGCGATATCACAACAAAAACAGTTAATGTTTAAATTAAGCATTCAGTTTTTATATTTAAAAAATGTCGCCGTGTGACATTGGTAATACAATAGCCATTATTATTTTTGATGTATTTACCAAAGTTTGTAATCATTTCATTTGAAAGAATATTATTAAAATGCCCAAGATTATATAATTATTTAAATTTTGTTAAAAGCCAACTACTTAAATTCCGATTTTCAGGTTATTTGCTCGACCGATCGAATAGATTCGACCAAATATATTCTCAGAAATAACATTAAAAAAGGACTAAAAACTAGAAATAAACTAATAACTGAAATACTAAAAATTCAACAATAACAAAATACTAAGGGAATGTAATAAGAAACTACAAAATGAAGTAAAACTATTTATAAAAGAATAGTAATAATAAGAACTTTGTCGGTAGATGTCACTCAAATAGCTCTATATTTATTTTCTTTGCTTTTTTGAGCGCTACAACGCTGCCATTTTGTTTGATTATTATTTGTTACAGTAACAACAACGATCTAAGGCATACAATAAAATATGCCAGTGTCCCGTAATGATATAATAATGATAATGGTTCATCTAAGAAATTCAGAGATGTTTGTATCTTATACGGCTACAGATAACTTCTGCTTGAAATAGGGGAATCAGTCTTCGTCATTAACCATAGATTAACATTTTCACTGTGAAACTGTTGTTTTATCATGTTGTATTAACAGATTAAATGTTAAGTATTTCTTCCAAGTCCGATATTGAGTTTAAAACCATGTGGGGATCTGTGTCTAGGAAAGAAAATGAATAAAACATTAGAAAGTTATCAAAGTATTAGTGTTAGTGTTAGAAATAGTGCTACTAAATGTACTACATGAACTTTTCTCTGACTGTTTACTGAATAGCCTCGGCAAAATGATTTAATACATCAATAATAATAGCGACCTAATGAGCAATTGAAGGTTGAAGAACTCTTCGACCGAAACCTTGTGATAAAGACGGATGAAAATACAAATAAAGAACTTTAATAATTATTGGGAATATTTTGTTTACTTCGCTATAGCATTGGCGCTTTAACGGCGAATTACACCGTATACTTGAATCTTTTAAAAAGATAAATTAAAAAATTTGATATTCAAAAGATTTGGTTTCAATAATTAATTCTAGTTTAACTGAATTTATAAATATTTGGCATTTAGCGCTTTGCATAATAGCGGACATTATCCAATGGAATAGTGCATTTAAATTTAATCATATTCTCAGATTATTTCTGTTTGTTCATACAGTAAATGTCATTCAATGAATTCGACGTTTTACTCAAATTATGCCCACTCCAAGAAACTATTGAAAAATCAAATAAAAATCAAATTAGAGATGCGAGGAGGAACCATATGCGTATTTGTCCGTCTCGAAATTGCTAATAATTTATTCAAGTTGGTAGACTATTTTAGAGCTTTGGCTTTGAAGAAAATGTGGAGTAGAAAAGTGGGGTTGCATATGACAAAAGAAGTCAATACATCAATGACTGATCTCCTAGTTGTCTTCTAAACTACGATTATGGCTATAATAGTGAAGCTCCCAATAATGATGGAAATCACTTCATTAACACGTAGACCATAGACGAGTTTGCTTCCTATGACTATGTTCATATACGCACAATGCCAGAGTTTTTATTCAAGTTCATATTTTCTCAAAAATATTAGTATTAGCTAATTGATGTTGATACCATTTTCAGGTAAAGATAAAGGTAATATGTTTTGGGGTGAGTCAACTTTATACAAAGTGTAACATAAACTTTTATTTATAAATAAATATATAATAATCCTGCTTGATAAACATCTGTAAACAATAACTGGGCTCCTTGACGTTCTGTAATCTTCATTGATTGATTTTATTTCTCTATGTTTCGACTATAACTTTATTCGCAAGAGTTTTATTACTTCCCAGAGATCTTTGCGCGTGGTGTCTTCTGTGTTTTAGAAAACTTTTACTTTTTGGAAAGATGGACGATAGTAAACTACGCCGAGTTTACATGAGCATTTTATTTAATGCATATGAATGGCTTATTGGTTGTTACCTGTGCACCAATCAGATATTTTGTTCAATAACAATTCCCTGCATTTATCTTAATACTATCATTAACACTGAAGAAACCTATAATTTATATTAATTTAAAATAAATTTCCATATTCAATCCACGTTCCCTTTCTGGATTGTCAAATTGTGTTAGTTAATAATTTCCATAAAGGAGTCAAAATGTAAATTCGCCATCAGGTTTATACAGTTTATCTCTCCATTCATTACTAAAAATCAGATTTGAAAAATCCGTTTTCAAGTACTTCGTCCAACATACATGTTTCTTTTTGTTTAATCAAAAAGTAGTAGTTTCGTTGCTTTCATGTCTTTAGGCACTGTTCTTAATATTCCGACGTTGTCCTCTGTTTATATTCGCAGGATCAGCTTCAAATATTTTGTTCCTGATTTTTTTTTATCAATTTAAATTTTCTTAAGGCTTTTCTCGTTAAATAATTAAAGATAATATTTTTAATTTCTTTTTTTAATTTTCTTGTCATCTTTGTTAAACTTTTTCACAATCCCCAAAGTTGTGTTCTCATCATGCAAAAACGTTTCAATATATTTGGTCGTATTTTGAAGACTCATGCTAATCCTTATATGACTGAAATAAAATATGAATAATTATACTATTATATATGTACGTGTGTGTGTATTTGTGTATATTTACTATATCATGAACTATATTTGTGTCGAATGATAAAGTCGCACCACGACAAATACGTTATTGCAATATTTCTAACAAACAGACTTAAACTGAAATTCACATGGTAACGGCATTAGAAAATCAAGTATCAACTGATCGAAGAACGAATAATAGTGCTTCATGGATATCGGCTTGGAATGAGAAATTGGAGAGCCTCGTTCGAATTCCAGTCGGGTTCGTTACATTCACTAACGCGCAAGTTATGTATTCATCTCTTCTCCCCTCCCTCCAGCTATGGGTTGAATAGCAGAACAGACTGAGTTCTATAGCACTGGATGACAACGAGTCCACCGGAGAAAGAAATGTCAACCTACTGCGGGAAAATTTTCTGCATAGTCAGTGTTGAATCGAAAGAGACATGATCGGCGAAACGTGCATCACGTATGGCACTTAACTGACGGAATATCAGCTGAGATGCATTTCAGTCCATTTCTAAATTAGACAAAAAGTATATGAGCTCGATGGAAACTGGATCAGTGAACATGACAATGCTCAAATATACATTTCGATAATATTGATAGATGTTCTTTGTTTTCTTCCGCACTTCGTACACATTGTCTTCTGTTTTTCTTCTTTTTTTCTCCTTCCGTTTTCCTTCCTTTTTAGCTTTGTTTCTTCCATCTGACGTTTTTCTTTTCTTTCTATTTTATACTTATTTTCTATTTCTTTCTTGATTTTGATTCTCATCCAATGCCTCTTCACTCCCTTTCTATTCGTTGATACATTATTCTCTATATAGCGCATCCACGCAGACCCGAAACCTGAGTGCAAAGACAATCCTTTCGTCAAAGCAGACCTATCCTGCAAAGTCAGCAGTTGAATTTGTGTACAGGCTTCAGCAATGTTATGTGTCAGTTTGTATGCCCGTCGCCGTTTTTGTTGTTCGTGATATTAATCCACTGATTAAAGTACGTTAGGAATGGCTTGGTCAGAGGTCAACGTACGTAGCACACAAGACAGCTTCATTACCATTTCTATCTGGAAATTGTTTTTTTCTTGTCATTCATTTTAAAATCATCATCATCATTATTATTATCGCCTCTTGTTATTTTCACGTTCATAAACCACTATAATTTATAATAACGATGTCGTCATTACTAAATTTTCAACAATTTGTTATTATTATTATCATTAGCAGTAGTAGTAATATTAGTTGGAGTATAGTAATACATAAGTAACTCCACGGAAACGTTAAAAAATTAGCATATTGTGATGAAAAAAATGCCCGAAACGTAATGAAAACAGTGTTTTATCATCGAAATCTTTATCTTATTATTAAGAGGAAAGATCAGAGTATTTTTTGAATATTTAATTACATTTTTTAATCCTTTTTAGAACATTCGAAATTTTGATTAAAAATCTTGTTTTTCTTGCGTCAGCGAATCTCTTATAAATTAGCATAACAAATTTTGCTGTCTTTTTTGTGGTGACAGACACATTAATTTGGAAATTCTTGCAAAATTCAAATATTTGTTGAATTTTAATAAAATCTTTAGAACTTATTCACAAATGAATGAAATGTTGGTGTTTAGAATATGTTGGTAAAATATTTTTTTTATTTTACGTGTGTTCCACCTCACATAATTTTATGAAAATTAAGAAATTCATCGTGATAATTTTTAGTGACTATATTAGTTAAAAGTAGAATTCTTTGGAGAATTTAAACCATCAATTTTTTTGAAAAAATCGGAACCCGTCTTACCGAAAATATGCTCTGAATTTTAAAATAAAAATCCTATAAAACTAAGACATTATTTAATTAGAGAAGCTCTTAATTGTTTTTATGAATAATATATATTAAGGACAAGATGTGTCTTAAGCAAAAAAAAAAAACAAATATTTTTTTGATGACCATGTTTCGGGACTTTTCTAAGAACTGCAGTAATGATGGTCACAACAGTCATTTCATGTTATTAATGTTATTTGCCATCCAGCACCGTAGTTATAATTGTTTTCTGCTTTCCCGTTAGGTCTTTCAGGAACTTATTGATGGTGTCAAGTCTCCTCAGTTACTCAGCACTTTCCGCAGAATATTCATTTAGCCATTTTGGTAATCTTACTTTCTTTCATTCCTTTCTTTTTATAGTCCTAATTCTTCCAATTTCCTTGCCAGAGACTCTGGGTTTGTTTCCAATATTCAAATGATTATAGAAATTAATTTCACTCTTATATTGGTATTTCTCTGACATAGTTGATACTTATCTGTTTTTTCATTTGCTTCGTTCTGCAAAAACGGCTACAAAGCGGTACATGTCACGTGTTTCTGCCTTAGAAAAACAAACACACTTATTTCAGTTATTTTCAAGAAATGTTATACATACACTATTTTTGTCAGTCACTGGCACAATCTCCGTAGTTTTCTAAGATATCTAAGACAATTTCATCGATTCCCTTTATTGTTTAACATATCTGCCATTTTTATTAATTTTATCAGTGAACCTATCGGGTTTGTTTCACGATCGAGACAGTTGCGTATTAACAGCCAATGATTTAAATTATCTGTTATACTTTAATCAATTAGTTATTTCTGTTACGTATGAATAGTTGAAAGATTTTAGGACATCGCTAGGATCAAATGACGACAAGTCTTCTTCAGATTTTGAATACTCTCTGAATTAACCTTCTCGGCCTTAACAAATATTATGTATTTCTTCATCTCTCTTAAATCTTTTACAAGCTCACTTTTCACAGCATTCTTGCTGACTTTAATATTGCTGATGTCTGCATGCTATAAGTTTTTAAGGGATCACTAATTTTTTAAAAATATTTTCGTACAGTTTCTTTCTAGGCTATTCCCAGAAATCTTACGATTAATGATTGACATCCTAATAAGTTGATACAATTTTCCATATTTTGACTGTATTTTTATTTTCTTAATTATGCCGACTAGGTAATGAAAAATTCTCGACAAGACCCACGTCTCAAAAGCTAATCAAACATAAAATGTTGGTGACTCTTTTCTAGACTAAAACATATCTGTTCTAATGTGGAAATATCGAGGAGTGACGTTTTTCTTTTAGGATAGGGTGCACTCAGTCACCCGGATATCATAACTAAAGCTAACATATATACAAAAAAATATTTCTCACAATGATAGAAAAAACATCAACACTGACAATGCTACTACTACTAATATGGTTGCTTTATACACTCATAAAACTAATAATAGGACATAAGAGAAGGCGAACAAGAAGCACTTCCCCAAAGTTTGTTCTGATTTGGAAAGCGGGCGTATGCTTAAAATTCTCACAACACACACACACACACACACACACATATATATATATATATTAAATCTTGAATGTATGTATAGTCAAACCTCATGTTTAAAAAACATTTTAAAAAATAAAAATATATTTCTTGAAGTTTTTATTTTAGTTTTAATTCTAAGCTAATAGTTGAACTATAATATTTACGATTTAAAAATAATTTGCTGCATTTCAAAACAAATTTAAATGGCTTGGAATTATTTTTCTGGTTATCTGTAAAATCTGTCAACACAACATGATTGTCTTTATGAAAAAATCCTTCAATAATAAAATATACATTTCTGAAATATTATTTGAGAAAAGTTAGCTGTTTTAAGTTTAATTAATTTGAATTGAAACATTACTTTTAATTTAATACATCACAGAAAAAGCATTTTTTTCTTAACAGAGAAGCTGTTTTATAATTTCATGAGGCGTTGACAAATATATCGATAGTTTGATGTTTGGGAATTTTATGTAAGGATAAGATAATTGTAATAGAATTACATGACGAATACAACGTCCGTAGTTACAAAACTCGGCGCGTATATAGCCACACAAAAGAATTCACAATCTTTTTAAAATACTGTATCACTGAATTGTATTATGCTTTTCCATTTATTATTAGTAAATGCAGTTTCGATTTAATATGTACATTTGTTTTTATTTAATATTTCCCAGATCCTAACCCCTATCTATGAACTATCAAAATTCCTTAATGTCATCATTACCCCATTCCACCCACCAATTACAGCATCACACCCACCTATGAATTCCTCCAAATTCGAAAAAGTATAAACCGAATCCTTAACTCTGTGTACACAAATAATTCTGTCCCACCTCCATCCATCAAACCTAATATCCTCAAAAAATTATTACACGCATGCACAACCAGTATCCCCTTCTATGACCACAATGACAGCATCTACACAGAAATTAACGGTGTTAGTATAGAAAATTCACTCGGCCCGTGCTTCTCCAATTACCACATGTCCCACGTAGAAAACACATTTAAACAGGTCAGTAAACCCCAAATATATGTCCATTACGACATTTTTATTTTAGCGAAAAACACACAAGAAATAGATACTCTCGAAACCACATTTGAAAAACTCTGTCCGTAAATTTACCTACGAACTATGTCAAAAAAAAACTCCCATTCTTAGAGGTTTTCGTATAATACACTAACAACACTTTCAGCTCCCCACTGTATAAAAAATCACTAACAGAAACTCTTGCTACCTTAAGTTTAAGAGTGAATACCCACTTCGATACAATATAGCCGGGATTTTCTTAAAGAGTGCCCATGAGAACTCATCCTCTCGTCTACTTTTCCTTAAAGAACTCAACAATACAAAACTAGTTAACAATAGTTTTCCTAACTACCTCATCGACTACCAGATTAGATTGTTTCTTTCCAAAATAACTAATAACGATACTGAACACAGAGCCAAAAACATTAATATAAATATCTTCTTACAAAAGAAAAATCGTAATGAAATACAATACCCCAGTTGACCCGAACAAAAAATAAAGTTAATTATTTATTATAAAAAATTTCAAACAGCCAACATTATCCTCAAAGGTAACAACACACCTGCAAAATCAAAACTACAAAGAACCAACATTATTTAGGAGTTCAAAAGCCCCCTAAGGAACTATATCTCTGATCAAACCAAACTCATAAATAATTACATCGCTCACACTACTACGTGCCTAACCAGAAAACCTTGATTACACCTATCCTATCCGACCACAGCTCCACTAGAACTCATTTAAACACACACACAAAGCTAAAAGACTCCATCCGAAACATATTAGTAGAAAATACAAGCATAATAACCTCATCCACATGTAAAAAAATGATTAAAAATAATGGAAGCCCTAATAATAAAAAGAAAAAGCCAACACTCAATAACATTAACTACAAACACGGCCACAATAGCTGACTGTGTTTGGAAAATAAAACAATCCTATAACTTTAGATACATACACACAACCCATATATTCACTTAAAAAGTAAAAATAAAACCATCTTTGATAATTACTAAAAGTAAAGCCGAAAGCGCTCGAAAATGTAGAAGATTTCGACAGATTTTACACGCTTTGTGTCCAGAAAAGAAAACAGTCGTAGGAAAACAAGAAAAATGAAATAAAAAGCTTAATTGCGGATACTTTAGATTTGTGAATATTAATTTTTTATATTAAGCATAAAGTGAGAATATATATGTGTGTGTGTACGTCTGCGTGTGAATTAGTGTGCTTAAGAAATAGTATTTTTATTGATAGATGGCTTATTAAAAATAACAAGATAACAGACGATTATTGTTTTTAAATTTTAGCTAACCTTTCTTGTTTACAACTAAGAAAGCATATGTTCCTTTCCAATGTGTATAGTCATTGTCAGAATGTTTGTGATCGTGTGCTTTCAGCTAAACCTCTCTTTATCTCTAGCACAAACGATCACCGGTGTGTGTGTGTGTATGTGTGTGTGTGTGTGTGTGTGTGTGTGTGTGTGTGTGTGATTTAAAGCTTTCAGGACACACACAAATTACAAATATGTAATGTCCACTCATAGCCCTCCACAGATTCCGTTTTTTTATTATCTGTGTTCTTGGGAGATGTTATCGCCACACTTTTTTTTTTTAATTCGGAGTTGTTATTTACCTAGACTGGTTATTATCCAATGCTAGAAAAGCCATTCTAACCTACTATTCCACCTATAACTGAAATTTTCCAGGGGCATTTGTGTGAAAGTGAACGAAATGGGAAATTGTTGCTTCTTGGTATTTTTTTCTTTCTCTCTCTCTGACCTTGTGATTTCACCGATTGGAAAATATAGAAAAAAGAACACAATATTACATTTAGAAATAAAATGTAATCCTATAATTCTATGGTATATCTTTACCAACTTAATTTTTTTTAATGGATCTCTTCTCAGGATGCAGGTAATAAACTCTCGACAGATTTCGTTTCTTTATTATCTGTAAATCGCCAAGTATTCTTGGCTGAGATTGTGGAGTAGATTTCCATTGCTTAATAAATAGTTTAATTGAGTAAGAACACAAAAATAGAAAATGGCTTAAGACAAATATGTATCTTCTTACTGAATTTATTCAACCTTTTCAGCGAGGCAATCCTAAGAGAACTAGAAGTCCTACCAGGATTTATTATTAGTGGGCACAATCTTAACAAGATATGCAAATAAGATTATTGATAGCAAACGCAGAATGAAAACAGCAAAAACTTATAGGATAAACTCCTATATCTTATTAGCAATACGTGAAGCCCACACAAGTAAGAGATGCTTTCAAATAAATCTCACCAGTAGATACGAAAGAAAATTACAATTCTGTACGAAACACGGCTCCAAAATTAAATAACTGGTTTCTGGAATCTGATTGGATATGCCAAGTAACATGATATGCTCTCTACGATATCCGCGCGGTTGAAAAAGGTCAGAGCATGATTTACATTCCCGCGCAAAACTCATGGCAATTCAGAGCCAACACAAATACGATACGACTTGTCAGCAACAACCAGGAACAGATCTGAAACTGAATAATTAGCGGACAGATCTTCGAAACGAAACAGTCAGTGAACCAGCGCAGCCTCGACACACATTACCATAACAACGTGTCAGTCAGCGATTATTTTTCTACATACAAAACCGTGACGAAGTCTAGTCTCAACTCTCTTTGTTCATTGTGTTTTGAAATTAATGCTATCGTACTAAATCAGTCAGCAGTCACACGCATTTCATTAGCGTGTGCTTCACTGACTCATACTGGCCTACATATTACTTCGAACTTTACAAACTCACTTGCAACAAAATAACGTCGAACTTTGCAGATTCTCTTGCAACAATTCACTTTGAACATTCAAACTATTGTTCTCCTCATGGCCACAACAAAAACAATTGAATTTTAATATCTATTGTATAAATGTTATTATCTTATTTAGCTTCATCTTTTTCCTTTTTTGCGAAGATCATTTATGCGCATTGTTTATAGTTTTGTATTGTAATTTGTGGATATGAAACTCCGATTTTATTTTTCCACCTAAAATCCGGGTAGACTGCATCCACAAGCTCCTACAAAAGGCAGTAAAGGAAAGTGGGAAGAAAGAACTAAACACCAATTGTAAAAAGACGAAATTTATAGTTGTTAGCAAGAGAGAAAAAACAGGAGACGAGCTACGAATTAGAGATGTCAAAATCTAGCAAGTACGAAAATTTAAATATTGGGAAATATTTGAACAGACGACGGAAAATGTGACACCGAAATCCGAAGGCGCATAGGAATAGTAAAAAATGCCTTCTAAAAGACAAGCAAAGTATTATGAATGAGGAAAATGGCATTAAAAACGAAAAAGTGTGTTCAACTGCTATGTAATATGAATCTTCTATGTGGCAGTTAATGTTGGACAATTTCCCTACAACTGAAGAAAAGACGAGGAAAGAGAGATGCTCTACAAAAGAATGGTGAGAATATCATAAACGGAGTAAGAAGGAAATTTTAGGAAAATGAAACAGTAATTGACGCCTATACTTAATCAGAAAGAGTTGAAATTGCATAATGGGGAAAGGCTTGAAAAAATGACCCTAAGATGATTTATTGAAGGTGAGAGGGACAAAGGAAAACTAATAACCTTTCTAACCAGCTTGTGTGAATAGATTGAGGAACAAATAGTGAGATAGTAAGTAAAATAAATATTTGTAAGGGCAGGGAAATTGTGGAGTGTCAAGGCACTTGATGTAGGACTACGTGTTGCGTATGAGGCCCTCACCAACAAATTCGGTTGTTCTTTTCTTAGAACGATTAGTGTGAGTTTTCCGAGGTGTCGTACCTCTTTGTATACACACACACATACATATATATATATATATATATATATATATACACACACACACACACACACACACACACATATATATATATATATATATATATATATATATATATATACAGACAGGTGTAAAATATATATATATATATATATACAGACAGGTGTAAAATTGACGCTAGCAATTCAATCTCTGGTTACAGATCCTTTTCAGAATGAAAGACAATAATACATAGTATTATTACCATCCTTGCTATGTCTAGTTTCATTGCCAGTGAGTATATCTGATGCCGGATGTTATATTAGTTTGAGAGAAACGTATAATATGCAGTTTGCCAATATGTAAAGTTGTTCCTTCTGTTGTTGGCCACGATAATTATATACTAATAGAAGCGATATTTGGTTTAATAGATACTAGCTGAGAAATACTTATTTATCCACGAAGATATATAATCTGTATAAATAGTCGAGACAAGACTACACATAGAGCCTGAAGATTGCGTTCAAGCTTGAAACGGACTCTCTCACTGTTCACCTTTACATTTATATTTGCATAAGCTCTATCTCTCATCACTTTTATCTATAAATATAGTATACATTAAAACTATATTTTTATCTATGAGGTGCATTTTTCGGAAATAATTAATTCACATAAGTTTTATTAAATTACACCGAAATGTTATGTATATTCATTTTTTTTATTATATCTTTCCAATTCCCGAATGCGGTTTGTATATCGGTTTAGAAGTTATGAATAAATTGTCCAACGCTCATGTATTTGTTCTGCTATATTCAAGTAATTTCGGTTATCACAGTCATTGAAATACACCAGCGTATAGTCAAATAAATCTTTCTTACGATACCCAGTTCTTAACAATGACTGTAATAATCGAATGAACAGCAATTATGAACATTGGGTAATTTATTCATAACTTCAATGTCGATGTACAACATCTCATTCGGAAAGTGGAAAGATATAATAAAAGTAAAATTAGCGGTGGAATTACATAAAACATGTATAAATATATATGTTTCGGGGGATGAAGAACAAATTATTCGTCATCTTTTATATCTTAAGAAAACGGCAGTTTTGATTTTTGGGTGTATTAAATATATATATTTATGAGAAATCGGCGTGAAGAATTGGAAATCCATTCGACTTCGTTCCATTCATTTTTGCACAAAAGGTACGATCTCAATTACTCTCTCTCTCCAGTTATGGGTTTAATAGTAGGGTTAACTGGTATCTGTAGCCATGATTGGCAGCCAGTTTTTGAGAAGGACAACAAAAAATTCAGATGCCTGAAATGATAACCATCTAGTGAAAATGTTACTGTTATATCAAGTTGAAGCCACAGTTCACGTTCGATCACCGAAGTTAAACCGCGTTGGTCTTGGTTAGTACTCAGATGGATGACCACTATAGAATACCAGGTACTGTAAGCTACACGACAGACTTAGTAAGTCGGCGATGAAGTCTCGTGACTTCTATTAACAAAATACTTGATATGTGAAAGTGCAACCTGGTGTTGAGTAAGATCGGATGCAAATACTCTCTACAAAAAAAAAGAAGAAAATATGAAAGATTTCAACATCTATAGATAAATCCACTGCAGAGTGATTATCTTGAATATTGTTTACACTAACGACATTGGAGCCATGACAAATGGGAAAACTATTGTATACATACTTGGCTCTCCCGTCGATTTCGACGTATGGAGATCCGGCAACATCATTCTGTTGTTATGTTTGTGTCGTATGTGACACTTCAGTCCCGCTAATGACCTGCATACAAGTCCACATACTGTGCAACAGCGAGGATCTCGGGACATAGCAACAGGAATATTTGCTGACGCTTTTCGCCATTGTCTTTCGTCTCTTAGCCGGTCAATACGACTGATTTCGAAAGTTTTGATACAACTCTGACACAAATATCTCAAATTATTTTATCCGGGACAACTAGCTCGAAGTTAGTATGAGGCACATTGACAGCTGAGCGGTTACTCGTTAACTTGTCTTTATACCTGATCCACGAGCGTCCAACGATCAGGCTATACATGAAGACCTTTGTTATTCTATCGTCACTGATCTTTGCAACATGACCAGCCCAACGAAGTTATGACTGTATCAGGAAAGTCTCAATTCTATCTATGTTGCATTTTGCGAGATCAGCATTGAACATTCTATCGTCAAAAGTATAGCCACAAATCGTACGGAGGCAACTTTTGTGAAAGACATCCAGCTGATATGTGACCTAGATAGAATCCACGATATATATATATATATATATATATATATATATATATATATATATATATATATATATATATATAATTAGGAGGATTTGAAATAATCATAATTAAGTAATTCATCCTATATTTGGAACTCATCAGCAGTGCGCATCGACTAACGAGAATTGAAACCAGAACAGTTACGATAGGAGGCAAACGCCATATCACCGGGCCTCGGTGACGAAGAGGTAACAAATTAGACTCGATATAGCGCCGTTCGATCACATATTCCGTGCTGGAACTCATCAGAGTTTCTCTTTACCCATAGGACTGTGCCTCCACGAGCTATGACTACTATCCCCAAGCCGCTCAGTCTAGAGCATTTGACTCCGGTTCAAGCAAGGATATACCGATAGAAATAATTAAGAGGATTTGAAATGAACATAATTCATGGAGTCTAGAAGAAACCTCAATAGAATGCAGAAAGCACTGGACGGCCGTTTCGTCCTCTATTTAGGACTCATCAGCAGTGCGCACGTATATACTTTCTCTCTCTCTCCCTCTGGTGGGCCAATATGTAGAGGCTTACACTTAGTAGGTATGTACTTTATATATTTTAAGATATTTTTTATTACATATCATATTTATTTGTTACAATCATATTTGATCGAAACTTTTTATGTACAATTGTTTAACATCTCTTATGTGCTCAAAATATCCTCCTTGAACATTACAACTTTCCTGGAACCTCTCCAGAACATTAGGATACAGAGCACGACACAAATCTCAATCAGCAGCAATTTCAATAATACTTCTGAGATGTAAACTTTTAATTCGTCCAGTCTGTGGGTATTTCACTCCTAAACCTTGTTCTTTACTACACTCTCAAAAAAGAAATCCATTGGTGTTGAGTCAGGTGAACGGGGTGGCCATCCAATGCTGTCTTTTCTTCCCAAACAACAGTGTGGAAAAGTCTGGCTAAGGTTGTCCCTTATTGCTCCCAAAGCATCATGAGGGGGTGCTCTATCTTACTGAAATAACAGTTCGGCGAAGTTAGATCTGAAATGGGAATTAACTGTAAGCATACTTTTGGTCCAGCAAATATATATATATATATATATATATATATATATATATATTCGTTACACAGCCGTCTACAGGTAATAATATGTTGTTTATGCAAGAAGTATGAAAAAAAAAAACAATTTGGCGAAAGAACCTAGTGCAATTAGAATAATTTTGAAAAACATATTTAATTATTCATGTCATAAACTAATAATACTAAGGACTAACACAATATCAATCTTTTAACGCATGAGTAATCCAGTCAAAACAAAAATATAGAACTGTATTAATGTGCGTGTTCATTGAGAGCTTACGTATCAACATAAATCGATAGATAGATAAGTTAATATATATATATATATATATATATATAAATATATATATATATATATATATATATATATATATATATATATATATATATATATATATATATTTATATATATATATATATATATATATATATATTTATGTATGTATGTGTATGTCTGTGTTTCCTGTGTATATAGTGCGAAATTTTTGTC
The DNA here is from genome assembly GCA_964036315.1 of Acanthosepion esculentum. Taxonomy (NCBI): domain Eukaryota; kingdom Metazoa; phylum Mollusca; class Cephalopoda; order Sepiida; family Sepiidae; genus Acanthosepion; species Acanthosepion esculentum. The sequence goes on along the minus strand of OZ038499.1, from coordinate 71,808,424 downwards.
ACTATCGAAAAATCTCCATAATTAAGAACGAATCTCCATAAAGACGCATTAAAACCGCCGTGCATACATTACACTAAGTGCTATATGTATGATTTACAATGTAGGTAATTTACACACCGAAAACAATTCTCTTCATCTTTGTAAATTCAAATGAATGTTGCCCACGGTAATTATAACGATGGAAGGATTTTGCTGCAAACCGAAAAAAAAAACACGCAGTCGCTCGATCTTGCATAAATTATGAATTCAAAAATGAAGACTGGCGCAAGAAGGTTGATTATGCAAATGAGTATGCAAATGACTTTCAGATAATCCACTGAAGTTATTAGATTTGCTTCGCATCATTAATGAGTGAAAAAGTTTCATCATCAAGAAACAATTCACATTGTCATTTGAATTACAGCTACTCACAAAAATGACAGCACATCTTTCATTTTAAACACCATTGAATTTGAGGCAGACTCATTATAAACGCATTTCTTCTTCTTTCTGGTTTTATTCTACAATTATTAGCTGTTTGTTTTGTTTGGTCTGCTCCTTATCTTTATATCTATAGAATTACTCTTTGAGGTGTTGAAGAAACTCAGTTTTAGCGAAGGCTAGCTGCAATATCTGAAGTTACAAGATGGAGACTTTTTAGAACAAGTTTTAGAACGAATGACACCAAAGCCAAAAAATACACTAGACACAAAAAAGTGGTCTGTTCAAAAACATGAAACTGTCAGTCTTATAGTGAATGAGTTCCGAAACAGTATAAAATATACAGAATTGAATAGAAGTGCTTATCACTTAAGAATTGAGCAAAGAACGTAGATTTAATCATGAAGGCAAATCATAATATAAACTAGAAAATTTCGTTGAGAATCGAAAATTTTAAATCTGTGGGATTCGAAATTAAAACAAATTACCTAAGTCAGGACCTGTGACAATGCCTATTTATCAAAGAGTAAAAGAAAGCTGTGAGGTGACGGAGAACGAAAACATTCTATAATATGAAGATGTAATAATTACACAGATTTCTTGCTGACCAAGGAACAGATCTGAAGAGCCAGGAAAAGCCGTTAGAAAAATGTAAAACAGGAAAGACTGAAAAAAGGTGTTCTTGAATGTATATTGATAAAAGGTCTGGAGACTTGGTGTCACATAGCCTTTATCGAGCTTCAGCAGATACTTGTGCAAAAATCATTAAAAATAATGAGTAGTAAGAAAGAAAAGAGAAGAAAGTGACTTATGCAATACATTTCTCAACAAATTTTTATTATTAATGAAAATCTCTAATTCTTTAGAAGCACTAATAGTTCATACAAACAAACCTTCGTAGAAAATACAAAAGGTCTTCATTGGTTCAAAGTCAAAACATACATTAAATATCAACGTCGTGTAGCCACTGGGAAATGATCGATTTTTGTTGACCCGATGAGTCAGACGTGACTGTTTATTATGCAAGCTGGCATGAAAGCTTAGACCGAGGACAAATGCTCACTTCTTTCGTTTACTTCCCATCTCTCCCTTTTGAATAACCTCGTTCCTTCTTCTTTGCGACAGGAAACACGTGTACACATTTGTGCACGCTTCGACGCATTCACTCATCCGCCTCTGTAGCCCGACCCTTAAGTACATATAATTACGTCATTACTGCCTTTTTTAATCTTTAATTTTACTTTTTGTTGTTGTTTTTCTCATTTTTTTCTGTTATTTTGAAGCTCCTGTTCGTTCGCCTGAAGGGCTTCGTTCATTTCATGAATGCTTGGGACAGCAATGGTCATGTGGACGACAGATGGTCGCCATGTCCGGGTTGATAAAAAGGAGAAGGAGGGAAAGAAGGAAGAAAGAAAGGGAAAGGAAGTAGAAAACATTAAAAAGGGAGCGACAGAAGATAGTCGAAACGGATGAACAAAAAAATAGAAAAGATAAAGACAGAAAGAGGGAATGGTAAACATTTCGTATGATAATATAAATAAATAAAAGAAGAAATGAAGGAGAAAAGATAAATTGAACGGGAAAGAGAAAGAAAGAGGGAGTGAATATAGAAACGGAGCGAGAGTGAGAAATTCAAATCGGAGTGAGAGAAGAAAAAGAAATTTAAAAATAGCTAAAGAGTCGGGAAGAAAAAGGACAAAAAATAGAAGTTGAAAAAAGAAGTAAAAACTAAAACTACTGACAAAGAAAGAAAGAAAAAAAAAGATTTTTGGCAAGGTAAATATCAGAAAAGAATTTAACCGGATTTGAACGCGTTCAAATAGAAATATAAGAGATTGGAAAACTGGACAGAGGATGGAAACTGATACTGTGCAAGACGGAGGGCCTGCATGCTGAAAGAAATACTGCTAACAAACATTAACAAAACATACGAAAACGCAGAAGATGACATCAAAAGGTTTGAGTGACATAGAGCGATTATTTTGGTTGGCCATGTCCGTAGCATTATAAGTAATAGAGTCGCGCTAAAATTTTCTATCCAATCATATATTTTAATGTTTTCATTACAGTGAAAGCAGATTGGTTATTATAAAAAAAAGCACGAAAACTCCAATATTTTTCTCTTAATTTTGTTCGAAAATAAAGAAATAAGTGGTGCGTAGGTGTACGTATGTAGGTATTTACCCTGGTCTCCTCATTGAGACGAGATGTGACACAAGGTCGGGTTAAACGTGGTATACCCGAGCGCGTAGATTTTCCAAGCCCTCCTGCTCCAAGAAATTTCTGCTGTCTTTTACTGATTTTGCGTATAATTGTTCATTTTGTTACTATTTTCTTTAAGATTTCTTATATGTTTATTCGATCAGTCAATGGAATTCTCAGTATCCTCCTGTTAATTTTACAAGAGGATACTGAGAATTCCATGGATTTCTATTGTTTCCAGTTTGCTCTTCATCTGCGAGAAGATTGTCCCGCATTCACTGCCATATAAAATGATGGATATCACATAGGAATCCAACAAACTTTTATTTTTTTCTAATGAAATCTTTCTGTTTCTCAGCACTTTATGCTTTTAGAATGCATATTTCGCTAGTCCAATCCGTGTTCTGGTTTCGGTGTCGCATTTTCCATCGTCTGTTAAAACACTTATCAGATATTTAAACCTCTGTAGTTGCTTGATGTCGATATCTCCAATTTGTAACTCGCATCTTCGGATTTTTCTCTTGCTGGTGACTATACTGGACTTTAATTTACCTGCAAAGCAAAGAGTCAAAATAAATATACCTGTCGGATTAAAGTAGTAGCGGAAATAATGTTTCATTTGCAACAGAGGACGCTGTTCGAATCCAGATCCAAGACAAACTTTAAAATGCTAATTATCAAGGTAATCTCGTCTTACTTTAAAACAGTGAGGCAATACAATATTCCATCTTTATTTCTACTCTTCTCGCCTTGTGCTATAATAAACAGAGTAAGTATTAAATATATACTTTTAGATCGAAGGTGAAGCCCGATATATATTTGCTCAACGTACACAGTACCTTGCATTGCATAATTATTCACTCCATTGAAATTTTCCACATTCTGTCACATTACAAATACAAATTTAAATATATTTTATTGTGGTTTTATGTAAAGGGCCACCCCGAAATTATATCTCATTTTGAAGTGAGGTGAAAATGTTACATGGTTTTCAAAATTATTTATATATAAAACCCGAAAGTGGTTGAATACATATGTATTCACACTATCCTTTAATGTGAAACGTATAAGTAAAATCTAATGTAACCAACTGCCTTCAGAAGTCACATAATTAGTAACTAGTAAAGAAAAGTATAAGAAACGATTTGTTGTCCTTAATACTGCACTCTTCACTAAAATACACGTCTATTTTGAACAAAACAAACTCAGAAGTTTGTTAGAGAACATTATCAAACAAAGAGTATCACGAACAGCAAGGAACTCAACAGACAGATCAAGGATAAAGTTGTAGAATAGCATAAAATAGTGCTTGCTTATAAAAAAAATATCCCATGTTTTTAATATTTCATGGCGCACTATTAAATCATTTCTCCGAAACTATGACACAACGGAAAATCTGTCAAGACAGGGCCATCTCCCTAAACTGAAACATCAAGCAAAGAGAGCTTTAATCAGAGAAGCAATCAAGAAGCAAATGGTAATTTTAGAAGAATTGCAAAGATCAATTGCTCAAGTGTGTGAATCTGTCCACAGGATTAACTGTGCACTCCAACAATCTGGCTTTTATGGAATAATGACAAGTTATTATTGAACGATGAGAAATTTCATTTGCAGTTTCATATAAGCCACCTGGAAAGCAGCAAACATATGGAAGAAAGTGCTCCGGTCAGATAAGACTAAAATTGAAGTTTTGGACCTTGATGTAAAATGCTACGTGTGACAGAAACGTAACATTACACATCACTCTGAGCACACCTTCCCTGGCGTGAAACATGTTGTTGACAGCATCATGCTATGAGGATACCCTCCTTCTGCGGAGACAGGGAAGCTGTTCAAAGTTGATGAATAAATTGATGGAGCGAAATACAGTGCAATCCCCCAAAGAAAACTTGTTACAGTCTGCAAAGGTCTTGGAGCGGAGGTTCATCTTTCATCAGGACAACATTCCTAAACGTACAGCCAAAGATACAACGGAATCGTTTACGTCAAAGCATGTTAATGTATTAGAATGGTCCAGTCAAAACAGAGACCGAAAACCATTTGAGAATCTGGGGCAAGACTTAAAAATTAGTTTTCACAAACAAATCTCCATCCAATCTGACTAGCTTGAGCAATTTCGCAAAGAAGAACGAGCAAACATTTCTAGTTTCTAGATATACAAAGCTGGTAGAGACATAACCCAAAAGAATTGCAGCTGTAATTTCGGCAAAGATGAATTCTATGTAGTGATGAATCAAGTAGTGGCGTTGAATAGTTAGGTATCAAAGTGATGACTGCTTTGATACCCCAATTATTGTTTATGTCATAAGTATTTTGCACATTCAAAGCTATGTATTTTGGCTTGATCAAATGGTAAAGAGACCGTTTAACTCAATTTGAATTCCAGTTGGAAACAATAAAAAATGGGGAAATCTGTGTTTGTATATACATATATATATATATATATATATATATATATATATATATATATATATATATATATATTAATAAGTATACATAATAGCCTAGGTGTGAGTACAACGAGTATTGAGCACTGTTTTTTTAAAATAAAAACAAAAATACTAAAGAACATCGGATTATTTAACTAACGTGTTCTTTCCTATTTTTCTATATATTTGCACACACACACACACACGCACACACACACACACACACACACATATATATATATATATATATATATATATATTCAATGAATTCTGTATTATTTCTCCAAAATGACAGCCCAGTTTTCCAGAGCTAGAACATATTCATTCTTCAAAAAGCTTAACTGAACCTGGCTAGCCTGTGACGCCCATTGTGGTCGAGTGGTTTAACGATAGCTTCTTCTACAAATGTAGGCGTAAGTTTGGGTCGTACCAGAGAGCACATTTTACCTTTATTAGGTTTTACAAATGTGCGGGCCGGTAGATAGCGTTTAAAAATACACTAGGTCTACTTAAAATAAGGTAAATATCTAGTCAATTTCTAATATCCCCTGCCGAATCTGCCGGGATGATGAAGCTAAACCTTTACATTTGTAATTCTATCTATCTATCTATCTATCTATCTATCTATCTATCTATCTATCTATCTATCTATCTATCTATCTCTCTCTCTCTCTCTCTATATATATATATATATATATATATATATATGTAACGGGTGGCCACTCTTATTCGAGGATATCCGTCTACGAGGGCGGCTAGTTAATCCCTATTGAAGACGCTTGCTCAGGCGCATTTTTGTGTTTGTTCAGCACCCACATTATACTAAGATGACCATACTTACATTTTCTGGGGGATAAGCGCTTTGTCTAGCGTGATCAACAATCTGAAGAAGGCCAGCATGCTCAAAACTTCTTATTTTCACTCTTTTCTGTAATTTAAACGAAAGTTTACCCATCACCCCCCGCTCTCTCTCTCTCTCTCTCTCTCTCTCTCTCTCTCTCTCTATATATATATATATATATATATATATATATATATATATATATATATGTATATATATATAAAGTTTTGTTAGATTTAACTGAAAAAGTCTGTTTTTGTTTGAGTACTTTTGACGGTTCCAGCCATTATCAACAAGCAAATGTTGTCAGTAGGGTAGACAAAATTTTTTGGTTACATCCTTTCATTTTCAGCAAAGCTAAATATCCAATTCAAATATACGTGTATCGAATAAGCAAATACATATATAGAACACTTTCTTTGAACTTAACAGCATTAGAAAATGAATGTATAAAATTTTTTTATATATTGTAACTTATTTATACGAATATTAAATATTTTATAAACGCTTTAAAATACCGTCTCCTGCACTGAAAGATATTTTATTTACTGCGGTTTGTTTCTTTTTCTATAAACTATAAGCATATGGAGTCTTTCATTACAGTGAGTGGTATGTAATAATTTGATATTATTTACTGTTTTAAATTAAAAGTAGTATTTTTATTGCTCGTGAAGCGATGGTTTATATGTAAACGAATTGCACTAGGCTTCAGTAAGTGACAATTAACCTACGGGAGGATGTGATGCTCGTGTGGCCAATCTAATTATTCAACATAATTTGATTTCTCATATCCTTTGGGAAATTTTATTTCCAATTGAAATAATATCTCCCAAAGGATATGAGAATTTATAAACATTGTTTTTACACGGAAGTGGTGGGACGAAAAAGTAATGAATTATTAGTAATGATTAGATCAGATGTATTATAACAAATGAAAAATATAAGTTATTTATTGGAATTATTAAATGGTATGTACAGACTAATTATAACTTTAATGTTTTTCTTTTATTTTGTTTATAGTTAGGGTTCATTTGGATATGGTAGAATAAGTTAATTTTTTCTTTTTCTTTCTGAAGATGAAATTTTTTTTTCTGATGCAATATGAAAGGAAGTATACTAATTATTGTAAGCATTTTATAACTTGCATTTGTCAACGTCAAAAAGATAGCAGACTAATTTCCAAGAAACAATTTTCATAAAAACACGTTCTCCCTGTATCCTTTACCTCATCATTTTTTACCAGCAACTAAAAATCATTCACTCAGGATAAATGAACGATGACTATAAGTTTGAACAGTGTATGGATGCGCAGGTAGTGTAACGGTCATCGTCGTCGAAAGGGGGATCGGCGAGTTGATTTCCATCTTTTATTTGTTTGATTTTACTTTGGACTAATGCCTCTGGGAAAGGCATGGAGCTATTTCTTCTCTATGGAAGATTATAGATTAAACAAGTTAGACTGGACTGCGTACACATAGATTCCGGCCAGACTGAGAGAATATTTTTACAATAATGTACACGATGTACAAGACCTGAGAGCCACTCGAGGTAGAGGATTACAGAATAAGAGGCACAGTTTATGCAGATATGTGGGGAAGATAACGGTTAACACTAGACTTGAGAAGGTCAAGACTGTAGCGATCGGGAAGCATTCTCTTGGGTGTCGATTCCACAAACAGCGGTTCGTGGAAAGAAACTGCTCGAGTGAAACTTATATCTCACTTAGAACAAAGACTATTACTTAATTTAAACTACACTTTTGTTATCAGAAGTAGGAAGTTACTTGCAAATGTCAAACGTAACAATATTGGTTAATTCTGTCCGATTTTTGCCTTTCCATTCTTCATCAAGGAATAAAGTTTGCCAAGCACATATTTGTGATTGTGATTCCAAGGATGAAATAAAGTGGATCAGGGCTGAAAATAATTAACAACTTCAAGTGAGTAGGAAATGGATTAGCTTTGCTGGTGTTCGGTCTGAAACTATACAAAAACAAGAAAGTAAACGTAAGACAATCATCGGTAAAATATCCTAATTTGTCCTTCCCTTTTAATTTCGACTAATGCAGTTATTTTTCTGTCATCATTCTTTATTTTCCAAATACGCCTGAAATGATAGCGAATTAGTCTGACTTCATAAATATGTTTGATTCCATATAAAGACCAATTCTCAAACACCGATATTCAAAGATCCTACCTAACTACTTAACTACCTTCATTCGTTAATGAAATCGAGCGCTTTTTTTTAATATTTCATATATTTCTGTAATAGGCTGCTATGTGAAAAGCAATTCATTTAGATGTCGAAATACATAATTCCTTTACATTCATTATATATATATATATATATATATATATATATATATATACATACATATATATATATATATATATATATATATATGCATGTATATATATATATGAATAAATTGTAAAACTGCAGGATAATGAGGATTTTGACGTGGGTACAGGGACTAAAATGTAGAGTCTTCAGATATCTTGTTACATAGCAACAATCTTACAAGTTTACATTCTGAGCTTTAGATACTGACGCATACTGCAATAAATTCATAGCAAGCAGTGCCAAGGACATATTTAATTAGAACCGTTTGGAAGTGGTCAGTTCGTTGGCCATCGAGATGGCCATTTTGTAGAATTGCTGAGCATGTTGTACATGAATCATTTTAGAATTTCGATGTTGGCAAAAGTAACGAATTTTTGAACGGTCACATAATACAGATGCGCACCAGAATCAATGCATTGTAAAGGGAGCAATGGCAAACCACATAGTGTCCACATCATAGGTCACAGCAAATGTTCCCTCATTAACTTGCCGATAGTTTACTTGCAACATGTTTATGACAACATGCACCTCTAGCCAAATTTCCACTTACGCTATAACCCCGTCATCAGTGGCGAGAGGTTCACCTGCAAAATCCAGAATATTGTTCAAAACGTTGTGCAAACATTCCTGCAACATGAACACTATTCTCATAATGACCATTCACATGATGCCCTTACTCCTTCTGTTCTTTAAAATTTTTGGTAACTTACATGATTTGTGCATCATTGAACTGGGACATGATGGGACAACTCTTGAATTGTTCATTTAGCCTGCCTACAACATGCAGTGTTGTATTGTGTCAATAGGTAATCACAATCTGTAAAATCGTGTGTGTGTGTGAGTGTGTGTGTGCGTGTGTACGTGTGTGTGTGTGCAGATAGAAAGACAAATAAGCAAAGTTAATGACGCCGTTTTGAAAGAAACAAAATATCAATGAAGCCATATAATATAACATGATCGGCTTTTTCACTGTTCCCGATTGGTTAGTCAATTTCTATCCGATATCCAACAGCTGCCTTTCCCACCCATATCTCATTGATACTCTGACCCACATGAAATCATTGACCCAGACCCTTTCCTGATAAACTCAACTTTTCAAATGAGATCATGGTGAAAGCTTTTTTGTTTGAACACGGCCAGTTGTCACAGGAGCTCTTTAAATGAACTGTTCATTGAAATGCATTACTGGCGCTTGGAGCTGATCTTTCTTGTTGATAGAATAGCACTTTATTTATTCGTTCTTTTTTATTCAACTCTTAGTTATACCGTAACAAAAGAGTAATTTCTTGCGTGTTTCGAACAACTAAAATATTTTTCCTTGTCGCAATCATAATCATTTAACGACTGAAAGAAGAAAAAACTCAATTCTCCATCAATGTTTGCTAACTCTATTATGCTTATATACCGTCATACTTGTTTTTTTCAATGAAAACGTTAATTAATTATAAGAGTGAATAAAAGTCGAGGCTAGTTTTTTCACCTGAAACGAAGAGGAAATTTGTCCGACAAACGTATTTTATTTCATTAAAACACACGTAAAATAGTTTAACACTCCGTATCAGTTGGTGGAAATACTACAAGGATGATACACAAGCAATAGCTGGTGAAATATCCGAATCAAATAAGTACGTAGAAATCATTTGAATTCATTGAATTACGAAGAGCGGAGAATCGAGATAGATCATGTGCTAAATAATCACGGTAGTGATCGAGCTCCCTAACATTGAGAATTTGGAAAGACAGTTAAAAGCAAATGAAAGCCGCCTGATGATTAGTAATCGCATCGAAGGTGTACATATCTCCATTGCACTAAGATTGTCAGGCGTAACGAATGTTAATCAACCCAAATTACCAAATCATTTTGTAGGCAGACACTTTATATATTGTATCAAAAAACATTTGAAAATTTTGCCAATATCGGATGTTATTTAAAAAAACGACATACGCACACTATCACACGCACACACAAACACACACACACATACATACATACATACATACATATATATATATATATATATATATATATATATATATATATATATATATATATATATATATATATATATATTATTCAAAGATGCAAAATTTGTGATTCTTTAATATTTCCATGAAAGAACGCTTCTTTCTTACCGAAATCAGGGTCATGAATAATTTTCGTTTTGGAGAAAAAATGGTAATGCCGAATGTATCATGCTATCTAACCCTTACTTAAATATATCATAACAAGTGTTGAAGACTGTATTACATACGACGATGTTCAGCTCAAAAGTTTTTGGATTGGTATGACTAAATCGACACAAGCGACCCCAAAAGCGACTGCATGGAAGGAAGGTGATGTTGTGCGCGTGATTGGATCGTCAGAGTAATAATCATTCTCTTAAAACGCAATAAAAAGTTAAAAGCACATTATACGCCCATCAGCTTCATCGGGTTCATAAAGGTTTCGACGAAAATTGCACTGAACTTGTCAATAGGAAAAGAGTTCTACTGTGACAACGCAAGGCGGCGTATAGCAAGAATGACACGGGAATTTTCGAATTAGATTGATCTGTTCTAATTGCTTTCGACTAACGCCACCGCCACCTACATTCAAGGGTCCATCGAAGATTTTTCATGTCAGAATCTGCGGAATTTTATCCAAAATATATCAAAGAGCTGCCTGATAAGTGGCAACAAAACAAATAACTCTGAATATATAATTGAATAAAATGTAATAGTACTTTATTTAAAAAAAGAATGTTAATAAACAAACATGTAAATTATTTATGACAAAGCCTTTTACACACACACACACACACACACACACACACACACACACACACACATATATATATATAAAATTGTAATAGTTATAGAAGAGTATCTATCTGAGATAGATCGTGTATAAATATCAATATATTAAACTTAAATATCAATATAAATAAATATTTATAAATGAATATCAATATATTAAACGTAAAACTATCAACATCATGTGATGATACCAGAGTTCTCTCTTTCTCTCACACAGATGAATTCTCATATATATATATATATATATATATATATATATATATTGTAGATGTTAATGAAAATTCAATTTCAGCAATCCTAGGTTTGAAACCGCGGCATCCACTAAAGGATAACAGCGCTGAACAACCTCAAATTGATGCATATCAGCATATCAGCCTTATTTGCAACCCGGTATCCTATTCAGAAAACTCCAGTAATAAATTTGATCATATTTATTTTTTTTTATTATACTGAGTATGGATATTTCTTTCCTTCACGCTGGTATACTATATATATATATATATATATATATATATATATATATATATTTATATATATATATATATATATATATATGTATATATGTCAGAAATACGTATATAGGTGTTTGTGTGTGAGTGTGTGAATGTGTGAGCGTGCACATGTTAAATTACTGGCTTTGTATGTGTAGGTATAGACATTATAAATGAGCATATGTTTGTTAGCCCATCTGTGAGTTTAAGGGAGACATCCTAGCCGTTTTGTGGCGGATATTCGGTCTGCTGGTTTTATTATCAAACAGATGGTTGAGACGGGGTACGTACACCAGTCCGGTGTTTTCAAATGAGTTGCAGGTAGCTAGCTCGTAGGGTCCGAAACGGATGAGGAGATGCGGGTAATATCGACTTTATATTGAAAAACATTTTCTACATAGAAAAAAAAAATGTTGATTTGGTTGTAAATTGTCGACAGTTGTCAGATAAAAAGAATAGTGTTGTTGGAAACACACACACAATCTCTCTCTCTCTCACACACACACACACACACACACACACACACACACACACACACATATATATATATATATATATATATATGAGAGATGGAGAGAGAGAGAGAGAGAGAGAGAGAGCTTTGCTGAACTGTGACACTATTCGTAGCCGTGTGGTAAAGTACACCGGATCAAAATTTGGTTTATCCTAAAAATGGAGACGCCCTGTGATCACATCTTTAAGATTTCTCAAATACACAGGATGACAGACTTAATACACACTGTGTCAAGTAAAAAAATAAAAATTGGCCGTCTATTTTAAATACAAGTATCTACTAAGTAATAGCGTTTAAAGTAATAAAAATGTTGGATTACATGTAAATCCATTAATTCTTTAGAAATTTCTATGTTTACGCTTTGGATACGAAACAGATATGGGGTTTTGAGAAAAAATATCTTAGTGAGGAAATGTACTTTTCTTAAAAAGGCAAAATAGAGTAAAGTCTCGCTGAATTGCACTCGGGATCAAACGTTGGTTTATTCTAAAAGCGGAACAGAGCGAACGCATATTCGTAAGGTTTCTCGATTAATACACACACACACACACACAAATATTTATATATTTATTTATTCGAAAATTATAACATAAATATGTTATAAAATCACTACAAAAAATGCCATTTTGTTTCAGCACTTCAAGGTTTCTCCTAAGCGGATAGTCAGGCAAATCTGGTCAGCTTTCCCTAAAGATCCGCTTAGGAGAAACCTTGGTAGGTTTGTCTGGCTCTCTAGGTTTGACTAGGTCCGCTCTACTTTTGTATTGAGCACTTTTTTAGTTAGTTGATTATTCGTATCGGGGTTTGTTTCTTTGGGCTTTGGACCTGTATGTTGTACGATTGTTTTTGACAGACGTTCATGTTCATAGATCTTTCTTTTTTTAAAACCTTTTTTTCCTTCGATATTGATTTGATCATTGGCAAATCAAGAAACCGAAGTTTTTCCGAAACGAGTGTAGTTACCTATATATATATATATATATATATATATATATATATGCAATACAGTCTGTGTGAGTGACATTTGATGTCTAAAGTAGTTGTTTATTATTCCCTACTGACACCTTTAGAAACTAGTTGAGCGAAACAAAAGTCAGAAAATCGGATCTTAATTTGCAAAGATTTGCAGGCTTTTTCTTACAGATGGAGCATTGGTAAAACAGCACAATCGTCTTAACCAAAGTAAGCTAAAGCTGATTAACATTTGCAATTGTCTCTTTCTGTAAAAAACAATAATTTTATAAACGTAGTTCTTTAGTTAATTTAATGAAATTAAGAATGATTTACACATGGAGATACACCATGAAATGAAACAAGTTCGTTGAATGACCAGTGATCTTAAATTCTTTGTTCCACGTCAAACTCAATTTAAACTTAAACGAACTTGTTTTTTTAATTTTCAGTAAAAACGCTAGAATGGTCCATATTGAAAAATTTGTTAACACAACATAACACACTCTTTATTTAAGGGAGATTAGCCGTTTTAAAGTTTAATAAATCTGATTTGAAACATTTTAGTTTAAAATATTGGAGACAAGCATTTTTACATGGGGGTGGGTGTTTTCATGAAGTATTGAAAACTCTCTCGATACATTTATATTTCGTAATTTTTTCTATAGGTGACATATCTGTAACAGTTACGAATATAACATGAACAGCTTATATATATATATATATATATATATATATATATATATATATATATATATATATATATATTTGAATTGGACAAGGTCCGACAATTTATTTAAATACATTTTATGATATGTTTAACGTTCTTTTCATAGATACAAGTATTTTAGCAAATGCTCTGTTTTATAATAAACAGTATTAAATAACATTGCATATTCGAGAAATCTTGTTAGAAAAATATGCGGAGGACGCATATTTTTTTAACAAGATTTCTCGAATATTTAAGCCGGTAGATGTAAATAAATAAATACACTGTTTTATAAATAAATAACAACAGACCATCTAATCAAATATGAGTATCGATTTAAAAATAATGTCTAAACAAATAAATTAAAAGTCTGTCGGATTTAATCCATTTCCGATATATATATATATATATATATATATATATATATATATATATATTAACTATCAACTAATCTTAAAAATGAAAGAAAATATTCTAAGCAATCTAATATTTTATTGAATTATTTTAGGTACTTTGTCATGTTATACTATATATAACATGCGAAGACGCTTGTTGAGAAAAGCTTAGAAAATTAACAATAAATTCTAACTTTTCTATTGTTACCGCTCTTATTTTCTGATAGTATCGCGTACTTTTAAAAAATCGACATGTTTATACACACATAAAATTATTTTTTTAAATACTGGGTGGGGGGTGGAATTGTAGTAAGCTTTTCCATTTATGTTTAGTAAATCGTCTTAATTTAGTATTACTTAACCACTACAAATTAATACAGAATTCGGAAAGATTTAAAAGTTTATAAATTATTGTAATTAAAATAAAAAAAAATGAAAATAATTCTTGTAAAAATTCATTATTCACCGATTTGTTTTTCTTACGCCCATACTATGTCTTGTACATAAATGCGATTAAAAGCTTTTCTAATTAATGTCTTAGTTTTCTTTCACGTTCTATTTCATGATTCAGGGCAGATTTTCTCCAAATGGGTTTCCAGTTTGAACAAATATATTTCATGATTTAAATGTTCGAGGACTTCTCCTTAAAAATAATATAAGCATTAGCCGGAATATAAAAGAATTTCTCTAAATTTCATAAAATTAAATTGTGCCAGTTAATATTATAAAATAGATGGATTCGTATATATTTTCCGATTGAGACAAGCAAACTTATGGAAAGAAAGACATCGATATGAGAAACCAAGCATAATTTTTTGGTTTTTAGGGTAAAAAGGGGGAAGGTAAAATAACCTAAAAAGATGTAAAATAAAGACGTGAAAAGTGATAGAAAATTCATTTAAAAAGTGATAGTGAAGGAAGTAAAAACAAAAACTTAGACAATGGAGAAGAAAAATTTCAGAAAATCAACAAAACAATCAATAGTGTCAAAGAGATTGAAACTAGAAGTTTGATACCTAAATGAAGAAAATGGCGTTAATTTGTTAAGGAAAATTAAATGACAAAGAAGTGCAATTACAGCCGAATGTAGAAGAGAAAGACATAAAGCTTTAAAGAAAGAAACAAGTAAATGTGTAAGAGAATTAAAGAAAAAAAACAACAATAAAAACAAAAAATAAAAGACTTTTGATTTTCCGAATCAACATACTTAGAAATGACAGAACTTACAATTGAACGATTTAAAGAAATGAACCAGGGAATGTCAGTGTAGGGTTCAGATTGAATAAAAAGAAAAAAGAAAAGAAAAAAGAAAAGAAAAAAGAACAGAAAAGGAAAATGCGATTGTTTAGTTGGTTTGCTGTCGGGGAAGAAGTGCTGGGTGGCTGGAGAGCTGAGATTGATGAGAAGGCGCGGCTCTTTGTAAACGCCAGACGGGTAGAATTCGTATATAAGCTGACGAATCAAGTAACCAACGAAGCAAAGTGACAAGGGACCCTGGTCCCATCGGGATTTCCAGCAGGTGGCCATTTGTGCTACTTTGATAATTTTTACAAAAGGAGAAAAATCCCGGCCTTGTGATTTTTTAGGCCTTTCTCGGGTTAATGGCAAGCAATAAGTTTGTAGATGGGTCAAATGGGGGTGGAAAGCATACAAAAGATAAAAAAGCAAAGAACGGTTCGGTGACAGAGGCTGCATATGGGCCAAAAGTAACGGTCGGGTATTCTAAATATTTTCATGGGCAAAAGTGTTTTATTTCAAAGACAATGTTAAAAGAATCACATAAACATCAGCGAAACTATCTATCTATCTATCTATCTATCTATCTATCTATCTATCTCTATAGAGAGTGAAATAGATCTAGACGATAATGTATGAACATTGAATAAGCGTGGAAATATTAATCAAATAGAGGTTTTTCTTTATACTTTATTTCAATAATTTATTTCAAATTTGCTTATGAGAAATTGATTTCAGTTTGGCGCCAAGACAAAATAGGGTGTTAAATTTAAAGATAACGTGTCAAATAAATTTCCAGATGATTTACACTGTTAGAATGCGGAAATGGAAGAATATATATATATATATATATATATATATATATATATATATATATATATATATATATATATATATATATATATATATATATATATATATAAATGAGTATGCATATGTTGTCATTTTCTATATCAATTTTTCTATTTCCGCGTTCTAACAGTTTTCAAATTTTTTTAAATTTAAATGCGTATTTTGTCTTCAGGCCAAACTGAAACCATTTTCTCATAAGAAGATCTGGGATAAATTATTGAAAAAAAAAATATGGAGCGACCCCCCACTCTCTCTCTCTCTCTCTCTCGCTATACTGAAGAGCTGTGATATAGTGAAACAGTCTGTCAGTGGATGACCAGTAAATTACTGCATGATAGCCCGTTCAAGGCGAGCTGATTTTGTAAGTATTGTTCTCAATAGTGATAAGCAGAATATTAACACCGAAGAGAAAAATACAAAAGTCGGTGCTGCAATATGTTCTCTTGATAAGTCACCAAAGCTTCCTGGGATTAGATACCTCCACCCTATCCTATAAATCCTCGACTGACCTCATGTCGGCCATACTCTTGTGGTCATACTCTTCGTCAGAAAACCCCAGATGCTCATCAAACTAATACTGGGTAACTTGGGTTAGATAACAGGGTGTATTATACTACTAAGTTAACATATCATTGTTGAGTTACATGGAGTCCAGTAATGGGTGAAAATGACCACGAATTAGTGCAACGTTGCGGTCACTGGTCACTGACGTGTTTAGGCGGGCCAGTCGATCCAACCTGTAACACGTGAATACACCCCATTCTTTGAGAGTCTGTACCATCACCCTAAAAAAATGTAAATTTGGTGAGCATTTTTTCATGTTCCTTCACAGATTTCAGCTGCAGAAAGATAAGAGTTTCTCGATTTAAGGACCTGAAGTCGAACACTTTAAGGTAATGCCTTCGAGCAGGTATTCTTGGTACACACTGTCAATGTCCCCACAGATTCCTAAATCCGCCTTGTTCGAATTCTGATAACTCACACCCCCTTGCCATGAACAGCCGAGCCCGTGTTCAAACTGATTCACCAAATGGCAAAACAGAACTGATATTGGTCGGAGTATTCTCATGACATCAACATACGGTGGCATTACGCTTATTTACGTATTGCGAGCTGATTAATTTTGGCATTTAAGCGCTTCAAAGTGGTTCAATTACGGCTGAGTAGTGAGGTCGGTCTTCACTGGGTGCTCCACACTTTCTTGTGCCACATCTAAGCAACGCTTAGAAAATCATTTTACATCTAAGCTACATTTAGAAAATCACCATTACTTGACATGTCAGTGTATTTAACTTGTACATCGACATATTTCTAATACGTATTGATGGCAAATCAGAAAGAAAATGTATATATCTATTACACAAGACAGTTGAGGAAATCAAAAGGACTGTCAATTGTAAGATAGAATGCATGGTTGTTAGCAAAAGAGAAAACTAGTTACTTAACGGGAACACAAATTTTCGTGCATGTTGCGGAAATTTAATTCACTTCTGTCTTCCACATAGACTTATTTCCTTTTTGATATAGTTGGGAAATTTTAGATGCATTTTGTGTTTTTTAAGGAAAAAGTCCTGAGGTAAATATTGTGAATAGCGGTTTTCATCAGAGGATATACATTTGCAAATCATTATACTTCAAAATTATTGAATTATACATGAATTATAGTTTCTTGGACGTTATTTAATCTTACGTAAAGCATTTTATTGTAAATATTTAATTGATATACAAAAACAATTAAGCTAAAAACAACTATGTCACTAGCACTAATTCACATGTACGTAGGATTTTAATCCCGCTAATGTAATTACGTATGTGACATGAATAACAGTTTATTAACATTTAGAAAAAAAAACTTTATATATATTTTAAAATCGCATTAAATATTTAATCAAAATAATTTTACCAGATATTGGCTGATCAGTTCTAAAGTGGTATGAGTTCATAAATTCAGTTTAAAGTGTGCCAGATTTTTTACGTAATTAAACTAGGATCCCCCCATCGCCTCACTGACAAAAACAGGTCCAAACAAAAAGCCGGACATATAAATCAATCCGTGAAAAAGAACTTCGAAATCAACCGCTTCATGACGATCTGTTTCTTTTAAAATTAACTAGGTACCCACACTATTTCGGCATAAATTTTCGATACCTTAAGTTTAAAATGAATTTTTAAAAATGAAAAAAAAAACATTGAAGATTTCATTTTAGCTTTAATTGATAGCTAAATGATTAAATGTATTATTTCCAGTAAGTAAAATATTCTGGTGTATTTCAAATAGAAATTATATAGATTGGAAAATCAAATTTAATTTCGATTTCTTAAAATTTTCTTAAAAGCGGCCATGTTCTTAATTTTAAGAAATTTGTAAACAAAAAAAAATATCGATTTTAAAATTCTTTCAAAACAAATATACATTTTTGATACGTTTTTTGATTAAAATTAGAAAATTTAAAGTTAAATTAATCTGATTTGAAATAAATATTACTTACTTATAGCATAAAGAAGTAATATACAACCATTTATTTAATGACTGGTCCTGCTTATCATAGCTTATCGGAGGCGATAATCGATGGCAAATGAGTGACAAAGCGATGACAGCTAGTATGGCTGGCTAGAATTGATACAAAATTTAAGAAATCTAAGTGAACGTATTTTTTTTGTTTTTAACTACGTAGTAATTTTTACAAATGAACATATTTTCCGCAATTATCTAACAACTGATTGACTTTTACTTTCAAAGATTAGTTATGCAAAAATAAAAAAAAATTAAATACTATAAAATTTTCTTAAATTAAATTTCTCTGTAAAGAGACAAAACTCTTAGATCCCGTGACATTTACATAATAATATCATGTTTAGACTTTCATAAATGAAAATAGGGAACAAATTAAGTAAAATAAATAAATAAAAGTTATTTTAAAAATAGAATAGTGGAACTACATTTATTAATCTTTACAATTTTGGATTCGTAAATTTCGTTTTCACTTAATTACTATATCATATCCAGAAAATAGCCCAATACAGAGTTTTACACGGTTTTAAACTATTATAAATTATTATAATTAAAATCTAAAAAAAAATGAAAAAATTCTTGTAAAAATTCATTATTCATCGGAAAATTTTTATTTCTTCAGACAATAATGTCATTAAAATGGGTCAGTTATTTGATTTTTACAAGAATTTCCAAATCAACGTTTTCAATGGAAAAAAATGCGCAAAACAGCCACTGTTATTATTATGCCACCGCGATTACGTAAACAAAACAAGATTTTAACTCAAATTTCGAACCTTTTAGAAAGGATTAAAAAATTTCAAAAATAATTAAAAAATACTTTAGTCTTTCATTTTAATAATACCATAAATATTTTGACGCTAATACTTTATTTTTTTTTATTAAGTTTGTGGCCTTTTTCATTACGGTATGTTGTTTTCCCGCGAAAAGTGTAGGTACCTAAAATTAACAATTTCAAATAAAAAAAAAACAAGCGTAAAATCCATTTTTTATTTGCTGATGATATTCATTGGCTTGACAAAATAGGGGGCAAATCCGGGCCTGTGAGACATTCAAGAAGAAATAAGAAAATCTCAATCTCTGACCGTGTCATGGTTCGGCCAAGGGTCGTACATATTTAAAGAACATCGGTCTCCAGTTATTTAAAAAAAAAAAATAAAAAAATAAAATGACGAATATTTGGGCCAAAATGCGGTGGAAAGGAAACTGCCTAAGGAACAACAGGATATGAAAGGAAGTGGCTGGGTCGTAAAGGTGCAGGGAAGGAGAATGAAGGTAAGCCGTTAATTGGGGCAAGTGAAAGAAAGGGTGGCGGAAAAAGTAGAGAAGGATAAACTGGTTAGAAAGTGAGATAGAGAAAAAGTGATGGGATGTAGGTGGGGAAATCAAGAATTTGTGTTGGGGAGAAAAAGTTGTCTCTGACGATAGGCAGGTATGTAGAAAATGTTAAGGAAGAGACTGATTTTTATTTTAGTCTTAGTCATAAAAACCGAAAGGAAGTATGATAGCTTTAAGAAAAAAACAACGGAAAGATAGAAATTGCCACCAACAAACACAAACAAACTGAGGTCGTGATGAATAGTATGGTATAGGTTAGAATACAGATTCACAAATAAATGGATGTCAACTTTGTGAAGAAAACATCTGAAATTAATGGAATGACTCGTAGTCTGTCCAAAATACTAACCCATAGGTAACGCTATAATTTGAGCTAAAATTAAAATACAAAGAAGAATCTGCAATGTTATTGATCCTGACCTGGCATCTTTGCTTCAGCCACTTTCCCACCGCTGTTACGTAGCTTCCCTCTGCCTTTTCTAGAAATAGTTACATGGTAATTGTTCTGATGAAATTTCCTCTCTGATACCTAGACTTGAATTTAACCGCAGTATTATATTGGCGGTAAGGTCTACTCATTTTACAGTTGAAATGGCTAGAAGTTCTGTGCTAATAGTTTCTTTTCTAACATTTTAGGCTTGCCTGTCGTCCAGTTCACACTCCTTCCTGGTCTTTTGATCTGAAGTAGAGGTTTATCCCTTGTTTCCTGTTTAGAATTTGGTTTCCATTTCCTTCTAAAGTTTACTTCAACTCTATATTTCTAAATATAGAGTTGAATAAATCCCCTGATATATAAACCGCCTGAACTCTGTAAATTTTATTCGCTAATTAACACTTGACCTCTTCAAATCTAGGATTAGCTGTCGTATTTCCTGCATAGCCTCAAGAACATCACGCCTTCCCTTTCTACGCTAATACAGCTCCACACAGTAACCCTATACCTTGAGTGGCTCTCGGGCCCTGTATTAGGAAAACATTAATAAAAAAAAACTTCTCGCTTCTTTTCGGCTGCTTACATGCCAGTCAACTTTGATCTTCAAAAAATTAAATGCAATCTTCTGTCTTATTAATTGCTCTTCTGTTTTTGTTGCTTCTCCTCAACAGTAGTTTCTCTACTGCAATCTCTTGCATCTTAGGGGCTTTATTGCTTGAGGTGAAATGATTTAAAAAAATAAAATATATTTTTTAGACTTTGGAAAACATTCTCACATTCATTCATTAAAGATGAAAAGGCTAAAGAACAAATTTAAAAATCTCGTAAAAATCAAATAATTATTCTGGAGATATTTCAAAGTAAATTAATAAATTTAAAGTTTAATTAATTGGATTTTGTAACTAATACTTTTTTTTGTTTAATTTACGCATGGTAGCTTGTGATGTCACAGGTCATCAACAGTAGTATTCTACTGCTAAAAAAATAAAGAAATACATAACACTAGTGATGCGGTAATCAAGAAATTAGCATTGCTTATTTTTAAATATAAATTATCTTACAAAAGCATTAGTTCAAGAATATATTTGTTATTTATTCTATACGCTTTTATGAAACCTTGCAGATTGAATTTTATATTTTATCCTACATTAGAAGTAGAAAAAGTAATGAATTAAAAAGTTAAATGATATAATACATTTCTTTTATTTATATTATTTTCTTAACTGTTTGATGTCATAAAATATTCAATTGCACCTTATGAGGTCTTTACAATTATTCTGATTTTAAAATTTATTAAACTAAAGCGAGGGAAAAGAAGAGGGGAAAACTGATAAAACTCGACATTAAGATATTAATCTCCCAAGCGGGAGGTTATTCAGAATTTTCCTATTCTAAATTAATTAAACGTTATTTTTTTTTAGTGGTAGTAAAATCTGTCGGATTAATAAATAAAAATCTATTCTTTAGAAATGTTTTTGTTTGCGTAAGGATAGGAAACTTAGCAGATATGTATATTTCGAAAGTTTAAGAAAGATTTGAGTTTATAATACTAAGTTTACTAGATCATCGACGCACTTCGTTGGCGAGAGTCCGAAAGCATGTCGGATACTACGACGGTTTCATCTACACAGATTCGAATCCTGCCAGATAGAGCTTATTTTTCTTTTTTTAAGATAAATGTACTGTTTAATAAATAAACGGAGCGTCTACTCAAATATGGCTATCAACAAAAAATAAAGTTTAAGTTGCAAATCATTCATATATATATATATATATATATATATATATATATATATATATAGGTGTGTGTGTGTGTGTGTGTGTGTTCAGGATTATATTTAGATTACATTGCATATATATGTCAATATATGTGCATGTATAAACGTATAGATTTATGCATACATTTATGAAAAAATATATATTGCACATAGACATTTGTAGTTTAAAATATTGAGTTAAACATAGACACATATATGCGCAGAGAGATCGATATAAACAAAATAATATAGACTGATTGACAAATAGATAGATGAGTCGGCAAGATACATTCGTAATTGATATTCGATCAAAGAAAAAAGGAATGTATGAGATATCCAGGGTTCGTTTCCCTTTTAAATGAATATACCTTTCTATTTTGTTTTAATTACCAAGTTTCTCTGATTGTTCTATTGGAGAACAAAATGGCTAGACAATGACTTCGAAGTTTGTGTCTATATGTGCGTTTAATCAAGTGCACTATATCAGGGGTAGATCCTATATAGATATAAAAGTGGACACTAAGGTGAACACCAAGTTGAGTCATGTTGACAGTTGCTTCTCGATGTTGACCTCAGTCTTCATTATATATATATATATATATATATATATATATATATATATATATATATATATATATATATATATATATATATATATATATATATATATATAATTCTTAAGCGATGTTTGGAATAAACTGTCATCCAACAGTTAAGGTTTAATATTGAATTTAAACATGAATACGGGTGACCAGTTTCGAAACTTAGTAATTTATGTGTCGCGATGGAATCATATTTTTTAGAAAATATAATTAAAATATATATATATATATATATATATATATATATATAATCCTTGGAATTGTATATATATGTACACACACTACGAATATATATATATATATATATATATATATATATATATATATATATATATATATATATATATTTGCATAGATGAGTACAGGTTGTAATTATGCGTAATTCCGAACTGAAAGCAGCAGGCCACCTTCCGGGAAGGAAACGGAAGTGACGTTGGTGATATTATTGGCATCATCTTGTAGCGGGAAATCATAGGACAATAATAATCAATTAAATGTTCGAGAAGTATTAGACAAATGACTGATGACGAGGTTATGAATTGAAGCGTATCGTCATTTTTTTCTTTTTTTTTCTTCGACCACGATGTGGGTGAATAGTGTCGATATATCAGTCTGAAATGAAGCACTGTCCATAAATCTAATTAACATCTTCATTGCCACCATGTTTACTCTCATCACTAACACTTGAAAAATTCTTTATATTTTTTCATTTTGACCAAACGTTTTGATCAGTTAGATTTCCATTCTTCATCAAGTTTATTGTTATATAAACAAAAAACCCTTATTTCTGAATTTATGGGATGTGGCGTTATAATTAATTACATTATTTGCACTCGGACTATTGTCCCTATCTTTGTTGTTGTTATCACAATGTTTCGTCTTTTGGGTCCTCCAGCTATCATCAAGTGCATGTCAATCCGAGTAAGCTTCAGGGAATGTCGAAGTGAATCCTTTATTTAATCTACGGGCGTAGATTGTTTTTGTTCTATACTCCATGTTCAGGGATATCTTGGTCTAGTTCTTATTTGTTACTGCTCAGTTATTGCTCGCCACGTTTCCACTGAGTCCAAGTAAACAATGCCTGGCACAAGGACATAACTCAATATTGCTACGTCACCAAACAAGATATTTTATATTCTTTCCCTACGTTAAATGAAAGTGGAATATTTCTTTTTATATTAACTAAACATATTTTAAATGAGAGTAATAGGGATAAGAAGAACCAAACAAGGTGGGCTTACATTTCTGGTAAATCAACTTCCCAAATTCAGGATTAAAGTTGGGCTCGAACACTGACCTCTGGCATCGAAACGTAAATATATACGTCTCAAAGCAAGCCCCCAAATTACTTGCCTTTCTTTTAATATCCACGCTGACATTCATGTTTTTTAATCCTTCCATCTCTCAGCAGTCATAAAGCTGCTCCAATGGTATCTGTCATCAAGTGAAATTAGACACTATCCAATGACAAGTCTGTCTTTTTGTTGTTGTTTTTTTACTTCTATGAACATAAACCTATTTAAAAGTCGTCAACAGAAAGTGACCAGTAACAGAAGAAAATTGAACTCTCGAAGTTGAGGTTTTCTACAATGAGGTTTGGAAGAGATTATCAGCAGATTTTCTATCTTAGTAACCTTAACCATTGACCTTTTTTTCTGAATAGGTTCCAGGAATTTCATTTGTAATTGGTCATATAGGTTCTTTAAAAAAAATAAAATTAGTAAACAAAAGCACATAGGTCTCTTTATTATGTTTTATTTTATTTGTGTTATTTCCTGATCACGAACAATGTACTTTTCGTGATTGTTAATCTATAGCAGATAACGTGCTTAGAATTATGAAAATAATTTTTACGCCAAAAATACGTTATTACTGATGAACCTCTTTAGATAAGATAATTTTTATTATTGAAAAATAATAAATATAATTATTTTAACAGGTTATGATGAAGGGAATTTAATAAACTTGAAACTAGGATAGTGTTAGTTATGGTGTAAAACCATAGAAAGATAACACGGGACCCGGATATAAGGTTAAATAGTATATTCTCGGAACCGTAGTACAAAGGTAAATGTGGACAGGAGAGTACTTTCTCTCACTGGTGTCCCGACTCACTCATTCTGTGGCTACTTCTCGGTGACACTCACTTGGTGACTGAATATTTAGCAACCCTGCCACACGGGTCGATGTGACACAAGGCCAGTTTAAAGTGGGCTTACCGAGTCCGTGGACTCGACCAAAAATATGCCCATTTAGAACCCGTATAAACGGGTTCAGGGACTGTATACCTTCCCGGACGGCACTTTGCCCTGCGGCAAAGCCCCGTCCGAGTCCCTCCCCGCCGAGACGAGGAGTTCGACAGCAAAGAACAGTTTATACAACCATTCCAGTCACGGGGTGACTGAATATTTAGCAACCCCCCCACACGGGTCGAATGTGGCACAAGGCCGGTTTAATGTGGGCTTACCGAGCCCGTTGGCTCGGCCAAAAATATGCCCATTAGAACCCGTATACACGGGTTCAGGGACTGTCTACCTCCCCGGACGAAACTTTGCCCTGCGGCAAAGCCCCGTCCGAGTCCCTCCCCGCCGAGACGGAGAGTTCGACAGCAAAGAACAGTTTATACAACTGTTCCAGTCACGGGGTGACTGGATATTTAGCAACCCTCCCACATGGGTCGATGTGGCACAAGGCCGGTTTAATGTGGGCTTACCGAGCCCGCAGGCTCGGGCAAAAATATGCCCACTTAGAACCCGTATAAACGGGTTCAGGGACTGTCTACCTCCCCAGACGGCACTTTGCCCTGCGGCAAAGCCCCGTCCGAGTCCCTCCCCGCCGAGACGGAGAGTTCGACAGCAAAGAACAGTCTTAACAACTGTCCCAGTCACGGGGTGACTGGATATTTAGCAACCCTCCCACACGGGTCGAATGTGGCACAAGGCCGGTTTAATGTGGGCTTACCGAGCCCGTAAGCTCGGCCAAAAATATGCCTATTAGAACCCGTATGCACGGGTTCAGGGACTGTCTACCTCCCCGGACGACACTTTGCCCTGCGGCAAAGCCCCGTCCGAGTCCCTCCCCGCCGAGACGGAGAGTTCGACAGCAAAGAACAGTTTATACAACTGTTCCAGTCACGGGGTGACTGACCTTACTCAGAGTTGGTAGCCATATTATATAGGCGTGGAAGAGTTCATTTGTAGGTAGGTCCCCACAATAGATGGTTTGAATTGCTGGTCTTCACAAACTGAAATGTTATCGTATTCCCGGACGAATTCTTAATTGATTCAATCTTTCTTATCAAATTGTGAAATTAAATTTGTCTTCAATTGTCACTTGTTTAGATCCTTTTGCATTAATGCAAGTGTTCCCCAAAGCCCTATCCTTGGACCTACGTTGTTCCTAATTCACATAAATGACATCCCCGCTGTCTTCAATGCTCAATTCGGTATCTATGCCGATGATACAACTATTTACTCCTGTCTTAATACTAAATCTGATCGCTTCGATTAGGTCAAATTAGCAGCTAATCTAAAAATGACCTATAATCTATTCTTACATGGATCAAGGGTGCCTCGAAAATGAAACTGTTCTTATTTAATTGTCTGAAGGAGAACTTTTTAGCTTCCATCAGAATGACTGATGGAAGGTAAACATCCAGGAAAGTGACTCATTGCGCCTTCGCGGCCTAATGTTTTCCACTGACATATTGTAGAAAGAGTATACTGAATAAATTGCTAAATCTCTGGGGCTAAGAAAGTTGGTTTACTATGTGGTGCTAGACAATTTTTATCGCCAGAATTTATCTGACATATTTATAAGTCTACCATACGTACTTATTTTGAATATTGCTGACACATATTTAGAGATCCTTGATAAAATCCAGCGAAGAATCTACAATATTAGTGGTCCTGATCTGGCATCTCGGGTTCAGTTCTATTTCTCACCGCCGTGGTGTAGCTACGCTGTGTCTTTTGTTTAACTACTTTCATGGTAATTGTTCTGATGAACTTTCCTCTATAGTTACTAGACTTTATGAATTTAAGCGCAGTACTAGATTGGCAACAAGGTCTGATCATTTTACATTTGCATTAAGTAACCGTAAGTTCTTTGCTAATATTTACTTCTATCGCATCTCATTTGAGGAACTCTCACTCGGCTTCTTGCTTTCCAATCAACTTTGATATTAAAAAATTTACATGTTTACGTTATCGTTTATTTTCTTAATTATTTCTTTATTGTTTCCTCTCGTTAATATTATATTTTTCTCATACTCTGATACTCAGTAACACCCTGTGTCTAAGTGCAGTTTATTGACTTGCTTGGGTTGAAATTATTAACATATATACAGTGGGGTTGAGTAAGTGATGGTACACATGAAAATAGTTCATATTTTTATTTGTAACATATTAAATTAACAAAACGGGAATATATCTACTGTATCAGATTGCATACTAAAATGTATGCATATAAAACTAAATAATATTCCATGGTTAAAAAATAGAGCAATATTTATATTTTTAGGGTTAAAAAAAATGATCGTACAGCAGAACAAAAGCATGTTTTCTACATTTAATATTTTGTACCAAAGCCTTTATTAAGTTTAGCAGCAACCAATCTCTTTCTGTGGTCATTAATTAACGATTCGCATACTTTAGTAGGTATTTTGTCCCATTCTTCCCGAGTAATTGTCTTCAGGTTTTTGACTGGGCCATTGTAAGATGTTAACTTTGTAATAACAAGCCAATTCTTCGTACTCTTAGCAGTAAGCTTGGGATCATTGTCCTGTTGGAAGATCCAATAAGGAGGAAGCCCAAGATCCTCTACAGAAAGCGATAGATTTTCGCTTAGGATTTGTTGATATTTTTCTGCATTCATTCTACCGTCTATAATTGCTAGTTTGCCAACACATCGCATCGAAAAGCAGCCCCAAACCATTATACTACTCCCACCAAATGTGACAGTTGGTATGGTGTTCTTGGGTGC
The DNA here is from genome assembly GCA_964036315.1 of Acanthosepion esculentum. Classification (NCBI taxonomy): domain Eukaryota; kingdom Metazoa; phylum Mollusca; class Cephalopoda; order Sepiida; family Sepiidae; genus Acanthosepion; species Acanthosepion esculentum. The sequence goes on along the minus strand of OZ038499.1, from coordinate 71,780,620 downwards.
GTATGCTTCGCCGTCTTTCCTCTATACATGATTCAGGACCGAACAACTCAATTTTACTCTCCTCTGTCGAAAGAACTCTTTCCCAATAAGAATTTTCCTTATCTTTATGCTTTGTCGCAAATTTCAACCTGGCATCTCTATGCCGTTTCAGAAGGTGTCTTTCTTGGGGAGCGTAGTTCATTACTAATCGTTTGCTTAGTTACGTTAACTCCTGACAAACTTAGAATATTCTGTAGGTCTTGTCTGATGGCCATTGAGTTATTTTAAACCTGTCGCATCAACTTTCTTCATAATCTGGGAGAGATCTTCCTGGGAGCATCGGGTCTGCCTTTGTTCTCAACAGTATTACGTCTTTTAAATTTTGCAATAAATGAACCAATTGTTGAAAAAGGTATGTTCATGTCACTGGAGATGTTTCTGTAACTTTTTCCATTATTCCATGGCTTCATTTCCTTACGTCTAGCCATTATTAGAACCGTTATCAGTGAATAGGGACTGTAGAATAATCCAATTTTGAACGGAATGTTGCAATAGAGTTACTGAGAATATTCTAGAACAGTTTAGAATCTTCTACTTTGAAGTACAACCAAAATCTACCGTATTATAATGCAAAAATTTATACTGTACGAACACTTTTTCCACTATTCGAAATATAAAAATTTGCATAACTATCGCTTATCGATGAATTTCAAATTTAAAATTGCAGATCCTGATTTTATGCCACAAGATACATATATAACATTGTTATTCGAAGTTTCATTCGCTATAAGTGAGAAAAACAAGCATTTGTTCGCTGTACGGTCACTTATTCAACTCCACTGTGTGTGTGTATATATATATATATATATATATATATATATATATATATATATATATATATATATATATATATATATATATATATATATATATATATATGTTGAACAACATAGAAATATTATGTCTATTTTTATTTTAATCTTCTCAAATTTGCGTATATGTCGGTATAAAATTGATGGAGAAATACAGCGTGACTGTTTTTATTTCTTTATTTTCCCAAGTACTTTTAATTACATCCAAAATCATCTTCAGGGGTGAATTGTTAAGGTAAACAGTTAATGTAAGTTATGAATACACGTGAGAATGAACGCTGATAAATTCTAAATATTTACTGCTATTTAAGGAAGGTAATTTATGTAATTTAAAAAAAAAGGTATAACTACGTGTTTTAAAATATTGTTTTTAATTGTAGTTTTAACAATTACCCTTTAAATATTTTGAGATGTCGCAGTTTTAGAACTTTATTGCTATACTCATAATTGGTTTTATTTATTTGGGGCTGGAATTCTTTTTAATATAAATGCCTTCCAGAATTTGAAGTTTTTGTTTTATTTTCGTGGTGGAGTATATTAATATTTATCTAAATCTCGAATGTGTACAGAGATATCCCTTTAAATGCTTTGAGATTGAACTCATTCATATGAAATGTATGTCTCCTTGACAACGTTGTAGTCGTAAAGCCAACAAATATATATTTACATTTTTGTCAGAGATACAATCTCCCAAAGGACATTTAAATTGATATACGATTTTGGTCTTTTGTAAAACGCTAGTTGACTGAGAAGAGTTATTCTGCATGATTAAGTTGGTTGTATTAAATTTAATGTAGTATATAATTAGTTTTATTTTTTACTGGTATCAGTGGGGAATATATTAGTACTTATGAGTTATTTTAGGATTTTTCATCTTGTTTGTATGTTTAGAAGTATTTCAGGTCTATTATGTCCTTTTTGATTTATGTTAATATTTCTAATAGCTCGTCTAATTTGTTCATCTACAATGTAATTAGGAAAATCATTATTAATAATAGTTTGTTTGATTTTTTTAAAATTCAGTGTAGAAAATCTTTTTAGTTGAAGAATTAGCTTTTGTACGGTTTATTAAATTTCGTATAATAGCTATTTTTAATAGCTAGGACATTCAATGTTTTAGGTGAGCGTGCACGTGTTTATGCTAGTTGGTTTTTATATGGGGAGGTAGTAAATGTATTATTATTAGTGACTATCAATATATCAAGAAAATGAATTTTATTTATATTGTTGAGTTCACATGTAAACTTAAGGACGGAGTGTTTTAGGATTTTTTTTTGTAGTTCATGTATTTCACCTATGTTTTTGACTAAGATGAGAATACCATCTCATATTGTAGGTAGATTTGAGGGGTTTTAGTAGCATTAAATATCTTATTTTCAAGAATAGCTATGTAGTATTTACTAAATATTGGCCGCAGAACTGAACCAATGGTCATAGAAGGGAACCTCAGTGTTGCAATCAAAAGTAGTTTCCATAATAGATCAGGTCTAATTTTTAATGGAGGGAGAGGTGGGTTGTTGTAAATATTCTTTATAATTATATCAATCTTTTATCTGACTGGAACATTGTAAATAAACCTTCAACATGAAGTGAGGCCATGGCTACATTATTAGGTTTTAGTGTTTTTAAGATTTGGAGTAGTTTGTGAGTTGATTTAATGCGGTACTTATTAGGTATATATGGTGTAATTTGGTGGTTAATTATTTTGGTTAATTGATAAACCAGAGTAAGAATTTGGGATATGATAGGACGGAGAGGGAAGTTAGGTTTATGTATTTTTATAGTTTCATACATATATCCTGGTTTGTAGTCAACAATTATTTTGGCAAGTTTTAGGTTGTCTCATGTGTGGTTGGCATTGATCAGGTTGTTGACAGGATTTTGTTGACTTTTTAAAATTTGGTGTGATCATCGAGTATTTGTTATATTTTTGAATTATAATTAGATTTATTTAAAACAACAAAAATATTGGTTTTATCTGCTTTTTTACAATTATATTAGCGTGATTTCAGCTCATTAGCATCGATTTTTAATTGTTTTGATAGCTTGAACGATTTTATCTTTTAACATGTCTGTCTTTTATTGCTTCAGCTTTGAGCAGGTCCCGAATTTCTGTTTTTGTTTTTATTAGTTGTTGTTTTTAAGTTTTTGTATGTATTGATATAACATTTCTATTTCAGAAATATTAATCGACAATACAAATATACTCCAGCATGAAAATAATAAAAAAATACTTCAAATTCTAGAAACCGTTTATATAAAAAAATTCCGGCTCAAAACGAATAAAATCAATTATAAGTATAGCAACAAAGTTCTAAAATGTTAACAGCGACGTCTCAAAATATCTAAATGGTAATTTTTGAAATCTACAATTAAAAACAATATTTTAAAACACGTAATTACAATTTTTCATAAGAATTTACATAAATTAAGTTATACCCCTTAAATTGCAGTAAAGTTTTCGAATTTAGCAGCGTTCATGCTCACATAGTCATAACTTACACTAATTCTTTGTCTTAGCAGTTCACCTCTGAAGATGTGCACGACGCTAAATATTCCCCTATATTTTTTTATTTGAAAATGATTACGCTGAATAAATAAATAAATATCTACCTACAATTTTACTTTAATATTAATTTCATTTTTTATATCAAAATCTTTATATTTTTGTTTTGAAATGATTGTCATTCAGTCAGACGAAAGTTTGTTGTTTGCTTATTCACCGTCGAAAAGTAGATAAATCAATGACAAAAGAAACACAAATAAAGAGGCAAATGGTGTGTCTACAAACGGTTTTCCATTGAAGAAATTCAATAAGGCATTTAAGAAAATTACTACTTAGGGTGTTCTTATTCGGTTCTGAAAAAGTTTCATTAAAATCAGTAACTTCTTTACTGTGAGACTCTTTTCGCCTCACCTTCGCGTAGTGACTTTATAATTGGCACGGCGGTTAGTTATTTGTCTTAGTTCATTCTTTTCTTATAATTCTATTTTATATTTCTTTAGTAATTCAAGGAGTTCAGGTCACATCGGTCAGCCTTCTGGTAGATTAGACGGGAGAAGTTTCGAAGGCTACCAGAGATGTTTTTATAGGAGAAGGAAAAATGACATCGTGGCGGCAGATTTAGTAGTTTAACAGCAAAGAGACTGGATTCTGCAAACAGAGTTCAGAACCCGGCTAGGACAGTTTACGATCACTTCGCACTGATGCCTTTGAAAAATACATGATTTCACTGTTTCATTTTACTTAGATAGAAGATTAGTGCCTACATGTAAGCCACGTTGCTCTGAAAGATGCCATGAAGATGTTTATTGAGTATGTCTCCCTGACCATCTAATACGTCATGGTAAAAGTCCACACATGCGAGCAACTCTCAGAACATATGCTAGATTAAATAATTAAATTCCATCACCGCCGATCAGACCCACCAGTCGCGATGAACGGATGTCCCCTTGAGAAGGCCCCGTGCCTCGAAACGATATACTCACAGCCGACCTCAAGTGGTATTCCTATATACGATTCATCGTTAAAGATGTAGGTAAAATGGTCGGCTCCCTGTACCGTTCTAGTAAGCACCTGACTCCTGATGCTATCCTCTACTTTTAGCCAGATCAGGCCAAAAATAGAGTACTGTTGCCATATTTGGACAGGAGCTCGACGACATCACTTTTTTTATAGAGTACGAAAGCGTCTTCGAGCCCTTGTGGGAGAAGAATTATTTTCCACGCTTCAACCTCTTTCTTACAGGCAGGATGTGGCCAGACTTTCACTGCTCTATTGCTACTACCTTGAACAGTGCTCGGACGAACTGCATCCCCTGGTTCCACCAGATCATATCTTTACAGCTAGGACCGGCCATGCCACTTACATAGTAGCAAACTACTTACATTCCCACCGTATTCCAACAGCTTCTTCCCGCTAACCACTTCCCTATAACAGACTCCCTAGAGGATGTTTCCTCGATCACTACAATTTTAAGTTCAAGTCTAGTGTCAAACGTTATCTTTCAATCCTATCCATATAAATTTCCCCTTATCATAATTCTCTACCTCGAGTAGACCCGGGCCATGTATAGGGTGAAACGTACTGTAAAAAAATGCATATTTACAGTCACTTAAATTTTGAAGATTCATTATTAATAACTGTTCTTAAACAACGTATTTAAATCTAATTTGTTTCTATCAAATTATCTCCTTACGAACATGAAGCGCCTGTGTAAGTAGAAAATGCATAAGATTAACGTTTGCGATTGAATTTTCTTTAGATGAAAATGTCCTTGAACAAAACAAATCACGGTATGTTTGGGTGGCTTGACAAATGGAGATTCAATCTCTTACCTAAATATGTCTAGTGGTTGAAGAGATAACAAATTTGATTTCGGCATCAACAGATGGAGTCCAAATCCCCTTCAAATCCAGAATTCTGAGAGACAACTTTCGAGAAAAGTTGGTACTACATACAGACATTGCATATATTACAAAGCAAACAGTAAATATTTCTATCTATCTATCTATCTATCTATCTATCTATCTATCTATCTATCTATCTATCTATCTATCTATCTCTAATTCTATATCACTATCGATATATCTTTATCTATATCTCTCTATATCTATATGTCTTTATATCTCTATATAGCTATCTCTCTCGCTCTTTATATCTCTATATAACTCTCTCTCTCTCTCTATATATATATAGATATATATATATATATATAGAGAGAGAGAGATACAGACAGAAAAAGATATAGAGATAGAAATTGATATATATATATATATATATATATATATATATATATAGAGAGAGAGAGAGAGAGAGAGATTGAAATATATATATAGAGAGAGAGATTGAAATATGTATAGAGAGAGATTGAAATATATATATATATATATATATATATATATTTCAATCTCAATATATTTTTCTGTCTGTATCTCTCTATCTCTCTGTGTATGTATCTATCCATCTGTCTGTTTGTATTTGTCTCTCTTTATCTATCTCTATGTGTCTGTCTCTATCTATGTATCTCTATATATATCTTAGGTCTGTTACATAGATATTAGATTTTATTAGGCATGTTAATATTTTTAAAATAAAATTTATTTTAATCAATCAATGCTAGTAAAAATTTAAGAAAATATTTCTACTTGTATGAGTAATATATCTTGTAAGTTTTAAATTATAACAGCTGTCATTATTAAAATATTGATAAATTATTTTGGGGTGTCAAAGCAGGTTTAGCATAAGTTTTATTTACAAATAAATTAAGCTTTTGTAATTAAAATAAAAGGTGCCTACATGACTTATAAGTCGTCTTTTATTTAAATCGCAAACGATTTATCATTAAACCAAGTCTCGTCTATTTTTACTCTATATTGCCAGGGTCCAATATTATGAATTCAAAAGACAAAAAACAAAAAAAAACAAAAACAAAATACCCCAAAGAAACAAAACAAAACATATACAACAGCACATATACCTAAATGCATTATTTTATATATTACCTTTTTGAAATTCAATAAACTTCATCAGGATTTCATCCATTGATTTGACTCACTTTTCTTTTTTATCGATTTTAACACTATTTACATCTGTTTTATTTTTTAATGGTTTCCCAAACATCTTTCCTAGAATATTACTATCCATTCACATGTACGCCATTTTAAAAGATGAAGCATAATATTTCTATTGAATTATTGATGCATTTCGATGATGAAAAAGCCATAGTGAATGACTAAAATGCTTATGTATGAAAATGGACGATGAGAGTTAAATTATATACAAGTCATCTAGGTTTCTACAAGTTGCATAAGTCAGGCAGATCATGTAACAAAATATTTTGACCCGCTTATTATGATATCTCATGTTTCGTGGGACAGAGCTCGATCAAAAAGAGATTCTATAAAATTTCTGATCATTTGGTTAGATATTTGAAAGTCGGTTGGACTGAGAACTTTTCACTACCTTCTCGTATTTTAAGTACAAGATCAGTACAAATATTTACAAGTTGGAAATATTGAAAGAGTTTGATCAAATTTTGACCAAATTAAATTCAATTCCGGTGCAAGATTTACGCTTGTATTATCAAACAAAATTATATTGATAAATAAGTCTATTCAAAATTCTGAATATGTTTACATACATTGGGAGTCTACAAAAGAATTTAATTGGAAACTTCGAAATTTTGTAAATATAATTTTCGTAAAAGAACATTTGAAAATATAAATTCGTCATATGACTTAGATCTAGATATTTAAAAGGTTTAGGTATATATGTCGAAAAATTATATATAGCAAATGAAGCTAAGAGGATTATGTTGCGCCAGTTTCTATTTGCGAATCGTTATTCTGTCTTGCGAATAATCATTTAAATTACTGGTTTTTACCGAGTTGCAAACACCGATAGAATATATGAATTAACCACAGACAAGAGAATAACTTAACTCCTGATTTCAGGACTTTCTTAGAAATTAATCACGTTTTTGTTTGCGTTTTTTCTCGTCGTAATCATCTGCCAAGTATTTTGTTTTTTGAAATGTATGCTTAGGAATCAGCACTCCTCTATTCTCGTCAGTGTAAGTCAATCGCGCGAGATTATGGCTTCACTGGACAGCTATCAGCACACAGTGGTTCGGTACACATACATACATACAAACACTCACCCACCCCCACATAAACACACACACACACACACACACACACACACACACACACACACACACACACACACACACACATATATATATATATATATATATATATATATATAAATTATATATATATGCGTCTACTATAATTGCTAGAAGGTAATATGCACTTTAAAAAAAGAAATCCGAGTATTAAATTGCGTCCAGTATACTTATATTACATATAGGAAATTGAGGAGGGAAAGAGGTTGCAATGGTTAGGCTGAGTAACAGTTCAAAAATACATTTATACCACGTGAAATTTGATCCACTCATGTAGAGCACTAGTTAAAAAGCAAAACCCACAGACCATTGCTTGTGACCTCGATTCTTACTGGGTCCCATATATTTAGAACCTTGTGCCAGCACGATTATTGAAAAGAACTGTTTGATAGAACTGAGATGAAGGTGAAAGTTTAGATAATGACATTTTGATGGTAAGAGTTACTCTTAGAATTGGCGGGAACGAAGCGAGCACCGTTTTCTACTAGTCTCCCATACGCTTTACCTGGGCTACGCCAACGTAACCCGACTCTCGTGCTTTCTCTGCATGACGCTCTAAACCCAGATCAGTGCTTACACACCCGACCACTGGACCATGCTTAGGGATATCAAAATCATGGATTTCATCATTAGAAAATGAATAAGTGAAACTGAAATAAAATATGAGTAGAAATATCTTGTAAGTTATTTTCATCTTTCCATCCACATCCCAACTTATCTACCTACTTCAGATAGTAGTTTCCTTCTTGTGTTCAGTATCAGTCTTTCTACAATATACCTGGGTATTTATAAAACTTTTAATGACTACGTGATAAAAATAAATATAAACAAACCGAACAACAAAAAATAAGTAAAGAATAAACACTCCTAATTTTACTGGCGAGTATTTCTTTCATCTTAATTTCGCTGTTTTTTGGTGCAACACACTGGCATTCTCCGACTTTTAGTATGCAAAACGGATCGGAAATAAAGAATAAACATATATAGGTACATCAATCCGAAGTTTAAAATATATATTTTGCACAAAAATATTTTTCGCCTATTTCAATCCTAAGCGGTTTCTAATTATTATAAAAGTTATACCTAATGTGTATACGTGTTTGAGTAGACATCCATGTTACTTTGGTTTTTACAATTAAATTAATATATACTGGTCGAGATATGTGTCTCCGGACAGAAATTGAACCCGATCTTTGAACCTGTTAAACATTTCTCTAACTGTAGATGTCCATTTATTTAAAACAAAGTGTCTGTATTGCCTACTAAATAATTCGCTTTGAAGCCACAATTACTCAACAAAAAATTCCTTGTTTAAGAAATGCACACCTCTCGTTGGGACATTTGTAAATCGATATCTCCTAACACCATTTTCGTACCCGAAAGTAAACAGTCCTCTCTTAAACAATGCTTTTGTTAATTCGATATCGTTTCTTATTCTATAAATATAAATTTATTCTTAGTTACGTATACGCACTAAATACAACATTTAGTGCGTACATTAATTTCACTCTTTAAAGACAGGGATTTACCCTCTGTATATATCATTAACATTTACAGTATATATATATATATATATATGTATATATATATATATATATATATATATATATATATATATATATATATATATATATATATATATATATATATATATATATATATTTGTGTGTGTATGTGTGTAAGTCCAGTAAATGTGACTGATTCAAAGTAACCTCATTGGAATTCCAGCGATTTCACAAAATATGCTACTCACGAAAGGCAGCGGCAAACAACTGTACTATATTCAGTTCACACACGCTCATTATCTCTGTCTATTCATCTATTTGTCTGTCTACATTTATCTAATAAGTATATATATATATTTACATGGGCAGGACCATGTATTTTTGTCATGAATTTACGCGGCTTCAAAACGCACATCCTATAATTGCGATAAAACTATATTTGCTTTTAGAGGGTTTTAATTACTTGCTTCAACTGTGGAACATACTGTAAACATTTTCGTGCCTTTCCTAATTTTTGGATATATTTCCTATAACATTTTATTCCTGAATCAGCTCTCCGAGAAATTACTGAGTTGACAGTGTGATCCGTGTTGAGTAGAGCCAGCACGTGCTTGGCTCTATCTTAGTTATTAAGCCCCTTCATTGGAGTCTAAGTAAATTGGAGCTTATGGGATTATATGACTAAAAGGCATTAAGTCTCTGTAGGTACTTGTGAAATAGGACGCTCTTTGTCCATGGGTACCACATAACTACATCTGGGTTTGGTCAAATGAGATACCTCCATTACTAATCTTATTTCTATAACTGTCATCGTCATTACATCCATCACAGTCATCATCACAAGGTATACAATCATCATCACCACCAACGACATTTTAATAAATATGATATCCATCGTCTCCCTCATCAACATAATCGTCATGGCTACTACAGCCATCTCGTCATTACAACTGTTACCTAACTACTGTCATGTTTTCATTAGCTTCCGATTTTTAATACCAATTCTCTTCTGGACGTAGTCGATCATGGCTCTCGACAAATCCTGTTTATTTTTGTTACCTATGAATTATGCTAACTTTGTATAATGAATTATTTCTCCTTCTTTATTCTAAATTTACAGCCGTTGTCTTTGACTGACAGATAGTTAATAGCAATCAGTATAATAGAATCTATAGCTTGGGGCTGCTACTCAAGATTAGAAATCCCAGCTGACCCTACTTTTTAACGTATAGCTATGTGAAGTGGCATAATCGATGTAATCAGGCTTTTTTTTCAAGGGCATTAATGTGAAAGTGAACATAAGTCTAGAATTCAAATTCCTGTTACGCTATTCCTACCCACGGTATTACCATTATTATATTTTAACTAAATGTTTCTTTATATTACCATAATCATTATTGCCATGATTAAAATTTTTATTATGTTCGCTCCAAAATCATTCCAATCAATACCATCTTTTCATCATCACACTTATTCCTATAATATGACGATCAACCTAATCAGTACGAAGAGAATAATAGATGTAATAGTCCTTTGCCAGTAACCTTAATCCTAGACGATGCCTTTTATTCTTGATTTTTAACTGGCAGACGGGAAACACATTTTAGGTTAAATATTACATAGTTCAGTGTATAATCATCATATTTTTGTCTCAAAATATTTTCTTAATGCTGAGAAATTAGTAGCGGTGATGTCGGTGTGCAGCGATTTGAAACTTAGAAACGTTTCTGCTTCTACAGGCTTCAAATATTATCGTGATTATAATTTCGTTATTTTTCACACTGTGACTTGAATTTGCCGTATTCGGGTGAAATGTTTGATGTATTTAATTAATACATCCTACCAGTGATATATAACTGGCTACATAAACAGCCGCTGATAAATACAAATCACCTATTTACCTCCATCACTACTGCTAACACAACCATCACCGCCACCATTTTAATCGCATCATTTTAAACGACACGTCTTTCACAATATTCAAAATTGGTTTCGAATTTTGAGATACAATATTTTTATTTATTTCATATTCTTATATGATTCATAATTTTGATAATCTTTTTTGTGTCGCAATGGTTTTAGAGGATTTGTGGCATTTAAATATAATTGTGGAATCTGGGATGATGAAATAGTTTTTGGTTGGCATCTGAATCCCCAGCTCGAACAATAGAACCTTACTATGTCATGTGACAAAAGACGCCTTACCATCGAAGACTTCAGGATAAATTATGTATGTTTATCTCTCATCTTTCAGCTGTTTGATTTCTTGCTATTTCTGAAAAACTTTATCACACGTTGCATTGTATAGAAATTAATGCTCTTTGTTGTTTCAGAGATTCAGAGATGAATCAGTTTTCAATTTTTACGAATTTAACTATTTTCCTCGTCTCTTTGTTGCGGCATTGGCAAGCATCAATGGGGAAGGATGACAACTCGAATCTCATACAAAGTGACATTTTATAGAGTGGATATGTTCCCATAAAAGCAATATGAGGATGAAGAATGTAGTTAAAACTTAAAAACAACAACTGTGAGAAAACAGTCGATGAAAAGTGAGAAAATGAATAGGCCAATTAAACAAGGCTAAATCAGTAGATTGTGAATTATGTGAATCGTTTCAAAAAAAGAACATTGATCTTCATTCGATATATAATAAGTTTTATTTTTGTTTTTATTAATCATTCTGTCAGTTGTACGGACGTTCTTTCTTGTATAAACTCATCTGTGTCAATAAGTTTCTAGTATAAAAATCAATTTTTCCTGTTTATAGCATTCGGGTTGATTTAATTTTATTTTGCCACTTGAAATTAATTTATGAAATTTAAATTGCCTCTAGAAGTGACCTACATATATTCCCTAATTGGATAAATGTTCTTGATTATTAAACCTTTCAATATAATTATATGTTTAATCTGATTGTTGCTTGTCGTATAATAGTGTTTTAATGTTGGAAATATGCTATTGTCCTTGGAGTTAATGTTAAATTTTGTTATTTTTAGCAATTCATAAACATTTATATATTTAAGTGGGCTTTCATCACCTTTAAGCAAGGAAAGGTGACCGAAAACTAACTTGACTTTAAATGGAATTGAAAGGTAAGAGATACATGTAGCAAACATATTTTTGCTTTATGATTCGTCTACTCAGGAAATTAGGCGCAGCAGAATATACTAAGTTTGTTAACTATATTTTGCCTAAGAAAACCAGCAACTTGAAATTTAAAGAAGCGGTTCAATCATTAACAGAACTTTTCAGTCCAAAAACGTCTCTATTTCACAAGCGATGGAAATGCATGAATGCAAAGAAGACAAAGATTATACTACTTTCGCGAGTGTAGTCAATAAACACTGTGATGATTTCAAATTGCCAATAATTTTAAATGCTTTATTTTCGTCCAGGGTTTGATTTCAGCGAAAGACGACGAAATACGGCGTAGGGTGCTCAACAAGCTAGAAAACGAGCCTGACGTTATTTTACAGCAAGTTGCCGAAGATTGCCAACGTTTCCTGAGCGTCAGAGGATTCGAAAAACATCGAACAGATGTTAAGAATGAACCGAATAGCTAAAGGAGTAACTGCCGACACTATTAAGTTTATGGGTGAACAAAGGTATAACGTTAAAACTTAAGGCGTATATTATGAAGAATACGCGTAATCTGTTCGGGACTGATTGGTTAGAACAGTTTCAACTTTCGGATATGCCTATTAAGTCATTATTTCAAAAAGTCGAAAATTTGACTAACGAAGCAGAAAAATTGAAAGGTGAACTTAAAAAAAATCCCGACGTTTTCAGTGGAGGGCTAGGAAAATGCACAAAAATGTCTGCTAAGTTTGAGTTAAAGCCAGTCGTAAATCCAGTTTTTAAGAAAATAAACATAACGTTCCATTTTCCTCGTTAAATTAAATTGACAAAGAATTGAATCGTCTTGAGAAAATGGAGGTTCTGGCAAAGGTTGAATATGCCGAATGAGCATCTCCCACAGTTTATATTATAAAGAAAAGCAAAGAAATTCATGTATGTGCTTATTTCTCTACGGGGCTGAACAGCGAACTAAAGGATCACCATTATCCCCTTCCAAGTCCAGAGGAGATTCGCTAAGCTCAGTGGAGGAAAATTTTTCTCTAAGATTGACGTAAGCGACGCGTATCTACAAATACACGTGGACTAGGAATGCTCGAAGGGTTTATACAAAATTTTAAGACTTCCGTTCGGGGCTAAGGTTGTTCATTCTATTTTTCAACGGGTGATGGACACTATGTTAAATGGTCTGGAGTTTGCGGTGGCCTATCTCGATGACGCCTTAATGAAAAGTGAGAGCATCGAAGAACACAAATCGCACGTTTGGCAGGCGTTCAGGAGAATCCAGGATTACGGATTCAAACTAAAGGACGCGAAGTTTGAGTTTTTCCTGGAGAGAATCAAGGACTTGGGGCAAAAAATTGACAAAGACGGAAGACGTCTCGACCCAGATAGGGCAACGGCAATAAAGAATATGCCAGCACCAGAAAATGAGTCGGCTCTTCAAAGTTTTTTAGGTCTTGCCAATTATTATAACGTTTTTGTTCTAAGAATGCACAGTTTGAGAGCTTCACTTAATGAATTATTGAGAAAAGACAAAGAGTGTGAATGGACAACCGAATGCCAGGAAGCATTTAAGAAAATAAAGGAGATATGTTCCTGACTTATTACGATCCAAACCTTGACATCATTGTAGCCAGTGATGCTAGCTCCTACGGTATCCGGGCGTGCATTTTAGGATGGATCGGTAAAGCCAATCGAGGAAGGTTATTACCAAAAATGCACCAATCTATACATAATTCGCATATAGGAATCAATGTTTTAAGGTGGATAACTTAACAAATACTAGAGATTCATCTTTTCCATTGTGCTAAGAAGGTCACCGACCCGGTTTTCCATAGATCACTTTGACCAATAGTTTGGATCCTAACAGGTAGTACCACTCTGGTTCTGAGTGAACCTTGCAGTATAAGTATCTATGGGATGACGCCACACGTTCTGGAGCCTCAAAACAGGAGGTAATTTAGTCAGATATTATTATGCAAGTCTTCACAGAAGAAGTGACATTAGCGAACCGATGTTTAATTAGACTGTTTTACATTATTAGCCACTTTTAATATTTCCAATATTTTAGAAAACTGAGTATTATTGTAAACAGTAAATTTATAGTTGTTGTAACATACTTACGTACGATAATGGGTATGTCCCCATTCACATAAATTCGGTAGTAAATACTGTATGTCCGCAGTTGGAGATTCATTGTGGAATTCATTTGACTCACTTCTAGCACTTGACTGCTTCTAGGCACCGCTGGCGAAACTTGTTGTGTTGTTCTTGTCCTAAGTACTATCGTTTATTTCCAACCTTCGTTTGATTATTCTATTCAGTAACCTTCCTGAGGTTACAACAATAGGTTCTTTTCAGATTTGAAGATAGTGTCAAGAAATAAAAATGACCGGCTACTACTCGTTTTCGAAAACACGCGTTTGCCAGGGTGGCTCGCAAACCCCTGTTAGAGACGCCCGCTTAGCCCACAGAGTCCACCATGTGGTTTATACTGTAACTAAGTTGAACAGACGTTTCTGGGAGAGAGTGCATAAACTGGCTTGATCAGTTTTTTAAAACAAGGCTAGCACACTCACACTCTCGGTCACGATGTCTTGTGAATTCGTGAATTTCACTCGTAAGGCTTGAATAACTCGTGGTATGATTTTCAGACACTTTCCAAAAGTGTAGCACGCTAGGATTACCACTTCAGGCCAATATTATCAAGAAATCGCCTCTCTAACAAATCAACGATGGTGAGATTCGACCTGGGTTTTATGGCTAAAGAACAAACATTCTAACCACTAGGGCACAGCAGGGAAATGTTTTTAAGTTAAAAAGAAAATATTTCAGATTCTGCAAAGTGGCTATCGACCATTTTGCCAAAAATGATTGAAAAAACTCCAAATTTATAAAATGGCTACCAGCCGCGCCAGGTAGACATTTAATAGTTCTTCATTAAGAGAGTTACATATGAAAATGGAGAATAATATTCAAGCAAAAACAAAACAAAAACAATCTGGGAAATAATAGAATCTGTTGCAGTCAGAATCAAAAATTACAAATGTTAAGAAAATCAATGAATGAAAGATTGATGAAGGTTATAATCTCAATCATAAGATGTAAAATCGTAGATGTAGAACCATGAATGATCTAAGTACGCTGCGTAATAAAATCTTGTATTACCAAGAAAATTAATGCAAACATGTATAAGGAAAGTAGCCATGATAAAGAGAGATTTATGACATATTTATATATATCCTGACAATGTTATCATCCTCGTTTGGTTAATGCAAATTTTATTATATAAACATTGTTTTCATTATAAAATGCTGCGATCTAGACCTGCTGTATTTATTTATAAAGACAATTTTAAGTTTCACTTTGTTTGCATAATAAAGCCTGACACCCGACAAACAAGATTTTTGTCAAGTTTTCATAAGGATAGATATTATAAGCCGACACGTACATTGTATATTGTTCATATAAATCAAGTATATATTGAAAATTATGCCAGCGTAGGTTCTTTTAATCTTATTTTCTAGTGAAAACATTGTATTGGTAGTCAAACAGAAGGAAAACCGTGGAGAAAGTAACGGTTAGAAAAAGAATGAAACCAGGTAAAATCTCATATAAAAGCATTGAAGGAAAAGCAAGAAAAATAAAGGAAAGGAAATGAGGAAGTAAAGAAAAGAGTAATTAAGAAAGAAATAAAAGAAAGTGAAAGAAAATTAAGTGATAGAAACATAAATAAAGAAAGTAAGGGGAATTATATGAACAAATTAGAAAGAAAGTTAAAAACAAAGAAGTAAAAGATATAAAAGTAATGACTGAAAAACAAGTAAACAAAAAATCCAGTAAAAATGAACGAAAAAAGAGGAAATACTGCGAAAGAAGGGAAAAATAGAAAAAAACAACAGAAGAAAGAAAAAAACAAAACTAAAAATGGAGAAACGAAGAAAAGGCATTGAGTACAAAAAACATTAAAAAAACTTTAAAAAATGAAGTGCGTATAATTGTAGAAGTTGCAAAATATGGCGATAAAATTATTAAAGTGATCTGATTTGAATCTGGAATTGATTAAAAGAGGACTAGAAAATTTTCAAAATCTGAAGAGTAATTCCTCAAAATGGAAAAGCACAAGAAGCCATGTCAGTTTTCTGGAATTCTTTTAAAGTATAATTTATTGAATTTATTACTATTTTAGAAATTGTAGAAAATGACGAACTTTAGTAAAGAAACAACTAAGGGAAATCCCAATTTCCGTAAATTCACATTTTTCAATGTCTATTTCTGTTAAAAACGACGGTCGCAACCGATTGTTTCATTTTAAAAAAATAAATTCCCGATAAAAAATTAGCTGGCAATTGAATAAATTAAATTCTAGGACGATGATGTTTAATTATCTAATTTATTATTTTGTCCATTGTACTTTGAAACGCCAGACTTTTACATTTTTATTCTGAAGGGAGTAAAAATAAAATCAAATATGATTAAAATTAATAAAGATCAGTAGCAAGAAAAAATATTCCGTATTTGGTAACAAATGCAAACTTAAAAAATAAGACACTGCTAAAAGCCAACGAAATCTCAATAAGGAAAAACATTCCACAGCATTTTTGGCTTCATTCCTGCCACATCTTTGATAAAACTACTGTTCTTTATTATGCAGACGTGCTAACCGCCTCAGTGACGCCATTGTGTCCATGTAGAAAACGAAGGAAGATATTGGAAAGAAAGAATACACCCCCACAAAAAGAAAAAAAAATAACAAAACAAAAAACAAAGTTGTTAACGGCGAGCAAACACCTTTCGCAGAGGAAGCCTGCTACTAAGTCCTTTGAGAATTGTTTTCTATAGATTAAAAAGACGTCAGATTTGTCTTTTTTGCATTATGCATTTTACTGGTGAATAGTTTTGCTGTTGAGAATTAACATGTCGACGTTCAATTGTTTCTGTTATTTTTTTAAACTTTAATCTGTAGTTTATTAACAAGGTTCACCTGTCATCTATTTGTCCAAAAATGGCAACCAACTTAACACATATACTGGCATAAGACTCACACCACAAATAAAAATAAACAAGAAATAATCTATTTTGACTTCGTTGAATGCTAATCATAGCCCACTCCGATCATTTCGACAGTTTCCTTTCGCTGGCACTAAATCCATACCAAAGTGAGACTAGTTTAGATTTATATATATATATATATGATAAAGAACAAATAGTAAAGATTTATCAATCTAATATGTTTCACTTTTATTAAAGCTTCATTAGAGAATGAGATATGGATAAAAAGAAGAAATAAATACTGGAATTTTTATTTTACTGTTGTTTGATTTTCATTGGTCAGTAATGTTTTACGTGCATTCCACTCTTTAAACCAACGTTACTATAATTTGGTTCGTTCCGAATTCAAGGAGAGACGACGTTTCCATTCATACTTTCAAAAAATTAACGAATTCCAAGCCTACCTGAAAAACCGTAAATATTGCTATATGTAAGTATATAAAAATTCTATTTTGTCTATCTGTAAATCAGATGAAAATGTATATTCGTAATTGCTTGTGCATGTCTAGTAGACATTGTTGTTTTTCGCATGTTGATTAGGCAAGGGAAATCAAACACAAAAGCAAAAATACCAGAATTGATTTATTTTTTTTCTTATATATTTGTCTGTGACAAAGCTTTAAGAAAAGTGAAACATGTTAGATCGATAAAAGTTTCTTATCTTATCATTCTCTCGGACTCCGATCCATATTTGATCTATATTTAATCACAACATATATATATATATATATATATATATATATATATATATATATATATATATATATATATATATATATTGAGAGAGAGAGAGACCTGAAGATTATTCGTTAAGTAGTGCTTCCTATTTCCATGGAAACTACAAAAGATAACAACGCCTATGCCCAACGACTTAACTGTGTTTATAGAGGAACTGACTGACGCAGCTCTGCATGTTCATGCCAGGTTGACGCTCAGTTGTTATCAGAATCAAGGCAAAAATATGGATTATTGGTGTAAATGTGCATCTTACTTATACCAAAAGAATTCAATTTTGGTGGCGTATAACAATAATAACCGCAGACATTATGGAACACAAATACGTCAGTTTTAGTTAACTACGAATTAACAGAAAAAAAAGAAAACCATCAACTCCTGACCGATTGCAAATCAGTATCCAAAGAAGAGCCCTGTAAAAATAGTATCAGATATTTATAATTAGATTTACACAGATAAATCGTGGCTGGAATTGTGAACTTGATTACGATGTGAATGACTGAGAGCATAGATTTTATATTTTACAGTGAGAGCCACCCTTTACAAGGCCCGGGGACCATTTATGGTGGAGGGTTATGTTAGGAGGCTATTTGTGTGTAGAGGTGAGGGAGATAACGATTAGCCCTAGCCTTGAATAGGTTAAGATTGTAGTGATCAGAGAAACATCCTGTTGGGAATCGATTCCACAGGGCAGTGGTTCGAGAGAAGCTGTTGCTTGAGTGGAATTATTTCTCACCGATTGAATATGGAGTGAAATTGAGTGGTTTTCTGCTGTGTAAGTGGCATAGGGTATTCGTGCCGTGAAAGGTTGTCTTGGCTGGGGTTGAAGAGTGGAGAATAATTCGTCACCCACAAGGGCTCGGAGACGCTTTTGAACTCTAATGAGAGTGAGGTCTTGGCAGTTCTCGCACAGATGTACTTTTTGGCTTGATCTGGCTCTTGTAAAGATAAAGAATAGCAGGAAGAGTCAGATACTTACTGAAGCGGCACAGGGAGCCGACCATTTTGCCTGTACTCTTAGTAACGGATCATATGTACGAGTTACACTTGAGGTCGGGTGTGAGTTTGAGGCCGAACAGTCTTTCAAGGCAAGGTACTTCCCGAGAGGAACTCCGTTCATCTTTATTGTTGGTAGTTCGGGGTCAGATTGACGATAATGGAAAGTAATTAGCTTGGTCTTCAAGGCATTGTATGTAACCAGCTAGTTTCTACCCCATTGGCTAGTTTGACCAAGATCGGAAGAGAGATCAGTCGCCAATCTCTGGCCATCAAGAGTTTGAGGTGCGACCGTATATAGTCGTATCGTTGGCATAGATGTCTACAAATGATCTGCTACTTAAGTAGATCTTTTATATAGATAAAAAAGGGGGTTGGTCCAAGGAGTGACCCCTATTTGACGCCTGCGTTAACTGTTAGGGCACCGGAGGACTGGCCATTAATAACTGCCTTCAGGGACTTACCTGTTAGGAAGGATTTTATGATCGAGAAGGCCCTTCCAGTGATTTCATAATTGGAGAGCTTGTGTAGTAAACCTTTATGCCACACCTTGCCGAAGGATATCTCGTGTTATGGTCCTCGAGGTGTGTTTGTAGTCACTGATTCTGTGAGTGATGGTAGTTAATCGGAAGTGGATCGGGCCGAACGAAACACACACTGCTCGTCGCTGAAGAATTTGTTCTTTTCTAGATGCTCGACGACCTTATTGATTATGGCCTCAAAAAGCTTACTGATGATACTGAGGAGATTGATGGATGGCTGTATATTGTATGGTCTGTGTGTCATGCGTTTCTGGGTATGAATCACGATCGTTTATACCATTTTAATCGGGTTCTGGAAAGAGAAAAAGAAATTCCCCATAAATTGTGCTCCTGTAAACAATTGTAGAATCGGTTAACCGAGGCATTGTGAGAGCAAAACTTGTGATATCAATGAGTCTCCTGAGAATTATAGACAATATCAAATAATAGACATCACTATTATTCCTTCGTAATGTAGCAAAAATCATGCTTTTCTCTCACAACATTAAATGTTACATTTTTAGTCTTAAATGAATTAAATTAATAAAATTAGTTTCCGAAAATGACATTGGTGCCTAATTGCAGTTAAGTGTGATAAATTAAAATCATTTTATATGGGCTTTAAAACCCATATAAAATTATTTTAATTTATCGTAATTTAAAAGTATATATAAATATTACATTTTAAAAGTATATTTAAATATATACAAAGATATATAAAACAAAAATCAAGGATATAAAAAGATATTGCGCACTGTAAAGTGACTGATCGAAAATTATATATAGCAACAAAAAAAGAATATGAAGAAAGCACTGGCGGTTTATTGCTTCTTGCTCTTCAGAGCCAATCAAGGACAAAAACATAAATAGTTATAGTTATTAAAAAAACGTTTCCTTTTGGTGTGTTTATTCTCGCAATGCCTATGTTTTCTAAGTGCAAGATTGACTATACTGTGAAAAAAATCTGTTAGCTAGTAGGTGGTCAAAGACCTAACGTATTTTCCACGGCAGATTATTGGAGGCAAAGGTAACATATCTCTTCCTCTCGTCACACTCTGTGTTTATTTGATGTTTATTTGATATTTGGCATTACTACAAAACAGTAAAAATGCAATTAATATTTATGTTTTTGAACATGCTTCTTTAAGTTCCGTTTTCTCAATGTATTTGGTCACGAAGCTTGTCTTTCTTCCACCCATAACTAAATATTTTATTTCTGTGCAAAAACTTCTTTCTTTCTTTCTTTCTTTCTTTCTTTCTTTCTTTCTTTCTTTCTTTCTTTCTTTCGTCTCTTCTTTCGTTTCGTTTCGTTTCTTTCTTTCTTTCTTTCTTTCTTTCGTTTCCTCTTTCTTTTCTTCTTTCATTCGTTTCGTCTCTTTCATTGCGTTTCTTTCTTTCTTCTTCATATAGTCTTCTATTAATTTCACAGTCGCATTGTTTTTAAATCTCTCAACGTTTCTCCTTTTCAATCATTTATTTCTTAGTACTTTTCTTTCACGTCTCCTATTTTCTCACTTTCATTCGCAATGTTCGACATAATTTTGTTTTTTTCACCTTCCATATTTGTTTGGGCTTTAATTTTCTATCTTTTCTTTCACTCACGTTTTCCTTTGTTGCATTTTTACATTATTTCTTTCTTTTCAAATCCGTTCTACATAATTCTTCCTTCAGTTCATCAGCTTTATACATCTTTTCATTCACTTTGACATCACCATCATCATTTCTCTTCTTCTTCTTCTTCTTCTTCTTCTTCTTCTTCTTCTTCTTCTTCTTCTTCTTCTTCTTCTTCTTCTTCTTCCGTTCTTTCATTCTCACTTTTTCTTTCCTCAGATTTCTTTTGTTGTTCTCACACTTTTAAAAAACAAACACCCTTTATTCTCCCTTCTTTTTCTTTACTCTTCCATTTTTCTTGTTGCCCAACTTCATAACTTTTTTGGTTTCTTCATTCACTTCACACACCGCTGCATTTCTCCACATCATTTTCGAGTTCCTTTTGGCTTTCCACTCTACTTCTTATCCCATCATTTTCTTCCGCTTTAATGCAAAAATAGTCCGTCATTCGAAAAGTAAAATTCCAGTTTCCGACATCGTTGCAAAAATCGACAGGATTGTCTTTCAGTTTGCTTATCTCATATCAGGAATACTTTTAGCAGAGGTTTGCACTATCGACTTTGAGCAGCCTTTATTCTGATAGCATCAAAAAGATGGTAAATATGTTAATTCTCACGGAGCTATCTATTAATATGAATACAGGGATAATTCTTACACCTCCCATGTCGAAAACCTCGTAGTCTTCGAATTATTTCCAAAAGCAATACAACAATATATATATATATATATGTATATATATATATATGTATATGTATGTGTGTGTGTCTATATGTGTGTGCGTGTGCGTGTATGTGTGTGTGTGCGCAGCGGAATATTAATGGACATATGGACAACACCATTTACAGATTCGATTACTATACATAAAACCAATACTTGCCTTAGTCTGGTAAAGGTTTCAAATAGGAAGGAAATATAGAAAGGAAAATTGTGTTGTACCAAACTTTGGTGAAGTAAGCAGGCTAGAGTTCCAAACACTATCACCTTTAAGGAATACACAACTATGTCGACCACGAGATGCTGCTCCCATTAAGCTAAATAGACCAATGTAGATTGTACGATGTATGCTTAAATTTAAAATTACGAAATGGTAGAAATCTGTTTTTATATTCTTGTCTTCCACTTGTACCTAAAACTGTAAATATGGCATGGATTAAAGTAAACCTTCGTATCTCACAAGACATTGTTCATGATAGTTCAATTCATCACTTTACATTATCTTCTGTATCTTATGCAGAAAAGTAAGTTCAATCGTTATTGGATGGCTTTTGTGCCGAATATTTGTTTGGTTTAATAAATACTAACAGGACGACTACCATTAAACCTTGTTTTCATTAATTTAATCTTGTAAAGCCACTCATCATAAGTACAGTCTTTCTTAAATACCCAATTTTTGTAAGTTTTGTGAAAATTTTGTCTAAGAGTGCAATGGTTAGTGAGCTAGTCCGATAAATTATTATTAATGAGCTCGACCCTTACTGTATGGTAACTTTTATTGCGTATCTAGGTCAGATAAAGGTAAGATCAGTTGATATTTTATCTGTCGTTACTTAATTAAACTTGCAGTGATCATTTCTCCTTGTTTGCTGTTTCAACAATTTTCTTACCATTTTATCATCGCTGTAAGAATTCTCTGTCGTCGGCAGGGTGCTGGGACACTAATATTCGATCGAATATCTCAGAAATTTGATAATACCCTCACCGAATTTCACTCAGCTTTCATATCTATGGTGACTTTAATATCCACCACAAGAGTGGTTAGTCCATCCAAACAAAAACAATGAAGAAGGCGTATATTACAGAGACTTCTCCATCGCCTATGATCTAGCCGGGATCATGAAAGAACCCAACAGCGTCCCTGAAGCTACGGAACACCAGGCGAACCTCGACTTTTTCCTCACATCCTGAAAAATGTACTGCTTACCTCGGCACGTCAGTGTTTAAACTGTTGCCAAACCAAAAAACCTGATTTACTGGTCCATAGCAGCACTTTTTCGCTAAACGAAGGCAGATTAGGACAGCTTTAGATCTTATAGGGGAGAAGCTCCTCTCTCAAACTTCTTCAAGAACGCTTTATCCAAAACTGCTGCCCTTCTCTCTCTGAATAGATCCTTTCTGGAATGGAGAGATTTATACGAAAAAAATTCTAACAAAAATGAAACAGCCAGCCCTGGTTCACTCTTGAATGCACTGCAGCCATAGCTCAGAGTAACCACTAATATCTGTCACAAAGAGCGGTGATTTCTTTTAAAACTCATACTGTATTCGGAATCACCCGCAATCACTGCAATAAAGTTCTGAAAAATACAAAGTGTAGCTATGCACAAGTGCTTTAAGCCAATATTGAAAACAAACAAATTGGATCCCGTGAGTTCTGGAATATTTCAGATCAAGTTATGAATAGAGAAGGCAAAGCAGCTGTTCCCACTATTATATATCGCCCCGATGTCATAGCTTCCTCAATCTTCGCGTCGAATTCAACGATAAATGAGAAAAGCCATCCCTTCTCAGCTTCCCACGTCTCACTGTGTATAATCTCAGTAATATTTCCATTAAAACCCGGTAATTCACAAGACTTATTAAACGGCTTGACCCTAAGAAAGCCACTGGCCCAGACAAAATCCCAGTTGTTGTCTTCAAGACAAATCAAACACGAACTATCTCCAATCCTAGCAAAGTTCTTTTAACCTTTTCTTAAGAGGAAATCCTTCCCAAGCCTGTAGAAAGTGCCGCGCGTATACCAGGTTTACAAGAACGCAGGCGAACGCTCATCCCCGTCGCCGTCTTGTCAGTATCGTTAGCAAACTTTTGAGGCTATAATCAACAAGAAAGTTGTTGAGCACCTAGATAATAACAGCTTCTTGAGCGACAAGCAATACGGATTTTGATTAGCTCGATCCAGTGATGATGTCCTATCATTACTCACAGAATCAGTTAGGCTGTAGAAAGGAAATACACCTATAGAATTAGATATTTCAAAGGTCTTAGACAAGGTGTAGTAAAAAAGTTTGCAGCTCAAGTTTTCTAGATATGGAATCACTGGAAGTCTTCCCAATAATAAGGTTCTTCCTAAGAAGAAGGTTACTGAAGGTACTGATTGTTAACGGTCAATCCTTCGTTGACCTAGCATTCAACGCAGGCGCCCCCCAGGAGTCACTTCTCGGACAAACTTCTTTTAACTTTACATAAATGATCTACCTAAGTGTATATTCAGATCATTTGTCAATATCTATGCCGATGATATAACGATGTATGGATGCATCTCCCAAACTCCTGATGACCACTGATTGACAAGTGATCTCATATCCGATCTCGCTCTAACATGGTAACATGATTTACAAAAACTAGCTGGTTACATACTATATCCTGAAAACCAAACTATTTATATACCATCATTACCAATCGGATCCCGAACTACCATCAGTCACGAGAGACTATTGGGCCTTAAACTTACCATAGACCTTAAATGGAGCTCGTACATACTAAAGATGTTGAGAAAATAGTCGGTTCCCTGTACCGCTCTGACTCTTCGTGCTATCCCCTATCTTACAAGAGCCAGATTATGTCTAAAATGAAGCATTGCTGTTATATTTGAGCAAGAGCTTCCCAGTCATCACTTTCCAGTCTCGACAGTGTCCAAAAGCGTCCTCGTGATCTTGTAAGTGACAAATTATTTTCCATCTTTCATATCCTCTCTCACACTCTGGATGTGGCAAGCGTCTTACTGTTCTACCATTACTTCAATGGAAAGTGCTGGACAAACAGTATTCCTTGGTTCCACTAGTTCTAACCTTCAAGGCTAAGACCCGCCATATAAACCGCCCGCATTCCCTCTGTATTCCATTGTTGAGAGGTAAGATCCACTCGAACAGCTTGCTTCCCGTTAACCACTGTTCTGTGGACTCGACTCCCATGAAGATGTTTCCTCTATCACTACAATCTTAACCTGTTTAAGTATATGGTTAACTGTTATCTTTCCCATCTATCCGCATAAACTCTTCCTCTTACTCTGTAACCCTCTACCTCGAGTGGCCTCCGGGCCTTTGAACACTATTAAAAAAAAAAGAAAAAAAACTTGTCTATTTCATTCATTTTCAACTTTTTATCTTCTTTATTTACTGAATTCAACAATTTTTCGAAAAATTCAATTCTTTTCTCCGTCTCGTTCGCACCATTTCTATGTATTCTCAGCAAATTTCCCTTTCCTTTTTTTCTTCACTGTTCTTTTTATATTAGTTCGCTCTTTCTTTTTGTGTTACATTTTCTTTTGTCCTTTTTTTCCATTAATCATTTTATTTCTTCCATTTCTTGTCATTCATTTTCCTTTCTTACTCTTGTTCTCCGATATATTTGAAGGTTTCTGCTTCTATAATATTAAGATATAGATAATATATTATCTGTAGTACGTTTTTTTCCGAGTTCAAATCTATTTTTATCTCTCGTGATTTCCTTCTTTTGAATCTCTTTTTATTTGCTTTCCTTTTTTCATTTTCCTTCATGAAATTAGTTTTTCTCTCTTAATCTTTCTTCCATTCATAATTTTCAAATAATAAACATGAAAAGTAAGAGGAAATAATTGATTCCAGAAATGTTTTGCTTAGATTAGGGATTTTTTTTCAAACGAACTGGAAAGCTTTTCTTTGCTTTGTTTTCATGTTCTTGCTTGCAGAATTCCTCTCTTTGGCGGGAAAATTTTGTGTGCATAAGTTGTTTTGTAATTTTCGGGTCAGCATCAAAGTAATTATGTCAAAATATGAATCGCCATGTTTTTCGTTAGTTATTCAACCGTTGAAAGAAAAGATTAAAAATATTTTAAGAGAAACGAAGAAAGAACAGGTCAAGAAAAGTGAATATGTTTGTCTTATTATAAAAACAGAGCGATGAACACGTGACAATTTGTATTACCAATCGACACTGGTGACAGAAAATCGGACGCTGGAGCCGGATATCATAACAAGGCTCTCCTGATATATTTACTGTATTGTTGATACTTGGGTGGCTTGTATTTAAAGAGGGTTCCTCAATAAGTAAATGGGGCCGATGGAACAGTTCTGATACAGAATGCAATCTAGTAATGTCTCATTATCACTTCCAAAAATGCATGAACTCTGACAGTATTTTCCAGTGGGTTGCTTCGCTGATATATAACTGATGTCTCGAGAAATAACACTTCCTATGCTACTCGCTAGTACTAAGCTTCAAAGGAGTTGACATTGTTCATCGATATAAAAGATGGCTGAAACTAAATTTGACAATCGCATGTATTTACTAAGGTCAGGTGAGTTCGGAACCAAATTGTGAAGATGGGTGGAGCTTGCGTGCCTCTAAACTCGGCATTCAAAATTTTCCTTTCATTAGGGCTTCAGCTCCAATCAGTGGCACAGACACATCGATACTTATCTAGAGGAAAATGTCATTTTTTAAAAACTGAGTATTAAAATTGGATGTTTCATTTTTCTCAGGCCCAGATGTATGATCCATCGAACCAATGGTTCATTTTCAGACTACCATCATCCCAGTGGTGTGACCAGAGAGTTAACACCAACGACCACACACGTCTGATCTGGAAATAGAGAATGACGCTGTTCTCTTGAAAACTACTTATCAGACTTCCATTTATTTACTTACTAACTTATTTAGTTCACAGATGTGAACAACGAAATTGCCTGTTCTTGGTGACACTCCTTCCGTCGTAGCTATGAAGCGAGAATTTCTTCTTTATCAAAAACATACGAAAGAAAACTCGTGTCAGCTCTTCTCAAATGGGAACGGTCGCCAGGGATATTCTTTGGCTCGGTATTAATCGGCATTCTTCTTCAAGATTCAGTCTCCTAATAGATTCATTCATCTAACCACAGTTTCTCTGAAAAATATAACTTAAATAATAATAATAATAATAATAATAATAATAATAATAATAATAATAATAAATTTTGCAAGCATTTTTAAGGATTATTCAAAGCAGCATATTCATGGATTTCCCAAAGCAATTCACTTTCTTCGTTTCTTCTTTATTCAGCTTTTATTTCTCCTTCTATTGAACTTAATTAGACTGTCTATAGATATAACCTCTTTGTAAATGATTTAAATGAACTGATCTGCATAGACGACTTGAAATTATATGATAAAAATGATGACCTAGAGAGTGTGTTCTTCTAAACACAATGAAGAACTTCACTGATGACAAGTATGCATTCCAGCTTTAGACAAATGTGCGAAAACTACATTTAGGAAAATTAATCTTTTGAAGACCAATAACGTTATGATTGATATAAATACCACAATAAAAAATAAACCTATTCTAGGATGAGGCCTACAGATGTCGAGGAATTCACATGGCAGATGACATAAAGCATATGGCAAAGAAAAAATTAGAAAGAAGATCTACAAAATATTACGTATTCTCATATACTCGTATTCTCGTATTAAATTCTCATTATGTAACTGAAAAGTATATCATTTTAAAACAAGTCACGCCCAAAGTTGGTGGAGTCCTGGGTACACTCAAAAATGTTACAGACGAGAAAATTAACAAGATCCCTGGTTTTCCTGATTGCAAGAAATTAAAAAAAAAATTCTACCTCTAGGTCTCGGATAATGAAGAAAACAAAAAGAAGATAATGGAAAACAAAAGATAATAATAATAATAATAATAATAATAATAATAATAATAATAATAATAATAATAATAATAATAATAATAATAATAATAATAATCCGAAAATGGAAATCTCCAGGAAATGACAAAGAATCTTTTGGTGCTATCATCTGTCATCAATCCCTAAAACTCTTACACAACATTTATCAGTACTAATTAATAAACCCAAATGAAACTTCAGAATGGATTACTGAATATAACTCCTATTATAAACGCGTGAAACAGATGATACAAAAAATTATAGGCCAATAACATGTCTATTCCCCACATATAAATTGATCACTTCTGTTCTGACGAACTATACTTAATCTTTTCTCAATGAAAGCAACATTCTTCCCCTGGAGCAAAGGAGATGTAGAAAAGATTCACATGCTTGAAAAGATCAGCAACTAATAAATAAAATGATGATGGAAATTTGCAGGAAAAAAAGGTAGAAATATCAGAACAGGTTGGATAGATTACAGTAAAGCCTTTGATAGTGTGATACACTCCTGGATCCTTAAGACTTTTGAAAATACGAAGTCTCCTCGATGATAGTAAATTTCCTTAAATATATCATAAAACTGGGAAACCACATTATACCTTAATTACACCAAAGGTACTGCGACTTCCAGTTGTTTAGAAAAGTCAGGATAGACTCACTGAAAGAATTCCTGGTAGCCTATGCTTTAAAAAATACAACAATCTATACTCATAAGTACTGCTCACACCTTGTGAAGAGCTTTATCTATGTAAAATCTGTGTGATCTTTTTTGTTTTTGTCTTTTTAAAAAATGATCAATGGAAAATCTTATGAAGTCATTTCTGACTTTAGGTCTCTGGTTGGGACTCGGAAGGAAACGTGTGTACAACAGAAATCAAAGGAAATCACAACAATAACGGTGTCTTGGAAGAGAACAAACAATATTAATTTTAATATAGTAATGATAATATTAGCTGTTTCCTTTTATTCAGAATTCCTTGACTGAGCATCTAGTGCTATGTTCAGTTGAAATTTATAAAACCTTTCTCTTAAAACAATTGTTCAGGAAAATAGGTTTACCGAGTCCGTTGTGTGTTATTAATCTTTTCAGTATTGATGGGAGCTTTCTTTTTAACATCTTGATTATATAATTATTTTCTCTTCGAGATGCATGAGCTATTTTAGTTGTTGCTGCTGTTGAACGTTCTTAAGTGATGTGGTCTCTGTTATTTAGTACAGTTCTTTGTCTGTGATTCTATAGCGTCAGTCCCCAAGGTTCGAAGAATGATTGTCATCGCCAAGACCTACACGTTTCATTCGCTCAAAACCATTAATGGTTAACATTAATCTGAGAAAGCAGTTATATAAAGCTAGCAGTTAAGATATGTCTGAACGGCTTTGACGCCATCCATGTCATTTATAGTAAAGTTTCGATCTAACGAGGCTATTTAAGAACAGGAGTCGACAAAGAATATTAAATGTAGATCATATTAGCATTCTTGTAGTAACTTCTAAGAAGGCTTTCAAATATCTAAGAAGAAGAGCAATGGAGTTATAAGAAGGCTTTCAATCATTTGATTCCAGTGAAATACACTAGTAGATTAGCGGAAAGACAAACTATCCACAGCAGTGCTCCGATCGGTGAGAGTTCTGAGAACAGTACAAGAGATTTAAAGACGTAGGAAACAGCTCCCGATATCCTGCGACAAGATACTTGAATATTTAGATTCCGGAGCAATAATAATAGAAATAATAAATGCATAAAATTTTTCGAGATTTTGAAACTCAAACGAGACCATCTGTGAAGGATACGAGTCCGGATTTAATATTAGTAAACACTAACATACCAGGTCGTAGATTTCGCTGTTTTGACGGCAGATCAGAGTAGATTTGTAAGAATTTGAAAAGGTAAATTAATAGGTCGACTTAAGGGAATTGTGGAGTCTTATAACTCGTTATCGGAGCGTTAGGAACCTACCGACAAGACTGCGTAAGACTGAATGTATTAAAAATCAGGGAGGGGTAGATTTAGGAATATTCAGAAAACGGTATTATTGAGAAAAAAAAATGAAGATAGTGTTCTAAAGTATTGAGAAGAATTAGTATCACCTAATCTGTTGTATTATTCAAAATTACTACAGCTGTGAACACAAAATGAATCAATAAGATGATGAGAGTTGCGTAAATGGGGATGATATCTATATTCTTTTATAAATAATGAGAAAAAAGAGAACACTCTGAGCAATAATAACATTAGGTTATAACACCAGCAAGTTAAAAATAGAAAAACTTAAGCAATTCCATATTTAGTTCAAACAATCAAAAACAAATCTTGATAAAATTAAGTTTCGAGTGGATGGCTAACATTTTACATTCTGCCAATCTATTTTTGTACACACACACACACACACACACACACACACACACACACACACACACACATAGAGGGTGTCCATAAAGTTCGTGGGCACTTTAAAAATTTATAACTTTATTTGTATTTGCGATAGAAATAATCTGTAAAAAATGTTATAAAGTTTAATGTACCTAGTTTTAAGTTTTGCTAAAATAACTAATGTGATTTCAGGCATTACTGTAAATCAGTTGGCAAATGGT
This sequence comes from Acanthosepion esculentum, assembly GCA_964036315.1. Taxonomy (NCBI): domain Eukaryota; kingdom Metazoa; phylum Mollusca; class Cephalopoda; order Sepiida; family Sepiidae; genus Acanthosepion; species Acanthosepion esculentum. The sequence continues at coordinate 71,750,349 of OZ038499.1, read as the reverse complement.
TTCCGTGAACTGAAAAATCGTATTACCCTTTGTATTGCTAATGATGGAGGACATGTGGAAACTTAAATAAAATTTCAATAAAACCTTAAAAAATATAGATTTACTTCTTTCTAATCCTTTTTACAAATTATTTCTATCGCAAATACAAATAAAGTTATACATTTTTTAAAGTGCACACGAACTTTATGGACACCCTGTATATATATATATATATATATATATATATATATATATATATATAATGTAGACATAAGAACAAATTTAAAACCCCTTAAAAACGTTTATTTTTTGCGGGGGATGCACACTTGAAGTGTTGGTTCATTTATATGGGTAATATATACATGTATATGTATGTAGGTATGTATATGTATGCATGTATGTATATGTGTAGGGGCGAATGCTGGTTGATATTGCGCATCGCAGGATTTTGTGTTTTTTGCGTGTTTCTTCATATGTCGTTGGATCTATGACTGTATTGCCGATGCATACCACACCTATATTTCTAAATTAACATCTTTTGTATCATTATACATACATCATCGTACTCAGTTTTTTATTTTTTATTTTTTTTACTTTTAATTTTTTAAATGGGTGTCTAGTAGACATGTTTGGTCGTCTTAGCATCTATAGAAATTTATATATAATGATCTGATGATCACATAAAGGATGAAAGTGCCAGTCACTAGGTAGTGTTGATCTATGCGTGTTTGTTGCCATGTGGGATCGAATTATCTGAACCCCCTCTTTTAACAGTACCACCTCTAACCCATCCTAACAAACAATAATTCTGTTTGAACAATAAAAAGTGTTTACAACAGTTTCTTTTAAACTAAAGCCGAATAAACTAAACAGTCGTTTAAAAAGTACGGCACTCCTGAAAGCGATGGGAAAATTCTGTTAGAAAAATTTAAACCGGAAAGCATTCATTTCCGTTTCAGGTGAATAAATATAAAAAAAAAGAAAAAGTTGTCTCAGCAGAAACATTCCATGAAAAGATGCAAGTCGTTCCAGAGTTAAAGTTGTTAGCGTCACTATTTTGGTACGTGAGGATATCAGTCTTTGTAACTGGACTTTTGGCGGAAGGAAAAAAAGAGTTAATCGAATGTCACGTAGGCTTGTAAAATAAATAGGGAATTAAACATATGCTTCATCTTAGAATTTGAGAAATTTATTGGCCGAATACAGTGCTAGGAACATGAAAATGAAGTAAGAAACATGTTATAAGGTATGATGATTCATAATGGCCCAAGTCAACTATTAACCTGTGTAATGTATATATATACATATCTATATCTCTCTCTCTCTCTCTCTCTCTCTCTCTATATATATATATATATATATATATATATATATATACACACACTACCAATCAAATGTATTTGGCCACCCTCAAAAATTTTCATTTCTCATTCTAAAAGTGCTGTTTTTAATGAATCAAATTAAGCACCACAATGGTTTTATTTATTATACTAAATACAAATCTTCCTGGGCCACATTACAAATTAAAAAAAATAAACAAATAAAAATATTCTTAAACTTTAGAATTATCAAAATAACCTCTTTTGACCGCTATCACTGCTACACAGCTTCTCGGCATTCTTCCCACCAAAGACTGGAGGTATACTGAAGATAGTTCTGCCCAGCTTTCCTGGGATATAAGTCCGCTGATTGATTGATTCGTAACTTTTCAGTATTTAATAAGGAAAATTTGAATACTGGGAAATTAGGCTAAATGCTAGCTGGTCAAATTTTGCTGACCATAATTAAAAGAAGTCCTAAAGAGAGTAAGAAATACCCAAAAAGACGTCTCAGTAGTGAGTTTAAAAAATAACTTAAAAAATTCGCTTTATCATGGGCGATACAAACATCTGCAGAATTGTGGCTGGAATGTTATTCCAAGTGGTGAAGATTACTTCCCGAAGATCATGCACTGTTTGAAATTGACATCCATTTCTTGCCATCCAACCACAAACAATGTCGATGGGTTTCTGAATCCAAATGAATCACGTTATTCGCCAAGAGAAAGTTCCTTGTCTTGCGTGCAGTACTGGGTGCAGCGGTGCCCTGCTGAAAGATGAAGTCATTTCCACAGATGTGAGGCCTTTGGTCAATATATCAATATGCCATTGTTACCAGTCGCGGTTTGACGTTCCTGTATAACCTGAAGATCCATTGTTCCTTAGGAGATAGAACCCCAAATCATGATGGAACTACTGTCTTGTAGAAAATGTCTCCGGTGGGATATCGTTATCGTGCCACTAATATTGGAAGCTAAATGGACCATCCAGGCTACATTTTTTCTCATCAAAGAGCAAAAGCCATCTTTCACTTTTCTATGTCCCACATTTGGCATTTCTCAGCAAAGTTTAACTGTGTTGTTTTGTGGGAGTTGTGAACTGCGTTAAGGCTTGAACACAAATGATTAAAGCTTCGTTTAAATATAGTCTTAAACTTATGACCAACTAATATATAGCCTCATTTCCCAGTATTTACATTTTCCCTATTAAATGCTAAAAATATTTTTAATTTTATTTTGCGTTTTCTTACTTTCATTTTTCGAAGCTCTATTCAAATAAGTGGTTCCATCTAACAACGAAAAATGAGTTTTTTCTTTATTTTCAGTGGCCTTAAGATTTTGGCCAGCAGTATAATATGACTCCATCTCTCCTTCCCACCCCACAAACTGGGGGTAGGAGAGATGGAGTCATACATTTCACGGGGGTATTTGCGCATAAGTAAATGTAACGAACCCAACTGAATTTTAAACTCGGGTTAATAAAATAAAAGTTTTCGGTTGGTGGAAACCGTCATTGTAATCAACTATCAAACAGTTTCCGCCATCAGAAATATAAGAGAGAGAGAGAGAGAGAGAGAGAGAGAGAGAGAGAGAGAGAGAGAGAGAGAGAGAGAGAGAATGGTTTTCTTTGATTTTTTTTATTTGATAGTGAAAAATACTCACCCTTTCCATTTCAATATTTAAAACGGGAAAATATGAGAAAAACGTCTGCCACTCAAAACAGTACTTAAATGTATTTCTGTATTTATTCATTTCTCACATCAAGACTGAACATATTCGCTATATTTTTGGTCAAACTAGCGAGAAAAATGTACAAGGCAATTAATAAAATTGGTAAATCCACTCTTTCTTCTTTTACTTCGAAAAGCAGGAAGACAAATCGCATCTCTTGTAACGTAACAGTAAAAGTGGCAGTAAGTAAGCAATATCGCATTAATCTCACATAAAAGCAACTATATATTTTCCATTAACTTTAATATACAGAGAGGTTAAAATTCTAAAAGAATGCATTGTTTGTATGAAGGCGAAGTGATATAGAAAAAATCGGGTTTAATAAAAGTGGGATGTTCGTGTAACATAGCTTTGACAGCGGAGTTAGTGTGCTGGGATCAAATTCTAGCCGAGTTAGTTGCGTTCCGTTTTCAGCCAAATACCGATGGAAGGGTATGAATTCATTTTTCACACCTGATAGTTGTTAGCAGAAAGGTGCATTGAGCTTTAGATTTGGTTGGCAATCAAAGAGAAGGAGACCTCTAAATTTAAAAGGGGATGGGCGGGATTAGCAACTCAACACCGAAAATTACTATATACAGCAACTTGGTGAGGCTGTGGTCTAATGCTCTACAGGGTGGTGTACAGGACAAAGACAGCTTACCTTCAACGAACTAATTGGGCATCTATCTCGCATATGTATAGGTAGATTATTACTGCGTCGAATTGTATTAGCGTAAGAAAGGATAAGTGTTAAAGGTATAGAGTTAGGGTATAGAGTTGAAGCAGACGTTAGAAGGAAGTAGAAACTACCCAATTCTAAACAGGAAACAAGGGACAAACCATCACTCATGTTCAAAAAACCGGGGAGGAGTGTGAACCGAATGATATGCGATCCTATCTACTATCTGGAGAGAAGGAATGTTAAAGTAATGAATAAATAATTACTGAATAACATTTCATATTTCAGTGGGAGTCGTTAGAATAGTCTGGAGGCAGACCCTAGCAGGAAGCAGAAACTAAATTCCAAGTATGACAAGGTAAATAAATATTAAATATAAGATTAGGCGATAAGCTCCTCATATATACGTTTGCGTAGAGTTAGTTATAGAACTGACAGCGTGATATCTGTGAAGTTTTAACTTATACGAAGTTCAAATGTCTTCTATCAAAATAAGACCGAGCCGGAAATTAACATCATTTGAACATTTTTTGTGAAAAAAGACAATGTACAAGAAATATGGTTAGATATACGTACAAATATGTCCACAATTTGACCAGGCCGTTTCGGCGAGTAAAAGATGATTACAATCCAAAATATACATTTACTTATTGAAAAATGAATGCACTTAAATAAAATCAAGTACAGAATAAACAAAATAAAATCAGGCAACAATAAGAAAATTTATCTTAACCAGTAATACGACCAAAAGGAATCAGTTATGCAATTGCTTTGTCCAAATGACACACATCTGTCTCTTACATTTTTCCTTCTTCTATCCCCAACTTAAACAACCACAAGTAGGCGAATCATATTTTGTGTGTGAATCTCCAAGAAATATGGTGACAGAGACGTACAAAAAAGTAAGTCCAAAATATACATTTGCCCATTCAAAAATGAATACAATTAAATAAATAAAATCAAGTACAGAATAAACAAAATAAAATAAGAAGATTTATCTGCGTGGATTTTCTCTACCTCAACCGTATTTCGAGGTTGGATCGATTTACAATGAATATCTAAAGTAAACAAAGCGGACCCAGAAATTCGTGAAATACCCGACAAAAATAGAACACACACACACACACACACACACACACACACACACACACACACACACATATATATATAATTACTGCAAACTGCATTCAGTGGATAATTAAATATTTGAAAATAGACATCCCATTTTTATTTTAAACAGAGTGTATTACGTCTATCGTCCTGCGTAATTCAGAAATCTTAATAAAGAGAGAGTATTCTCCTGCATGTATCGAAACGGTGCCCTCTTTTTTAGGAGAAATCACTATTTGATCCGACCTGCGTTAACGCTCGGCTACGAAGAGTGTCACAGTTAAGCAAGGATCGGATGTGTGTGTGTGTGTGTGTGTGTGTGTGTGTCAATATATTCATTATTCATATATTTATTATGAACTATTCTGATTTACTTACGAGAACTCCTCATGGTATAGGGTCACAGTCAAAATGATAATGAAAAATGTGATGTGTGAAACGAAAGGAAGAGAAGGTGGAAGGAAGGCGAACAGATGACGATTGGCCATTTACTTAGTCGTTAAAATTTTAGCGTTCAGGGAAGCACCCACACGGTAGTCTTTGAGTGAAATCTTTTGCTTATATTCGAACACGACGGAAATGAGTATGACTCAAATTTGTCGAAGTGGCATAGCATGTCTGAGCTGAACTAATTGAACTGAAGAGTAGAGCTCATCTGAACCTTTGCCATGGAAATAGTGATACATTAACGATTGGCTGACAACGCCCAGTCCATGGTAAAGAGGCTTTAGAGTGGAAAATAAGTCTTTCGCATAAATGATTTTGAACATAATCAAAACTGAAAATCAGGATTGAGCTGCACCAGACATTTTTGGCTTGATCTGACTCTTTTAAAGATAAAGTATCACAAAAAATATCAGATTTTGTTTCGCTAATTTAAAAAAAAAGTTTTAAATGTAATTGAGACTTTTCTAAAAAAAATTTAACTGTTTCATTTGTTTCCGTATAAACATATTAGTATTTTCTTACTTGGTGAAAGTATTTAAACATTTTGTTTTCAGTATCTTATGCAGATATGTATAGCTTTTTTCGTGAAAATAATGGAGTCATAAAAGGCGGGAAAAGCGACGTAACTTTGAACTATCACTGAAGATATGAATTTTGACGTGAATATCCAAAATCGATATACAAACACTTCCAAATCGATTTATTATTTTAACATATTAAAAGGTTGCTGTTGCTAGTTCCGCAAATAAGTGTGATGCTTTCCAGTGTAGAATTATATATTTTATATGTAATATGTATGTGTATATGTGTGTGTGTTTGTGTGAGATACATATGTACGTATAGATATAAACTACGTAATTAAACCGTTGGATTTATAGTCAACTAAGCTCAAAGGATTGCAGGTTTAGTTTTCATGCCGGCAACGAACAGCTAAAGGTTGGGACAGTTTGAGTTCATTTCAACATTTATAAAACACCCTCTGGGTATTAAATCTTAACAATGAAAACGGAATTACCGGACGGTTGACTAGGTCACCAGCATTTAGTTTTAGCCCCAGGGTATTCAATAATTACTATTTCAGGCTGACGACTGAATCGAGTAACATTAACAGGCGTCATGAGGACGCAACGCTAAATATTGATGGAGTTAGATTTTACGAGTGCAAAGGTGGACTTACCGGAAAATTTTACGGAGAGTGAAATGTTTGTCCTGGAGCCTATATGCCCATTAATAATCTTGTACTGAAATCAATCAAACAAGGAACTAAGTGACAGACGAAAATTTTATTTTCTCTTGGATTTTTATTATATCTTGTAACTATTCCTGATTCATTATAATTCATGCAAAAATTGAATTTTTTCATTTGACCTTTTTCAAAATAGGAATAACACTGTGTTATGCACACAGTACACTGTGCATAACAGACTACTTGTTGCTACCGCAGTGAGTTCGATCTTTTCACCTATTCATGTAGTCATTTCAAGACTTTTGAAGACTTATTGGGTCACTCTCTGAAACTAAGTTATAAGGCGTGATCAGTCTTATTGTGGCCCTCTCTGAAACTAAGTTATAAGGCGTGATCAGTCTTATTGTGGCCCTCTCTGAAACTAAGTTATAAGGCGTGATCAGTCTTATTGTGGCCCTCTCTGAAACTAAGTTATAAGGCGTGATCAGTAAAAGAAACGTTAGCAAGTTAAATCTGTACGTCAGTGTTTATCGAGTGAGTTCAGTTCTGAATATACAATTAGTGCAATCGTCTGCTAAACTAAGATATAAACTGAGTAAATCGCTACATTCACATGCAAATCTACAGATAAGAAAGATAAATACTGTAGTAGTGTGTGTAAATGAGATATTGCTATAAATTCAGTAAGCCACAGCGAATGCCAGTCGAGCTACCCTCTGTCGACCTGACAAAGCATATTCCTGAGATTACTCTACTTCATAACAATATGGCGTCGCCGATAGGATCCTGAACCGCGTTGGATGAACCAAAGCACGTAGGAACTTGAATTAGATGTTTCACAGCGTTGGCTATGGTAAAGAAACTGAAAGACAAAAAAGCAAAACTTTAATTTCTTTTGCTCTCTGACAAGATACATTTCACCCTAAAAAATGACTTCATCATAAACAAAGAAATTTTTTTATTGATGGAATGAGAAAATTATCCAGGTTCTCAATGGAGACATATGCATTGATTGTTGAGTTAATTATTAGCATATATATCATGAGTGACTTGAGAAATTTACTTGATTTCTTCAAGTAGTCATTATATTTAAACAGCACTGGACAATATGTCCAACATCATAGCCTTTGTAAATGATTCTTGACTCATATCATGAAATGACACTTTCATTCAATCGTCAACCTGCCATGATTACTTTTCTTTAGTCGTAGCCCATTATGTTATTAGCCGTCTCTCATCGTGAGTACAGACTCATGTTAGGTTCCGAACAGGATACCCAGTCTGGATATCCTTGATGCACAACATATTAAATAAACATTATGACTTCGTTGGAATGATTCTTTTCCACGCTTTTAAAATCAGAGTAGTCTTCACGGAAGAGGAGAGAGCAGCGTCTCTCTTGCCGCTTGAATCATCGTTGGAGAATGGGAGATAGATTCCTGCCTTTCTCAAGGATATTACAAACAGAATAATCTGGAACTCTCCTCCACACGCGTGTGTATGTGTGTACAGGAGGTTCTCGTTTTACGACAGAGTTCCGTTCCTATAATGCGTCGTAATGCGATTTTCCGTGAATAAGCATTTACATCACCCACTTACGCTAACGTAGCAGTAAAGTAATCGTCTAGGACATAACAACACAATTCTATGACATATATCAACATAATTAGGACTAAAAAACACTTTGAGGATATACATATAATACATATAATTTATTGAGCTTGTTGAAACAAGATTAATGTGTATATATATATATATATATATATATATATATATATATATATATATATATATATATATATATATATATATATATTTAATTAGAAGAAAGGGTCCACGTGTGCTTCTTATAATATTTAAAATAGAGATCTTGGTTAATAAAACAAGGGCAAACGAAAGGGTAACAATATAAACAGTAAGAAAATCATTTATTAAATATTTATTATTAACCATATTACAGAAATGAAGCACATAAATAATGTTTTTAAGTCCGAAAAAAAACCCCAAGAACAAACAAAAAAACCCAGAGAAATGGGGATTACTCACCGGCATATGTTTTTTGTGGACGGTGTAAATTCTGTTGAAGATCATATTATCAGCAAAACCCGATCACTGTCTGATCCTTACTGTGCGAAACTTACGAAAATTAACTTAAATTTAAACATTGGATCGGTGTAAAAGTGTGTCGGTGGAGGAAGTGGAGGAGAAATTGTAAACATAGAGGAAGAGAGGGGTGGGTGAGACTCTCGTGTGTGGCCACTGTAACTATAAATTGTTCGTTCAAATTACCTATTTCAGCACGACGGGTTCTGTGTAGGATAACTTGTTAATCTCAGAAACATGGACTGCGAGACGAGACAAAAAGTATGTAGGAACACAGGAAAAAACGTAATAAAGATCAAATGAAAAGAAAAAAGATAAAGGAGCAAATAGAATGATAAAACATTTCCCTAGCTATATTAAAGACACTACCCATTTCCTAAGAATTCTTAGTAATATAGATAGTTTAACCGACAAGGTTTCATCCTTATATTCTAATATCCCACGAGGAGGGTCTACTCGTCTACAAAACATTTTAAACACCAGAGACTTCCATCAGCACCGGATACAAGATATTTCAAACCTTATATATTTCATACCCACATTTTAAATTTTGGAAGATTGTAATTATCAAGGAAGCAAGAAATAGGAAGCTAATTCCACAGGTGGGATTTGTGAAAAAAAAAAACAAACAAACAAAAAAACAAACTGTTAGAGTAGAAGTGGTAGTTGCATCTAGCTCTTCCAACAATAAAGCAGTGGGACCTAGTTGTCAGTCTAGTAGCACGCTTAAATTCATGTATTTGAGGCACCAGGGAAAAGGGCTCATCAGAGCAGTTGCCCTGAAGATATCTGTGGAAAAGACAGGAAAGCCCCGCCATGTCGGTGAGAAAGGGACTGAAGTCGAGATGCCTGATCAGAATCGATTACATTACAGATTCTTCTTTTGATTTTGTCAAGAATCTCGAAATGTACAGCTGGAGCAGCAGACCAAATATGCCGGCAGTATGTAATGCACGAAAGAATGGTAGATTTATAAATGTGCAAGATGTATTGTGATGAGAGGCATTTCATGACATAGTGAACCAACTTGCAGTAGACGAAGACATTGATTCGATATAATCAATTCACTTCATATCAGTAGAAAATCTGAGGCCAAGAAGACTTAGGTGTGTTGTTGTTCTGGAGTTTAGCATCAGCCATGCTGGTCGGAAGCAGAAACAGTTCTCTGTGGTGGTTAAATGAAAGCAGTTTTGTTTTGGAGGTTTCAAAATTTGCATGCCATTTCTATTCCCAGCTAACCACTGATTGGAGGTCTTTTTCAAGAGCAGTTACCAGATTTACTTTGTCAGATCTGTCGGATTTGCTACTGAGACAGGAGTAAATGATAGAGATATCTGCATAAATACGTAGTACTGGTAACTGATAACATCGGGAGATCATTGATGAAGATAAGAAACAGCGTATGTCCCAGGATAACGCCCTGGGGGACCTCCGCGTGCATATGAAAGTATCTGGAAGCGAGAACGTTCAACACGGCTCTCATTTCACAATTTGTTGGGAACGATTTAATCAAAACGAATATTCGTCCTGTGACACCGTAGCCCTGGGGCTTGAGTAAAAGGCCAGCAAGCCAAACCCAGTCGAACGCCTTCGAGATATCTAGAGCCATAACACGAGCTTCGCCATTCTTACCTAGAAATTGAGTAATGGCCGTTAACAAATTAGCGGCAGACCTGGCGAAACTGAAATCATATTGTTTGTTTGAAAGGGGGTCGTGCGAAGTAAGATGCAAAACCACTTCGACATTGATTAGAGCCTCGAGTACTTTGTCGAAAAGCGGCTAATAGGGTGATAATTTGAGGGCCCGGATCTAACACTTTCGCCCCAGCCCTTCAACCTCCGACGTCTTACTCTCTGGGTTGAGGTGTCTACTCGGTCTTAACCGAACTTAAGAGAGTGACCGTAGGTCCTCTGAGTATACGTAGATCATTCGACCGGTCCACTGGTTTAATCCTGGTTCCTGCCCACGTTGTGTTTGGTTTGATCCAGAAAGCGGAAGTGATGTTCATCCATTCACGGTCGACTGAAGACGTAGACACGGCTGAAGAGTCTGTGCTAAGAAATTTAGAATGCACCAATATATATATATATATATATATATATATATATATATATATATATATATATATATATATATATATATGCAGAAAGCCGGACAAACAACTATTCAATGGTTGAATTTTTAATGTCTTTTATATAGCAAAAAAGAATAGTATAGAAAATAAACGGGTTACAGTAAAGAAAGTAATTGACGTAAAAACTCATACACTGGATTCTAGACAGAGAGAGAAGTGAGTTGTGATTAGCTTGTGAAATCGTCTCAGAACGATATACGACTCTTGCGATGGAGAGCTAAAGATTTCTGTGCACGGCTTAAAGTTTAAAGTTGCGTTCCTCCTCGGCGGTAGTAACAGTAGTAGTAATCTTCGTGGTAGCAGAAGCATCGGTACTTATATTAATAGTACATGTTAGCGGGGGGTTTTGTTCCAATCCCTGACGTCACGTCCAGTCTCCGATATCTCTCCGCTGCACTCGACGACAGACGAGCCCCAAAACAACCTTTTGATTATTGTAGCTTGTTCGACGTTTCCGTTTCCAGTGGTAGTAATAATAGTATCTTGTTCGACGTTTCCGTTTCCAGTGGTAGTAATAACAGTAGCTTGTTCGACGTTTCCCTTTCCAGCGGTAGTAATAACAGTAGCTTGTTCGATGTTTCCGTTTCCAGTGGTAGTAATAATAGTATCTTGTTCGACGTTTCCGTTTCCAGTGGTAGTAATAATAGTAGCTTGTTTGGCGTTTCCCTTTCCAGCGGTAGTAATAACAGTAGCTTGTTCGATGTTTCCGTTTCCAGTGGTAGTAATAATAGTATCTTGTTCGACGTTTCCGTTTCCAGTGGTAGTAATAATAGTAGCTTGTTTAACGTTTCCTTTTCCAGTGGTAGTAATAACAGTAGCTTGTTCGACGTTTCCGTTTCCAGTCGTAGTAATAATAGTAGCAGTAGCAGTCTTAGATTGTTGGAGGAATTGTGTGTACCTCTCGACATTAACTGATACGGGTCATGATTTTGTTAACGTTGTGGGTAACTCTTTGCTCAAGGCGTTGTGTGAAGGGCACAAAATCTCTTTAAATAATTAACTGACGTGGAAAAATATCTATTAAAATGTTATCAAGAAATTCCGAAACCAAATTTAGAGATTTTATTACCGCTAAATTAGTTCAGATCTTATCCGCATTCAATACAGGCGGTACTAGACATATATCCAGAAGGAAAGTTCAGCGATTTTTAGATTCCATATTATATGAGGGCATAAATCCCCCATAACACCACGATATGGACACAGTTACTCGTATAGGCAAGGACATCGCTAAATGGATCTTGGAGGAGAAGCAACATATGCCTTAGTTCTATAAGTCACGATCCTAGTTGGTTATAGCTGACGTTAGAGTTCGGATGTGGTGCCAAATACATTAAACCATGGATCCCAGTTGTTAGCAAGGCACTGTGCCAGCTGGTGGCGGCAATTCCATGTGTCCCCGAAACGATGGATTATTCAAACAAAACGATGTCATCGATCTCAAGTTGCTCAGAATTTGTTTTGGGGAGCATTTTGTTTATTTGCAACGGTGAAATCTGCCTCAAACATAGCGAGAGTTAGTGGGACAAAATGGCACATATGCGTCCGAATAAATCTACGTACAAATATCTAAATTTGAAATTCACTTGCACCGATTTGTTCCGATCTAATATTTATATGATAAATATAAAATGTAAATGTCAACTTACAATATCTATATTTGCTAGTAATATTTGGTTGTATGAGATCTTATTATGCAACTCGACGGGTGTTTATCCGATTGTAAACAAATATATACAATAATATAGCTATTCAAATTTATTTTTTAATTTTAGGTAAATAACGTTTGTCATGGGTAGAGATATAACCCCCAAAGAGAAGCTATATATTTTAATGTTGTAAACAGAAAGAAGTGTTTAGAAATTACAAACATATTTGACAGATATCATAGAAAAAAATAACAGGCTTTAAGAATGCTACAAAAAGATGAGAGAAATTGAAAATCCAGCAATATATTATTTGCAGAAACTGGTGTCGCTAATGCAAACAGAGAGATAAGAGGCAGAATATGAAGACTATTACCTAAACACATGAATGTAACCAGTCACCATATTTAGATGAACATCACAAAGAAAAGCCATATATAAAAACTGATTCTCACCAGTAGTTTATAGTCATTGACGCAGAGTTATGTTGGATGGAGATGATGGCTGGCTGAAATAAATTTTGATTGTTTCATGTAAATCTTCACTCAACACGAATTAGCAAGACAACAGGGAGAATGGTAAGTAACATTTGGGCAATTGCATTTTTTTAGAATGACTAAATCAGACCTTTGAAGCTGGATGTTTATCAGAACACGGCTCTATTAATCTCTTTGAGTTAAGGGTCAGTCGCTATCTCGTCCTTATCATAAGTTTCACTTGCTACCACTTCCTTTTACATTCATACGCGCCTCTTTCAGTAACCCTCTGCATTGATTGGCTATCGAACATTGTATTGGGTGAACTTTTGTGTAAATTAGTAAAAGTGAATTATTGTAAATAATTCTTGGACAAGATGTTTTTGATTTACCCTAGTTCCAAAGCAGAAGTGTTCAGATAAAGAGAATATCCACGCTAAAAATATGCATCTTTACATTTCAAAGACATCGTATTAACGGAATGGCTCCCAACGGCGCCAGATATTAATTCTATGGAAATGTTGCGGTGAATCATTAAAATAATGAGTATGAGAACAGAAGTCAACATTTAAGCGATAAAATATCTTACAAGTAATGTCAAAAGCAAATAAATAGAATAACTACTAAAATCAGTGAATGAAATGACCCGATATAAACATATGAAATAAATAATTAATTCAGGGATATGTGCTAATCAAATATATGAGTTGGAGCCAGTCTCTTTTGGAGTCATTTATAAAATTATCAGTATTTTACTAGCTCATAATAATACTCATATAAACTTGCATAAAAATCAGTAGTATACATACATACATAAATATATATATATATATATATATATATATATATATATATATATATATATATATATATATATATATATATAGATAGATAGATAGATAGATAGATAGATGGATAGATACATTATATTAGTGGTCAATATACATATATCGTAATATATATATATATATATATATATATATATATATTACGATTCCAATGTAATAAATTATAACCCTGGAATATTAGTGTTTGAGCCTTTTATATATATATATATATATATATATATATATATATATATATATATATATATATATATATATATATATATATATATATATAATAATGGACTCTCCCAACGGTTTCGACGTATTAGGATCTGACAGCTTAGTTGATTCAGTTATGAAATTTTGTACGATAATCTTAAGTGGCATTTAAGACCCGCTAGTGATTTACAAAGGTGGCCACATATGGAGCAAGTGTGAGTATTATGAGATGAGATCACTGTTTGATTGGATGACCTTTTAAATCATGCTCTCGCTTCTTGAAGATGATTCAGACAAGGAGAATGAAACTTGCTGAGTCCACTAAAACACGTTGATCTCCATTCTACCGTCTCCAAGGCTAAGCGCTCACGGGTGTTATGTAGTATATTGACTGCTGATAGTTTGCTTTTCAGCTTGTCTTTGTATCTTAGCCATGGGCGTCCTACATTCCTGTAGCCCTGATCTAACTGGCTGTACATCCTGATGACAGGATCTTGGGTATCCTGTCATCAGACATTCTCAAGATATGACCAGTCCACCGTAACTGAAACTGTATGAGAAAAGTCTCGATTCCTCCAATATTACACCTGTTAGACAGGTATACGTTAGATGTCCTATCTTGAATGTTAACTCCACAGATTGCACGCAGACAGCTTTTATGGAAAACATCTAGCTGGCGTATATGGTACCTGTATGGAGTCCAAGACTCTGAGCCATACAAAAGGATGGCAAGTACAACAGCTCTGTAAACCCGAATTTTCGTATCCAGTCGAATACTCCGCTCATTCCACAAGCGATGGCAAAGTTTGCCGAAAGCACTGGTAGCCTTAGAAATCCGATGCATGATTTCATCATCTAAAATTCTACTGTAATTGACTTTGCTACCAAGATAGGTGAAAGACTTTACATAATTCAGAGTTTTGTCTTCTACTTTCAATGGTCTCTCTGGAAATTTGTAGACTGGTGGTTTTTGTTTCTCACCACGCAATTGTTTCGGAGTAGGACAAGGTTGGTGCACAACTTCAGTTTTCTTTATGCTAAGTGTAAGACCAAATGCTTTACATGCAGCAAAGAAACGAAAGATTAGATGTTCAAAAGATGTCGCCACAAGAACCGCATCATCAGCAAACAACAAATCACGAATAATTTGCGTACGAAGGTGGGTCTTGGCTTTGAAGCGCTGATGATTGCAGAGACCACCAGTTGTTCGAAACTGAAACTTGACGCCACTCTCTGTGTCTGCAAATGCATATTTCAGCATCACCGAGAAGAAAAGGGCAAAAAGGGCAGGGGTCAGGACACAACCTTGCTTGGTGCCATTTGTGACATGAAAGGATTCCGACATCATACCATCTGACACGATATTAGCTTTCATTCTTTCATGAAAGGAGATGATGACCTTTAGCCTGTTTTCAGGGATGCCGAGTTTCCTCAAGACTTGCCAAAGAGCCCCCCGATTCACAGTGTCAAAGTCCATCGTCAAATCCACAAACACCATGTACAACTCCTGGTTTTTCTCGCGAACCATCTCTACAACTTGACGAAGAGAAAATATCATGTCAATGGTGCCACGACCCGACCGAAAACCACACTGCGATTCAGGATAGATGTCGTCAACAAGGTGTATAATGATTCTGTTTAGAATCAGTCTCGCTAGGATTTTGCCTGCAATTGAAAGTAGTGATGTCCCCCGATGATTATCACAGTCAAACCTGGAACCCTTGTTTTTGTAGAGGTGTTTGATAGATGTGTCTTTATAATCCTGTGAGACACAGCCTGCCTTCCATATCTCTACGAAAAGGAGATGTAACTTTTTTACCAACTATTAGCCACCATGCTTGTACACTTCGGGTGAAATAGGATACTTAGGAGAAGGAGTTTTTCCAGATGAGATTTGCTTGATGGAGTCAATTACCTCTTTATAAGTAGGTTCAAAAGACAACTCCGGATTTTGCTCAATTGATGTAATGGCTTCCTCATCAGTAACCGAAGTGGTGTTTAACACAGTTTCGAAATGCTCTTTCCAGCGATTTAAAATGTCTGACAAGAGAGTTTCACCATCTGCTGTGGAGATAGGAGCAACACCACTTTTCCGAGGACCGAAAATGCTCTTGAGGCCAGCATAGAAAGCTTTTAGATCCTTTCTATCTGAAGATTCTTGGAGTTCAGTGGCCTTTTCAGACCACCAACGCTCTTTCATGGCTCTGAGAGCTCGTTGAACCTGACTTTTGCACTTCTTGTAAGCGATCTTCTTATTGGACAAGTTCTTGTCCTCAATCCATGCTTTATGAGAAGAGTGCAATTGATCTATAAGCTGCTGAACTTCTGTATTATTGTCATCAAACCAGTCTTGATGTTTACGATATGGCAGGCCGAGAACCTCCAAGGATGTAGAATATATTGCATCACGCAGAGCCTTCCAAGATGATTCGATATCATTGGTAATATTTACAGAATCAAGTGCAGCATCAAGTTTGTAAGAGAGCTCAATTTTCGTTTATGTCGATTTAAGAGGCAGTACGTTAATGCGCTTGGGCACTGTAGATTTTATAATCCTTCGCTTTTGCAGATGCAGTGTAGTTTTACTTCGAAGTAGAGCGTGATCTGATGTGTGGAATGAACGCGTTATCTTAAAATCTTTTATGTCCCGTCTTTCGGTGATGACGTAGTCGATCAGATGCCAGTCTTTCGAACGAGGATACACCAACGTGGTCTTACGACAGTTGGGTTGCTAGTTGAAGGTATTAGTGATACTAAGGTCAAATCCCTTGCAGATAGTGAGAAGGCGTAATCCATTAGAATTCACATGACCAATACCATGGCGACCTAAAACGCCCTTCCAAGAATGATAAACATTGCCAAAACGAGCATTAAAATCACCTGTAAGGACTATTTTGTCCTTATGTTGGCCTTTGGAGATGAAATCCCGAAGAGGATTGTAAAAATCATCTTTTTCTTCATCTGAACAAACTTAGGTTGGCGCGTAGCAGCTAACCATCATCACACGGGTGTTGCACTCCAGATTGAGGGTTAATTCCATTATACAATCAGATACACCTTTAGGTAAGGAAGGCAGTAAGCTAAAGGGTCTGCAAAACCAACATCAGACTGGCGTGGCTCTTTCTCAGTTTTACCAGCCCATAAAAATACGTATCCACCTTTTTCTTCCCTAAGCTGAGAATTACCAGTCAGACGTGTTTCACTAATGGCCACTATGTTGTTGTTATATTTCTTTAACTCGAGAGAAACAAGAGCTGTTTTACGCTCTGGTGCAGAATCATTGTCCTAAAGAGTGCGAACATTCCAAGATCCAAAATGTAAATTCTTCTTATATTTATTCTGATATTCCTTGCTGTTTCGACTGCTTTATTGGATAACTAGACAGCTGCAGCGGGCTGCCAAGTCACTGTGTGAGCAAGCAATGTTTAGGGCTCCTTTTATCGCCCTCTCCCTATAATAGGGAAAGCAGTGCAATCCTAAATAGGGCTGCTTTGTCACCGATGGAGGACACGGACATCACAATTGCTCAATGGGTTTGTGATAGAACATCCATCACCCATCGGTCTGCCACTGTGTAGAGCTCCAGCTAGAGCCTTCTAGTAATATCCTTTACCTGACCCCGTCGCCTTCACTCTCTCGCCAGTGGACCTTGAAAGTGAAGCAAGATAAACCGCCAGAAAACCCAGACAAGTGATTTGATTAAAGTGGTGAAGGCTTGTGCAGAACCATCCACACTTTTCGGAACTATTGATACACTTAGTCGGTGCAAATAAATGCCACAGACGAAGCAGACAATATACCTCAGGCTTTTCGTGTAAGAGTTTTCCATCTCCTAGACCAATCGTGTTATATAACACTAAAGATCTTGGTCAGTCCTGATAGACACTATTTGCCCATAGCTGGGACGCTGACAGGTGCTACCACCCCGAGTCAGAGTGGACCTGGGAACAACAGCAATTAAAATGTGGTTCCACGCTCTTC
The DNA here is from genome assembly GCA_964036315.1 of Acanthosepion esculentum. Classification (NCBI taxonomy): domain Eukaryota; kingdom Metazoa; phylum Mollusca; class Cephalopoda; order Sepiida; family Sepiidae; genus Acanthosepion; species Acanthosepion esculentum. The sequence goes on along the minus strand of OZ038499.1, from coordinate 71,732,530 downwards.
AAATCCTCCAATCTCCCGATGAGAAGACTTACTGCCGGATGTAGTTTATCGTCATACCCATATATGTATATATATGCGTGTGTGTGTGTGTGTTTGTGTGTGTGTATGTGTGTGTGTGTGTGTGTGTGTTAGCTGATGTATCCCTTACAGCACTGGGAAAATATCGTGAAATATAAAATATAAAATATCTTGATTCCGGTATATCATATGAAAAACGATTAATGGAAATTTACCGCTTTTTGCAAAATATTCTGATGCATATAACAAACAAATGGTGTGTTAGTTTCTGTTGAAAGAGTTTTGGGGACATAACATGAGTGGTTCTCCAGTTTATGAAAAGATTACCTGGTGAGTCAATCGTACAATAATCACCATTGATAAACATAGGAAAAACAAGAAAACAGATTAATTCAATGATCTTCAAAAATTTTCTCTGTCTCCACCAAATGACCAAAGATTTAGTTTTACGAGGAATTCCTTGATTTGGTTAAAAATTATATGGCTTGCTTTATGACGATTTCTATTAAGCTTCAAGGTAAGCATGACATGGTCTGTGTTACTGACATCACACATATTATTTTAGTCCCTTTTCTATTATTGATATCTTTTTTTATTCATACAAAAAATGGTTTCTTCAGATATTCTGCTTGGCTGTCATGTCCAAGACGTACACACACTCCAGCACAGCTGTAGTATACATATTTACTGGAGTACGCGGCCTTGTACGGGTTATTTAAAATACATACAATTATATCAGTTTATTATAATTTTTAACAATTGGTTTAAAAAGCGGCTGGAAATCAATTTGTTTGCGACTTTTGAATCTGTCAGAAATAATGGCTTCATGTAATTTAAAAGAAAACAGTTCAATTTTATATTTATAAAAACAAAACACACTTAAAATTAAATTCTACATTTATTATTTCCTGAAAAAACTTTTGTTCAAAATACTGCACTAATTTGAATAATTACTTCATATGACTATTTTTTATAATCAAGCAATATTTTTAATGTCAGCTGTATCATATTCATGCCTTTCCCAAGGCTAATAGTACAAAGTGAACATAAATTAGAAACATTTGAACTCTTCTCGCATATTTCATTTATGACACATTTAACCGTTTGTGGACTGGTACCATCGCAACTATTTTTATATATAAACAAACTTTATTTACGCATACGCATAGAATATGGTCGCTACCGCTTTATGGGCTATCTCTTTTTCGTAATGTTGCTTGAAATAGTAGTTTTGACATTAAATTGACCTGATTCGACTCTAATGATCTTAAAAGTCTGTACAACCGATCCCATGTTCAGTTACCCTAACAGTATAATTTTTACCTCCCAGAGTCCAATCGTTTAGTTAGAATATTTTGGGTAAGGTATATACTCCTTTATCTTGTTAGAAAAACTGGCTGCATTGTCTCATGAAAGCTATAAAAATACTCTTCCCAACTAAATCTATTTCGTTCTTAATTGATAGCTTTCGCTGGTACAGAAGTAGAAACTCAAATGTTAAGCATTTTACATATAGAAATATATTTTCATGGATCAGTATCTAACGCGACGAAGCAGTTTTTAATCACTCAGTGTGTTTTGCCTTGTGCCGGCTGGCGCTATTCTTAATAAGTATCTTCACAGTAAAGCTTGATTAACTTTATTCAGCGTTGGTAATTTTTACCCCGAATTGGATGATACTTTCAGCTTACTGTGATTTGCTTTTATGAAATCAGACACAGGGTTCATTTTTTAAAACATTGCTTCACGTAAGTCATTAAAAAAGAAAGTGAAATGAGATAATTGAAAATCACCTATCGACTATCGACTCCATTTACAATCAATCTATTTGTCTGTCTGAGTCTGTTCATATTCATGCATGTTGATAAGAATATATATATATATATATGTGTGTGTGTGTGTGTGTGTGTGTAAAAACAAAGCATTTTCCTAATTCAAGAAAAGAATAGAACGCTCAAAAAATAAAAAGGATAACATGTCTAGAAAAATCCGGAAATCAAATATCAACAAATGTCAACAATTGAAAGAAAAGAGAACAAAGAAAAAGAAAAGAGAAAAGGCGTCAGTGTAAATTGAATAGAGAGAAATAAAACGATGAAAAAGACAAATAATCATAACATGTACGCACATCCGCACAGACGAGCACATGGGCGCACGCGCGCAAACGCACTTCCGCGCAGACAGGTGCGAATACGCACACATACACTATGAAAAAATTGCACGAATTATAATTGCATATAAAAAAGAAAAATCGTGTAGTATAAGCACTCAATTGATGATACTCCCTGACGAGCCGACGGACGGACGAATACGTCTACGAAACTTTGGAGTCGGGATGCTGAAAGTAACATCAATCAGCTAAGTGACAAAACTTTTACACACACAAACACACACACACACACACACACACACACACACACACACACACACACACACATATATATATATATATATATATATATATATATATATATATATATATATTTTATCTAGCTCCCTCAGGTTTTTCTAAAACTATCATTGTTGTTCCCTTACTAGTCGAGTATCTCTTGAAATCTTTCCTCGTTCCTTTTCTACACTAAGCAAATTATGTTCTCAAATATCTAGTCTCCAGGGGTTTTTCTGACTTCAGCAAGAATCCTGATACTTCTTTCTTTTTCTGTTTGACTACGATCCTACATTATTTATTTTCTCATCTGGTTTTATTCTGGTTCTGCCATTTCTGATTTCTTTGCTTTTTTCTACTATTTTTGTCAGTTGTTCTACGTATGCATCTATCGATCAATAATGCATCATTTTTTTAAAAAATTGATGGGTGCCCGAGATTTGTATTTATTTCAAGTGTTTGTCGTCGATATTCGCACACTGATAAAAGTTAGAATTTCTAATGTGTCTTTTCAAAGAAGGCACACGTTCACTAATAAACCTTTTTACCGAGATACATTGCTCTTGTATTTTAATCAATTTAAAAAAAATCTGCACTATTTTTTCTGCAATATTTTTTCTGTAGGAATCACAGATTGTTATTATCTACATTAGACATCGTTTACTAATATACTTTGTTAGATAGCTGTATGTAATAATGAGTTGCTTCCTTCGTCTATCATTATCCTCCCACCATATATATATATATATATATATATATATATATATATATATATATATATATATATATATATATATATATATATATATATCTGTGAGTGAGAGAGTAGAGTTGGATGAGAACCCAACGGGACAGTAAATGTAATTTTGACATGTTTCGTTGGTGAACTGGCGTCATTAGAAAATAATTTAGGAATAGGATTAATAGAATATGAACAAAGTCGTATATTTAAAAAAGATAAAGTTTAGCAAACTAAAATTCGTCCTCCCCATGGTCCTTGATTATCTGCTATGTTTTAGTCTCATTCACTGTAGAATTTTAGAATCAGATCCAATTCAAAATATCTCATCCCAGAATGCTAAATAGTTTCGTTAAGTAGATGACGTCTAATATATCCGCACAATACTAAATTACTGAATCTCAAAAACAAAATCGAGCATACAAATGACTTCTGATATGTAAAAGAAACAAATAACACCTGGCCTTTTTTTAATATTATGTTAATTCGAACAGATCATCTATGTGCTGTGTTCCTTCAGAATGCGGGCGGTCATAGCTCTCCGCAACTTCCTGGCCTTTGTAGCCCTTAGTAAAGTTTGCCTTTTTGCTATATCTCCTACTTCCTGTTCTGCCAACCATTTATACTATCGCTTTAGGTAGGTTTTGTGCAGCTTTCCTCTGTCCCTCTTGCCTTCAATATGTTCCGTGTCAAAATCTCCAAGTCCATTATGTGTCCTATGTCTTATCTATCTATCTATCTATCTATCTATCTATCTATCTATCTATCTATCTATGTCTCTATCTATCTATCTATCTATCTATCTATCTATCTATCTATCTATCTATGTGTGTGCGCGCCCGCGCACACGCGTATACACATTTACAAACATTTTACATGTCATCGGGACACCAAAAGATTTTGTTTCTAAAATTGTTTGTATATTTGTGCAAATGCACAGAAAATTGCAAATATCTATCGCCATTAGATTATTATCCAAAACAACTTGGACAATTCAAATAATATCTTAACAGTGTGTGTGTGTGTGTATGCCCAAGAGGAATTGATCTACTAATTCAATAAGATAATTTTATACCTTCTCCTTAAGAATTACAGCATATAATTATTGGTGAATTCCTTTTTCTCGAGTTTCAAAACACTGTAATCATTTAATAACTTTCAGATGCAATCAATGGCATGGAAATAAAACGAGAATTTCGAAATATTTTTTATTTTTAAGTATACAGTATAATTTCACAAATTAACCTAAAACATTTTCGAAGAAAGCAAGATTTTAATTAATATTGCTGTTTTAAATTTTTCGATTTCGGGCATAATGTTGATATAATCGAATTTTGCTTGCATAAAATAATTATATTGATTTTGCTTCTCTAGGGAATTATATTGTAAAATATGCAAAACTAATTCACGATAAGGGATATTTTATTAAGATTTCTTAAGGGGAGAGGGCTATTCACATTTTATTGAGATTTTATAAAGAGCGAGGGCTGTTTATAGTTTACTGCGAGTTCGTAAGGGGAGGGAACATTTATATTATATAAAATTTCATGAGTGGAGATATATGCTAACTCTTATTTGTGATTCCATAAGGGGAGAGGAGTATTTATATGTTATTGAGATTTCAGAAGAGAGGAGAGGAGTATTTACATTTATTGAGATTTCATAAAGAAAGAGGAGTATTCATTAATTTGAGTCATTTGTAATTTCTTTTTAAAGAAACAAATTGTAATGACCAAACAAGGTAATAAAGCCATTAAAGCGCAAGAGGTTACGGAACGAGAAAGAATATGATAAAAATAGAAACATTGAGGAGAAAGAACAGTAATTAAGAAGACAGAAGATAAAGATTGTCATTGCATTCAAATTTTTGAAGATGAAGCTTGACTAGAGAGGAAGAATCCGAAAGAGAGTTCTACATGCGAGAAGTGCAAGAGAAGACACTGTTAGCATAAAAAATAGTTACATCTAGCTATTTCAACTGAAAAATGTTGCGATCTGTCAGTCATATATTGTGCTTAAATTCATAAAGTCTAGGTACCATAGACGAAAATTCATCAGAACAATTAGAATTAAAATATCTTTACAAAAGGCATTGGGGAACTATGTTATGGCGGTGGGAAAGTGATTGAAGCTGAGATTCCAGGTCAAGACTAATAAAATTGCAGATTCGTCTTTGGATTTTGTGACGAATCTCTAAATTCATAACAGAAGCACCAGATCATATGTGACAGCAATGTTCTTTGCATAGACGAATGGCAGACTTATAAATGCATGTTTGATTCTGACAAAAATTCTAGAAAAAAATAGTGAACCAACTTTCTCAACAGCAGACCTAGCAATTGATTCAATATAATCTTTCTACTTCATGTCAGCCCGTGAAGACCTAATGATCCACTATAATGGAGGTTAGCATCAGCCATGTTGGTGAAACGGAAAATGTGCCCTCTCTGATGATTAAAAGTGAGGAGTTTCGTTTTGGAGGCTTTAAAATTAACAATCCATATTTGCCTCATTTAACAGCAAAATTTAGGTCATCTTTTTATAAGCAGCCAATTTCAACCTCTACTCAGACTTACTATTAAGACAGGAATAAATAGTTGTGTTATCAGCAAAAAGATACTGTGTTGAGGACTGATGACAACGTTGATGAAAATTAGGAACAACGTAGGTTCAATGATAGATCACTGCGAGACATCTGCATTAAAGAAAAAGATCTAGAAGAGTGACCATTCAAGACAAATTTCATTTCATGATTTGATAAGAAAGACTGAATCAGTTCAAAGATTCGCCCAGAAATACTAAAACCTTTCAACTTGGGAAGAAGACCAGTATGCCAAATCCTGTCAAATGATTTCGAGATATATAAAGCAACAACTCGTGCTTCATCATTCTTATTTAAAACTTGATAGACCCTTTCAGCAATAATCATTAATTCATCAGCAGTTGACATAGAGCCATATTGTTTATCTAAAAGAGTACTCTGCGAGGTGACATATTTAATCAATTTGTAGTTATCGCCTCTAGTATTTTGTCAAAAATAGGTAGAACGCTAATCAGCCGATAGTTCCGGTTCGTCTGATTTTTTTAAACGCTAGGACTACACAAGAGGATGTTCAACAAACAGAAAGGCAAGAAGCAGCAATGTATTTATTGTAGAGTTTAGGGAGAATAGAAACCAGTTCAGGAGCACATTTCTCAAGAACTATTTCAGGGATACCATCATGCTTTGTGGGGACCCAGATTAGAAATAACAGTCGAGATTCAGTTGTAAGTGGAAAGTCAGGTAAAGTGAATCTAGATAGTTTATGGGAAAATATTTAGCTTTATCAGCAGATGATAATAACACTACAAATTAAGTATAGAGCGGAAGGATAGAAGATTTACTCTTATTTGACACACTATTATAAGACCGCCAGTAGTCACGAAAACCGAACATGTCAGAGGCTATACGGTGCCTCATTCTACTAGCAAAAAGAGACTTAGCCTCTTTGAGGACACGTTTACTATTATTACAAGCAAGCACAAAGAGGTGTGTGTTGTGATCGGAACTATCACGCCGGTACAACCGGAAAAAGGTGACTCGTGTGGGCTATAGCAACTGAACAAGGAGGTGTGAACCAAGGAGAAGATTGTGGTTTCATCTGCTATTCTCGAGAAGTTACAAAAGCATCGGAAACGGTTTTAACTCAAAGAAGAAACCTTTGTGAAACAAATTCTCAATACACACACACACACACACACACACACACACACATATATATATATATATATGTATGTATATGTAGTATACATTTCTTACTTCCACTGAAAGTGCATTTACGTTACTTAATATTAAGGTAGTTCAAGTAAGAGAATAATGCTATGGAAAAATATGCATAGTTTATGGTCAAGAGTCATAACTGACTGGAAAGTGTGGAACTGGTTTGCAAAGTTACATTCTAGAGAAACGGCGTTGGAAGATGAACCAAGACCAGCGTTTTCATCGGTCTTTGACGGTGAAGCAGTAAAGTAATTTGTGGAATAACAATCCACGGCACCGTATTTGGTAATTAGCAAAGCTATTAAGCCCATCACAATCTGTCATATACCGACACTTGACTGATAACGACAAACTTCCTTTCAAAACAGATAACAAATCCATTCCTTATGCATACTATAACGAGTGATGAAAAATGGGTTACATCTTACAAAAGGCAGTGGACTGGCAGAAATACATCTCCATAGCAGATCCCAAAATGTGAACTCCCTGGAAGAATGTTAATGTTCTACGTGTGGTGGTGTCATTAGAATATTATTCATTTAGAGTTCTTAAAACGTACTGAAACAATAAAAGCACATTTATTTGTACAGCAGCTGCAACGTGTCCCTGAAAGTTTGGTCAAAAACCACCTTGCACTCACCAATAGGCAAAATGCTGTTCTCCATGACAATGCAAAGCCGTATACAACAAGAATAACACAAGTCAAAAGTTGCTCTCTTCTAAGTCCTTCAACAAATTCACCTGACGTTGCACCAACTGCTTATTAACTTTTTTTGATTCTTGTAAAACTCTTTGATGGGGAATACTTTCTCTAATAAAAACAGGACTTAAGATTTCGTCAAAAACATTTTCGTATCAAAATCAACGGAATTTTACTCAAAAGTTACCGAAGATCTGGTTGATATGTGGCAACAAGTGATTGTAATTAATGGTGAATATGTAAATGAATAAAATGTAATTTGGCTTTATTTTTTGAAATTGATAAATAAAAAGGGAAATTATTTATGACACAACCTAATAAATATTTTTGAGATTTCATAAATGGAAAGAGAGGTATTTACATTTCATAAGACATTTCATAAGGAGAGAGAGAGAGAGAGAGAGAGAGAGAGAGAGAGAGAGAGTGAGTGAAAGAGAAATATTTATTCTTTATTGAAATTTCATAACAGTGGAGGAGAATTATTTTTATCCTAATTAAAAGGTACACATTTCCGCTTTTTACATCATTTGAAATCAATAAATAAATTGTTATAGATGCAATAGCTATTTTTATTTTAATTAATTAATTATATTTTAGGAAATATTTAAATATGTTTCAGGTGTTCAAATTCTGTTGCTGCTAAACTTACAAATCTAGTGCAAAGATTTGCGTTTCAGCTCTTTTATAATTTTTCCTAACTCTATAACGTTTATGATAATTCAATTAGCATTTCTATGCGATTTTTGTTACAGATAATAATCACGCAGTACAAACATGACAAAAATAATTCACAAAGACGCACAAGTAAAGTTTGAATTATAAAGTTTCCAATTTGAAATGTATAATATTTTAATGCGATCAATGGATTTTTCCCAGTACTGTTTATGTGTGTGTGTGCGTATGTGTGTGTATGTATTTTTAGAAATAAATTTTGTATATCAGAAATTTGTGCTCCAAAATAAAAATATTCAATTCAAATATTTTAACTTTCCTCATTTTCCTGTGGGTAATTTGTAGTTTGTTTAATGAACATGAAATTCTTCATTATTATGTGGGGTTTTGTGCAGGATGAAATAAATTTAAACGATAAATACGATAGCCATTAACAAGTATTATCTTACATTCACTAGTAAATATCCACATGTTTTCTCAAATGTTTTTCTCGATGTCTTTCCTCAGCATGTTCTGCATCTTAAGAAATCCAACAATATGAAAACAGGCTTGGTGCAATACTGAAGTTTTGAGTTTGGATCGATTTCCGTTTCAGACAGATATTTTGCTATCCATTTTATATGCAACTTTTTCTTATCTTTTGTATAAAAATTGTCTAAATAAATTCATATCTTTTAACAACAGATTTGACCATTGATTCCACATTCCACTTGTCTATGTTTAGTATAATCATCGTACAGTAATACTTTCGCAACATCAGAAAAGAACTTTCTGTAAAAGTCACCAATAGTAATAACGAATAGTGAAATAACTGAATTGTCTATAAAAAAATTGTCAAGATTTATGATTTATTTCTATGCATATTAAAACAGAAGGAAGCATCTTGAAGCCTCTTCAAGACTGACATCCAAGTAAAATTGTTGATATTATAGAAACAAATTTGAAATGACACTGTTAATCTTTGAATGATCTGTAGATTTTGAAAACGCGCCTCGAGTAGAATTAAAAAAGAAATACATAAATCTAACTCCAAAAGAGTAAGAATCATTTTAAACACAATTTGGCAAATCGGGCTTTAGCAAAATTGCACTTTTCTAAGTTAGACGGTAGAGAAAATCATTTTTTGAGACACAAAGCATAGAAAATACGACGTATCAGAACACTGCCGCATCTAAAACTCATTTAACAAAATCCAAACTATACGACCAAAGTATGGCTGAGAAAGATCTGCAAAACTTTGCAAATATTTCTTTGCATTTTGATTAGAGTTTTTCCAGCCGTAAAGCGCGAAATTAATGAGTTGAATATTTGAAAATGAGTTAATAAACTCCATTGGAATTGGAATTTCACTTTCTAACAGGATATCTCCAAACCTACCGACAAATATTTGAATTGATCAAATCAAATTTCAGATTTCAATCTTATCAAAAATCTGTAATAAAAGCTTCAGTTAGTGGTTTTGCACAAATCACTATGAAACTTGATAGGATTGAAACAATGTTACTATGAAGAATAATATAAATAGTTTCAATGAGAAAATTTTACTATTCGATTCTTGGAAGAGTTGACAGTCTATTACTGAGGTATAAAGGACATTCTACTAAAAATTCTATTTATCTGTTTGGTATCTCATGACATATAAGGTCTCCACAGAATGTCTCCACTCTGCCCTATCTGCAGCTGCTGCATACACCTTATTCCAGGATTGCAATCCCATTGTTTCCCTCTCATTATACTTAGCCCATTGCAATGCCCTTTTCTTTTTTTCTTTGGGTACTCAAGTCAGAACTATATTCTAATTAATATTAGTCAAGAACAAATATTTTTTTTTATATTTGAATTTGAAAGGAGAATCACAATTATTCATTCATGCCTTTTTTTCTATTGCTGGAAAGTTTACATACAAAATTGATTGTTTGATGCAAAACATTAATGTTTGAAGAAGATTTGTAAATAACTTGTAATTATGCAACCTTTCTTCAGTGGGACAGAATTTCACAATGCAGTTTATCGGAAGAATGAAAATAATGTTAAAATAACTTTGGGAATAGCATGGCATTGTGCCTGACTAGACGATGCCATTTATAAAGACTTTAGCTCCTTATAAAAATGTAGCTTCTTTTTCGCGTATTTCTATGTAAACACTCCTTTGATATTATCAACACGAGAATTGTTTTTGTTTCCAAAACTATTTTCATGTAGATAATATAAAAAAGAACCTAAAAATATAATTTCCAGCCATCTGCTTGTGTTTGAGTAGTGTTTTCACTTCTAAAATATTCCTTCTTGAATTTTCTAACTAGTCCAGGTGGAACTGCATCAAACTAAACCACCTCGCTTTCGCTCGTTTCCCCCACATTACATTCGCATTTATTTTCCTGTCATACTTTTCTCTGTTTTATTTTCGCTCTGGGCTCATAACAACACATTTTGTACATTGGAAAATAATAATAATAATAATAATAATAATAATAATAATAATAATAATAACTGGTTTACAATTCTTATCACAACAGTTCTTCGTCGCCTGTGCCTATGTCATGTACTGCCATTATTGGACAACAACAACAATAATAATAATAATAATAATAATAATAATAATAATAATAATAATAATAATAATAATAAAAATAATAAAATCTCTGAAAATATATAAAACTACTTTTTCTAAAGGGACGACTCGAAATTATATGTCAAAAAATCATGATGATTTACAGAGTCTTCGAAACACAGTGAATATGTTCAGTGATGATATAGGCACGTGTTTCGTCTTAGCCAGATGTGCGAACGTTAATTTTAAGAAAGGTGAGCTTTTTAAGACCAATAGCACTGTCAGAGAACTTGACTAGGACGAACGAAGCCTTCAAATATTTAGGAATCCAAGAAGCAGATGACATAAAGCATGTAGCTAACAAAGAAAAAGAAAGGAGTCTTCACAAGAATGAGAGCAATTTTATCCACTGGACTTAACTTGATTACAGCTGAAAACAGAAAATGGATTTCAAGGTAAATACCATCTGAAGGCAGATGTTGACCATTTTTATATTGCTAGAAGTAATGGCGTTAAAGACTTAAACCGATTTGAGTTGACAAAGACAATACTCAATATTGATTTAAAAGATATTTAGAGACTACATCTGACTGGAAGATAAAATTAGTAAAAAGAGGAAGTAAAAAAAACAGTAAAAATAAAAACAAAATAAAGAATACTGGATTTATAAAGATTCAATAAATCTTTAAAGGAACTCAACAATCACTGCGAAGTAAATCAACAAAAATCCGCAACCAACAAATGCAGTCAAAATTATATAAAAAAGGACGCTAAAATACAAGTGTTAAACAATCTTAAAAATACCTGGAAGCAAAACCCGTTACATAGCCAGTATAAACTTTGAAGTAACGAAGTAGATGAAGATCAAAATAAAACTTATCAGTGAACAGAAAAGTAAAAGCAGAAATGACACAGTATAAAAAAATGATGCAGACCCAATATATAGATTATGTGAACACCACATTGATAAAAATATGCGAAAACGGTACCTGAAAACTAAGCAACGTTCAATTACGCTTTTGAGAAACACATCTTTCTTTCAGTTCTACTCGATGCCTCTGTCTGCTAACTTTAATGTCGTAAACAAAGCGATTCTAAGGGATTTAAATTCCAATTCGATATATATATATATATATATATATATATATATATACACGTCCTCCGTCAGTTTCGAGAGACCATGCATATGCGCTATAAGAGGTCCTCGACATGGCGCAGGTCTGCGTAGTGTTTTTAATGAGAGATCATCAGTTGCCGATGCAGACCGTCTCCTTTCTCCACGCCAACGATGATTTCCAAGGGAAAGGCAGAGGCCAATACAACTCGGCACCGGCGTTGTCGCAGCAGTTGCCAGAACTATCTTAGGGATTCCGGCTATGGATATGAATTCAGATTTGTCCTTCTCCTATTCTGGTTACCAAACATGGCAGTATTCCCTACTATTAACGCGTAGTTTGAGGTTTTGAATCCAGAGTGTTTGCAAGCCAAGGCTATAGCACCCAGTCTGTACTACTATTTATGCATAGTTATATATATATATATATATATATATATATATATATATATATATATATATATATTTGTCATCCACAGACAGACTGTTTCGCTGTTTCACAGCTCATCAGTGTGGCTAGACGTCCGGTTGCCTCTAGCTAGGATCGAAACCCGACTGAATTGGCGTCAGTCGGAACTTCTACCGTCGGCTCACGGTAGGGATGAAGGTGAATTTTATCGTGTTTATTTTTAGATTTAGATAAACACACAGTGACTGACGGTGACTCAATTCTGCCGAAGAGTCATGCTATATTAGCTTAAATAGTCACTGTTTCCAAACTCACACCTCAAGCCAAAGAGCTCAACCGAAATTAATTTATGGAAATTGCACACCAAGAGGAAGTTTTTTTACAAGCTAGATTAAATTGTTTAGATTAATAGTATAAAAATTATGAAATTCATCAAAAAAGTACACTTAATAATTATTTACCTCTCCGTTCAGCTTTTATGACAGCCTTAATTCTTACAGGTATGGATTTCACCTATTCATCACATTGATTCTAACTTCCTCTTTAGTGTATGGAGCATTTTAATGAACATTTAAAAACAAAAATTTAAATAACATGCCACCGCATACCACGAAGGATTTGGGAAATTTACTGGTTTTCTACAGGTAGTTATATTAAGATTTGAACGGTACTGGAAAAAAAATTCCATCATCTTCGCCTTGGTTCCATCATCGCCTTGGTAAATGCAGATTCTTGATTCAGACCACTTTCATCGAATCGTTCGCACGCCATGATTGTTTCTCTTTAACCTATTTTAACCTCATTTCATTCTGTTTCTTTGTGAATGCTGGTTTTTGTTTGGCTTTACTCTATAGAAATCCCATTTCACTCAATCGATTTTTGACAGTTTTGTCACAAACATCGACTTTTGTTTAAACTGATTTGTTTTTTTAATTTGTTTTGTTGGAGATGTTCTAGGTATATTGCTTCGAGTTTTCTATCATGATGTCTTTTGTGGTTTACCAATATATTTTTCTATTTTAAAACTAACATTTCCTTTATATGACGCACTAAATTTTAGACATAACCAAAGTCTTTCGCCATACGTCACTGTAGAATGTCTTCATGAATTAGTTTTACGACCCTTTCCATTATTCCATTTGGCAGTACATTTATTGACGCCATGATTCCTTTCAATAGGGTATGTCCAACTACATGGCTAGTTTTGCAAAAACATTCTTTTAACTGTAGATACATCTGCATGTTTAGGTATTTGTTTGAGGTATGCAAATTACAAGATCATTCCATAATTTTAACTCAACATTCGGTTATTCCATAGCATTTCCCTCTAAAAATTTTAGATACCATTAATTTAGATAATTTAATCTAGTTTGTTTAAGGTATATTTGTTGAAGTCAGAACGTTCAACATCTTAATTGTTATTCGTTCATCTTCTGCTATTTTAAAAACCTGACTAAATATCATTAGTGTGATACTTCCATATTTTCTATTGGGTTGTATATCGTGAATGCATATAACACTTTATACGTAGCGTACGTATACTATACTATATACCGCAGTAAAAGTTCCGACATATTCACTCTAAGTGGAAATCATCCCGTCATTTTAGAAGTATTATCGTAGCAGTAGCAGTAGTTGCAGTAAAGAGAAGTTGGATACAGAAACTTATTCATGCCTAAACCAGAATTTGTTTTATCAAATAGAAAAATAAGGAATCCAAACAAGTGAAGCATATTTAATTATCATAAACAAAGATGTCGGCCTTCCAACTGATGATTGAGTGAAATTAAAGTCAAACCTTCGAGAAATGTTTGCGGGAAGAACGTAACCTGAAATTTCAGGATCTAGAATTGCAAGAAATCCGATAAATATGGAGACGATAACACCATCAGTTTTCATTAGAGTGCCCAAAAGTGTTTTCTTGGGAAAATACAATGTTTAAAAGAAATCTCAAAGAAAGAAACAGAATCGCTGTTGGTGGCGGCCTCGAACAACTCTATAAGAACCGATTATATAAAGGACAAGAATAATAAAGACTATGAATGTGAATGCAGCAAGTAAGTTAAACTGAAAACTACGGAGAATCATATCAAGAAGGAAACAGAAAGAAAAAAACACACGTATAATGAGTTTTGCTCTTGCAAACCATACATGAAAGAAAGCGAAAAGGAGATCAATTATTCTGATCCCACCAGAGAACTAAAGAAATGAAATATCAAGTTTATTTACACCATTTACATTGCTCGGTCTGTTGTCCCCATTTTTATTGTCATATTCACGACGTTTTGGCTGTTGTACGCTCCGATCTTCTTCAGATAATATATGTTGAAATTTCGAACTGAACCCTTTATTTTGTCCACTGGGGGGGATTGTTCCAGTTCCACGTGCCATGCCTTTTCTGGATATCTCAGCTTCAGTTAGTTCTCTTCAGTAACAAAACTCTACACTTTTTTGTTCACCAGGTATTGAACCCACAACTCTTTGTGTCAAGTCACTGATTTACTTCAACCAATGCTTTTACCCAATGTACCATATGCCCTTGAAATAAATTTTACCACCCACAACAGTAGCAAATAAATTACTATGGCTACTCTAATTGTTTTTGTAAAACTTTTTACTCAGCATTTTTGCAGAGATACTGAATGACGGAAGACAACAACAAACAAAAAGGAAACCTGAGTAAAAAATATATTGCCAGATTTATTTTGTTAAAGAAAACAGACAAAAATAAGGTTACAGTGAACTAGGCAAAAATATCTCTGCATACTCATGAAGACGGGGAGAAGTGTATTGTCCTGATAAGGATATTTTTGCAGTCGCTGGAGAGTGTGCCCAGAAAAGAACAGTTTTCTAGCCGCTGCAGAGTGTTGCCATGAAATGGGCAGGTTGTTGCTGCTGGTGAGGATGGCTGGAGCGGCTGGAGATGGCTGGAGCGGCTGGAGATGGCTGGAGCAGTGGCCGATGGCCAGCTTGAGATGATGATGGTTGGCTGGCTGGTTGGAACTGTAGCGGTGGACCAGCTGTCGGCTGCTGGAACGTTCCGCGTCCAGATGACTAGGATCAAAGTGTAACTTTGATCCTAGTCATCTGGACGCGGAACGTGTTTTTTATTGCTTTCAGGCCTTTGTAACGACACTGGTTAAGCCTTATCTTCCGATTGTTTTTAAAAGGTGTGAGTGCTGACAGGATAAGACACTTAGCTGTGCTGTTCTTCTTAAAGCGTCCATTAGAAGAAGTGGCATTTTTTATGGCAACACTAATTTATAACTATGATAGTAATGATTTTCAAATTAATATAATGACTTTTTATTGGCAAAAGTTTGTGTCAAATAATGATTTCCGTAAGCTATGAAGGTCGTCAGGGGCACCACGTGTGCCGCAGCATCAGTGTTGTGACTAGGGTAAGATAGCCTGACGGAGCCTGCCTCATTTCAGACGAGCTTTCCTTTTCCTAGACGACTGGTTGCCACATGTATGCATGAAAGCCCAGTTTTCTCTGTAATTTAAACACAGCAGTTGGAAGATAGATTGATACGAAGTTAACAGAATTTAAAACCAGCTCGACGATTTCAAATTCTGCACTGATAACCGTTACACTATCTGCCTATCCTAAAGATATATTGTGTAATTTTCCTTAAATCTCATTTAACATTTAATCTCGATCGTACAGATCTGTACATTGACTCATCCTAAGCGAATGTATTTCTTTCAAGAATAACAAACTAAGTTAAGGTACCCATTTTCTGCTCTACTTAACAGTCGAACTGATAAAGTCAGAATCTCTGCAAGCAAAAATAAATGAAGATAACCATGAGGGAAAACAATCTAAACAAAATAAGACCAACTGCCAGGTATGTAAACAATTACTGTAGTTATCAGCGGGACATGAGCTATATATTTATTGCAGTAGGCGAATGTGTTCAGTAGGATAGATAAAATATAAAAAGTAAGCGTAATAATTATTAGAGCGATAGAAAATATTTTTAATAATTTTAGATTTGAAAAATGCTTTTATTTCACGCATAAATTTTAATCTCTCAAAAGTAGTTTCAATGTAATCATCGACTCCCAACTTGTGTACAGAGGTTTCTTTTCTATAAGGTTTATTAACTTTATTATCATCTGGCCAGAGAGGATTTTAAGAACGGCACCATTTAATTTAAAAGGCAATGCGTTTTATGGGGTTTACTTCAAAAAGTCCCTTGACAGGTAAATATAAATTGCCGACATCAAGAAAAAACATAAGACTGCTGTTTAAGAGTAATTCTACGAGTGACGAGATACTCAGTTCCTCCTTAAGTTTCATAAACTTTAAGTTGCGGAAAGTATATAAGTATTGGTTTACTTTACATACACACACCCACAAACACATACACATATGCATATGTTTTCGATCTTGATCTCTGACGAAGCTTTAATAAAGGGCAAAATGTCAGAGTGAGATCTGTTCTTTTTCCTATCACACACACACACACACGCGCGCGCACACACACGCACACACACATATATATACATTCATATATATATATATATATGTATATATATATATATATATGTATTATATTTATTATATCTATTATATATATATGTATATATATATATATTATGTATATGTTATCTATATATAAAACAAGGGATGTCTGTGTGTCTGTGTGTGTGGTACCATTTCACTCGAGATTCATCCAACCTATTTTGACCCAACTTGGCACATACATTGTACAATGTAAGAGATAGGTTCTTAGTGTAAAAAATCGATAATTTAAAAAAAAATCAATAATTGATAAAGTCGATCAAAAATCTATAAATTCAACTTTTTTTCTCCGATTTCTTTCAAACTCAGTATGTAGGTTACTTACACCATGACGAGCCCAACGATACCTCATTTCTACATTTAGTGAAAAACCGCAATAAACCAAAAATCGATTTCAATGCAAATTTTTAACTAAAAACTCCCTCAATTTTCAAGCAATCTAATACAAACTTCACTCAATCGTAGCCAAGAATAAGTTGATTGCTTAACAGTCATTTAACTTGAGTCCATCCATATAATGAAAACCCGCATAAATACCGAAAATGACGATTTTTACTAGTTTCTTTCTCACTTTTCCTTGATCTTTCAACCAATTTTCATCAAACTTAACAATTGCTTTATCCTCATTCCATCCCTGGTAGCACACTGAAAAATTTAATTTAAAAAACTCTAAAATAATTGTGGTCTTAAGTAGGTCTTCATGTTGTCTGTTTTACCCCTTCATGGCCTAAGCTAACTTCGATTGAATAAATACAGACTAGTTCTGTTATATCAGTTACTTCATTAATTCGAAATGTTTTTTTAATGAAAGTACTTTATAGTAATTGAAGATGATAGACTCTGTTACATCTAAACATGATGCTGTTATTGCTCTAATTGAACACTTTTTCTAATCGGCCAGCTGGGAAATGGCTGCTATACTCGATAAAAATCACTCTGCTAACTAGTTATCTTACATACTTTGATTTGTTTGTTCATGTCAACTCCTTATAGGCCATTTAATGCAGAAATTTTTAATTTTCTTGGGAGCTTTGAAGTAATAAAAATATATATACATGGTAGAATCTACTATGTATATATTAAAAAACTAGGTATCATCTACCACGTAGATGATACCTAATTTTTGTGCATATACACGTTTGTGTGGACATAATTACTAGAGGTAGAGATATTTGTGTTTTATATTGTTTTGTTGGAGTTATATTTTGGAATACACGTTGATTTAAGAAATGGTAGGATATTATATAGACTAATGTCATGAAAGTGTTCATTAAAGTTGTTTTTTTGGCTGATTTTGTTTAGCGACATATCAACCTCTATGGGTTATTTAATACCGGAATCTAAATACTTTGAACGGAGTTGTATGCCTTCAACTACAGATAAAATATATTGTTGATAATCTTTATCTATAAAACAGAAGATGTCTGTATGTGTCTCTGTGTGTGTCTGTGTGGGTGTATGCTATTTATGCATGTCCACATTTCTCGGCCGATTTCGATGAAATTGTACACACTTATTGCAAATTTATGAAAAGTTACCAAGACCAACTTTTCAATTTGTAGGCCCCCACACCCAGATTTGGTATAAAAATCAATAAAACTGAAGGTGGGTACGACTTTTTGCAAAACTCAAGGCAATGTTACACGCGAACAAAATTTTTACTGGATGATCTGATGTTCTTTGCACTGACATCCATTAGACATTAGTCTACCCCAGTAAGTGAAATAAAGGGTTCAGTTCGACATTCCAACCACCTGAAGAAGGTCGGAGCGTACAACGGCCGACACGTTGTAATAAATATGGCGACAAAGATTAGGACAATAGACCGAATAATGTAAATAGTGTACATACCTCGCTTTAATATAGTTTGTTCCTATTGAATTTTTATAGAAAATCATTGATACTGCTTCTCTCTCCAGATGTCCTCCGCGTAACCATGTTCATGTCCTTCCGTCTGTAATTTTTTCTCAATAAATTTTTCTAATTTTTCTCTGTTCGTTTTGAAATTTTCTTTTTGTCCTTTCTGCAATAAGTAGTATTATCACAATCAGCTTTTACTCTACATGGTTATTATTATTATTAATATTATTATTAATTAAAGATATTAGTATTATCAATATTAAAAAATTAAAATGCAAAAATATACATGTTAGAAATTAAGCCTGGAACAAGTTCCTCATTTTGATGCACCTAATTCGGATTGAAGTAAATGTAATTAATCTTGTGGACGAGCTTACTCCGGGACAAAATTAAATTAATATTTTATGGTAATCATCTACGTATGGAGAGTCAGACTACCTGCCAAGAAAATCAGCATTTGAAATCCTCTCTTTTACCTATCCTTGAATATAAGTTGGTGATTTAAAACGCCAAGCTTTTATTTATGCATTATTTACGTGTTGTAGTCCTTTTTATAGACAGTCAGGTGACGATATCTTTTTGTATTGATGTATGGATGTATCTGTCAATAGTGTAAGCCGTTAATTCAGTTATTATTTGCTAAGACAAAACGAAAGATTTCACTCGACTTCATCATGTCTAATTTTAATCAGTCATTTAATCTTAACATATACTTTGCTGCATATTAATTTGTCACTCAGTCCAAGTTACCAAGCATTAATAAGAATATCTTGTTAACTCGTACTATATAACGGCATAGTTAAATTAATATATCTATTTAGTACAAAATTCACACAAATTCAGGATTGTTCTCTGTATAAATGCTAGTAACCTCCTAATCAACGGCGAGGTACCTAATCTAAACATATAACTAATTAAAGGTATTTTATTTATAAAGCTTGACGTTATTATTATAGCTTTCACAAATTTATAACATTATTAACTCTGTTGTTAAGAACTTTAAATCTTCCAAAGGAAATCGTACAAGCAACAGAATCAGCTTTTGAGGTATAATGTCTGCGAATGAGAAAATGGCAATTCTGCCTGCATTTGTTTGATTTAATGCTATTTAATGTGCATTTATGTTTAGAAAAAATCTCTTTATCGTATTCCGAATTTCATCGGAATACGGAGAGAATTATTGACAGATAATTGGCTTCTTAATCGAATATTGAAGCCTGAATTCCAGAGTTGCTTCTGTCTCTCATTTTGCTCATATCTATCTATCTATCTATCTATCTATCTATCTATCTATCTATCTATCTATCTATCAAGGTTAAATTAGTCTGTCATACCATAAAAAACAGTAGAAGATTGTATTTGAAGTTACCTTCAAAATCAATATTAAAAATCCGTCATTGCCTGGTTACTAAACATGAAGCGGGTGCGCGCGCACACATCTCTATATTTCTTTATATTAATACGTGTGTGAGTGTGCCTGTTTAAGAATAGGTGTGAGAAACAGTATGCGTGTGCAGGTGGATGTATTCTTGTTATAGTCCAGGGTGGATGTGCTATTCATTTTCATTCACCATTGTCCTACCATCTGTCAATGTCCTTTGCGCGGCATCAGTGGTGCTCCACACTGACAGATGGTTTCAAGTAAGCTTCTAATTATCATCGGGAGGCGCGCTAAGATCCAATCTCTCGAATAAATGATAAGGTTTGTCAAACGCAAGGTGAGCGAAAGCGGAAAGGTGAGAGGTGAATAATTTATATCAATAAAAGTCAGTAACTGTCAGAATGGTTAGTGCTAAAAACGGGAAACATTTGACATCACCGTAAAATAAGATCCCATGTGTATTGGGCCGATAAATTTTAAGCACTGCCTAGTATATGTTGGTTTTAACTTTAAAAATCTCCTCGCAGATTTAATTTCCTTTCAGTTTCAGAAAAATGGATACACTTATATTTTATAGAATAGAGGCATGTAAGATACATTGATGACATTGTTGAAAAGAGACCGGAATCTCAAATGAAGTTTTCATGTAATATTATCTTATATCAGAATTTTTCAATTGAAATCAATTCAAAATTCAGATTATTAACCTCATCTTGGTTGTTATAGTTACAATGTTTTGACTGGCCTTCTTTAGGTGTTCGTCGCACTTGGTAACATTCTCGGAATGTTGAACCAAAACCCTTTATTCAATTCACGAGATTTCCAGCTTTACAAGCTCCTATATGGTAGGACTTAATACTCTTTAGTCTATTAGCCTTTAACCACTAAATGATAACTGAATTTTCCGCCAAACAAACTGGAGTCATGACTGCCAGGAAACCAAATATCATTTTGCAAATTATGGATGAGTACAAGACTGATGCAAATTAGTTCTTAGGAGTGGATACTGAAAAATTCTCGGTCAGACCAAGAATGATTTCCCCACTAGATTTTGATGTATGGTCATTTAGTCAGATTTTGGAAATGAAATTTCCAGTAACCCATCATGAGTCACAAAACAAACAAATTGCATGTGCGAAGAGTTTGCTTAACATTGTACAAGAGGAAAAAAGTAACACAGAAATGTTTTATTGTTGCTCCGATTGTGTATAAACAACAAGAAAAATGCGTTACAGTGAATAGCAAACAATTTCTGTTTGATGAGGAATTCTATAGGAAAATAAATTGCATTTTCTTTATTGCTGATATACAATAAACAAAAAAAATGAAATATTAATCAATTAGAATGTTTTGATTCATGTTACAATTTCCATGCAGCAATGTTATGCACACGTAGTTATATATATATATATATATATATATATATAATACGTGTGTGTGTGTGCGCGCACGCGCGTGTGTGTGTGTGAGAGAGAGAAAGCTTATAAATCTAACATGTTTTGTGTGAATGAAAAAGAAGTAAAAAGAGAATTTTGGAATTTGTTAATTTCTGAGTTGCTTGTTTTTCATTGGTTAAGCAGACCAAAAGAAGCGTTCCTGTGAATAATTCATCTGTGTAATTGTATCATAATTATAGCTTGCCTGTGTGGAATTTGAATGATAATGTATATTCGGTTGTGTGTATGTATGCGTGTGTGCATGTGTGTGTGTGTGCGTGTGCGTGTGTGTGTGTGTAGTGAAAATTTTTATTTATTTATTTGTTGGTTGTCCGTATGTTGAGTTGGGGAGGTTTTGCGTGAGGTCCAAAGAATTTATGCGAAAAAACAAAGTTAAAAATACAAGAATTTTCTCTTTCTTTTCACTTCTATATTTCCTTCTTTGATGAAGCTTTAAGCGAAACATGGGAGATATATGAATTTTTCCTGTTTGTTCCTTATCCTATCGTACTGTCGGATTCTGATCCATATTTGTTCCCAATTCACACACACACACACACACACACACACATATATATATATATATTTTAAGCATTTTAAGCATATTTTAAGTATATATATATATATATATATATATATATATATATATATATATATATATATATATACTGTTGAAATAGTTAAATGTAACCGCTTCTTCTACTCCAGCAGTTTCTTTTCTTGTACATTCCGACTGTGGGGCTCCCTTCTTCTTACTTGATTCCCTGATAACTACGATATATATATATATATATATATATATATATATATATATATATACTGTTGAAATGTAACCGCTTCTTGTTGTTGTATATGTATATATATATATATATATATATATATATATATATATATATATATATATATATATATATATATATATAATACTTATATTTTATTAACTATAAGCACATGTTAGAAACACTAAACCAAACTTTATTAAATCCATTCTTGAAGAAACTAACTATGTTTATCTGCCACAATCGGTGTTTTCATAAAAAAACGTCCTCAAATCAACATGCGGACAACCACCAAACATAAATAAACTACTACTGCTACTATTACCATTAAACGCAAACACACTTACGAATATACATTAACATCAGTATGCCACATAGATAAACTAGAATTAAGATACACTTGCATATATAAAGTAATATTTACATTTTTCAGTTAGGCTTGGAATCCGTTAATTATTTAGAGTTTCGAAAGGAGGCGTCATCTTTCCTTGACTTCAGGATGCTATAAATTATACTAACGTTGCTTAATAAGTCAAATGCCCTTGAAGCGTGCTTAATCAATTACAAACAATAAACAACAAAAAATTTAAAAAATACCATATTTTTGGTCCTATGCAGGGGTTTGGATATTTGTATTCCTCCTAGAAAAATTGAGAAAATCGAAGGATTTAGTGATTTTTCGCTCTTTTCCCACTTAGTTCATGATCTGCTCAATTCTGTTGAACGTTTGTTTCGTCTGAAAGTTCGTTTGAAAGATTTAGCTTTTTATTTCATTAACTCGTCTATCGATTTCTTGGGTTCTCTTGGCAGAAGAACCATTTTCAAACGGCCAACTATTTAAGAACTAAGACATATATATATATATATATATATATATATATATATATATATATATATATATATATATATATATATATATATATATATATATTACAAAACCCGGCAAAGGTTCAGGTGTCGTCATATTAAATTTTTCCGATTATGTCTATAAAATGTGTATTTTAAATGATAGTAGTAAATTTCGGAAATTAGGCGACGTCACTTGTGACGATACCTTGAAAACGGAAGTCCGATTACAGATGAGATTATTAGAACTTAAGAAAAAAAAAACATTTTTTCCAAGGAAATTTATAACAATATTCGTCCCCTTGGTTCCTCAGATGGATGGGTTAGCAAAAATTCATAAAGTGGGCGTTCCACTTAGGCCTATGGTGGGTTCTGCCCAGCATGGGTTGTCTAAGTGGCTTATTGAGGTTATTAATCCGGTTTTAGTATTATATTCGAAGTATTGTGTGCCTGACTCGTTTCATTTTGCTGCTCATATCCGCAAATTGTAGCCTAATCTCGACACAGAGTACTTTGTGACGTTTGATATATCTAGTTTCTTCACAAATGTCCAGCTTGATGACGCAACTGATATTTGTGCAGACATTTGTATCGTGGCCACGAAGAGCCTCCATCTTTTTCTGAGGTTGTCTGTCTCCTGCAACTTTAACAATTGTATGTACCGACAGATAGATGGAGTGGCGATGGGTATCCCATTGGAACCTCTGAGGGCTAACATTATTGTTAGATTTCACGAGAAACAACTATTTGATAGGAATGCTACGCCCGACTGTAACTTCAGCTATGTCGATGATATGTTTACGTCGTTTTCTTCTCGTAGTAAAGTGGGAGAGTTCTTTTCATATCTTAATAATCTCTACCCGTCTTTGAAATATACTATAGACGTAGAAGATAACAATCAGTTACCTTTATTCCTGGATGTTTTGGTAGAAAGATCACTAGTATTTATTGGAAATCCACCTTCTCTGGGTTATATCTCACTTGGGACTCATTTGTTCCCAAAGTCAGGAAAATCAATATTATCAATAATCTTACTCACCGTACTTTGATATTGTGTCGAAATGCAGGCTTGACGCCGAGCTAAAGATGATTAAACTGCTGTTTTTTGGCGAATGGTTACCCTGAAGGTGATATCGCAGCTATCATTGAACGTCAAATTGTCGTTCAATGGAGTTAAGGTATATAGCCCTCCTTAATGTCCTGTATATGTTAGACTATCGTGGATTGATGCCGTGAGTCAAATATACGCCGATAAAATATCCTCTTCCATGAAATAGTTTTTCAACAAGAAAGGCTTTTCTCTCTGGCCGCAAGGATGTCTTGCTTGTCCATCAGCAGTGTTTAGTTTTGTATCAGTATAAATGTTGATATAAGATCGACTATGTGGGCAGGACTATCCAGCGGTTAGAGATTAGGATCACCAAGCATGTTCCTGTAGCATTCGGGTGTTCACAGGCACATAACGCCACTATCGGCGAGCATTTATTGAATTTTGTTGCTCCTGAGTTCTCCTCTCTCTTGCACAGGGAACGGACCAGACTCAACTTGGACATTTTGGAGTCTGTTGTGATTAATATACAATGCCATGGCCTGTGTAGGCAGAGAGAATTAAAACACAAGTTGGCTTTTTTTCGGGGAGCCGCTCGTCAATCTAACGCCTAACTAGGAAAACTGCGTTTTTTCCCTCCCTAGTTTGCAATATTTTAACACCAGTTGTTGAAAATAATTTTTCTTTTCAACTTCTTAGTTTTACATACCGACGATATTAATTTTTATGAAGACGTGTCGGTCGAAAGGTACTTAAAATTTTGATCGCTGTGATACTTTTGTATCTTTTTAATTTAATAAAATATGATCCCTTTCTTAAAGATGGTGTGACAATAAGTATCTATCTATCTATCTATCTATCTATCTATCTATCTATATATATATATATATATATATATATATATATATATATATATATATATCGGCAGTACATATTTTAGATATCGAACCAACAAGGTGTGTCTAATTAATTCTTTATTGATTTATTGGAAAAAACGATTTCTAAAACTTTTAAAAGAGAGCAGTTTCGTTTTGGAAGCGTTAAAATTAATAAGTGATGACATAAGGAATGTCGTTAATGAAAATTAGGAAAAACGTAGTTTTAAGGATAGAGCAGTGTGATGCACCCGCATTAATGTAAAAAGATCTAGAAGGGTGGCCGTTCTGCGATTTGATAAGAAAGATTGAATCAGAGCAACAATCTGTCTATAGATAGAATAACCTTTCAACTCGTGAAGAAAACTTGAATGCGAAGACCTTTCAAATGTTGGAAGCCCTGTCACAATTCTTTTCTAAAGCTTGATAGACTCTTTCAGCAATAATTTTTAACATATCAGCAGTTGATCTAGAAAAGCGAAAACCATATTGCTTGTCTGAAAAAGACCATGCGAGGTGAGAGGCTTAACCAATTTGGAGTTGATTAGAGCCTCTGACACATTGCCAAAATGAAATAGAAGCCTGACAAGCCGATAGTTAGAAGTATCAGACGGTTCATCCGGGTACTTAAGACTCTTTAAATATTTTATTTACATTTTAAAATACATCCTTTATTTAAAATTATTTATTGCGGGTTGTTTCATCTGTGGATAATAACAATTCAAACAATCATCACATCAAAGACAACAAGAATATAGCTATTAAAATACAAGAATTATTCAATAAGACCAAAATACTAGAGTGCACACACTGCAAGGAGAGATTCAAAATTCTCGAAATTAGTAATCGAAAGTACTCAAACAAAAACAGAAGAAAACGTCAACTTTGGATATATATATATATATATATATATATATACATATATATATATATATATATATATATATATATATATATATATATATATATATATATATATATATACACACACACACACACACACACACACACACATATATATATATATATATATATATATATATATATATATATATATATATATATACACAGACATGACAGAATTGAATAGACGCTCACAGAAACCGTTTATTTTATTAAACAAGTAATTTATACCAATGAAGTCATTATAAATGGTCATAAATTTAATATAATACTTGGTTGACATCTCTTTTGCTTTTTTTAATGCAAGGACCCTTCTAGGCATGCGAGCGATGAGTTCATGAATATCATTTTGAGGGATTTTTTGCCATGTTTCGCGCAATAATCCTAAAAGTTCGATCTTAGAAGATGGCTTCCTGTTCTTTTTGCGGAGTTTTCGATCTAATATGCCCCAAAGGTGTTAAAAAGGGTTAATATCCGCGGACTGACTTGGCCATGGAAGTTTATTGATCCCATTTTGTCTCAACCAATGTTTTGTTGCTTGAGCAGTGTGACATGGAGCTCCATCTTCCATAAATAGGGAGTCAACTTTGCTCATTCTACTACTTGAGAATATTGGCAGGAGCCCTTTCATTAATATAGAAACATATTTGGTTGAATTAATGTTTCCTTCACACTCCACAAGCTCTGAGCGACCATCACTCCAAATTGCACTCCATACCATTACTGAATGGCTCCCATGTTTCACCGTTGGCTGCAGTCTTTTTAAATCAAACTCTTGACTACAGAGTCTCCATACCCATACTCTTCCACTGTCGGAAAATAATGCGAGTCTTGACTCATCAGAGAAAATGACAGTGGTCCAAAAGGTCACAGGTCTCTCCACCATCTCATGAGCCCAATCCTTTCTGCGTTTGATATTGGCTGGACGGAGAAGTGGTTTCCTTCTCACAGCTCTGCCATAGTAGCCCAGCTTGTGAAGATACCTGACAGCTGTTCTAGGACTGACATCAACTTGGGTTGCTATGTCAGAGGCCTTGCAACGTGGATCCTGTTCAACATTTCTTTCGACAAGACGCATGGTTCTTTCAGAAGGCCCAGGGCGGCTCGAATGAGTTTTTGTCCACTTCTTGCCCTCTCTGGTGAATTGTACGATCACTCTATTAACAGTAGAAAGGGGTATTGAAAGATTTTCAGATATTTTTCTTTGACTAAGACCACCTTCATGTTGGCCCATGATACGTCCTCGCTGAAATTCAGATAGGTCTGATGCTCCTTTGGTTCGTGGCAGGTTCCAGTATTGTTATCTGCAATTTTAATCAAATAATCTAAGTTAATTTATCTTGGTTATTAAAAACATCTAAATTAATTTATTTTGGTTATTAAAAAAACTCAGAAATAAAATTTATCTTGGTGTCTATTCAATTCTGTCATGTCTGTATATATATATATATATATATATATATATATATATATATATATATATATATATATATATATATATATATATATATATATATATATGCTTGTGTGCAAGTTAATGAGAGAGAGCATATGTATTTTATGTGTATATATTAAAGGTTTAACGTAGTTAATTGGTATGAAACGAACTGACCGAACAACATCTGTTCATATTAGTCATTGGTTAATTTTTAGCATATCACTGCTATTGAATTAAATAGGTTCATTTCGTCGGCAATATTAGTCCATTTGTTACGCACCACTTGAAATATGTGAATCATAATTAAGCTGATAGATTTAAGATATATGCACATGATATATACAAAAGGTAGTAAAAAGTTCTCGGCCTAACCCGCTTCCAAAATATCACTAAATGAGATTCTTCTGTCGCATAATCATTACTGAAGATACATATTCCATAAGACTATATGTATTATATGACATTCTAAATTGATGATGTCGCATTCCAAATGATGTCAGCGAGTTTTAAAAAAACACAAGCATAGCGAGCTATATTTCTTTCATATCCTTTAATTACAGCAACACTTTGATATAAAACTATCTCTCCTGGCAATTGTTCCATCACTTCCTCATTAATTATTAATGAGTCATGTTTTTATAATCTGTATTATCCCTGCTAAATAATCATGCAATGTTATATTGGTGAATACCACACTCTTATAGAATTTATAGCTTGATTTAGAAAATCGATGACCTCATTATCAAACTCGTCGCCTTCTACCGTATATCTTCCATCAAAAGAAAATCTAAAAGATTTTCATTGGTCTTCACATGAACACTTATTTTGAAGAGAAGACAATATTCTATACAATATTCGATTATTACAGTTCTAGTGCTTTTCCTCCAAATGCAGTGGCGGCGTCGGTGACATACCACAGTCATATGTCAATGATACTCAGAGCATCCAAAGATATCATCAACACTTTATCAATAATGAAAAGGACATTATTCTAAATTAACAATGATTAATCAGAAGTAGGCGTTATATTTCACTCGTTTCAATTAGAGAAGCTGGCATTTAAATAAAACGGTTTTAATCACTGAAAGCAGAACTGCGGCAATTTAAGTCCAGATGCAACCCTCTAACTTTATATGAGTCAGATCAAACCGAAAATGGTGCAGTACTGCCATATCTGAACAGGATCTGTCCAGTCTTCACTTCCAAAAAAATCCCTCTTATGGGTGAGGGATTACTTCCCACTTACAGCACCTTTCTCACAGAAGAAACGTTGCAAGCCTCTTCCTACTCTATCGCTATTTCTATGGAAAATGTTCAGACGAGATAAATTTCTTAGTTCCAACATTTCTAAGCTTTACAGCTTAGACGCACCATCCCATGTACACTGTAGGAAATCACCGTCATTCCCTTCGTGTTCCATTAGTAAGAAGGAAGCTGCAGGTGAATACCTTCTTCAGACAAATCGCTACTATGTGGAATCAACCCCCAACATGATGCTTCCCTGAAGACTACAACCTTATTCTTTCCATGTCGGGAGCTAATCGTTATTTCTCACATATATCCTCAAAAACTGCGCCTCTTGTATCTTATTCTAACCGATCACAAAACAGATTACTTCAGTAATCCTCTACCTCGAGTGTCTCTTAGGCCTTGAATAGGACCAATATCTTTAAAAACAGAACAAAAAATAGAAAAATGCAAATTTTACCTGAGCCACTTGGAGTATGAACATAAAAACCGATTTGGTGTGTGAAGTATCACCTGTGCTAGACCGCTAAAGAGTCACTGACTCTAATTGAGAATGGGTTAGACTATTAATATCAGGCATTATCGATATTTGAATCTCTTTTATTTTTTGCGTTTTCAAGTAGACATCCCAACTCTTGATCAACTGTTTTCATTTTCAAAGAGAATATTAGGAATTAATTCCAATGTTTCATTTTGCAGCCAGTCGTGATCCTCTTCGTGGTAATTTTTGATCATTGAATGTATACAAGTTTCTCAGTGCATTGACTGTCTTGCAATAAGCGTCGACACAGTTGCTGTTTGTAACTCTGTCCGTGCATCTTTAACGCAGATGACACTTACTACACTGTCGTATTTAGCATCGTTGCCTAATCGATGAAGTGTCGTGCAAGCCTCTTTAAAAAGAGTTATAAGAATTACATTAAAGGTTTTTAAATATTTAAAATTCGTAGCCCTATGAACGTGAAGGGGTACAAGTTACTAATGAGTCTTCTGAATTTCTGGCATTAACAGAGTACATTTTAATGATGACTTAATGAATTTTTCTTTTTCACAGAAAATAGGATGACAACGAATGTCAGGACAGAGGAATTGGTAAATATTGGAATCTTCAATATTACTGCTGAAGAATGTAGTCAGATGTGTGTTGTGTGAGTGAATACTTTCAAGTGCCTGTTTAGCCATAAAAGCTTGAAAATAAACACGTTGTTCTTGTGATAAGTCTACAAAAATTTCCTCCACTATATGAGATTTTTCATGTATTGTATAACCTTATATACGCATCAAGAAGTGCAAGAGAACGACCAGATATAGGCAACATTGCATCAGAAAGTGTAAGAAAACAAACGGAGATGCATCACATTTCATCAGGAAGTGCAACAGAATGACCTGTTATGCGTCTCGTCGCACCAGGACGTGCAACGGAACGACCAGGTATAGGCCAAATTTTATCAGGAAGTGTTATGGGAACTTACCCATGATAATAATAATAATGAACTATTCCGGACATTATAAATACTGCGCCTCAAGAGGTAGCAACGTTCACAGTCAGTCCTTTTTGGACGACTCGGCTAGACGGTCGAACTCTCTGCCTCTGGGCAGAGAGGAACTCGGACGAGGCTCCGCCGAAAGGCAGAGCCTCGTTCGGGGAGGTTGACCGGCCCGATCCCGTTTATACGGGATCTACGGGCTATTTTTTGGCCGAGCCTGCGGGCTCGGGTACCCCACTTTAAACCCGGCCTTGTGCCACATCTGTCCCTCGTGGGGAGGACGCTAAATACTTCACAGTCAGTTCAGAGTCAGTCAGAGACAGAGTCGAGTCAGACGATTACTGTAAGACATTGGAATAGTGATACTTGTCGAGACAGCATAATTCTCCCTAACCAAATCTGATATTCATTACTAATACTTCTACTTCTTTGTATATATTTCTGTTTGTAATATATCTGTGTTATTCCATACCTGTGTTCGAGTTATTCTTCATTGGTTCTACCCTTGGACCATCACCGTGGTACAAGGAACTTGGACCATAACAGGAAGTGTAAGAGATTATACGGGGATGCGTCACAGTGCAGCAGGAGGTGCAACAGAACAAACTGGTATAGGACACTTTGCGTCAGATAATGTAACAGAACGACCAGAGAGATATATAGATTTTAATCCAGTCTTCTAACATCTCTTATATTACAATTATGAATCAGCTGCACCGTCAGCCCTTCGTAGACATATCTATATACCTATATACTTAATACTAAATAATATATCTCATTGTTGATGTATGCGTGATACTACAACAAGAGGTATTTATTGAAATATGTTATCTATTTATGACGATAACCTGGTAACAAATTGCATTAATTGTCATTTCGCTCCCAAATCCTGTCGGATAATCATTGTAAATATTCCATTCTCCATAATTTAAATTGCGCTTATCGCATGATCTATAGACGTTAAACTCGTTGCCATCTCGATAAACCTGTGGATTTTCAGCTAAATTTGGAATTCCAGAAGAAACATTGTATCACTGTTTCAGAGGTTTTCGTAGCGTGTGGCATATGTTAACCCTGGTTTCAGTAACATGAATATAAGCAAGTACCCCCCCAAAAAGTATCCAATTCTATCAAATGAACATGATACAATCTCAGCAAATAAAACAGGACTACTCTCAAATCGTTCATTAACACCAAGATGTTTTACAGTATCATGTCCATTTGGATTACAAAAGTAAGGAAAAAATAAATGCCATATTATTTTGATAATTTTTCTAATATTGTTGCTGCTGAGTGAAAACTGAAGAACACTCGGACGAACAACCGATTGTATGACGAGTAAAACTGAGCTTGAATACTTCTGATAGACTGCAATCGACAATCTTCACTAAGTTTTATTGAAAATCTTTATGAAATCTTGCCAATAGCTGTAAAAATATATCATTGTTGACTTTCGTTTTGACATGTTTCAAGTGTATAAAGTTGAGATCCCGACCAAATTCAAAATCAGGAAACAAATATGTCATTGAATCCAGGTGGCGTCTAAGATGTTTCTGGTCGGTACCTCATGACGTTATATATAGCAACATCACATAGAACATCTCTTGTAAAATGGATGCAGTTTTATATAAAAAAATAATTCTTTGAATATCTGTAACACTTTCTCGATCGAAAGTAATTCTCCCTTTTCTAACTCTCACGTATTTTATACGCCTATGAAGAGGGATTATAGTTTCTGGTGAGGTTACTTATAGTTTACAAGGTATTTGCCAGACAGTTGTTCGGTGGCGACTCCATCCTTATGCTTGCAGCATCGGCAGCGTCAACAATAATGTTGTACGTAGTTTCCGGACGAAATTTTGTGTAGCGATATCATTGATCTTGTGTTCCAGAACAATAATTAGCTGTTTCATATGCTTCAATTAACACAAGCAGCAGATCGCTATAAATCTATGGATACACTCTCTGAAATAAAAGTTTTCATCAGTGTTTCCTTCCTGAAAAGCATGAAGATGGGTTGTTAGCTTTTTTATTTTGGCAATAATTGTGTGATTTATAAACGAAGTATTTTGAAACGAAGTATTCTCCAGTGAAGGCATTTTAAATTCTCGGTGCCAATATTATTTGCGATACTTCCATTAATATTTTCAATGAATCTGTTTATATTTTTTCTGTTTTTATATATAGTTGTTTTATTTTATTTTTGTTTTTTGTTTCGATCATCTTTTCGCATTTGCTGCAGATAGCGCGGGCTCTGTTCTTCATTCATATTAGGATGACTCGCACACTCTTTCTCTACTCAACTTTTCTTTAGTTTTTTCCAAACTTGCTCTGATTCTGCTTCTCCGAGCCTTCCGATAGTGACAATATAAAATATGCATTTAAAAAAAAAGTAAAATATTGCGGGATTCTCGTTTATTCGAAAGACAACTGAAAAATACACCCTTTCTTCAACCTCTCCTACGTTTTTATTTGATCCAGCGTCAATCTAAGACTTTCACGTACACCAAAAATCTATTTCAATATTTTCCTACCCTCTTATTTAACTACCAAATCTTTCACTTTATTCCAAGTTATGTTTCACAAAATCAGCTGAAAAATAATCAAGGAGTAAAAACAGTAATAACAACAATAAGAAAAAAGTTATGTATTTATTGCGTGAAAATATGTTGCAAAATAATTAAACCTAATAGAATAAACAATATTTTGTTTAAAATCTTTACAATATTACAAATGGTGATTTTGGTTTTGTCTCTTTCTTCCTCTACCTCGTTCCCTTTCCCTTCATAGAAACAGATAGATACTATGGTATATTTCTTTCACCGCTATAACAACGGAAAAAATCTTTACATAGACATAGTTACAGAATGTAACATACTTTTAGCGTTGACAGAATTATAGGAAGACAAGTATTCAAAAATGAACATTGAAATATTACTAAAATCAGCTTCGGTTATGTTTAAGTAACTGCGTAAAATCATGCTTTACAAAGCCACTTACATAATCTATAGCTGAAAATAATGATACACAGTCAGTGAAATTGGATGAAACCGAAGTCGCTGTTTCCACGGATCGAAATACAACCATCATTACTTTCAAAGTTAATACAGTTGGTAAATTGAGATTATAAGTATTGTGTCAACGTAGCCACACGACATAAAAGATAAAGATTTTTTTTACTGGGAACTTCTTGATTCGACTGATTCTATTGCGATTCGTCGCTAACACAAAAAATGCCTAGATGTGGGTAAAATGAGTTTGATGAACAAAAATCAATGCCAGATAACGAACCGTAAATATTGTTGCACTTAGGGTCTGGATGTTCTGTCGCACCAACTGTTCTTGTACAGAAATGGAAATCTTGCGTAGATTTGGGTTCTGTTTTCATAATTTTATCAAGAGACGGACTAACCATAGCTGGGCGCTCTATATGTAGTTTCATTATCATAGCATTTAGAAAACTGTGTTTGTTCCGTAAAAAGCAAATTATGTATAATATTTCATTATTTTGTATTATTTATTTCCTGTATGGTTACTTGTGTTCTCAGATTTATGGAACAAGTTTGAATCTGTTGTTTTCTTTGAGGCTCACCATATCCAGTATTTTTCTGAGGAAATCCTTGCCATCTTTTAAACACTCACATAGACAGCAAAGATTAAAATGTTCTTGTGAATACTTAGTTGAATAACAGTGATTCATCAGAGTATTTCTGCTAAACTGTTCTGATCGAAACTGAATTCTGAATATCACTTGGAATAAAAATAAGTTTTCTTAAATTTAAAGACTGGATTAAAAAGCAATAAAATTATGAATTTTTCTATATGTTCTTAAGTGAAGTAAATGTACAAAAATGGACATTTACTCAACTTAATGACAATCTGAAAGTGAAGTTGCTTGAAGAGACAGTATTCTGGGCCAATTTTCAACTGAGCAGGAGCGATATTCAACATCAGCATTCGATATGTTCGCTTTTACGTGGGTTCGAACAATGACCAACAAAATAGCTCAGTCAGAGGTCACCTTCAAGATGAATTACATATTTTAAAAATATCTTGCATTTCCTACTACCAGTAAATGTAGGCCACAGGTTTTAGAAATTTAGAATGACTTTGTTGTCTGAACCAGAAAATAGCTACTTTATCAACAGAGCGACGCGAAGTTCCATTCGTGGGGGATCCGGACTAGAGCCAGGATTAAGAATCTACGAAATCCTTCTCATTAATAACTGACAGTATTTCGACGTGTACTCCATACTCTATTGTTTTAACACCAAATTGTTCAGTCCTCTGTATACAAAGATTTATCACCTGGAGGGTCTACATAACTCGTAAATTCGCATTTGATTTATATGCATATTTTGAGGGTTAGATAAACATTGACTCAAGGCCAACTTTTAAGACACAGCTAGGGAAGAATGGATTCGTGATTAGCGATCCGAGCAATTTAAATATTGTTCATTATCCTATAGAATGAAACTTTATAAAAATAATTTATTCATATGTGTATTAGATCTATAGAGCAAAATTAATATATCTAAATACATACGAGTAAAAGTAGCTTGAAGCTGCAACATCACCTCAACCAACAATTTCATGAGCGAAGTAGTATTAAACAACAAAATCCAAAATTACCTCATATGGGCGGATAGGTCTCTTTCAACCGACGAAAACTACGTCAGTCTTATTCAACCTCGGTGTATAAACCAGGTAGTAAATATTTTATATTAGTAGGATCCACTTGGATTATATACCAGACCTGTAATATATATATATATATATATATATATATATATATATATATATATATATATATATATATATATATATATATATATATATATATACACACACACAGTGCTGTTCGATAAAAGTGATTCACCTGACTTTTTTACTTTAAATTTTTTTCGCCTATTGTTTTTGGGGTCAAACTAATCTTACTAATATAAAGGCCCC
Source organism: Acanthosepion esculentum (assembly GCA_964036315.1). Lineage (NCBI taxonomy): Eukaryota > Metazoa > Mollusca > Cephalopoda > Sepiida > Sepiidae > Acanthosepion > Acanthosepion esculentum. The sequence continues at coordinate 71,697,396 of OZ038499.1, read as the reverse complement.
TTCCCGACCACCTAGTAAAAAAAATTACTCACCTAAGGTATTCTACTGATAATTATAATTTTGGATATCAATGAGATAATTTAAGGAAAAACTCTGTGCAAAAAAGTGACTCACTTATTTCCTGCAACTAGTAATCAATAGAAACATAACCGAACAGCTTTAAATAAAGAATAATAGAGTTATAATTTATTTATAATTGGTATTAGTTCGAAATATTTAATAATCTATGGGTCCTCCTTTATTTTGAATAACCCTTTTTGTTATTGACTTAATTAACTTCTGGCAAATCTCATCTCCAAGCATTGAATTTCATTCGGATATGAAATTCACAATCAAATCCTCTTTGTTTCTGAACTGCTTTATCGAGAGCCTGTACTTTATAATGCTCCATAAGTTTTCTATGGGGCTGAGGTCAGAAGATTGGGGTGGCCATGTCATAACAATCACCTGATTCTCATCAAAGTATTCCTTCATCAATTTTGATTTGTGACAAGGAGCATTATCCTGCATAAAAATGAGCTTGGTGGGGTCGATTTACACCCTTTCAGCAGACGGGAGCAGACAAAACTCTAAAATTCTCTTGTACTGCTCGCTCCAGAGGGTCTTTTCAATAGGTTTTAAGAAACCAGTTCCATAAAAAGAAAAGCATCCCCATAACATTATACTGAACGGATTCTCGACAGTATTTACTGCTAAATTCAAAGCTTCTTCTTCGGATTTTAGATCGCTTTTCCTTTGAATTTAGCTCAACTTTCGTTTCATCGGAGAAGAGAACATTTAGTAAAAACAAATCAGGTGAGTCAGTTTTATCGAACAGCACTGTATATATATATATATATATATATATATATGGCCTGACGATTGCGTCTAACATGAAACAGACTGTCGCCTCTAAGTGTTGACTTCAATGTTCACTTATATATATATATATATATATATATATATATATAGCATAATGAGAGGCCACGTATACTTTCTTGATATGTATATAATATCTGGATAAAATGAATGAAACAAAATTGGGTGTTTTTTTTATGAAAGTATTTATTTCTGTGTTTTTGTATATATACAAAAACACAGAAATAAATACTTTCATAAAAAAAACACCCAATTTTGTTTCATTCATTTTATCCAGATATTATATATATATATATATATATATATATATATATATATATATATATATATATATATATATATATATATAGTCAAACCTAATGAGCCAGACAAACTTACCAAGTTTTCACTTAGGCAGATCGTCAGACAGACTTTCATGTTCCTGGCTCTTTTTTTTAAAACCCTTTTTTTCCCCTTCGTGATTGATTTGGCTATTGTTAAATCAAGAATTCGAAGGTTTTTCGACACGAGTATAGTTACCTATATATATATATATATATATATATATATATATATATATATATATATATATATATATATATATATATATATATATGCGTATGGCTGCTGAAAATTAATCGGTTTGTTTAAAGAATTCTTTGCAGGGCCAAGAACGTTTCAGCCTGCTCTCACAGATGCATGTATGTTTGCCTGTTACCTAAGTATCATATGAAATAATCTAATGCATGTATGTTTATTGGTATGTTGACGTAATATGCTTTAGTCCTGCTCAGCAACCTAACACCGAGACGTTGCTAATCGGCAAATCTCTGGCATTCTAGTGATTTTGAAATATTTCTTTGCTACAGGTTGACCTATGTTTCCTGAAGTACGTACCAGCCTATTTTTTGAACTTCATTTATTGCTACGGTGACCTGAACTCCTGTCACCATGTACTGATATGTTTATAAAAATTCTCGCGTAGACGATCAGTTTGATGCAGTCAATGTAGTATTCGTTGTTTACTTTTGTGATTTGGGTGCTACTATAGCGTGAGGTCTACCTCAATATAGCGTGAGATCTACCTCCCGTTTCACGTGTTTAGAAAATGTGAGACATATAAGTATCCAGGTTAGACTTCACCACACCTGATGGTACGTGAGGCCTCACGCTATAGTAGCACCGAGGTTTGATTAATTTCTTTATCATAACCTGGGGCCCAAATCTTTAGTATTTGAGTTTATAACACTTGAGAAAACTGTTAAAGAAAGTCATCATTAAAATGGAAATCTCTTGTAGACTGATAATTTGTTAAATAAGATTCTCTAGCATCAAATTGAAAAATAAATACATACAACCTGGGTTTGTAGACTAGAAGAATCGTTAACGCTGATTCTAATATGAAAGTCAACTCATTAAAAGCAATGCGTAAAAGTTAGTTTCGATCTACTAGTCTGATCAGTGCGCAGACTAAATTCTAATAGTCATCTCTCTTAATCAGTCTGCAGCAAAGGGAAAATGTAATTAAGATAAGAGCAAGTGATAAGCATATATCGGCTGTTGTGAGACAAAAGCGGAAATCAATGTAAAGAAGAAAAGCAAGTGGAAGTGAACAGATATGTGAGAAACTTTTTGATCCAGAATAAGGAAGATAACAGATGTCAGGGTCAGCTGAATTTGTATGTGTTTGATTCAAACTTGTAGACTCAACTAGAAACGATTGCATGATAAACTATATTAAAGGTGAATGGAGACGAATAATGGAATAGAGCATGAGCTTCAACAAAAATCTATATAATGATTTGTGCTTTGATTCAGGAAACAAGGGAAATAATTGGTCACTACGTCATAATGTCTTTTTCTCTTTTGTAACCTTTACTTAGTTCATAATTATACACACATATACATATATGTATATATTTATTGATTTTAACTTGTAATGCGTACAGCAGATGATGTATGGAATGAACTCCATGAAATGAGTTTATCAATCATCGCTCTACGGGAGTCACTCTGCATTTATATTATTATCTGTCTATATTTCTGAGATGAGGCATCATGATTACTTGCATTATTTACATTACTCAGACAGTTATCTTCATCTTCATTACCATATTCACAAGGTTTCGGCCGTTGTATGCTCCGGCTTTCTCCAGGTAATTGGAATTTCGAATCGAACCCTTTATTTCGTCCACCAGGGTAGATTGTTCTAGTTCCATGTGCCATACCTCTTCCAGATATCTCATTTATTTTCCTTTAACTCAAGTTTCCAAATTTTGGTTCATCACTGCTGTGGCCTGCTAGTCAACTTGCAACTCTTTGGGTCTAGTTACTGGATCTAAACAACTTCTTTATCCACTGGACAATATTTGTATTATTCATTACAAAGATCCAAGATTGAATTTCAGTATTTGATCCAAGATTGGGTTTCAGTGAAGTCAGACCGATCATAAAAACGTGTTTGTAATGAATGTCTTTGCTTCTGTTGTTTGATATTGTTGAAACTTGACTAATGCATGGAATAATAATGCAAACACAAAATGTAGTTAGAATAAAATGTATTGAAACAAGAAAGTGTACACAATATTTACATATAGTCTTTTGTATATTCCTGGGAAGACCGTTCCTGGAGAATGTGTCGGGCAGAGTCTCTAGTTGGATCTCTCGATTTGCCTCCCTGTCTTCCGGTACCAACCATATTTATATCGTCGGTACTCCGCTATGCAAATTAGGTGGATCCTACCACAACACCCCCCTCCCAAGCCTTGGAATCCCTTTTGGATTTCAAACTGGCTTCCTATATGGAATGATGATTATGGTTATTTCTTTGTAGATCCCCTTTGCATACTTCATATGTATATGTCAATCTGCTTAATTTTAATATCTTTTCCGTTTTGGATTCACGTCCAATGTGTCCGTGAACTTTCGTTTCCTACCGGATATTCTCGGTTCAGGAGCACTCTGCGGAGGTTCTACTTGAAAAATATCATACATTACATCAATGGGATCTTCCTCCTCATCCGGTATACTTTCTTCATGCTCTAGAATGTAACATTTTTTAAGTTGGTTCTGGTGCCTTTTATGAGTATTCTTCGGCCCTTTAATTATGTAAATCAGGTCACCGATTCTCTTGTCCACTATGGCTCGCTCCCAGAACTCAACGTTGTTTCTGTAGCACTTGAAAAACACCTTCTCTCCGGCGGTGTATCTTTTTCTAGCTGTATACATAGTGTTCTTTACTCTATTTCTTCCTGGCAAAAGCTTGTCAAACACTGACTTAATTTTCCTAGCGAACATTAGTTCAGCTGGTGCCATGTTTGATTGTGTTCTCTGGTTTGGCGTGATTCTGTATACTTGTAGGAATTGCTGAAGCGCCTTTTCCGTTGGAACTCCTGAGGCTTTCTTCAGAGCGCGCTTTAACGTATCGACAAATCTTTCTGCGAGTCCATTGGATCTCGGATGATACAGCGGCGTCGTTATGTGGTTAATTTGATATAACTCACAAAATTCCTTAAATTCTTCAGAAGTGAATTGTGTACCATTGTCACTCACAATACACTCTGGCACACCGAACCGTGCAAATAGTTCATGCAAAAAAGTTGTTGTGGTATTGGACGTAGGCTTTTTGCAGCGTAGTACTTCCGGCCATTTTGTAAAACTATCTACCACTATTAAGTAGTAATAATCTTCTACTGGACCAGCGAAATCAATGTGTAATCTTGTCCACGGATGATCCGTCTTTGGCCATGGTTTGTGTACCATAGGTGGTGCCTTAGCTGCTAACGCACACCCTTTACATCGATGAACCATGTTTTCGATATCCACATCCATTCCTTTCCAATATACAATGCTTTGCATTAAGCTTTTTGTTCTATTAATCCCCGGGTGACCCATATGAAAGTCCCGTAGGATTCTTTTCTGCAACTTTTTGCAACTCTCTCACCATATAATAAAATTCCGTCACACATTGAATAAATCTCCTGCACTTTTTGGTCATTTGCTACCATTTTGCTTTTTATTTCTAAAATGAAATCATCGCTTTCAGCTTCTTTTTTGATTTCCTTTGATGTAACCGGTAGCTCTCTTACAATGTTGTTTACCATGCTTTTCACCTCATAATCTGTTCTGATAATTGCAATAATTGATTCTTCGAATCTTTCTTCTTGACTCGGTACGAGTCTTGATAAAGTATCCGCATGAATTATATTTTTGGATGATAGGTGCTTTATGTGAAAATCATAATTGAGAAGAATGGTTCCCCATCTTAACAGTCGATTTGCCGTGTAAACGGGTAACCTTTTCTTTGAACCAAAAATAGTGATCAGAGGTTTATGATCCGTTTCTAACATAAAATGTCTGCCGTAGATGTATCTATGAAATTTTGTTATGGCAAAAATGATACTCAGCGCTCTTTTTCTATCTGTGAATAACTTCGCTCTCCTGGGAGTAATGCTCTCGAAGCATGTGCAATTGGTTTTCTAGAACCATCTGGCATTATGTGTTGAATACACGCTCCTACCCCGTATGAACTAGCGTCACTTGCCACTACAGTATCAAGTTTAGGATTGTAATGGGTTAAAAAGAGGTCGGACGTAAGCATTTTCTTTATTTCATCAAAGGCTTTCTGACATTCTACTGTCCATTCCCATGCCTTGTCTTTTTTCAGTAGTTCATTCAACGGAGCTCTTAGATTGTACATTCCTTTAATAAACGCTTGATAATAGTTTGCGAGCCCCAGAAAACTCTGTAGTGTCGCCACGTTAGTGGGCGTCGGCATGTCTCTAATCGCAATGGACCTTTCCGGATCTGGAAATCTGCCATTTTTGTTGATTATGTGACCTAAATACTTACTTTCCTCCAAACCAAATTCGCACTTTGATTCTTTGACTTTAAATCCAAAGTCCTGAATCCTTTTAAATACTTGATTGAGGTGCTCTCGATGTTCGTCGACGTTTGCACTCCTTACTATGATGTCATCTAAGTAGGCACACGCAAAGTCTAAATTATTCAACATGACGTCCATCGCTTGTTGAAAAATGTAGTTAGAATAAAATGTATTGAAACAAGAAAGTGTACACAATATTTACATATAGTCTTTTGAATATTCCTGAGAAGACCGTTCCTGGAGAATGTGTTGACTAAGTCGCAGTCGGGCAGAGTCTCTAGTTGGATCTCTTGATTTGTCTCCCTGTCTTCCGGTACCAACCATATTTATATCGTCGGTACTCCGCTATGCAAATTAGGTGGATCCTACCACAACAGATATAAATCTGGTCATGTTTATCCCAGTCTATTTCCATATCAGCTAGTTGCAACGCAGATTTTCAAAGCAAGTAAAATTTCTCCATATGGGAAATTGGTGAAACAAAAACTGAATAAATGAGTAAATATAGTCTCAGGCACTAATTAGATGAAAACTCTCGACCGCTCTATTTTGCTCGCTCTTCAGATACACACACATTTTCCTTGGTTCTAGTGAAAATTTGAATATAAATTGTTTGATGTCAGAACACATTCAGATTTCATATGCTGTCATCAAAGAATCTTTCGTAATAAGTTTGTGACTACATGTATGTGCGTTTTGTGTTATACCAGGTTCAACATTTTCAAATATCGCTTCTTCTTGTGTATGTGCGCATATATATATATATATATATATATATATATACACAAACACACACACACACACACACACACACACACACACACACACACACATATATATATATATATATGTATGGGGCAATGAATAAACTGTCTTCTAAATTACGCAAAAATTAAGAATAACAATGATGTGTAAGGATGTTCGCCCTACTCATCAAATTAATTCTATTGTTTACAAATACAATTGTAGTTGCGTGCTGACTACATAGGGAGAACTACTCAACGCCTAGGCATGTGAATTAAACAACATATTCCCACTATGATAAGGAATCACACCTTGTAGTTGAATGGACTTGTCCCAAATACCTATAGTTCTGCCATATGTGAGCACCTCGTAAATAACGGAAGGTGTGTTGGTAATTTTAGTGTTGACTGGTTCACTTTTTTGTCCCGGTCACACACTTTATTTCACCTCAAGGTGCTGGAGGCACTTTATATCGGGTCCCGCGAGCCTTGTTATTTGTCTCTAGATCCTTGTGCTCATATTGTTTTCTTCCTCTTTTCCTTCTCCTTGCACATGTTCTAGTGTTTTAATTTAAGTTGAATCTCCCGTGGAGGCCTGAAGAGCGGCACCGAAACCGGTTGCTTCTCTTTCAATATGTGTAGTAATATTAAGCTTCACACTTTTATTTCTGATATATATATATATATATATATATATATATATATATATATATATATAATGGACTCTCCGTCGGTTTGTACGTATGAGGACCTGGCAACTTAACCAATTGATTCAGTTATGAAATTTTGTGCGATAATCTTAAGTGGCAGTTAAGACCCGCTAGTGATTTACAAAGGAGGCTGCATATGGAGCAAGGGCGAGGATTGTGGGATGAGATCACTGTTAGATTGGCTGACCTTTTAGATCTTGGTTTCGCTTCTTGAAGAGGATTCAGACTAGCAGATTGAAAACTGATGAGTCCACTATAACACGTTGATCTCCATTCTACCCCCTCCAAGGCTAAGCGCTCGAGGGTGTTATGAGGTATATATATATATATACATGCAGAAATACACGTATATATACACACATACATATATACATACGTACATATATATATATATATATATATATAGATAGATACATACATACATATATATATATATAGATAGATAGATACATACATACATATATATATATATATATACATACATACATATATATATATATATATACAAGTATATATATATATATATATACGTAGATACATATATATATATATATACATACATATATATATATATAAATAAATATATATATATATATATATATATATATATATATATATATATATATATATATATATATATATATACAAGTATATATATATATATATGCATACATACATACTTGCAATATATGCATGTAGTGTGCGTCAGGTATTTGATTTTAACAGAATAACTTAATATACTACTCATTGTAGTAGCCACCAAACATAACGACTCGTATATAGCCAGATTCATTTTATTCTTGTTCAAAATCCGGGGCTGCTTACAGGATTCCCATCGACTTATTGGTAACATGGTTGAAGTTCTGACCTTGAACGCAAAATGCTTTACCTCATTCAAGAATCTCCCATATCTGGAAGTTTCTGAAACACTGTTTTTCTATTTTTATTCTTCCAAATACTTATCTGAAGTCCTGAATACCTTTAAAGATGTCATTTCTTTAAAAGTATAATATAAAACTTGACTGAAACAATGTTTTATCTATCAAACATATTTCTTAAAATCCTAATATCTTGACTGATTAAATTTAAGAGGAGCATATTAATTGAATAAACAAAATTTGGCCTAATGTACTGTTGTTGGAAGAATCTCGAAGAAACCGAGTAATAAAAATGGCAGGTATTCATTGATTTTTGGATTAAAGATAACCAAGACGGTAATTCTATCCTGACAAGACGATGAAGCACATCAATTATTCGACAGGAATTAACTCAGAACATAAACTTCGATCGTGATTACTATTGGGTAATATTCTTAAAATACTTGCAGAAAACACGGGAGGTCTGACAGAAACATACTGGTATTAGCCTTTTCATTAAATGGTCAGAGTGTTTGGTTGTCAGGATATGATTCTAAATTATTTGTAAATATGCAAACGGTAGATCAGTAAAATAGGATAAAGTTAGATCTACCGATAAGTATGCGCTTAACATAGTAAGTGTATCGCTAGGTAAAAAAGAATGGGTCAGGGAAAGTCAAGCAGAAGGATTATATATATATATATATATATATATATATATATATATATATATATATATATATATATGTATATATATGTATATATATATATATATATATATATATATATATATATATATATATATATGTATATATATGTATATATATGTATATATATATATATATATATATATATATATATATATATATATATTGGGTTAAATGTATCATCAATTGTCGAATAAATTTAAAACCGCTGTTCCAATACTGAAGGTGATCATATTATATTTAGACTTTTTTTTCTAGGCTAGTGCATGGAGAATCTGACTTTTCACATTTTTTTTTTAAATTAAGGCAACTAGTATACAAGTAATGCATTTGCTATTGAGATGTCTCAAGATATTTGTTTCTTAATAGTGGTAGGAATTGTACTTTCATCAGATAAATAAGAAGTTAACCTACAGGATAGGGAGGTCGTTTGGTGCCACACCGACAAATTCGATATTTTTATAAATAAGATATTCCAGACTGCCACCAAAAGAATGAGAAAATTCACAGAAGTTTAATATTGCATGGGTTGAAGTTAGGCTTTCTTAATATTAGATGTTTTTATTTTTTGTAAAAGATAGGTACATTTCATGTATATATCACATTTAACTGTAGATGTGTATTCGCATATATCGCCCGGTTCATACTCCTCCATCGACTATTGTACAAGTGTAGAGGTTTATCCCTTGTTTCCTGTTTAGGAGTGTGATTGCCGTTCCTTCTAAAGTTTTCTTGCACTCCCAGTAACTCATTGTGTTTTAGTAGCATTATCACCGTGCTTGGGATGAAATATATGATTATTATTCCTCTTTACAAAACGGAAAAGTACAAAACGAATTAACAATAACTGAGAATATTTAACATTTCAAAATGTCTTCGCACAGAGTTGGAATCTATGTTCGTTTCGGCTACTTCATTTTTCATGCTTCTTCACGTATATCATTTGTAAAGAAAGTGAAATATTTTTTATATTAATGAACATTTAATTCTAGTTTTGAGAGGAAAGAGATTATCTATAATAAATAATAGCAGTAGTAAAAATAATTTCAACGGCAATAGTTAAGATAATAATTGAACAACCAGTCCCGCTTTTATTACTTTGTTTCGTTTTCTATAGAATGAAGAGCTTTCAAGTCAGTCTGCCTGCAAATTTTAGCAAATCCGGCACTCATTAGATGTCCCACTAAAAGAACCTTTTCCAGTTAAGCCCAGAAAAAATATATTAAATTACAGTTAATTATGATTATGTTTTAATAAGTCTGATCATATCGAACTGGTAACAATTACAATGCATATAAAATTCTCTATACCCACTACATTCTCAGATTTTAACATCAATGATTAGCTTCTAATCCACAGACACTTTAGTGATTCTAATCGGATTGAAAATATTTAAATATGCCAAAGAGTGAAAATAAATGACATGAATATTAAACTAGTACTCTAGCTATCGATGTGTACTCGGAATATTTTAAATATACAGAAGGAAATAGAATGCTTTGACATTTCTGGAATTAGTCTAGATAGTGCACGAGGGAACAGAAAAAGTAATTTTTTTCAAAAATGGTCTGTATAAATCTGGAATTAAAGAATGGCGTGTTCTCAGAAAATACGTTTACATTTAATAAGATCCTGACAGGTTGAATGGTTAAAAGCTACTATATATTCATTCTCATATCTTTTTCACTTATGTTTAAACTTTTTCTGATGTACTTCTTATCCAATCATATATAGGTGTATAATTTTCTAGTTATGTCCATATACTAATTGTGTTACTGTTTTCGTATTTTCTTTGTATATTCAATGATTATTTTCTATTTTGGTTAGTTGAGTAAACATTTTCAGCACATTAGTCTTGCTAACAAAAACAACAAGTTACAGATAACTGATTTTATAGAACCATTACAAGAAAATCGTAATTTTTTTGTCGCTTCTGAATTTCGACATTGTAGATCATAGATATTAATATATACTTTCGTGAACGTGACTTTCTCATATAATTAAAAAATCAAGAGTTAAATAGGATATTCTAGATATAGGGCTCGTGCTAAGATAGAACATCTTATATTACTAAACGCAAACTTTCATTGATAATCCCTTTTAAAGATTGTATGTGCTAACAACTTGCGCAAAACTCTAACCATTGAGCTTTTTCATCTCAGAACTTTATACTGACCCGTTTTCTACGTTATCTCATTACTTAGACTGTTGGTGCTTTTGTGTTTTAGAGGTTAATTTTTATTTTTCATTTTGTGTTATCTTGGCTTTCAAGTAGGGATTTATCGACTGATGAGAAGGTGATTGCTCATTCCTCACACCTGCATGGCTTAAAAGTCTCTTCCTCCACCAATGAATAAATAAAAAAAGTATCATATCTTTGTTTCAACCCAAATTCCCGTTAAGGCAAAATCGACACAGAAACTCTTCCCCAAGATAAAGAGCGTTGTCCACGAAACAGTTATTTGCAACCAAGATAAAATGATTACACAAATTAAACAAGATTATAACAACATCGGAGTACAAGTAGGAAGAAGGGGCGCCTATTGTAGTGCTATGTCTCTGAAGCTTGTCATCACTAGCAGTGAGTTCAATCCTTACTGGGTAGCCTACTACGCTTGTAGCTCTGTGTTAGGTTGCTCCTCTTGGGAAACAGCAAATGAAAATAAAGTAACCTGATATTGCAGAAGGAAGGTGGAATTGGCAAGCCGAGCTCAAATTCCACCAGAGTCTGATACCTTCAATTTTACACTAATGCACTTGGGAGAGGCAAGAATACGTCACTTCTCCTCGTTGTATAGATTAAATAAATGGGTAGATTGAATGCTCTAGCCTTGGGCGGCAATCGTCTAATTGAAAGGAAACTGAATTTTAGACCGAGGAGAAGGTTACGCGAAACCATTCTATTACGCTTTCTCACGAATGCATAGCAATTCAGATATTAAAGAAAAGGAATCTGTAAAGGGTTTCTTCATTCTCCTATTTTATTTAATCCTCCACCGAAGTATTTATGAAGTAGTGGCACTTGGTTTGAAGCTCACTGAAGAATATGAAGCATTTACCTTGCAGTGTTGATTCCACTGTCTATATCTATATATGTATATACAATCAATATTTATAATATTTGCGATGAAATCTCTTAATGAGGGGATATAATCAACTTAAAACTCAGAGTAGAGACAAGACAAGTGAACATTTAGTTATATATATATATATATATATATATATATATAACAAAGTTTTGTGCTGATTATATCCGCTCATTAAGAGATTTGATAGCAAATATTATATATATATATATATATATATATATATATATATATATATATATATATATATATATATATATATATTGGTGCATTCTAAATCTAAAACATTGTAAAAAAAGAATTCTGATACCTTCACATAGTCAGAAAATTCGCATAGCTTATGGTTGTCCTGGAATAATGGGACCCTATGTAGGTGCAATAGGTGGCATATAATTTAAACATGAATACGATATATATATATAGGTGGCATATAATTTAAACATTCTTTTTTTTTACAATGTTTTAGTGAATTTTCGCATATTTTCCTTAAAAAGTTTTTTTATGAATATACCAGGAACAGTTACAGTAATTTATAAAGTTTTTAAACGATTTAAACTTTCAATTCGCCATTATTATAACTTTTCAGAAATGATGAAATAAGAATTTTTGATTATGTTTTTGAGGGTCATTTCAGGGTACAGTTATCATATGGAAGAATGTTACATATCTTCAGGAATTACAGATTCTTAGAATCCAAGTTTAATGAATCATTTTCATATATGGTAGAAAGGCGTATTAGAGCCCAATTTATTAAATCATGTCATCCACCAAAGTAATACTTTTTAATAAACACTAATAATCCTCATATAGCAATGCTTGCTCATTTTATTTCGTTTGTTTAATCCTACATATTTTTTGATGATTTTTATTAACCTGAAATGAAACTATTTTCTGAATATTCTCGAAGCACCTAGATAAAAATCTTAGACCTAATGAAGATTGTCGTTTGCAAGTGACTGATATGAGAGGGCGGGCGTTGAAATGTTTTCTCTCCGAGTAAGAAGGGATTAAAAAGAATGTCATTTGCTTAAATATCAGAAGTCGGTTGTGTCGAGAACTTCTCAGCAATCTTTCGAACACATGTTACGGAATTTGCGTTATTGTATTCATTTCATGTATCTAAAAGGCCAGGTCCTCTGCACACACTTATATATCGCGCGTGCATACGTTTCTATGTGTGTGCGAGAAAACATTCAGCGAACAAATAGACGAACGGCCTGCGCGTTGACACTGCGACTGCGGAAAGATATTCGCTACACAATCCAACATTGAATACAGCGACCAATCGCGTACGTATATACGCAACAACACATGGATGTGCATATATACCCAGTCCCACACTGATCATATATGTTTATGTTTGTTTGAGTTGCAATGGGTGAATGTGCATGTATGTATATCTGCGTACGTATGAATGGCGTTCCGACGTCAATTTTTTTTCTGCCACGAGCATAAAAACACCGATATACGCAACCATATATAAATCCAAAATTTAAAAATTAATCAGTTTGTCTGACAATCGCAAATAGCGTAAAACCCAGGGACACAAACTCACATCAATCCAACTATATCATATGATATATATATATCAGCTAACATACTCAGTACCTTTGCAGTCTATAAACAGGTTTACACATTTCTAAATGATCTGTAATTAAACTACTTCTTGCACAAGCACTTCAATATCATCAGTGAGGTCTTGAATTTTCACTCAAAGTTTTGCAGTAACCTCAAAGATCTATTTTCCTAAATCTTAATATATTTCTTTCTTGAATTTAATATATTACTCATTTATGATAATGAAACATGTTTTACCTCCACCGACCTCGGACAACGCACACAGTGCTTGTAAATGTTGTTAAATATATCGGAAGTTAGTTTTATCGACTATTGCTTTTAGCCTCCATGGATGTCGATGTTGCAACTTACTGAATACCTCCATTTGTCAAAATATACATAGACATGACTAAAAGAAAGAAAAAAAAAACATAAAAGAAAGCTGCGAATTGTTGAGTTCTAATCAAATGATTTGCAAATCAAAATAGAAAAATGTCCTGTACCTCATGGAATCATTTGTATTTCAGATTTAAATAAAAGAACACGCACATAAAAAAAGAAATACAAAAGATTTAAAACAATATTTATAAAAATGTATATTTCTATATTTCTGCATATTCAAAATTTCTCTGTATATATATTTTTATATATATATATATATATATATATATATATATATACATACACACAGAAATATATGTGTGTCTGTGTGCGCGCGCGCACGCGCATACAAACACTCGTTGATACAAATTTGCGTCTTCATAAATATAAAACGCGGTGGCTGAGAGGCAGTGGCGTTTGAAATCTGAAAATGGCCACTTATCTCGAATGGCTAATGCATTGGCGGTTCATTATCGTCTGCTCTTAAGGAAATTTTTGTCCGCCATTGTTAAACAAGAACTCGCTTTTTCATACTTTTTTTTATCGTAATCATCAAATTAAAAAGAAATGTTTATGCCATTTATCGTCCGTTTCCAACGCATCAATCCAATTCATATTTGCTTCACGGTTTCTTTTTAGTGTGTCTGTTTTTTTTCTGTTCTTGTTTTCGTTTTTATCTTGGATTGTTATAGATCCATCGTCATGTCTAATTTTAGTTTTTTCATTCTTTGCTTTTTACTTTATAACTTCTACATTTCTTACACTTTATTAATCATTGCCATGTTATTTTTTATGCGATTATGGATATACTTTATACTTTACGGCTTACTAATAGACTTCATACCTGACATGCGCAAAAGCGCATATTTCTTACTCTATCTCTCTCACACACACGCATACACAAACACACACACGCACACACACACACATGATAAAAATATAGTTTTAAGGTATGCTATATTTATGGGTTAAAGTACTCAATATCAGGGATAAAGCGTATATAAACATAAAAATCGACATTGAGTTCAACACTCAGTGGCAATGTTCTGATCAGAAGATTGTGTTTAAGCATGAAACAACATTGTCGCTGGGTTTTGACCTAAATGTCCACATTATGTATCACGCGCGCACACACACGGTGGATGGAGAAAGTTCTCAACTAAACCAACATGGGATTTTTTGAAAAATTGTGAAGGGTTTCTTATTCACTTTTCCCTCGCTCTAGGATTTTAACATCAGATTACTGTATGGATTTTATAGATCATTTCACGCCATGCAAAGTAGTAAATCCACAAAGAATCAAAGGGGTACAGCGTGTTAAACAATAAGAAAACAAACGTTATTAAGGATGCGAAAACAATATAAGAGTAACCAAGAAGACAATAGGTTACGATTGACATTGTTTTTAAAATTTTGAAGATCAAACTGTTAGCATACAACTTACGGTTACATCTAGTCAATTCAACTTTTTGCCAATCTAGTACTGCGCTTAAATTCATAAAATATAGGTATCATAGCGGAGATCTCATCCGAAAAATTACCATGAAATTATTTATAGAAAATTCATAAGGAAGCAACTTTACGGCGGTGGAAAATTGACTGATGCTGAGACGCCAGGTCAGGATCAATAATATTGCAGATTCTGCTTTGGATTTTATTGAGAATCTCTAAATATATAGCAGGAGCACCGGATCATATGTGGCAGAAATATTCAAAGCATATAGTAATGGTATACATATAAATATGGTTGACATATAAATATGTAAGATACATTTTGGATAGAATATTGTCCAGCATAACACAGTCAATTGACATTCTTAGCAGCAGACTTAGCAATGGATTCAATATAATCTTTCCATTTTATGTCAGCCACAAGAAAGCACAACGGAGTCACTCTCCCGGAGGTTAGCATCAACCATGCTGATGGGGGGCAGAAAGGGATCTCTCAGATGATTATTAGAGTGGTTTTGTTTTGGAAGCGTTAAAATGAAGAAACAACAGATAGTAGATAATTTGACATCTACTGCCAAGTTGACCTTATTAAACTGATCAGACTTACTATTGAGACAGGACTAAATGGGTCACGAATAGAACCGTGGGGAGCATGCAGTAGTACAAAAAGATCTAGAAGAATTGCCGTTCAGGACAATTTCGCGAGTTGATAAAAACTGAATCAGTTCAAAGAATTGTCCAGAATAACCATAACCTTTCAACTTGATATGAGTGAAACAATAGAAGAGGATTTCCAAGCAGCAGCAAAGCAAGAGGCAGCGAGGCAGTTCGGGAGCACATTTAAGGACAATCACAGGGATACCATCAGGTCCCTATGCTTTGTGAGGGAGCCAGATTAGAGATGATAGCAGAAACAATGGAAAGACTTATATTCATAACAGAAACTTAATTCTAAGTGGAAAGTCAGGTAATGATACTCCAGATGAGACAAGAGTTGTGCTTGAGGAGCATTTATGGACAAAACATTCTGCTTTATCATCAGATCTTAACATCTCAAATTGAATGAACTGAGGAGGAATATAAAATTTATTCTTATTTAATATACAGAGCCACCAGTTGTCATGAGAATCAAATTTGTTAGAGAATATACAGTATTCTGTCAGCAAACGTACAGTTACGAATAGACCGTTGTCACAATGGTATAACCAGAAAAGGTGATACCTGTGGGCTATAGTGGCTGAACATCCCGCTCTCTTTCATCCTGATGTCAGATAACTAATCAAGTGAATACGAAGCTAATAAAAATGCATAAAGAATTTTGGGTGTTCTTTAATACACCTTGTATATAGGAATATATATACAATGAAGGTGGTTTGATCCAAATGTATTAATATTTCATTATGTAAAATTCACAAAACACTTGTCGCATAGAAATGAATGATAGTAGACTATCATTAATTCACAGTATTTGAAAAAAAATCCTTCACATTAATTATACGAATATTTCCATCTCTCACTTCATTAGTTTTCTAAAGATTATAGGAAAATAAGAGCTAATGACTGAGAGAAAGAGACAGGGAGAGAGAGAAAGAGAGAGAGAGAGAGATATTGTGTGTATGTATATTTTGTATGCATTCATGTATGCATGTCATATTTATAAACATTTGTGTAAATGTTTATACGAGTTTAATTTTCTGTTTACCATTGCTCGATTCAATAAATTTACAAATTCATTGGTTGAATTTGAAAAATCACATTTAATATAATATATAGACATGCACAAGACACAAAATACGAATACCATGCATATGTAGAGGACTAAACATGCTGAGCATCACTCTAGTAATGGAAATTATAAAAAGAGTGTCTTGGAAAACCACGGGCCATACTGAATTTCTTGAAACAATATCTGGCAATTTATTTATTTTTATAAATAACCATTTATTTGCAGCTAAAATAACATTTCGAATATCATAGCAGAATTTTTCATAATTATTTTTATTCCTGTCATCAGATAAGCGGACTGAATATTAAGGGTAAGGTTTTTTAGATCATCAAGAATGTAGCTCAATTCTCAAAATTAAACTTAATAAGCATGAAAACCATCTGACAAACTACTTTCAGATCTCTAGGGTCATCTATGTTTGCCCTTTGACCGTGCTGATCTAAGTTTACTGCTATATATATATCCAAAAAAAAACTAAAAATGAATACCAGTATTCTGTAAGCATTCCCATTTGCCACCTGGCCATAATCAGTGACCACCTGCTATCCACCCATAATCAGTGACCACTTGCTATACACCCATAATCAGTGACCATGTGCTATCCACCCATAATCAGTTACCATCTACTATCCAGCCATAATAAAGTGACCATGTGCTATCCACCCATAATCAGTGACCATCTGTTATACACCCATAATCAGTGACCATGTGCTATCAACCCATAATCAGTGATCATCTGCTATCCACCCATAATCAAAGATGAGCTGCTATCCACCCATAATCAGTGACCATCTGCTATCCACACATAATCAGTGATAATCTGATATCCACCCATAATCAGTGACCACTTGCTATCCACCCATAATAAGTGACCATCTGCTATGCACACATAATCAGTGACCATCTGCTATCCACACATAATCAGTGACCATCTGCTATCCACCCATAATCAGTGACCACCTGCTATCCACCCATAAGTGACCATCTGCTATGCACACATAATCAGTGACCATCTGCTATCCACCCATAATCAGTGACAATGTGCTATCCACCCATAATCAGTGATAATCTGATATCCACCCATAATCAGTGACCATATAGTATCCACACATAATCAATGACCATCTGCTACCCACCCATAATCAGTGACTACCTGCTATGCACCGATAATCAGTGCCCACCTGATATCCACCCATAATCAGTAACCACCTGCTATCCACCCATAATCACTTACCACCTGCTATCCACCCACAATCAGTGACTACCTGCTATGCACCCATAATCAGTGACCAACTGCTAGCCACCCATAATCATTGTCCACCTTCTATCCACCCATAATCAGTGGCCATCTGCTATCCACCCATAATAAGTGACCATCTGCTATCCACCTATAATCAGTGACCACCTGATATCCACACATAATCACTGACCATTTGCTATCCACACATAATCACTGACCATCTGCTATGCACACATAATCAGTGACCATCTGCTATCCATACATAATCAGTGACCATCTGCTATCCACCCATAATCAGTGACCACTTGCTACCACCCATAATCACTTACCATCTGCTATCCACCCATAACTACCAGTGACTACCTGCTATCCACCCATAATCAGTGACCTTGTGCTATCCACCCATAATCAGTGACCATCTGCCAGGTCATTTAGTTATTTGTTCGTGTTTTCTTTTATTCTGCTTTTTTCAGGAGTGGCACCAACATTAAAAGTTTAAAAGTACTTTTCGGACATCAACACCCCTAGTTATCGCTCCATCAGTAATTGTAACTGGAACAAGGAACATGGCGACTTCACCTCTGATCATCGACCTTACTTTCTTTATTTTTGTGGACAGGGAGAGCGCTACGGATATTTGTCTTGTTCTCTTTTACAGCCTATCGGAACTCTTCAAATTCCACCACGGGTCTTTTTATTCATTTTCTTTCATTAAAAAACATTCATATTTAGTTGTGCTGCTGATCGAATAGTTAGGTTCAAATAGGTTTTGAATACATAAACACACACACACACAAATCAAATGGGAGGCAGAGGGACAGTGTTACGCCATTCTTCCAAATTCAGAGAATCTACATACTTTGAAAATCAGCATTCAAACTTTTAGGTTACCAATTTAAATAGCAAAGTATCTGAATAGACGAAGCATGTCGAAAGAGAGTTTCTTCTCATTGCACTGTTATAAAATAAAAATATTTAAATTTGTCAGTTTAAGTGTTTTAAAATATTGCTGTAATTTACGAAATGTTCGTAGTATTTGGGTTAGTGGAAGCCATTTTAAACGCTTATGTATGTATGTTTGATAGAAATTAAAAGATAACAGTACGAAACAAATAAAAAAATTAACATTGAAATATCAATACGAAAAAGTTGATAACATTCAATAATAAAATTAAATTTTAATTCAGAATAAAATGGAAACGGGACCTTGCGGACTTTTCGTTCGCTTGTCATTTTGAAACACGAATTTGCCCGTGACGCTATCTAGATTTCTATCTAATCTGTCCATATATTATTATCTTATCATTCTTATTATTTAAGATAATGTAAAAATAAAAACATTCATTTTTCCTCATGTACAAGTTGCGGATCTTTCCTCTTAATTCATCCCAAATTAAAAAGATTTTTATTTACTAAAATTTACACCAGATTTTCCCATTGCACCCCGGTTGGGTTCACCTTTGCTGTCGCCCCAAATGTGGGCGACTCGAGTGCGCTATTTCGAAGTGTGGAATTCACGTTCGCGCTCAGCACGATAAACAAGCCAAAAACAGATTGTTTTGAGTTATTTTTAATTGCAAAACATTCCCTGTAAGTACCACGAATATCATCCGCACTTACGAAATGTGAATATCTCCAATTTTTGGTAACTTTTCATTCTGAGGGTTGGAGTTGTTGCGAGGCAAGCTAAACACATTTAAAATTGATTCAAAATTCATAATTTCTTGTGTTGAATTAATTCTGCGATAAGGAACTTTCTATTATTTGAGGTGAATTAACAGAAAAGATTTGAAGCAGGTCATTGCAACATCAGCTGATCGAATTTTCAAAATATCTTCCTATACAATCATGCGTAAAACCGAACAATTTTTGATCAAATATTTTGCTATATATATAAATATATATATATATATATATATATATATATATATATATATATATATATATATATATATATATATATATAACGCAATTAATCTGAGAAAAGAGTGTTCATATTTCAATCCAATAACGTCATTGTCTATCCACGCCTTTGTCTGTCCACTTCAGCTGACTCATCTACCCAGATTTTCATATCCCCCAGATTTAACAAACATTGTTTCAACAATTCTTTCAGATGATTGTAAACGCAGCTTTTCCTTAGTGTCGTTTTTGTTTCTTCCTTAATCTATAAACATCGTCATAGCCTGTTTTTGTTTTGTTCTTTTGCTTTGTAGTTTTGTTTCATTTTTTCTGGTTGTATATGGATGCGTGCTTTTTTCGCACGCGCGTGAGCGTGTGTTCTTGTCCCTTTGTTCTTGTCTAATTAATGGCGCGTGCCGAGAACAAGGAGTTTACCTTTAAAACCACCCTGTAAACAAATATTTTACCGGAAATGAGATAAGACAAAACGTGTACCACACCTAAACACACACACACACACACACACACACACACACACACACACACACACACACACACACACACAGGATATATGAACGAACGGACATACAAACAGTGTAGTTAGTTACTGTTCGTGCATTTTTGTATGTGCGCGTTCGTAAACTTAAACACATAAGTCTATGTTAGGTATACTTTCAAATAAATACAATCTTCACTTTCTATATACGTCTTATAAGATGTATATGCATTGAAATTCTACTTAACGTTGCATATGTTTTCTTTCTGTTACTTTCTGTTGTAACGTTGATTTTCAACTTTTCTGTTATTGAAGGGACCGATTTAAACGAGAATAACGGCGATAAAGATTTTTTGTCTCAGGCCTATATTTATAAATATATTGCATTAGAGATTTTCATCTAAAATACAACTGTTTTAATCTCCGAATCACCGACACTCACTGAAGTTTATAGTGAAGCAATACTTTTCGCAGCTGATAGATGGAACTGCCATCGTATTATTTAATTTTGAACTTCATTAATACTCGGTAATTTTATGTTAAAGACAAATTGTTTTAAAGATTGGCCCTAAAGAGAACATTAATAAGTATTACTTGGAGAGTTCCTTTCATCAAATCTGTGGATCTCTGTAAAATATATTTCATAAATCTTACTTTTTTCTAAAATGACTTCATGCGATAATAAAAATAAGCACTGACTCCCTGAAAATTAATTCCTGTAAATCTTAGTAATAGAAAACAGTTCGAAAATCCGAAATTTTGATTTTCGGTAAGTGATGTGACAGCCACTCTGGATATTTAATTAATTGAAGTGACTTAATTTGTACTCTTTGGGGCGTTACCTGAAAATTAGACCATAACATATTAGAAAAGGTTTAATTTTTGAAAATGTAGACTTCGTAAGAAATGAGAGAACATATTCGGAATCAAACATGGCTAGATTTGCTTTGTAGACATTCAGTGACCACAAAAAAAGAACTGAGAAAATGGATGCGAAAGAAAATATGTACTTTTAATGTTGAAAGAAAAAGAATAAAGTCAGTGTGATTGGAATGAGCAGAAACGACGGCCGTGGGAGCAAATTAAGTTAATGTTTACAAAGGGTTAACAGGAACTATAGCATTTACATCAAATGTGGTTTGAAATTTCATCGATCGATGTTGGTCTATCGCTGCATCTTAAAAATGAATGATTTTCTCATTTTTTTAGAAAATAGTTTTGTAGATGAAATTGAAATCCATATAATTTGAATAAGTTAAATATCCTTCATTATTAACCAAGGAAGCTTATATTTTAAAACTAGATTCTGATCTGATATTTATTTATGAGCATATTCCAAAGAACATGTTACTCGTGACCGAAAAATTAAAGTTGTAGTGATAGTGTGGCGTGTAAAATACACATTTCATATCAACTGTTGGAATCGATGCGAGAAAAGGAAGGGAAAAATATAAGAACCACTGTCTATCAACTGATATACAAAGAAAATCTATTGCTTAAACTCATAATGAATGCAGGAAAAATATTCACTTATTTTTTCATTCTCATACGATCAAGATGGTCACTGATAAAATATAACCTGTAAGTTAAGAAACTTCTGTTGCATCGATCGCAAAGAAGCTTCGTTTTTATACGTTATGTCCTGAAGTTTTCAAAGATTTGTGGTGTCATTATACTGACTAAAAGTATTAAAATTAGTATGAAAATAAAGATTGGAATGAACGATACTGAAAGTGCATGAATTTTGCAAACAAATGAAACATCTGTTTGCAAAGGTCTTCGTAACTCATGAAAAAACCCAAAACAACGAAAACAGTTTCTCTCGAACATTTAGCTGACATAATTGACACGGTTATTGTTAAATAACAAATTCAAAGGAAAACTTGTTCCTATGAAAATAACTGTCTTCTTTAAAAATCCGTCTTATCTGATACACTATCATTTAATTATCTGTTACCATCTTTATTCTCAAAGAAAAGATTGTTTAGCAGTATGCTTTTACTTGTAGTGTGTAACCATTGCGGATTGGAAAGTTGTTGCTTTTTCTTAGGTGCTATGTTACAGAAGATATACCAATTTAAGCAGCTTGAAATTGTAAAAAGTCATGCGAAACTATTAGGCCAATAGTTTGCTTTTCTTCAATGAAATCATGGCTAAGATTTCTGCTGAAAGAAAGATGATGGTTATGATATTGAAGGGCAAGCTGAATCAACGAGAGATAGCTTCCATAAACAGTCTTCACATCTCTTAAAAGACGTCTGCTACTACTGGAAGTGTTTTAACTGCAAAGAAAACCAGAAGACCACAAGACTTTGACAAAAGAGATGAAAGATACTCAGTATCGGTAGGCAATCTAAAATTAACAGCCAGACAAATGAGGAGTGAATGCAGTCTTGACAGTGAGATTTCAGTTGAAACAATACGCAGAGTATTATGAGAACACAACTTAAACGAATATAAGAAAATATGTAAGACCAATGGGGAGAGGAAGAAGTAATGTAAGACACACCACAACAACCGTAAAATTTCGTGGTGGGCACCTAATGGTGTGGGATTGCATCAAAAACGATGGTAGAAGAAAATTGATAAAAATTGATGTAAACTTAAACAGCGAAAACTATATTAATTTACTACGGTCTAATTTTCTGACAGACAAGGAAGATGGATAAATCTTTCAGCATGATGTTGCTCTTTTCAGCACATTACGTGCAACAAAAAGATTCATGAATGAGTATGTTCAACTTTTGGAAGATTGACCAATATAATTGAACTATTGTGGTGGAAACTGAAGTGACAAGTGCTCCAAAGAAAATCACGCAGTCTCCGAGTGCTTTGTTATTACTGCTAAGATAGATGGGAAACAATTCCCAAGAAGAGAATCTGAACTTTGTTCCATTCGATACCACATCGGATTGAGGCAATTATTTGATCCAAAGCCAGCAACACTAATTACTAACTCCATATTTTGATGTGTTTTACTTTCTATAATGAAATCACGTTTTGCAAAAAAAAGTAAGGCTTTTTAATTTAAGAAAAGGGCTGAAAGTTAAACATTTCTCAAACGGTTCAGCATTTTTGGATGGCCTTTTAATTAGCATCACAATGCTTAAGATACTCTAGTATCCACCATACATCATTATGGAGATGTAACTTCTTTTCGAGTTGTCAGCGATCATAAAATGTGCTCAGAAAAGCATAATGCTAATCACACTACATTTTGAGGTAAAATCAACAAAAGTAATTCGCCAACGTGTCCCAAACGTTTTGAACGCTAATGCATTCACATCACTTTCACCTGGATAATGAGAATTAGTCGTTATAAACATTAACTATTATCGTTTTTGTTTTACGCTTGTTTCTGCATAGGCATACGTCCACTCTTTCATTGTATTTTCCAGCAAATCAATATTTTCTCACGAAGTTTTCATTTTCAACTAAAACACACTTTCTCGAGAATCTCTTCCGATTTCAAGAGCAAGTTGTTTTCAGTGCCTGCTAGACAAAGTTCTACTGGCTGTTAGAAACAACTCTCGATTTTACCCTTAATACTTTTATCGTGGATTTATAGCTTATTTCTGACTTGTAAAGCTAAACAAATACGTATAAGATTGAGGATATTTACAAGGATAGGAAAATAATTTTTATTTAATAATTTTCATTAATCGTTGAACCTTGTCCCGAGATATGTAAAACGGAATTGGACATCATAAAGAAATTAGAAGTTGAGTATATTTGCAACAAAAAAGGTTAGAAGATAATATAGCCCGGTATATAAATGGATGCTATTCTCAGTTACTAACTTGCTTTTTCTCATAAGTTAGAAAGGAGGAAGTTGTAAACTATAATTACTTTTAATAAATGGATGCAAGCAACAAAGGTGTGACCATAAGTGGAAAGAATACTCAGTTTAGATGGAGACAAAGTAAAATTTACAATGCTGATCTAGAAAATTCACTTTCCTTTACGATAGTTAATCGTGTTTGAAGAAATTGTTACAGTAAATACAGAAACCAGTTTAAGGTGAATAAATATTGAAACGACGATCGCAGACGCCAGAATATTCGGTGTTTTAGTGAGCCGTCCAAAGACACAGGCTTTCACGTATATGAACCTGTCAATTTCTGGTCCCATAACAGTAAACCAATCAGAAATTTGTGTGTTCAGAACAAGCGTTTCAAAAGAGATGCCTGCACGCACGTGTAGATTATGGATGCTATATGAAAGCATAAAAGAGAAATGGAGTGGGCAAAAGGCCAGATATGAAGAAAATCAAAGACATTTGAAGTTTTGGTGGAGCGATGCGATAGCGGGTCGTGTACAAGCCTTTCTGTTTGGGCAAATGCTTTCGTGAGGAGTTCAAACTCCTCACGAAAGAACCAACAGTCTATCAATTTCCAATCGATAAGTGTCTTAATCATTGATATGTATTTTATTTTGCAACTTTCTCGTTTGTCATAGTTGAGAAGGAGTAACAGTAACGGTCTGAGATTTTGCAGCATCATCAATCAGTAATCGTCAGTTGCCTTTTGCGTGATAATGTTATCACGTTTATATAAACACTGACTAAATTTTGTTTTCTATGATTGAGTATTTCATATTTCAACTTCATATACATTTTACATATAAAAAAATTATCAGTAATTCTAGAGACTGATATTTTTATTAGTTTCATTTTTCTCTCAAAAATCGATCGCTGTGAATTAGTTATATTGACAAATATGGTGGGCACAATCTTAAATTTATATGCAGATGACACTATGTTGCTGGCTGACATAGAAAGAAACCTGCCATGACCCCGAGACAATGTAGTAAAACAAAGCAGAAAGAAAACACTAACCATCAATTGTAAGACGGAATGTATAGTCATTAGAAAGACGAAAAATTCAAGATGTGTGCTGAAGAGGTCAAAATCAAATCT
>OZ038499.1:71636899-71666899 GCA_964036315.1 Acanthosepion esculentum | reverse complement strand
TTCTGTCTCTTCTATCTTTTTCCCAGCCAAATTGCGTGTTGTTTTTGGCACCCGTCCAGTGTTTCTTTGCTTTACCAATGATAGAATTTCCTATCTTAGTAAGGGTTCTCTAATTTACAAGTTCAAGTGCCAATGTGAAGCTGAGTACATGGGACGGACTAGTCTTAGATTGGAGACAAGACTAGACCAACACATACCAACATTTGTGACATTACTTTCAAGTAATCATATTCGCGTATCACAATCTGTACATGATTCAGCAATTGGACAACACCTGTCCAATGAGCGGTGATCGTCGTGTTTTACGACTGATTTATTCTCAATTTTCCATATGGATAGCTGAAAAACGCAGCATGAACTGATTGAAATACATAGCCAGACAATACCTGAATCTCTGCGGAACGTAGAACTCCAACGTCAGCTGTATCATGTTATGCGGAACTGAACCATACGCATTAGCAAGATTCAGCCAGATGACGTGAATATTCTTCCTTTCAGTTTTAGCCTCGCGGATCTTCGCGAAAATCACTGACACATGATCCAAGCACTCCGGAAACCTCGGGACACCTGCCTTTTGAATACTGTTGTCTATATAGTTATTCCCAAGCAGGTAGCCCGTCAGCCTCCTGGCAAACACCTTAAAGAACACCATTCCTTCAACGTTCACGAGAGGTTTTGGGCGAAACTGACTAAGAGTCAACGAATACTCCTCCTTCGGTATATACACGCCATCAGCTCGACACATCACCAACTTCTCAAATCTTCACAAGAAGCCTCCACAAGCACCTCAGCAGCCTGGGACACCTATTGTCGACAGCATATGTCACACCATTAGGACCACCCGTAGAACACGATCTCGACTTGGACCTCCTTCCAAGTCACTGGAGTCTCATCAAATGCTACTTCCGGGGTGCCAGGCCTGAATAAATCTGGCATCACTGGGACCTCACTGCTCGCATCCGAGTACGTACTTATAAGGTGTCTCTCCAGCTCTTCCTGCTCAACGCTCTGCTAGTCTTCTCCCTAAACAACTGCTTCGTGAAGTAGAACGGACTTTCCGTGAATGCCTTGCGGGCCTTGGCAGCCTTCTGTCTCGTTTTGGCAATTCGTTAACTTGCTAATGTGCTTCCTTATGTCTTCCAGAATTGGCTTGATTTCCTCTGCCTTCTGCTCATCAGCCCGCATTGCTGCCCGTAACCTTCGCATCTCTTTCCTCAATGACCGGATGGTTCAGCGCCGCCGACTTACCTGCACTGGAGCTAAGGACTTAGCTTACATTTCCTTTAACCCAAACCTAGTGACCCCATAGTCACTGATCATCTCCCCAAGCTGGCGGACTTTCCTTCCTGGACCACCCCTGAGTGTCTGGATGGCTGCTGACAAGTCTTCATCCATCCCTAACCGGGCCCTATCCACAGAGGAAGGCCACTTGATAATTCGGCGACTAGATTCGGCTTCGACAAAAGGATCCTGCAGGACACTGTCGTGTTCATTCTGGGCCCGACACTGCGGCGACTTATCGGCTACTGCCGTGCGCTTCTTTGCCACTGAATCATCGCCACATGAAACAAGCGACTCTACCTGATCCACGGATGGACCGGAAGATTACATACTGGCTCGGGTTTGCAAGACTTTATATATATATATGTAATTAATAATTTAGTAATCCCGCATTTGCAAAATAATTTTTACTGGCAGGGTTAGAAATGTAGGCCCCAGTCATTGATATATTATAGGATAAATTCTTTAAAAAATTATGGATTTCTGTACCCCTCAATAAATTTAGTTCCATTTTGAAAAAGTGGGATTTCTGGACTAGTTCTCGCGCGGAATTGTATCTGATTATATATTAACCTAATAAATCGCGGAAAAAATAACATACTTATTGTTCCTTTAATATTAAATTACTTAACTGAAAAATATGATTTTTTTTAAAAAAATGTCAAATTCATCTCTGCACTCAAAAAATTAAAATCACATTTCACAAAATATTAATCGTAACTTCAAAATTTTTTTCTACGAAATTTATTAAAAATATTTTTCCTGCCCATGGTGATGGTGCGAATTTGTCAAACGTGTGTGTGTATACTAGCCGAACTAATCGCGCCTTACTGCGTCTCACGTATTTCTTTTTTGTAAGAAAATGATTGATTTTAAATCATTGTCATAAATATTATATAGAAAAATGATGCATTTCAATATTACTCAAAGATTTTGCCGATGTTAGCGCCATTTTCTGCCTTTCTTCTTCTATATTTTGGATTGTACTCATTGCCTCGTTCAAATTTAAATTTAATTAAAATCAAAGGGGACGTACTTGTGGAGATTGTTTTTTGCAAAAACAGCTTGGTCTGATACCTTTGATATGTATTTAATGAGCAAATTTCAACATTGATATGACAAATGAATGATCGCAGCAAATATGTATTCTAGCCACTGATTGGTGATTTTTTGTTCAAATTGACGTCCATATTGTCTCAGTGTTCTATAACAAACACACAGACAGACAGAGGTTATAACTAATATATATATATATATATATATATATATATATATATATATATATATATGCTAAGCTTTTTATTATATTTTTCTTGCATTCGTACAAGAGATTTCATTTTTAACATACTTTTCTGTAAAACAATTTTTCTGAATGTTGTTACATTTGTTGCTGACTGCTTGGTCCCGTAATTTATTAACTGCGTATTTGTGCAGCAATCCTTTTTATACAGGTTTCATTGAAGTCACCTAAAAAGGTACTGCGAATCACATTTTTATATTTTCTTGCATTAGTACAAGTGATTACATTTTGGTGATTATTATTGTGCCTCGACGATCAATATGGAAAGTAACCAACTTATTTTTCCCAAAAAGAAATTGCATACACGAATGCAAGACAAATATGAAAAAATCTTAATTGCAGTTCCTTGTCAGTCGTCTTCAATGAACCCCCTCTCTCATTATATATATATATATATGCTACACAGTTGAAGGTAATAGAAATTAACATTAAATTATCACAGTTGTAGTCGATATAAATTCACACCGACCCTATAGAGAAGCGTTTCTCAACCGGGTATCCAAGGTGCACTAATACGCCCTGAAAGGTAGTCAGGTGCGCCCCAAATTAACAGAAGAGTAATTTATGAGTTACTTTTATATTTCAAAACTCTTTGTTATAAGCTAGATACCAAGCATTAAAATCCTTTAAGGTGGAGTGGATAATCCTTTTTCTTTCGTCTTCGTCAAGGCATAACATAAGGCCTAACGTTTAAAAAATTCCCTCTCACCAATCAAGCACAGGTTTCACACAATGTCTTAGAAATTGATGCTTATTTCATATTTTCGAATTTCTTTAATTTTTTCCTATTAAAATTTATGGAGGCTCACGTGGATATTTCTGTATAAAGAGCAGCGTGTTTACTCTAACATTAAGCCATTTGATAAGAAAATTGAATAAGACTATTGTTCTGGATTTCCACGTTGCCTGAATATCTCGTCTGAATCGGTGGATTTTTTTATACGTTTGACTCCCATAACTTCGATTAATGAGAAATACCACCCAAGCAAATCGCAGACCTTCATACAGACTGAGAATCAGATATCTACAGAGGCATATAGTTTTTTAATCTGCACAAATACTCCCAACACTTCCAAACTCCAGTTTTAAATCTTTGTCCGCTATGTACCCGAAAAATAACTCTTAATCAAGCATCTAGCTTATCCTAAAGATGGTGAAAAAGTAGGTGAAATTCTAACACGAAGTATTTAAAATGAGTAGCATTAATAAATTAGATTTGGCTCCAGCGCAGATAATTTCTACATGCGATAACTTTTGTCTTGTATATTCATTGAGTTTTCACATTAGCATAATCTGGTGACTAGAATCAGGGCATCACAACCATCAAGTACTTATTTTAGGGATACCCATTTCTGGATCTTTCTACTTTTCTACCAACTTCCACCAATTTCCAGCCGCGTTGACAATGATAATCATTGTTTTTATTTTTTCACTTCACAAGTGTAGTCAAAATATTTTTTCTCATAGATTTTTGCTTTCTTTCAATTTTTGTCCGTGGTCTGTTGAAACAGCGAAATCCTAGATCTGACTGATTTCCCTTTACTTAAATGCCATGACAAGACATGGTTCTGGTGACACAGCTCAAAAAAGATTTTAGATATTTCTTATTCTGTAACATGCTGGTTTATGTTTATACTATTAGTTTACATGATTAAATCACAGTTGCATGCGCAGTAGTTCACTTTCTCCATCAAGTCATGATTGTATATTTTACTCTTTCTGAACCACCATTCACTTATTATTTGATTGACAGTATCATCTATCCCTACAGAGTCCTCATTTGCTATTTAAGTGTGTCGTTTGGCTTTAATATCATTGATCCTTACAGAAATGTTATATGATACAAGAAATAGGCAATCTTATAATTGTCACGCCTGGAGCAACTGGAAGATTTCGTTGGTAAACAAGTTTTATCATTTTCATCAATACTCCAGCATTAATCTCAAATTGCTTCGATTTCTCTTGAATTTCCAATTTCCCCATTGGAAATTGTTTCTCGCATGTCGATAATAATGGATAAAACGCTGAAGTTTATGTTCCATTTGTTCCAATTCTCTTGAGTGACCGACATCTTTGTTCGCCTTTCTTTACATGTCACTCAGTGAAAAGCAGTCCTGGAATATTCCCTGGATCTATCAGGAAAATGCAGAATGCCGAATTAATAATAAACACTTTAAACACCTTAATGCAGGGATTTATGAAAGATTTCGTATAGTAGAAAAGGAAATCTAGCAAAAGGCTGTGCTTGAGGTAGTTTTGTCCTAGCACGCAAATTGCAACCAAACCAAAATATTAACCTAAAACCTCGACACATGTTCTTAAATTTCATCGTCAGATTGAAACTCACATAGATGTCATGAATGGCGTTCAGAAACTTGAAGATTAATAATAGCAACAACTATAATGGAGAAAACATATAAATAAAAGGGAAAATATTGTTATAGTCATGATATTGATTTTCCACACTGTCATAAAAGGTCAGAAAGTATACTCTCATCAATACTATTAGATAATTGCAAAAGTTCGTGCCCTATTAAAAAATTAAAAGAAATTGCAAAAAACAATTATTAATCAAATACATAACCTCCATTCTGTCGTTGTTGATACCATTTTCATAGAAACATTTTTTTAGCTGGAAGAATGTTTTGAGGTGGCTTTCGTCTAACTGTATATAGTCAAATTTGTCGATTAATTTTTCTGTAGAAACCGGAACAAATGAAAAACCGAAGGAGTCAAAATAGGTGAATACGGCTTGTGCCAGAGGGCTTTCGCCATTAAAACTCTTTAAGCTTTTGCAAAGTCTGCTTTGCAGTATTCAGTCTTGCATTGTTGGTAGAATAGACCTTTTTCTATTTGTCAAAATCGTTTTTTTTATTTGAACTAAAGTATCTTCAAGTGACGAAAAGCCTTAGCGATCTCTTCCATCGAAACCTGGTTTATTCTCTACGATGGCAATCACAGCGACTTCATAGACATCGAAGAGTCGCTCGGACCGTGGTTGATCGTTTAGGTTAAAAATCACCCTGACGAAATCTGCCAATCAACTTTTTGACCATCCAAAGAGCTGGAGCACTATCCAAATAATTCTGAGCGTTTGTTGCAGTTCCGACGCTTATTTTTTTGGGGGGGGGGGACGAAACTTCAACATTAAATAAAGTCTGACAGAATGATCAAGGTTTCGATCTAAAATCCACCAGAAATCTGCACTAAAACAAAGGCCAAGCTGACGTAAATTTATATTAACAATGAAAATCGGGCACGAATATTTTTCAACAATCTGATACAGCAATAACAATTGAAAACTAAGAGAAACCGGCAATGACGCTAATTGTTTGGTCAATATAACCATTATCTTTGATTTGCTGAAACATTTTTTCTTCATTATATTTACAACAAAGGGAACTGATATGATTTGGATTGCGTGATCCATTTGAATCTCAGTGTTTAAAAAAAAATAAAGTCGATTCCCTATCGAGATCGAGATCCTCAATTGTCACCGAAAAGGCGATGAATAATTACAATTACGGCGTTGAATAGAATAGAGCGATGAAGAATGAAAGTTTTGAAAAAGTTAGTTACAGTTCAATAGATATACATAAAGATTTATACATGAGAAAAATAGATAAATATGAACTGAATCAGAGACAGACAAAAATATAAACAGAAAAATAACGATAGATGGACAGATGAGTGCATATATGGATAATGGTTAGGTTGAAAGAGAATGGTGAATGGACTGAGAAATATATGAAGAGATTGAGATAAATATATTGACATTCAGATAGAAGTGAAGAGATTAAGAAACTGTGAAAGGAAAAGAATGAGACATATGAAGATAGTAGGATAGACTGAGAGTTAACGGACAAAACGATTTATTCTAAGCGCGGCGAAATTTCATCAACTAATCAGTTATTCGAACGTTCTTTGAATAAAAAGCAATCTGTCCCATTGAAATGGATCCCACCCTTCGCTATAAAATTCAGAACTAAATAAATATGAAAGACAGAAAAGAAATAAATAGGACAGTGTCTACATCAATATTCTGTCCTTTTATCTTTTGCTCACTTCGCATTGTTTTGATGAAATCGAATATTGGACATCTTCAATGATTCATAGAGAACGGATATTTGAAATAGTTTCAGGCAAAATGGGTCCGTTATTTTGGGGACCTGGTCTTTTTTCTTCTTGATTAGGTCCCGATAATTTAAGCAATTGAATGAAACGATTGAAAGACTATAAAGAACATGAAGTGGACGAATCGTCAGGCAAATGATTTTCATATTTAGATTATTCCTGATATTACGCTAATAATAAAAGATACAAGAATAAGAAAAATGCGATACTTTGCAGATATTGCCAGAAAGATTTTTCAATGATCAACATTCATTCTCAATATATTCACCGTTTTTATATTTATCTGAAGAATTACTCCCTTTTATACTCAAAATGTTTACTTATTGCAATAAGTTTTTGTAAGTTTTTTGTCTACTAGTCTTAATATTTGACTAGTACTTTACTCATAATTTCCATTGTCATGGACAGCAACTCTTAGATCGTTATTCGACGGCAAGTAGCGCGGATCTGAAGAAGAAAAAAACAAAACCCGCGACAAGGATTGAACTAACATCATGAGGGTGTTTTTAACCTGACAGCTGCCATATCGATTAGGCCACAAGAACTGTGCCTTTAGGCAACGCTTTATGAATAAAAAATTTCGCCAGCTCATGTGTTATCGAGGTTTATTATTTTCCCATCAGGTCCACGTCAACAGCCTTCCGATGAAAGCCTAAATGTTGCGATAAAAAAATTTCAAATTTAGAATCTTTCAACTGTGATCGCAAAACTAATTTGCTGTGTACAGTAAATTTGTTTATCTTGAAAACCAACCTCAGAACTAATTGCTTACCTTGAACAGAATGCTCAGAACAAGGGGAGGAGGAGTATTGCTTTCTGCTGATTACTGTGGTTTCAACTTAAAATTTTATATGCCAAAGTAGAAACCTTACCGCCTAACAGTCTGATCTAAGGCATCCATAATTTGAGCGAGGCATTATTACTGTGATTTTGCAATCTAATAACTAGCGATATTCAAAACATAAAACTATGCCTACTATTAAGGCTCAACTGCAAGACGATTCATATTGCTGGCGTGATGAGCGATTTGACTATGAACAAGAAAACAGTACGGCACGCCAGTAAGAGCATGTAATATTTGTGCTGTCAATGAAGTAAAAAGAAAATGCCAGACTCTAAGATCTGGTATTCTGTACTGTTTGTAATTTTGATTAATTAGAGTGTTCATCAAGTCACAGATATAAGCTGGTGGATCCGTACGGTTAGCAATCATAGCTTCCTGTTTATAAGATTTTGTATTTTTCATTAGTCCGGCATTGCGAAAACTAGCAAAAAGGCACATGAGTGAAATAATAAATTCTCCTGAGAAAATCTGTTGCATTTCGTCTTTTTATTTATTTATTTTTCCTTTTTTTATGTGATTCATTCTGTCTACTTTCAGCAATTTTCTGTAAACTTCAAACCTTTCTGCAGTTTCATGATTTATTTTGCTCGACATTCAACGATTCTCGATCTATGAGCTTCAATTTTTGCTAACATTTATTCTTGTCTTTCTGTATGTCAATGTGGTTTAAGTTTTTGTTTTTGATTCTCGTTGTGGTCTTTTTTCTTCTGTCCAGATCTCGTCTGGCATTGGCTTAGGACCACTGCCTCGTTTTAATTTCCCCTGATAGCCGTTCATCATACAAAAAAAAAAGAAAAAAAAGAAAAGCCATTAAATAACCATATTTATTGTTAATGAAAATGGTGTAACAAATACACACAATCGCTAATACTGTTCTAAAATAAAGGGAAATAAATACCGGGGGTGAGCAATCTAAATCTCAACCACAAAAAAAAAGAAACCGAAATGTAGAAAAAAAACAGTGACAATTACAAAGAATCAATTATCTATTAAAAGTTAAATGTTTTATAAAGTACAAAATCCATACTTACAAACGTTCCAAGGAAAATAAATAGAATTCCCGAACTTCAACACAAGAAATTTATTGCTGGTATCAATGAATGAACCTTTTTATTTAAATAATTTCACACGAAGCAAGGCAATAAAGCTATTAAGATGTTATGGGATATTGACCGTAGGAGAATATGAGAACAAAATATTGAGAGAAAACAATAAGAGAATAGGAATTAAAACAAGATAACGATGGACATTGCATTTAAATTTTTGAAGAGGCAAGATGACGGCAAAGTAAGAAGCGGGAAGAGAGTTTCACAACCGAGAATTACGAGAGAAGTAACTGTTAGCACAGAATTTAGTTACATTTAACCATTGCAGCTGTTAAATGATGTGACTTTGCCCCCAATCTAGTACTATGCTTAATTTCATAAAGTCGAGGCAAAAGTTCATCCGAACAATTACCATGAAAGTATTTATAGAAAAGGCGCAGAGAAGCTACGTTACGGCAGCGGGAAAGTGACTGAAGCTGAGATGCCATGTAAGGACTAATAACATTGCAGATTATTTGAATTTTATCAAGAATCTCTAAATACATAGAAGCACCAGACCAGATATAGCAGCAATGTTCAATGCATGAACCGTAAATAATTGTGTGCCATCTTCTATAGCGAAGGTCTGGATGGTTTTCAACGGTGTAATCTGAAACTGATCATACATAACCGATCGATGAAACTCGTGTAAAGAATTGTTGAGACACTAGAGAGATCAGTTTCAAGGACAGTTCTCAAAATATTTGAATTCTGACTGGAAGCTATATTGACTGGACTCTTCCAAGTTGATTTTGAAGCTTTTGCTGCGATCTAGTGGCCATTTTGATAACGACTTTATAATGTGCAAAATACGGTTTCACTACTAGGCTCCAGAGGCTAAATAACCATCCAGTAAGTGACAAAAGCCGAATAATCCACGACTAAAGAAATGAAAAACAATAAA
Organism: Acanthosepion esculentum; assembly: GCA_964036315.1. Classification (NCBI taxonomy): domain Eukaryota; kingdom Metazoa; phylum Mollusca; class Cephalopoda; order Sepiida; family Sepiidae; genus Acanthosepion; species Acanthosepion esculentum. Next base: position 71,657,351 of record OZ038499.1, on the reverse strand, counting down.
AGGATAAAACAGTGCAGAATATTGATCAAAATTGCCTTTTCAGTTATAATAATTTTCACATCTAAGACTGTCATTACTAATAGTAATCTTTACACTATTTACATTGTTCGGACTGTTGTTCTCACTTTTGTTGTCATGATCACAACGTTTCAGTCATTGTACTCTCCGAGCTTCTTTCTCCAGGGTAGATTGTTCTAGTTCCACGTGCCATGCCTATTCCGGATATCTCAGTTTCAGCTACCTTCCTTTTGCTCAATTCTGCTGTGGCCACGTATTGAACTCTCTTTGGGTCAAGTCACTGGATTACTTCAACTAACGTTTTATCCACTGCGCCATGTGTCCTCGAGGACAGTTCGAACAATGTTAATAGTGTAAATAATTACAATATCTCATCTCGGAGATATAGACAGACAATTGCAATCTGTGATATTCTTTGTCCTTAACCCACTTAAAAATAATGTGGCCATAAAAAGAGTAAGAAAACGCCAACGTAAAGCGGACGAAAATTGTCTTCTATTAGTCATAATATTCGTTAGAAAATTAGAAGATAAAATGACGAAATAATCAGGCGGCCTTCTTGGAAGTATGGCGGAGATAATTCCCAAGCAATTCCATATTTATTCCTCTTTCCGAGCCAAGCATGAACAAATTAATACACAAAATGGAAACACTTACCCCTGGGAAATTGAAATGTCCTTGCGTCTATGTCTATATTTTGTTGCTGCTTGTGCTCCTAATGATATTTTATCAACCTACTTGGATGTAACGCTCAGTAATCCACATCCTTTCATATCGGTCACAGATTCTTCGTCCGATTTCTGTTCATATCTCTTCATTAGTCTTTGAATCCGTTCCTTTGGATCTAACGATATTTCGAATTATTTACAAGTGGTAACATTTATAGTTAGCTTTATATATGACCGCTTTCACCGTATTCATTATTTAATTTCTATTCCTATAAACATTATATTCAGTGGGTACGCGTATTTGATTTGACATCGCTGATTGTATTTAAGAGTGAAATTAAGGTCTATTCGCTTAATGCCACCGATTAAGAAAAACAAAAAGGTCTACTCAAACACGTACTGAATATAACGCCTCTCATAACAAGATTTCAGATTAATATCTATTTGTTAAAGTGTTTCTTTCTAATCAGTCGTTGCAAAAAAAAAGAAAAGAAAAGAAATAGTGTAGCAAGTCCAGTAACTATCTAAGATTAAAGTTGTTGTTTTTTAATTAAATCTTAAAATTTTTGTTCCAAACTCAAGTTTATAGTATCAGCAGGAAGCGTTGAGGCTCGGATATCCGACGAACTCCAGTTGAGCAGGTGAAAAACAAATTTAAAATACACTGGACCGCATTAAAACTAACATTACTTTTTCTTTGGGTTTACACATTTTTTCCCCAGATATTCCTTGGAATAAAGGTAACATCGCTCCCTGTGTCAACCTGCATAGGAAATGTTATGCTATTCAATTTTACTATCTCTACTTTTTTACCGGTGTTCTTATTGAATATACTTCTGTATTTTCAGTATAAGGGTTCCTACTTTCTACCCTTTCTATTCTCTTTTCGTATCTGCACAAAGATTGGAGAGTTACAGTTTAAACACAATTTTCCTCTGGTGGGACATTTTTTTTGTTTCTTTCGTGTTCGTTGCCGCAATATTTGCAATTAATTAGGATTTCAGTTGTGTTGTAATCTTTTTTTTGTTTCTTTTTATAATGGTTGAAATTTCCTCATATATTAAATCTTCCATTATTTTTGGGTACACCATAATGGATATTTTCTTTATGGCTTCACATCCTGCCGACGCCAAAAATAAATCCGTAATTTCATTCTCCCCTCCGGAGGCTTTCTAAAACATCTAGCTACGTGCTCCGATTCATCCAGGGATCCTATCCGCGACGCCATATTGTTATGAAGTAGAGTAATCTCTGGATCAATCTCTCGACTGGCATTCGCTGTGGCGTTCTGCTTTTATAGCAGTATCTTATCTGCATACAATACTGCAATATCATTAATTCTTTTCAACTTTCCTATTTCTTTTGCAGAGGAATATTCAAAAAGCGTGATACACTCTTCCATGTTTTGTTTTCTTTGGATTGAATGTCTGACCATGACGTCTTCAAATAAATTGAGAAGAAAAGTCGAACTTTTTGAACATAAGGCATGTCTAAAAAGTACTAGTTTTGTCTCATCCAATCTAAAATAATTTGCTCAGAATTAGAAAAGCTTATCAATAAGTTCATTTGTAAATGTTAAATGAAATTTCAAAGGACTAGCCTTTAGAAGAAAGTATTCTGTTCTGGTTATCATATCCATAATCATCCTCCCTGTTAAGATCAAGTAATAATATTTCATGCTATTTCCACTCCAGTAGCTTCCAAATTAGTCCTGTGATTTGTAGTTGTTAGATTTGGATTAGTATCAAATGTTCTTAGTTACAGTCTCCTCTGACCGACCAGACTTCCCACTACGTCCAGATTTATGGGCAACAGTATTTTCTCCCTTGAACTGTAGGGGTTTCTAAAAGTTCATTTCAATCTTTTAAAATCTACATAGAATGATTTAGAGGCCCAAATAATCTTCTTCTAATTACTAAGCAATGTCTTCCGTATCGAGTTTTAAGGATATGTCAAGTACGAAAGTTAAAAAAAAGAAAAATCCGACAAAATTCAGCATCAAAGCTTAACCTGTAGGCGAAAGGAAAATTACTGTACTTCACGGAAACATTATTTATAGTAAGAACTCCAGCCTAGTGCTTCTAATGTTAAGGAAGAAACACATTTATCGTCCTGAAGTATGGCTTTCAACTGACATACAGAAACCAGTTTTTACCGTAGTATGCAAAATCTTTAAATGAAAGGAAAACTACACAAAGTGTCAAACCACGCGGATAAGTCAAATGATAGAATACATGTGATCCGAATAAAATTCCTAAATTATAATGCCTTCAAAACGAAACTGCTCTCATTCAACCACCATCGAGAAACTTTCCTGCCCCCATCAACATGACACTGCGGCTTCTTGGCCTTATGTTTTCAACTGACTTGAAGTGGAATTACTGCATCGAATCAACAGCTGCATTTACTGCAAGGGAAATTGGGTCACTGTTGTGCCAGAAGACTTTTCTCGTCAGAGTTCATCTTGCACATTTACAAATCTACCATTCGTCTGTGCATTGAATACGGTTGCGATAACTGAACTGCTGCTCCTGCTACTCATCAAGAGGATTTTAAGAAAATCCAAGAAGGATCTGCAATGTAATCGATCCTCACTTTGCATCTCGACTACAGTCGCTTTCTCACCGACGTGATGTTGCTCCCATCTGTCTTTTCTACAAATATTTTCATGAAACCGCTCTGACGAGCTTTTTACCCTGGTGCCCAGATTACGAGAGTTTAAGTGTGCTACTAGACTGGCATCTATGTCCGACCCTTTTCCTGTTGAACTTGCTTCACTGATAGCTACAATCATCAAAAATTTAAATGCAATGTCAATCGACATCTTCTATCTTCTTGAACCCAGTTCAGCTTTTATACTTTCCTCGGTTCCCCTTATAACCAGTTTTTCTCCCACCTTCACTCTCTGTAACTCTTTGCGTATCAGTGGTATTCCCATCTTGCTTGCGGTGAAATAATTAAAGAAAAAAATGAAGAGATATCTAACGAGTATGTAATATAGAGCAGTTTTTACAGTAATTGTCTCCAGTGAAGGTCCCGAAAGAGGTATATATTCGAACTAAGAAGTGTGGACAACTGACAGGTCTTTTGCCAGATCTCAAAATGTAATAGTCTTATATAACGGATATAAAATTGTTTATGCTTACCTAGTAGGGAGTACAAAGTTACATTCATGTCTATATGCATTAACATTCCTTTGAATGTATCTATATGACCTTTTGATTTAGGTAGATATATGAATACTGATTAATAATATATATTATACACTATATTCGAATATATTTACACACACACATTGACGGACTTAATTGTCGGACTTAATCCATGTCATAATATATATATATATACATATATATATATATATATATATATATATATATATATATATATATATATATATATATATATATATATATATATATGTATATGTATATATATATATATATATATATATATATATATATATGCCTATATAAATAAAGCAGACTCGATTGTTTGTTTATAGATAAATCTTTTTCTTCCTGGTCTATGAATGTTCGTCGACAGTCCTCTATTCGTATTAGTCACCGACTACAAACCGGCTTATATCCCTGTTAGTCTTTCTGTCGTCTACCAACAAAATACTCCCATATACTTTCATACCAATCTGCTTATTTTCCCATGCACTAACTAGCGAACTAAGTGACCGAAATGCTTAACTCTTGACATACACATCGACACTATTTTTTCTTTATCTACAAGCAAATATTTTATGATTCTACATTATTTAATGCCGACGTAAACAAATATTTCATCAGATAAATGGATATATCTATAGATACATATCCATGACTAACCTCGTGAGAAACGCAATTGGGGTCATATGAATGTGGTTAGTACCAAGGGGCTGTCCTCACACCGAGGTAGTACAAAAGAGAAAATATGAGGGAATTTTTGCCTAATGTACCCCTGGTTCACCCACTTTAAATAACAACCTTGTCATATTTCATTCAAGTGGGCATATATATATATATATATATATATATATATATATATATATATATATATATATATATATATATATATATATATATATATATTTATATGTTAATGTCAACCGGTAAAATTGAATTTCTTTCTCAAATTATTTAATAAGTTGTACATTCAAATCAAAATTATGTATAAACTTAGTAAAGTTAAAGTTTTTTCTGAGTTCTTTCAATTATCTCATCATTAACAAGAAATGAATGTTATCAGTACGGCAATCAAGATTTCGTTGATCACAATCTGGCATTTTTAAGATGAGAATTTGTATATACACATATTATATAATTGACTTTAGATCGGTTTCACAGGTCTTGGCTGCACCGAATTTCTATAGAAACGCCAGGAAATAATTATGTTTACATATCGAATAAGCTCTCCATATCACGAATAAAAAAAATTATAAATTTTGAGAGGGTATAAGATAAATATACGTGGTCGGGGTGGACAAAAGAAAGATTAAAAAATCCCTGAAGATAGTAGCCCACTCGATTCAGTAGAGATAATAACAAACGTAAAAGTAACCTGTAAGTTATTTGAATTTGGATATAAACCATATCGGAAACCGGAGAAGATACCAGTTTATATGGATATTCAATTTCGCCCCTCCCCAGTAGTCATTAGACATATACCTAAATCATTAGCGACCAGATTATCCATTAATTTTCATAGTAAAATATTTACTAAGATTAAAACGGAATACCAGATAGCCTTAAAGAATAGTGATCTCAAGTCTCTCTCTCTCTCTCTCTCTTTATATATATATATATATATATATATATATATATATATATATATATATATATATATAATGTAAAGTTAAAATCAAATGTATATGGACCGGAATTCGAATCTGAAGTCTAACATCACCAACAATGTGCAAATTGTTTAATAAAAATGTCAGTGATTATTGAAGTAAGCTGGATATTGATGACTACAAAAAATACTCGGTAAATTAGCGCTGAAAATAAGTAAACTTGTTCTAAATGTACGTTCAATAACGCTCGTGCTATGAAAAAGTATGGTAGTGGAATAAAAAGGATGAATGCGTGAAGGTTTTATGACTGTAACTTAAGTTTAAGCCATAGTTGATTTCAATTTATTAATGGAAAACTAAAGAATAATTAGGGAAATCCATCCACAATCGAGTGGAAGATGTATAAAAGTAATTCGAATAAAAGTAGTGTGGATGCTTGTAGAACTTAGAAGGAAAACTTGCCGTTTTAGAGCTAAGGAGTGTTAAAGATTATTAAATAAGAGATCAGTACTAGCGGGTAGGTGTAGAGACGTAAAGAAACACCTATTGTCTCATCTAACACCACCTGGTCTTTCTATCCATCCCCTCCCTGATTTCTTTTCTTTTGGTAAGAATAGGGTCACCTGGATTTGGTTAGTTCATTCACGTTTCTTTTTCTTTGCTTATTTTATTAATGTGTGTGGGCGTCGATTTTTCCTTTTTTCTTCTTCTCAGAGTGGCTATTTTTTATCAGTTCTTTTGATCATGATCGTCTGAAGATCGCGATTATCGTGAAACCCAGTTACGGTTTCCTTGGATGCATTTCTGCTTATTGTTAAAGATCTATGATAGGTTTAGTTTGGTAGGATTTTTAGCACTTTTACTTTTTATTACGAATTCTCTCATTCAATGAATATATAATGAACACTAAGAGTATATTCAAATTTGCTAAATCATTTTGCTATCAAAGACATTCAAAATTGAATTTAAAGAAGTTTGAAAATTGAATACTTTTTAAATGTTCGTTATTCTGTCGTTGAAATAAAAGGGCGCACGTTGGAAAATAGTTAAATTACATCTCACAAGACAGCGGATAAATTTTCTATTTTTTATATAAACTTTTTTGTTAAGTTATCTGTCAGTTGGCCATGAAGTGAAAACATTTTGGCTAAAAAAATCTTTTTTAATTTCCAGTAGAGAACTCATAGGATAAAATCTCCTATATTTTACGACCAATAAATGAAGCACAAACAAGTAAGAGACGCCTACGAATAAATCCTACAAAATTCAGTACATACTAAAATCTTTTTACAAACTTTGTACAAATATTGCTCCAAATTAAATAAGTGGTTTGTGGAACCTGATTGGATATGAAAAGTCATGTGATGTGCTTTCTCCGACCTCTGCGAGGTTGAACTCTAAATGACATGGAAAAGGGTCGGTGCTCGTATTACAGAGTACATGCCCTCGCAAAACTCAAATATTGATTACGAACCAAGTACAGGCCAGCCATAATACATAAAAAGCTCGCCAGCAACAGACAAACAAGAACAGTCAGCGACTAGGTATGTGACGAACAGTCAACGAACAAGGCTCTGACTCGACACACGTTACCATGACAATGTGTAAGTCAACGATGATTTTCCTACACTGAAAAACATACAAGGCTCTGACGAAAGTAAGTCCTGTCTCCTCTCTATTTGTTCGTCGTGTTTAAAATTACTGCTATCGCACGCGATCAGTCAGCACTCACACACGTTTCATTAGGGCGTGCTTCACACACGCAAACACATTGGTGTACATATCACTTCGAACTTTGTAGACTCACTTGCAACAAAATCACTTCGAACTTTTTAGATTTACTTGCGATAAATCATTTCGAACAATTGAACTATTAGTCTATTCATGTCTACAAGGAAGATCATTGAGTTTTAATATGTAAATAGATGTACATTCCTGTATAAATGTTATTGTTACATTTAACTTAGTCTTCTTTTTCTGCGAAGATCATTTCTTCGTGTTGTTTAAAATTTTGTATTTGTAGGCGCGACACTCGGATTTAATTTTTCCACCTAAAATCCGGGTAGACTGACATTCACAAACCACATAATTTTCATTGGTTAAACAATGTTTAATTCACTACTGTTGAGCTTATTAGATATTGCTAGCGTTTCAATTCTCTTATACCCGTCACGTAAAATATCTTGCATTTGCCTGATTCATTTGCAGCATTGATATAGAATTCGTCTTTCTACAATTAAACGATAACAATCTGAACACTTTCCTAAAGCAGATTTGTCACACGACAAACACTTAGAATCCCTTGATATATATATATATATATATATATATATATATATATATATATATATATATATATGTAAATGTTTATGCATAAATCAAATTCAGCAAAATAGAAAATGATTCACTGAAAATTGTCCAAATTCAGCTGATAATCAAGTATCAGGATGCAGACGTACTGATGTACCCTTATATTCATATAAATGCAATATATATATATATATATATATATATATATATATATATATATATATATATATGCATCAAATTCAGCAAAACTTAAATTCAGTCGACAACGTCTCTTTAATCTTCAAGTTTTATTGCACTCCATATATTATACTTACCACGTGAACTACGATAATATTATAGGAGATATTAATAATGGCACATAATAATTTTTATTCTGGAGCTCCTTGAGACAAATCTATTTCAATGACTCAGCAAGGGAGCATATATATATATATATATATATATATATATATATATATATATATACACTTCCTATAAATTAAAAATATATCTATTAGTATATTTGTATGTATTATAGATTGTTTATAAATCTTTTTCCCCCGACTGTGCTATGAACATTGGAGTGTTTAATGGTTATTTTTATTATAATTTTTCGATTTATACAGTAAATGTTTCTTTGCTCTTCCCCACTTCGTTTTCATATATTTGTATTATATACTAAATTTCCACTATGTCCGCTTTTAAAGCTATAATAAAATTTTGTCTTCTTCATAATTATATCGTTCTTATTTGTGCAACACAAGCGAAGTAAACTAATTATTCATCGTCTCCACTTTAACTTTTAAGTTTTCTTTTCCATTTTGTTCTTTATGTTCGTTCCTGTTAAATAATCTCGGCAGATCGTCCTCTTCATGCTTTTCTGCTTGCTTTCACTTGGAATTTCATATTTTGTTATCTGATCTAAAAGTACAATATTTTGGGAGAAATTTTATTTTTCTTCATAATTACTAAACTGGATTCTGTTGATCTTGTTTGAAAGTATAGTTTCTGGTTATTGTTTTATTTTTAATCCATTCTTCCGAATGATTAACTGTATTCCTGATCATTCTTCATACTGTTATCACTGTCACTTTTAATAATATTGCAGTTATACGTTCAAAAATCTGTCATCACTGCCATTCCATTTGATATTCTGCCCCCGCCGAATGTCAACACGGATTTGCGTGCCACTGCAGACGATCTGCTTCAAGTCACACTAAGCGGGTTTCATCCAAAATCAGCGGATTATCTAATCAAGTCAGATCAACGTAAGAAACTACAAACATGCCAGCCACAGCGTTGTCTTTGGTTCCGCAGACGTCATCTTGGCAGATCTAATTTTTTCACGAAATCTTTAATCCAGGAATTTATCATATTTTGATCTTTTTATTTCAACTTTTGAAATTTTGTTTATTTGAATATTCGCTCATTTTTCACACACCGAGAATATTTCATTCAAAAAGAAGAAACAAAGGGTGATGTATTCTTTGTTACCGCTTGTCGGCGCCCCCTCAAGACAGATTTCGTCATTTGATTTAATTAATAAGACAATTTGATTGTATAGACAGTGTATGTGTCGAACCACATGTTATTTAGGCAAACGCATTTGAGAAAAGTAAACTGACTGTAGCACGGAGATTTACCATAAAATTTCTTTCGAACTCTCCCCAAAATTTCTGATGTAGCTAAAATGATAATGAAATTTGTAAAGATTTTGCGGCGTGGTTGTACATTACTCTCCACAAATTCCTCTTTTATAGCTATAAGCAATATTTTCCTCTTAACTATCACCCCAGTCCTTATTTTGTCCCCCATTTACATAAGCTCGTTTGGTAGGTTACTGTTCCTTCCTGCTCAGCTTTCTTTCATTATGCCCTGTGAGTTTCAAATTCTCCAAACCATCTTTCCGCATTGAGCTCCAGCAATTCCATCTTTAATTTTTCTTTAAACTGTGTTTCTCACATATTCCGTCAATGGCATTCTCAGCATCCTTCTGTAGAACAACATCTCTTTTGCCACAAGTCTCATCTTCATCTGCGAGAGAATTGCCCATTATTAACTACCATACAGGAGGATTGATATTACATACAAATTCAGTCGACATTTCTTTCTTTTTTCGAATGAGATTTTTCTTGTATTCAATTCAGAAATTGCAGTTTGTAATTCTGAAGTCTACCGTCTCTATTCACAGCCTATAGGTTTGGCAGGTGGAACAGTTTAAAGTTTCTGAGTCAAACTGCTCTGAACATTCGTCGATTTGTCTTCTGGTATCATTAAAATAAATCTATGTATTTTTTCGAGTGTGTTAGAGGCGTGATATATTTTTTCAGTTTTTTGATGAATTATATATGCAGTTGGATCAATAAGTCTGTAGCCGGACACAGTAATTTAATCGGGAATGTTCACTGCATAATGTGAGGTTTGCATGATTAATATTCTCTGCTTATGTCGTAAACTATTTGTCTAAAATGAATGCCCTTTTTATCGTGAGTCTCTGGTCTTATGTATCTGCACGCACACACGCACAGGCATAAGTGCGATTAAGAGAAATAATATAAAATGTTTTTGCACTTATAGAAACGGCAACAATAAAATCAGAGATTCAATAACAATCGCAACAAGTAAAGCATTAAAATATCTGAAAAAGAAAGGCGTGTCAAACATAAAATGAATGAGAAAAGAAAAGACAATATCACTTCTTGATATGACAAAGTACAGTGTTGTTGGGAAAATGACAAGTTTGAACGAAATAAAAAAAAAGAATGGATGGTAAGTTGCGGCTATAACTAGAGGTTATAATAACGCAATTGTTGTTTGATTGGAAAAATAATTTAAACAGAAGACAGTAAAGAATATATTTGATGAGGCTGGGAATCAAGAAGTGAATCTCTTAATTGTTAAGTGGATAATTAAAGAGATATATAAATGAGGGGTGCTGAAAATTTCTCGATTCAACCCACTTTCAAAAATCCGAACAAATGACTAAAGATCAGAATTGTTGCCGAAAGCCTGTTTGATTGAGACGAGATATATCACCACCATCACCAGAGAGAGAGAGAGAGAGAGAGAGAGAGAGAGAGAGAGAGAGAGAGAGAGAGAGAGAGAGAGAGAGGGGGGGGCAGGCAGAGATAAGAGTAAATACTAACAGATAAAAATAGATATATCAGAAAATGTGAAAGTAAAAGGTAGATTGTAAGATAAAAAAAACGGTAGGTATGGTCGATTGAATGATAAAAAGAAGCAGATTTATGACTGATCCTGAGAAGAAAATATTCAATGTACATTGCAAACTTAGTGTTGTATGCAACACAATAAGTGTGGCTACCGATGTTCCGTATTTCAGACAAGGTTAGATTATTGCACTCTTTGATCCTTCTCGGTCATTGGGCTGGGAATGTGTGTTGGACAGATGTTCCGTGAGAAACAACAGTGTATTGCCGCCACACCTAGGGAATTGGTTGTCCTTTTCCGCCTTCGCACTGGTCAGAAGTAGAGACAATCAAAGATTTGCAGTGGAGAAGGGAGGGCGAATTATGATGAAAGAATCTCTGAAAGAACGGTTAACCAATATTTTAACACATGGAGTTTGTTTGTTGAGAATTTGTGTGATATTTAACAATTTAAAAGGAAGAAGGTTCTCATAAACTTGATAAATAACAATTTATCAAGTTTGTGAGAACCGTCTTCCTTTTAAATCGTTAAATTTATTGTAGAACAAACGGATGTAGCTCCAAGGATTGAGTGAAAGACTGTAGTCCTAACAACTGACGCCAAGTTTATTTTGCTTTTTTTGTGATTCAAAATTAATGTGTAATTTAAATTGAATATAAATAAATAAATGTAACGATTAATAATTAATTAATTTAAAATAAACAAAATATGATATCATTTTGACTATTGAAAATAATGCTTATATATATATATATATATATATATATATATATATATATATGTGTGTGTGTGTATGAAATGAATATATTTACATATATAAAAATAAATACATATCAAATAAAATTAAAATATTACATGATTGTGATCAGTTCAATATTCTGATGAAGAATTTGTCAATCAGAATTCCGGTAAGTATTAAAATGTAAATAAAATTAAAAATTACGGCGTCAAAATCTGGCAATATAGAATAATTACAAATTGAAGATGTAGCATTTCGAAATTTGAGCGTTGCCACATTGTTAACACAGAATAAATTTGATTTTGGTGATTAGCGTGTAACTTTTCAAAACTGAAGCATTACTATCTATCTATCTATCTATCTATCTATCTATCTATCTATCTATCTATCTATCTATCTATCTCACAAAGTTAATCCATATCTATCTATTTATCTATATAAATTAAAAATAAAATATGTGGTAAATATAATTACAATTTAATGTAAAAATATGTTTGATATTTGTCATGCTGGTTATAAATCTGAAATCTGTTTTTCCTTATCAAGTTATATTTTTATGTTACTGATACCTGTAGTTTCGACGTTTGGGTACATAATTCATCTACTTATAAGGTATAACGAATACAAGATATAACATATTCGTGGCCATTTATTGTACAAAATCAAAACTATTCTGCGCAAAATAAGGTTTTAATACTTTCTACTGATTTAAAATATTTGAGATTTAAACATCCGCTGTTGCTTATTTTCAGGTTAATCACTGTTTAACATCAAGCAGTAATCAGCTTGCATTCCTTCGTTCCTAAATCATTGATATCGTTGTTGCATTGATGCTATGTCTTGATGAAAGCGTTTCCCTTGCTTATCAGACACTGCTCCAAGGTTCTTTTTAACAAAAATCAGATGTGAATCTTATTGTAGCACTGTCAGGAGATTTCTCTTAGATGAATTAATAAATAAATCCTATTCAGTCGAAAATGCTCTGCGCACAAACCGGAAAATAAATCAATATTATTGCAGAAACAAAATGGTCCGTGCACAGAAGAAAGAAATCAGATGTTTATTTCTCTTTCTAGAATGATTAATACAAACATCGTCCTTATGGAGGTGCTTTTCTTTGAGATGAGATGCTAAAACTTCACTTGTATCCTTTGACAATGCCAAGTCTCTAACCAAACCGTTTAACTCTCCTTGAGAAATCGTTTTCTAGAAAAATAACAGCATCCACTTCAGTTGTAGTAGTTTCCTGACAAAGTACCATTTCGTCAGACATTTGAAGGCAAAATATCCGGTGGCACTAGTCCAGGGAGGTCATTGTGTGGTACTGATGTTTTTTTTCCGATTCTATAGATATACAATCTTACGTTTGATCTTAACTGTAAACCCATATACATTATCCATACAGAAACAATTCTTTGATTGTCCCCATATTATAGATACTACAAACGACATGTTGGTAAAATCCAATGAATCTGCAATGTTATTGGTCGGGACCTGGCATCTCGACTTCAGTCACTTTATCACCATCGTAATGCCTTTTCTGTAAATATTTTAATGGTAATTGTTGATTAACTTTCCTGTATGGTACGTAAACTTTATGAATTTCAGCGCAATGTTTCATCATTTTACAGTTGAAATGGCTAGATGAAACCGTAAGTTATATGCTAACAGCATCTTCTCTATCACTTTTGGAACTTTCTTTCGAATTCTTGCCTTCCGGTCAACTAACATCTTCCCGCTCTTTTATTGTCCTCTTTCAATGTTTTTCTTTTTCATTATCTCACACCCAGCAACTCCCTTGTGTTTTGGTGGCTTTATTGCTTTGTTCGGAGTGAAATAATTCAAAGATAACAAATATGGTACCTATTTTAAAGACTATATTGAGAGATAATACGAGGTGTGAGTTTATAAATTCCATCGGATAGTTCAGCGCTTCTTCATTAGCTCGAGGCATCGAATCTCCTCATGTTATTTTCCTGGAAGTTTCTTACGAATTTCTTCACTCATAATTAGGTATTCAGCATTTTTAGGCTAAAATGTCACACTTTGTTTTATTTCTTTGGGTGAACATTTATCAAGGGAACATCCGAGAGTGTGTCATTTACAAGTTGCAGGAGGCATCTGGAGAACTCTTCTTTATTATTATTTGCTCACATTATTTGGTCAGCATCATTTGTAGAAAATGATGGCATATAATAGATCATTTCAGGCAAGCGTCTACTGCAGAAGCTGGAGAAGCCCGACTAACAACTGAAAGAGTTTTTGAAATCTCTTCCAAGCAGAATCACATTACCCTCCATCCCCAAATAAATCAACTCCCATAATATCCTGGGGGGAACCTATCTATTACATCAAGGGCATGGTATCACTGATGTTTCATCAATAATGAATACCTTCATATTTTTAGGTAGTTTGCTTGCTTTGAGTTAAGTGTAACATTGCAAACAATTGTTTCTGTTAAAGGAATAGGGAATTTGAAGAGACTGGAGGTTTTTCCTCTAGTTAAGTGTCACAGCTATCCAGGCAGATGTTGATGTCAATGTTGTTTGGAGTTAAGTGAGCATTTAGTATATTGAATAAATAGGTATTTTCACTAGGTACAACTAAATAAAAGTATCTATTTCTGTCGTACTCAGCCCTCTCTGCTGCAGCTACAGCTACCATTACAGCATTTATTCACTGTATAGTGATTCAGGGTTTGGTGGATTAATTTGACCAATGTTTTTACTTTTTGCGAAGTTGCCTCTAGGTTCAGGTAGACAGTACTCAGAAAGAGGTTCCATTCTGAAAATTGCGTTTAATAGGTGGAATGCTATTTTTTTGCGACTGTTTCATCATTCAGATCTTCAATGCTGCTGTGCCTGTGTTCATTCCAATGTTGCAGTTTATTCACAGGATGACTGAATAGACAGATAATGGTAAGCAAAACTGTTTTTGTGGCATGCGAAATGTTGTGGCTTTTGTGAGATTATGTAGTTCAGCATCGTCATCTAGAAGCCGGAGTCGGATGTATGCCTCCTTAAATGTTGGCAACGTTACTCACTCCTCTGTCCTCAAGTTTTCGAAACTGACCCGGGAAAAGGTAGAAACAGCAATGGCAGTCGTAAATAAAAATTTCTCCGGTGCTTACCAAATACATTTTGTTGATGAAGTTGTTTTTAATTCACATTCTCAGAATTCATTTCACGCGCTTTCGATTAAATACATAGTGCTGAGTTATCTCGCAGTACAGAAACTCTGTAGCTGCTGCATGGAGGTAATTGAATTTAAACCATGCAGTTGAGTTCATTCTATCAGTCTGTGACAAAATCGCGGAGATAAGATTTAAAAATAAAATTTTAATTTGGAAAGGTCGCTTTTTCTGGTGTATATATATATATATATATATATATATATATATATATATATATATATATATATATATATATATATATAATATTATAAATTAACTGATTTAAAATATGTTTTTTTTCGCTACACAGTAATAACTATGTTTCAAAAATGAAAGCTAAAAACTTCAAGTTTAATTTTGTAATTAAATTAAAAACATTAGTTCCATTTCATCTTCACGCGAATATTATATATATATATATATATATATATATGATTATGTATATTATACATATTATTTATATTATATGTATTATATATATATATGATTATGTATATTATATATATTTTATATATATATATATATGATTATGAATTTTATATATATATATATATGATTATGAATTTTATATATATATATACGATTATGAATATTATATATATATGATTATTATATATATATATATGATTATGAATATTATATATATATATATGATTGTGAATATTATATATATATATATATATGATTATGAATATTATATATATATATATATGATTACGAATGTTATATATATATATATATATATATATGATTGTGAATATTATATATATATATATATGATTATGAATATTATATATATATATATGATTATGAATGTTATATATATATATGATCATGAATATTATATATATACATCATTATGAATATATATATATGATTATGAATAGTATATGTATATATATATGATTATGAATATTATATATATATATATATGATTATTATATATATATATGTATATATATATATATATATGATTATGAATAGTATATATATATATATATATATATATATATATATATATATATATATATATATATATATATATATATATATATATATATATGATTATGTAATCACCTACAGGAGTATAAATCATTGCGCCATCTTTGTCTGTTTTCCATTGAGATGCAGTGGAACAATTATATGGGATCAATTGCTGTCTGCTGTCAGGAAATTTAGTTTACTGTTTAGTGCTAGACAATTTTTCTCATTAGAATCTATCTTGTAATTTTGTCTACAATTCCTCTGTACATTGGTTATTATTCTCCTACCTGGGATGGTGCTTCTGTGTTTCGTGAGATGATTGACAAAATTCACAAAATCAGCAAAGTTATCGGTCCTGAACTGGCAGGTAGGTTTCTTCATTTTACTGTTGAAATGTCTACATCTACCAGCAAGTTATAGTCTAATAGGTTTTTCTCTTGCACCTCATGTTTTTTGATCTCCTCCGCCTTATTGGTATCTTGAAAGCTACAATCTTAAAAAAATACAACGTCAATCACCATTTTCTGTTTTTTAAAACTGTTCTCTTATTCCTTATTTTCTCTTTACTAACATTTTCTCGTTTACTCTCACTCCCAGTAACAATTTCGACTTATGCCTTTATCACTTTGATTGCAAGGACATATATATATATATATATATATATATATATATATATATATATATATATATATATATATATATATATATATATATATATATATAACACTATACCAGATAACTAATTATTTTAAATGTTAATATGGGTTCCTTGACATTCTATAATTTTAATGTCTTTCATTCTTTTATCTTGTTAAATTATCTGTTTCGACTTTATACGAAGGATTTTTATTGCTTCCATATCTTTACTGGAATATTGTCATCCATTCTCAAATACGTCTTTTAATGATGCTTAATGTTTTCTACTGAATTCATATCTGAATATGTTAATATGGTATTTGAATACCTCTAACGAGGTGAGCATATGCAGAAAGTAAAAAAAAAATTAAACGTAGCTATAATTTTTCTATATCTACAATATTCAAGGATAAAACTTCTGCAAGAATAAAAAAGTGGGGAGGGCAAAAAATACTAATGGATATCCTCAATATAAATCAGATGACATTTGTACCCCGCAACCATTCCTACTGATGGAATGTCTCAAGCACTCTCAGATGGGATCCGATTAATGCAAATCTAATTCTGATAAAAGAGGCGCAATTTTTCTGGGTGTCAACTCTTTTGTTTGAAATATTGTATCTCGTTATTAATAATTAAAAGAGATTATTGTAGAATTTAAGGTGTTATTTCTCCGAATGTCCAGGTTTTTACCCTTACCTGAAAGTAAGTTTCCGGTATTTAATGCAAAAATCAATGATCCTGCCTCTGCTTATATTGGTTTACCTATTGATGGGAATAAATTAAGTTGGCAACGTGAACACGTCCGGGTTCTTAAACCTTTAGAACGTGGCAAAGTCATTTCAAAACCCGACAAGCGCGTGGTCGTAGTGCTATTAGACTATAGTTATATTGTACAAACCAAATGATAATTTGGGTAAAAGCTGAATAGTTTATGCCATTGGAATCAGATGTTTTGCATAGAACTAAAGGCACTGAGCTAAAATGTCAAAAATGTTTGTTCAAATTGATAAGTGGCGAGGTTTTTGTGGACATCTATGAGGCCGTGAGACCTTTGCGTTTTATACGCCCCAAGTTGTATGGTTTAACCAAGGCCTACAAGGATGATTACGATCTGTTTTATGCATGAAGGGAACAGTGCAGCACAGGATGGCCAACATAGAACAGGTCTTTGGTAATCTATTTGCAGAATAGGTATGTTTATTTTTGCTACCTTTATGGAAAATTGTCCTTTGGACTCCAATACTGACTTATCAATAATACATTTGTGTTGTTTTGATATCAGCGATATATTTACGTGTCCAGTTAGGTGAAACTATTGAAATATATGCTGATGCTTTGTATCGGAGTCATTTGCCTCTCCCATCAATTTCAGAGATCATGGAATATGCCTAGAATTTAGTTATTAAAATATTATATACGGACAAATATTCCGGATTGTATATGATATACAGAAAAATATACTTTGTGTCCTCCGATGCCCAACTTTTTGTTGGATGTTATGAGCAGGATTTGCTTGCTCGTAGACAAAATCCTCAGTATTATCGATATATCGATGATATCGTATTTGGGTGCGAGGAGGAAACGTAGGTTTTTCACGGATAATTAAATGAACTGTGAAAAGGAGAACAATGCAGTTTTGCTTTTTTATGTGCCTTTGTTTCGTAAGTCGGCTTAGACGGGATTATATACGCGTTGGTATTCTTTTTGTCTTAAACAACAAAAATTGAAATTTGATCAAGACTTTGATTCATCGAGCCCGAATTATGTTCTAAAATCAAATTAAATTCTGAAATTGAATTTATTAGGAAGGTTTTAGTTGAATATAGTTTCCCTCTGCATATTGTGAAATCTAACATTTGTGATAAAATTCTAAAATTTAATAAACCCAAACTGTAGAGCCCGGAAAACTGTCCTCTCTTTTCGCGATATACTTGGATTGATAAGGTTAACACTAGATTTGCCAGAAAAATCTCTCAATATGAACAGCTTTGTTTTTTCTATCAATCTTTTATACTTCTCCCTCTATGCTAAAGTCCATTTTTAAGACTGATATGCTCCCTCCCCCACAATGTTCGTTGTGCGATTTATGATTTTGAATGCCAGTGAAATGCTGAAGGCACTGGTAGAACTAATCAGCGGTTGGGGGTGAAGATTGATCAGCGTCTAGGGCAGTATGGAAAGTGTATACACTTGTTGATAATTCCAGTTTTGCAACTGCAAAACTCTTAATAAATAATCTGACGTTTACCTAGTCGTTTACCAGAGATGCTTTCAGTCATCAGCAGCGAACATTCTGATTGCCATTTGAGGGTACTAGAAACTCTATATATTAAGTCTAAGTAATCTTCTCTCTGTACGTAGGAATGGTTGCTGGGACTAAATGTAATCTTTGATTTATACTGTTGATTCCTAAGCAATATTTTCCTCTTTTTTTCAGTTGTCATGCGCATATTAGTTTTGATTGAGTACTGAATAGCAATAATCTGAGGGAACTTTTCTTTTCTTTTGTTATATTTTCTATTCACCACTTTATAGTGATTAAGTTTGTTTTTGCTTATCCTTTTACTCAACCTTTTTAATGTATTTTTATATATTTACATTTAAAATGTCCATTTTTATAACTTAATCTCTGTATTGGTTGACTTTCTATGGAAGATCTTACATCTGAATCAACCGACATGTCCATCCAATGTACTACATTCATCACTAAAACCTACTGTTGAGAAATCAGTTTTCACCTTCTTCTTCGTATAACTGACCAATTTGAAGTTTGCTTAAATATGATAGATTCTTTTTTCTTGTTGAACAGAAAAAAACTGTCATATTAATATTATTAATATTGTGCATCTTTTTCGCTTACATTTGCAACACTAGCTGAAATCATTTTGTACCTTGATAATCTTGGCTGTTACCATTTTAAACTTTGGCAATCATTTTTTATGATCTTAAAGCCAGTATTTTTCTTATTTTGGGACTATTTTGTAATGTTAATGTTTGATTGTTTTGTGATCATTGTTCAACTTTCCGCTATTTCCAACATTGTTCACAATATCTCTTTGTATTTTTCAGTTTACCATTCGCCGTAAGAAAATTATAATCTTTATATATCTGAAATTGAATAAACGAATAACAATAAAAAAGGACAAACTCCTTAACGACGTTCCGTCCTGAGAAAGAATATCATCAAACTAATAAAAATGTTTTTCTCAGTGGTGGTGTGGTGTGAAATAAAACAAGCCCCAGCTTTACAATGAAAATGTTAAAGATACATAGACGTTCAGCTTTAAATTTCAATTTTGATGTCCGGTGTATCGAGATACTTTACTTAGATGACCTCATTCAGATTTTTAAAAATCTTTTTTTTATCGGTAATTTTATTTTAATTACCACATGGTATCAGCTGTAGTTTTACGAGAAAAGCATATACTTTGTATGATCCTGACAGTTTGAGGAAAATATGCATGATTTTATAAAGAAAGTGGATGTTTTATATTACACTACTCACCCACAATTAGTGTGATATATGAATTTATATAGAATTTTCTTACCTGAAATAAAAGCAAATGTCACTAAATAAATATACAATATGATATGATCAACAAACTTCTAATCGAATAATACAATATCAGCCCAAAGAAGCTATCGTAAACATATATAATAAATCAAGGCCGACTGCAGTTGGAATCATAGCCATTTTAAACACCGGGATTCTTTAAATGCATAGAACGTGCAACGCCAGGGCTGCATCCGTTTAGAAATCGGTGGTCCGACTCATGGGCGGTGTGTGTGTGTGTGTGTGTGTGTGTTGTGTGTGTGTATTTGTGTGTGTGTGTGTGTGTGTCTGTCTGTCGGTGTGTGTGCCTTTCAGTCTCTCTGACTCTCTCTTTGTCTGTGCGTCCTTCTCCCTATCTCTCTCTCTGTTGGCGTATGCATCCTTCTCTCTCTCTCTCTCTCTCTCGGCGTATGCGTCTTTCTCTCTCTCTCTCTGTCGG
>OZ038499.1:71447557-71636699 GCA_964036315.1 Acanthosepion esculentum | reverse complement strand
CATTATCTTCAGTTTTCGCTAGTTTTCCTGTACATAAGTATTATAAACCTCATTTCTTTACTAATGATGACAGAAAAATCTTCGTTAAAATATTGACTATTTTCAGTCTCCTATTTCTGAAGAAATGAGTATCTATCTTATTTATTACTGCGACATCTGCGTTCACATTAAAAAAACATTCGAATTTAACGGTCTGAAGAAAAATTTCCATGTTTTTAAAATTATAAACTCTAATCATGATTGCTTCACACATTGTTTGGGATAATGTCATTTTTGTCAAGTTGTAATTAAAACAACAAAGATGTCGATGCTACTATGTAGCTAATTATAGATTACGTTACTATAATCTCTTAGAAATCTAAAGAGAAATGTTTATTTTCGTTCCTTTCTCGCTTTCTTTTCCTCTTATTTCTCTTATGTTTTTTTTCTCATAAGGAGTCTTTTTCAGGTATTTCTTCTTACATTCTCTTTTGAGACTTCCTTCGTTCTGTCCCTTAAACATTCTTCCTTTAATTACCGACACCTTCTCTATCCTCAACTCTACCCCACTGTCATTCCTGTCGAATGGCCTGTAAAGATACTCTAATGCCTGAACTCCGTTTATTCAATCTAGTTCAATTCGTCATAAATAGCAGAGTAGTGATGATCGTCAACATACATTCGTTAATAAAAGAAAAGGCAAAATATCTATTACACATAAAATATGTACATTCTTCTAGCTTAACTGAAATGCTTTTTATTGAAGCCTTGAAGATGGTCGTTAAGTTAGTCATCTCGGTGTTACTTATTAAAATATGCAATCGCCAAATCATCATGTGAAATTAGTCTCCACTTTTTTCTACACTGCGTTCAGCTGAAAATGACAAAGAAAATGAACCATCAGAGGGAGGACGAAAACGAACCGAGACAATTAAGCGACGTTTCTGCACCCATTTAGATGCCTTCATCAGAAAAAAAAAGTGCTATTGCTTTATTTGCGATCAATTTGCTGTCTTCTTCATTGATCTTCACATATTCTTTCTTTCGTATGTTTTTTATCAAATACTTTCGTTTACGCACCGAAGTTACATTGTTTGACATTCTTTGTTCTTTGGTTCTTATAGCCTCGTCGTACTCCTGCCAAAATGTTACTTATTGTTACATGCACTTATTTGTACTGAATATGTTGTTGTGGCTTCGTTTCAAGATTAAGCAAGTGTACACTCTAATTTGCAAACGGTATTTTTCATTACTGAATTCGTGCAAGCAAAGGGAGGGAAAACAAGAAATATTTGGAATATGGTTCATAGCAAGATGACAATAAGAAAGTGACAGTGAATGGAAGAAAGAAAGATAGGCAAGAATAAGTATCAATCAAGGACATAGAAAAGGAAAAGAATGTAAAAGAAACTGAAATAAATGTATTCGAGGAGATAGAAAAGTAAATTCACATCCGGAATGCTTAAAACGGACGAAGAGAAAAAACAAGAATAATGACATTAAGTTCCTCAATAACGAAGTCTGAACTGGATAAAAAAATAGAAATGTAAAATATTAGGAGGTAATGAAAAATTGAAAAAGTAAATGTATTTGTAGACTATAAAAATTAACGCATCTGAAAAAAATAGTTTCCTTTCGAAATGTTTAATTTCCTAACAAAATTTAAACTTTTCAACAAAATTACAAAACTGTCCAAAATTTCAGTTAGCAATGTGTTCATTAAGTCGTAATTTCTTTCTGTGATATGTCTCTAAACATTGTAATAAACCACGGTTGCACTCATGAAAAAGTCCTTTCTTGTAGAATATTTCCTTATATATTTTATTTGCTATGTATTTCGTCAATTAAAAACTACCTTTTTATTTAAGAACACGGAATTTGTAACCCCAATATTTACATGAGAAATGCATTGAAAATAGTTTTAAGCTTTCCCAATATCTTAATTATTTCATTGAATGCGAAACCGAAAGTTATAAAAATGAGTGAAAGATATAATCAAACTTAATAATACCAGACACCTTATGCTAACTACGAACAACCTCAACTGAAAAGAATTTATTGAAACATAAAATTTGTTGCAATTTTTAACAAAGAAGATTTAATACAAAACAAAATACCAAACTAAGACCGAAATTTGGAATTAACGTTATAGATTTTAATAAATGTCACAAAAATAGTGTTGTGAAATTTACAGAAAAAGTATATGTACATAAAGATTATTTACGAAAGAAACTCAATGCAATAGTCATTCATCGTAATGAACCTGACCATAATTCAGGCATAGAAAATTAATTAAGAGAAAGTAATATATCCACGCGAAAATGTATCGAAAATGCATTGATTTCTGCATCGTCTGCGACAAATTTGCGTCCGAGTTCATACAATATTTTACTTTTCTTAGCAAATCTGTTTTCGCAGTGCGATATTCGAAAACCGCGACGAAAGCAAAAGCTTTGGGGAACTAAGTGAAATCAGATGCACTGTGCGTCTTGTAACGTCGGACGCCAAAAGAATTTTGAAGTTTAACGTACCTGCAGCTCCAACGTTTTCTCATGGTACATAAATGTTTTCGTTTATATTTTCCATCTCTCCCTAAATATATACAATTCCATCAATAAGAACATTTAGTCTGAAGTCCTTTCCGGGAGGAAAAGCGTTACATATTTTTTTTTCTATTTTATCATTCTGTTACAAACATTGTTTTGATATGTATATGAATTTATATATTTTCTCCCAGACATTTTTATTTGATACTTTTTAGTATACCCGGTGTAAGCAAACCTAGAAACTCCAAACCACCTTCAATGACATATATATCAAGTGTCGAGAAAATAGACAAACCATGGCATACGTGTGTCAAAAGCCGCGAACTTATGACTTTCACGACGATAGTTCCATCAACTCCATATTTTTAAACATGCCTTTTTGTAGTTCCATTTTGCTTCAGGTTCAGTTGAATTTGATGTACACCTTCTTCATTGATTTTTCACACTAAGTTAATTTTCAACCGGGATTGATCAATTCTTCCGAGAACAAAATGCTTGCAGAGATTACACAATTAAATGATTATGAATTTTCCTTCCCAGACAACAACAATTAATTTTGCAATAATAGAGTTTGAAGTAAACACTGAAGATGCGGAATCAACTTCAGAAAATAGATATTTAAATAACTACTTATATAAGACTTGTTTTACGCTTATGTATATATAAAAGTAGTTTTGTTTCTCTTGTCTTCTCAGTAGCCTCATTTTCTATTTGATAAACTCTCTTCTGTCTTGTACCTATTCCTCGATCTTATATCATTTTCTTCTATACATTTTAATTCTCCTTTTTTCTCTTTTTGCCATTTCAAGTAAGTTCCTCTATAGTAGGACTTATATTTCTTGAGACATTAATCATAACGAAGACATAGGCCTTAAAAAGACTAAAATGATAAAAAAAAGAATTCATATGGAATGACATATGTGCTTTGAAAATCTGTCTTCAAAAATTGTTTTGATATGTATATTTTATAACATTTAGATACATAACTATATCACACAAAAAGCTATCTCTCTTTCGGTTACAAATTTATCAGGTACCTCATCCTTAGTATCATTACCTCTTTTTATTCTTTTACTCACTCAACTGTTATTTCTTTTTGTACCTTTCACCATTCACCCGTCATTTCCTTTTATTCCTTTTCCGATTCACCGGTCATTTCTTTTTATTCATTTCCTCAATCACCCATCATTTCTTTTAAATTCTTTCACCGTTCACCTGTCGTATTTTCCATTTCATTCCACACTCACCTATCATTTTATTTCTTTCACCATTCACCCGTCATTTCTTTTTATTCTTTTCAGAATTTACCTGCCATCCCGTTTCATTTCTTTCCCCATACATCTGTCATTTCTTTTATTCCTTTCCCAATTTAAGTGTCATCGCCTTTTATTCCTTTCCCCATTCATCTGTCATTTCTTTTTATTCCTTACCCCATTAAACAGTCATTGCTTTTTATTCATTTCCACACGCACCCGTCATTTGCTTTTATTCCTTTCCCAATTTACGTGTCATTGCCTTTTATTCTTTTTCCCATTCACCTGTCATTCGTTTTAATTTCTTTCCCCATTCACCATTCATTTCTTTCAATTCCATTCCCACTCACCTGTCATTTCTTTCAATTCCTATCCCCATTCACTTGTCATTTCTTTTAATACCTTTCCCTATTCTCCTGTAATATTTTTTATTCCGTTCCCCATTTACCTCTCATTTACTTTTATTCCTTTCCGCATTCACGCGTCACATTTTTTATTCCTATCCCCATTCACACCTCATTTCATTTTATTCCTTTTCTCATTCACCTATCATTTTTTAAAATTCCTTTCCGCACCCAATTGTCATTTCTTTTATTTCCTTCACCATTCAACTGCCAATTCTTTTTGTTCATTTCTTATTCACCCGTCATTTCATCTTTATTCGTTCCCCACCCATCTGTCATTTCTGTTAATTCATTTCGGAATTTACCTATCATTTCTTTTCATTTCCCTTCCCCATTCTCCTGTCATTCCTTATCATTTAGTTCCCCAATCACCTGTACATTAATTTTAATTCCTTTATCCATACATTTGTCATTTTTTAATTCCTTTCCCCATTCACCGGAAATTCTTTTTACTTTCCCCATTCGCCCAACAATACTTTTTATGCCTATCCTTCTTCATCTGCCATATCTTTTCAATAATTTCCTTACTCACCTGTACATTAAATTTAATTCGTTTCCCCATTCACCTGTCATTTCTTTTTATTCATTTCGCCATTCACCGGTCATTTCGTTTAAATTCTTTCCATATTCACATATCATTTCTTTTTATTCCTTTCTCAATTCACCTGTCATTTCCTTTTATTCATTTCCCAATTCACCTCACAGTTCTTTTTACTCCTTAACAATTCACCTCACAATTCTTTTTATTCCTTTCCTCATTCATCTCACAATACATTTTATTCCTTTCCCGGATCACCATATAATTATTTTATCACTTTCCTTATTCATCTGACATTTCTTTTTCTATCTCTCCCCATTCACCTCATATTTTTCTATCCCTTTCCCTATTCGCCTCACAATTCTTTTTATCTCATTCCTTATTCATCTGACAATTATTTTTATAGCTCTCCCCATTCACCTCATAATTTTTTTTATCTCTTTCCTCATTGGCCTCACAATTCTTTTTATTCCTTTCTCCATTCACCTCATAAATTTTTTATCCCTTTCCCCATTCGCCTCACAATGCTTTTTATTCCTTTCCCCACTCACCTCACAATACTTTTTATCCCTTTCCCAATTCACCTCACAATTCTTTTTATTCCTTTTCCCCATTCACCTCACAATTCTTTTTATCCCTTTCGTTATTCATCTGACAATTGTTTTCATTCCTCTCCCAATTGACCTCATAATTCTTTTTATCCCTTTCCCCATTCGCCTCTCATTTCTTTTTATTCCTTTCCCCACTCACCTCACAATTATTCTTATACCTTTCTCTATTCAACTCACAATGCTTTTTATCCCTTTCCCCATTCATCTCACAATTCTTTTTATCCCTTTCCTTATTCATCTGACAATTCTTTTTATTCGTTTCCCCATTCACCTCATAATTATTTTTATGCATTTCCCCATTCGCCTCACATTTCTTTTTATTCCGTTCCGCATTCACCTCATAATTTTTTATCCCTTTTCTCATTCGCCTCACAATTCTTTTTATTCCTTTCCCCACTCACCTCACAATTCTTTTTATCCCTTTCCCCATTCATCTCACAATTTTTTATCCCTTTCCTTATTCATCTGACAATTCTCTTTATTCGTTTCCCCATTCACCTCATAATGCTTTTTATCCCTTCCTTATTCACCTCACAATTCTTTTTATTCCTCTCCCCATTCACCTCACTATTCTTTTCCCCATTCACCTCACTATTCTTTTTATCCCTTTTCCAATTCACTTCAGATTCCATTTA
This sequence comes from Acanthosepion esculentum, assembly GCA_964036315.1. Lineage (NCBI taxonomy): Eukaryota > Metazoa > Mollusca > Cephalopoda > Sepiida > Sepiidae > Acanthosepion > Acanthosepion esculentum. The sequence goes on along the minus strand of OZ038499.1, from coordinate 71,630,733 downwards.
ATTCCTTTACCCATTCACCTCACAATTCATGTTTATCCCTTTCCATATTCATCGGGCAATTATTTTTATTCCTTTCCCAATTCGCCTCACAATTCTTTTTATTCCAGTCCCTATTCACCTCACAGTTCTTTTCATTCCTTTCCCCATTCAACTGCCATTCACCACTCTTCCTTTTCATTAACATGTCTCTTTATTCCTTTCCACATCTTATCTCTTTCAAGTCATTTCTTTCTGTCTCTCTCTTTCTCTCTTCTCTGATTCATCTCTCTCTTTTCTCCCCTCTTTTCTCTCCTCTCAATCTTTTCTCTCTTTTTCTGTTCTCTATTTTCTCTCTTTTCTTTCGCTCTTTCTTTTCTCTTTTAACTCTTTCTTTTCTCTCTCTCTCTTTTCTCTCTGATATATCTCGCTCTTTTTCCTCTGATCTCTCTTTCTGAATTGTTTTCTTTCGTTCCCTCTATTTCATATTCTCTTATCTCTCCCTTTCTTATTTGTCTCTCTCTTTCTCTTATCTCTCTTTTCTTACTTGTCTCTCTTTTTCCTCTTTTCTATCTCTTTTTCTCCTATCGCTCTCAGTATTTTTCTCTTATCTCTCTCTTATTTCCCTTATCCCTCTCTTATTTCTTTTATCTCTACCTTTTTCCTATTTCTCCCATATATATATATATATATATATATATATATATATATATATATATATATATATATATATTACTTCTCTTATCCTTCACTCTCTTTTCTTTATTTCTCTTGTCTTTTCCTTTTTGATTCCTTTCTTCCTTTTCGTTATTCTTTCCATTTTTTTTTACTTTCTTCCTTTTCCCTTCAAAGACAATAGACCAACTTTCTTTTCCTTAAACATCTGTTTACATTCATTTTTAATATTTCCTTCTTTTACAAATTATATTTCCTTGTTCATTTCTGCCTTTCTATTGTTCAATTTTGTTTCCTCTTTTTCTGAATTACCTTCTTTCGCTTTTCCTTCTCTTTCATTTGGGCTATTCCATTTCTGTTTTCCTAATTAGACGAACCAATCTCACATTTAATGTCAAAATCTTTCCCTTCGATTTTTTGTTCTATGAACATTTTTTACGTGCTGCGTATTAGACTCTGTTAAACTGGCCACTGTTTCCATCTGATGTTTACCAAGGTTGGTAATTGATCATTAACACTTCATACCCTCGCGATATTCTTTTCCTATCTTCCTTCACTTGCTCTTAAATAATTCTTCAGAAAGGGCTCTGCCATCGGTGCTAAAAGACGTGAATTATTACGTAGACAGGAGGTAATACTTTCACAAATGTTCAAACTTATGTCATCAGTCATTCCACATTAAAGTAGATGTTTGTCTTAAAATTGAAGTTTATCTTAACCTCAATAATTTCGTGATAAAACGTGGAGGAGGAAACTGAAATTTAGCCAAAATTCGCTACTACAGTTTTCTGATTATTATAAACGGAAAAAATAAAAAAATTGAGTAACAGAATTTTCAGTATTAGTGAGCGCCAGCAGCAATAAACTATTAAAATGATATAATCTATACTGTAATTATTCAGAGATACAGTTTAACACACGCACACACACACACACACACGCGCACACACACACACACACACGCACATACACACACACAGTGTGGGCATAGGAATCAATTCTGCATGGTTGCTGTAATTTTCACTCTTCGATGCGATCACACTTCGCCTGAAGATCACATTTAACAGGAAATGTTCATGTTCACACTGTGTATATCTATAAACGCTCTATCTCCGATATTGAGCACTCTTCACTTATCAATATATCAAATTTTTAACACACACACACTTACACATATATGTGTGTGAGAGTCAGTGCAAAAAAAGCATTTTTCCGGGCTCTTTCAATTAGTAGACATTTCCTTAGATTTTTTTGTGCTTATTACATCTGGCCATTCTTAACTGAAACAATAGGCCGGCTTGCGTTTGTAAAACAAAAAAATCTTATAGACATTGATTGCGGAATTTTCCAGTGAATACGAGGCTTCGTCACACTGATAATATGGGTCATAAAACAATGTTCCTTTTTGAGGTGGAAAGAAACGCAAAAGGAATTAAGATATTAGGAAGAGGAATGCGAAAAATGTGAAATAATATCGTAAACTGAGATATCAAAGTAGATATTTTATGTTTTAAAAACACCTCCAAAATCACTATTTTATCGAAAATTACCGTAATTGCAGAAAGTCGTCAACTTAATATTATGAAAAATTAAGTCTGGAGAATGGGTTAAACATGATCGTAAATAATGTTCATTGTTTCAGGGATTATTTCCATTAACTGTCGTACATTGCAATATATTGCATATACGCCGAATGAATTAAATAAAGCATGGTTTTGTATTCATAATACATTTCCACTTCTTATTGTAGACTTATTAAATTTTTAGATATGGTAAACCGACCTTATTACGACGAAAAATATATTTTTGTTCGTATTGAAGCAGAACGCCTGCTGGATTTGAAATTAGCCCACTCTGAGAAAAGAATTCACTAAGATAGTGCGCTGATCTCACGATAAATCTCAAAATGGGCTCACGCGCAATATAATCACAGAAGCAATAGCAGCGCAATGTGCTATACGAACTAATGGAGTGTGAGAGTGAGTGAGAAACAGGGTGAGAGATAGAGATGAGGGTAGGAAGAAAAACAAACTGATCTACTCGGAGTGGACTAATTTCAAATCCAAACTCTAACGGCTTCAATACGATAGAAAAAGAAAACAAAAACTTCTGGTCGTTGGATCTGATGAAGATATTTATTATCCTTTCCGAAAAAGCATCCTCAAATTCCGATCTGAAGACGCTTGTCTGGGACACAGAGGCGAAGTGCGTTGTCTGTGAAAAGCTTTCACTTTGTCTCATTATCTCCAATTTTTGTTTCTATTGTACATCCTACGAATAGACAGACAGACAGACACACACACACACACACACACATACACACACACACGAATATATATATATATATATATATATATATATATATATATATATATATATGTTTGGTTGAATACTGTAGAAATATTATATCTATTTTAATCCTCTCAATTTCACGTATCAGTTTCTTAGTGTCGGTAAAAACTGATGAGAAAAGCTCTGTAATTATCTATATATTTTTTATTTTCCTAAGTAATTTCAATCTCATCCCAGATTCTTCAAGCGTGAACTGCTAAGACAAAGAATCCATGTAAGTTATAAATACGCGTGAGTGTGGACACTGTACAATTCGAAAATATTTAACTCTGTTTAAAGGAAATAATTTATGTAAATTTTTATAAAAAAGATATAATTACGTATTTTAAAATATTGTTTCAATTGTAGTTTTTAACAATTACAATTTAGATAATTTGAGACGTCGCTGTTATAAACATTTTAGAACTTTGTTGCTATATTCATAATTGATTTTATTTATTTTGGGCCGGATTTTTTTTTTTATATAAACGATTTCCAGATTTTGAAGTTCTTGTTTTTAATTTCGTGGTGGTGTAGATTTATATCGTCGTTTAATATTTCTCTAAACCATGAATGTGGACAGGAATGTTCTTTTAAAATTAAAATAAACAGACGTAATAATATTATTCAATAATAGATTATTCAACCAAACATGCTGCATATATATATATATATATATATATATATATATATATATATATATATATATATGTACAGAATTATAGTTTTAAAATATGCAATATTTATGGTATAAAGTGCTCAATATCAGAGTTAGAGCGTATGTAAATATAAAAGTGAACACTCAGAGGAGACAGGTTTTCGATTTTTTATCGTTATATAGTAGTTATCCAAAACCTGCAAACTTTGCCTGGAGGAAAAATAGCTATTATTACCTTCCCAAAAGATCTGAGCTTATCTCAAAATGCAGACATGAAAACAAATTTTTACTACGTTACTTAAAAATCTAAAAGTGAAAAGAATAAATAAAAATAAACAAAATAATATATAAAAAAACAAGTAAAATAAATTAACCCAAGCAAATAATAAAGAAATTAACAAATCACTCCCGTTAGAATATACGAAATAGAACAAATAAAAAAAATAAATAGATACATAAAATGCAAGTAAAAATAATCAATCCAAATAAAGTAAACAATAAAATTAACAAACCAATAACTGTTAGAATAGATTACAACAATCAATCCAAAAATTGCACAAGAAAATAGCTATAGCTGTTATAAAACAATAAAAAATCGAAAACTGAATAGAGTAAATAAAAATATACAAAATAAAAAATAATAAAGAAGAAAAAATTAATCCTAATAAATAAATAAATGAACAAATCGCTACCGCTAAAATAACCGTTAGAACTAATAAAAATAAACATAAATAAGCAAAAACAAGTCAAAATAAAATAATAAACAAATTAAAAACTGTTCTCCGCCAAAATAGCAATAGACTACAGCAATCAATCCAAAAACTGGACGAATAGCCTTATCTTCCCAGACCAAAACAAAATATTAAATAAGCGACCTAAACAAACACCACCCAAATTTTTCACTACGTTAATAAAACATCGAAAACCGAAAATAAAAAATAAATATAGAAAAAAAAATGAAAATAAAAACAAGTAAAACAAATTAACCAAAATAAATAAACAACCCACCCCTGCCAAAATAACTGCCAGAATGGATTACCCACAATGCACCACTAACCCATATATATATATATATATATATATATATATATATATATATATATATATATATATATATATATCAGTTGAGAAAATTCCAACACTCGCGGCCTGACGATTGCGTCTAGCATGAAACAGCCTGTCTCTCTGAGTGTTAACTTCAATGTTCACTTTATATATATATATATATATATATATATATATACGCTGCATATATATATATATATATATATATATATGTGTGTGTGTGTGTGTGTGTGTGTGTGTGTGTGTGTGTTAATGAGTTTAAAATTTTGCATATTTATAGGGAAAATGTGATCACTATTAGTGATGAATGTTTGTGTGAACATATGAATTATCACTGCGCAGTGACTCAATTTCCCGTCTCAATTCCTAATTTTAACGGGCTCTGTATATCACAAGGAGATGAATGAAGATGTAATTGACCCATTTTATTCCTTTTCTTTAAGTTAATGATTGTAGTTATTAATAGTTACGACCTCAAGATTACTTATTTATCATTGAAATATTTAATTTATTCGTTTTTGTGCACTTTTCATTTGTTCTACGCGTTGGTATTTGGAATAAACTTTATCAGAATAGGTTTTAGTGGTTTTGATCATGTGACTGTAGGCAGAATAGTAATAATTTGTTGTCTGTTGTGTGTGTGCCTTAGATATACTTATCAATGGCTATTTATATATACACAGAAATTTATGTAGAGCGATATTTAATGATCCTATGAAAATATTACTCGTGTAGTAATTAGATCTTCACTTAGTGACATTCTTTTGGGACCTTGTGCCAGACAATATATGTATTGATGAATGTTTATATAATATCGTGATAGTTTTTATATTTCCATGTATGTATAACTGTTTTAAATTAGTCTGATCAAGTATTACCGTAATGGGATAGCCAGTAGGAGCTTCCCCTAGATATTTATTTTATGTGTATAGGGGAGTCGATTTAAAGTAACTGATTTTGTTTAGACATGAAAATTAGGCGTACACTCAATCTGTATATTCGATTCGGTCAGTATGCATACAGAAAAGTTGAGTCGTTGAACAAGAAATTGTAATGAAGAGTGCCATTGTTTCCAAATCCGACCACCGCACCACTGCCAGTTCCCCTCAGTTGCGCCTAAATACGCGTTTAAACTAAAACCACAAGTTGGAGGTGAATAGCAGGAAGATAGTGGCTGGTGAAGGGTTGTGCAGCAGGTAATGAGTGAGACTTATTTCACATCTGCCGTTGCTTACTTATCCAGTCTGTTTCCTGTCAGTCTGTCGACATCCAGACCTGATTTCATTCCCACTCCCAAATCCCCTCTAAAATCCTGCTACATGCCCACATCGCCTTCACCTTGTCGGTGCGCTAACTCTCTACCCACATCGCCGGCAGGTGGCAGACAGGTAGGTAAAGGTCATAAGCCTACAACCTGTTCATGTTTATCTTCGACTTGAAAATAAAATAGTTACTAAGTGAATAGTTCAAAAAATTATCTCCCGATTTTTTTATTTTTCACAAGTTTCATAATGGGTTTTTATATAATTTACACAGTTGGGGATTAAGTTAACGTAGATGTATTTTGGTAGGTACCTAGAGAGTATTTTTCAGCCTGTGTAAAAGTCACTCTTCCCCATACTCTCCATAATAGTGATTTAAGAAGTTTCTTTCAATTTTTTTTAATTAACAATCTATTAATCCACAAACGAAATTAAAAGTAAAATTATGAAATCAATTTTTACTACATATCAGTTTTATAAGATTGATTTCATTATAACTGAATTTATTTTGAATTTAGTGTATCTTATCTCTCTCTCACACTCTTGCTCACACTCTCTCTCTCACTCTCTCTCCCACACTCTCTCTCATTCTTTCTCTCTCTCACACACTCTGTCTGACAAACTCTCTCACACACACTCTCTCAGAGTATATATATATATATATGTATCTCTCATGTATATATATATATATATATATATATATATATATATATATATATATATATATATATATATATATATGAAGAAATATAATCTTAAAGTATATTTATGGGATAAAGTACTCAATATCAGAGATAGAACGTGTGTAAATATAAAAGTGATCATAGAAGTCAACACTTAGAGGCAACAGTCTGTTTCATGCTAGATGCAATCGTCAGGCCATATATATATATTTATATATATATGTATATATATTAATGCATGTTTCATTAAATAATATAGACAAGTTTTGTCTATTTATTTTAAGTAAGTTCCTTTCATATTGTCTGATAAGCTTAATCACATTATCGTTGAAAGAGGAAAGGAAAACACCATATTGATACATGTTTAAATCCAATCTAAGCTTTCGGCTTACATAACCCATTATCAAAGATGACAATTTCAATAAATCAAACAACGGACAGACGAAACTACAAAAATACTCCGCCCTTGCTGCTTGAATAAACTCGTATTTACGAGACAAGGAAGCGAAAATCGCGTCGCAGCTCGTGACGTCACACATGATCACGAGAGAGTGAAAAACTAGGTAAGGAAAGCCGTTGGTATAAACCAATAGCTTCTGTTATAAATTATAGGCATTTAAGAATGTTTGTGGAGATTTCATAGTTTATTTTGTTCAGGTTAGGTTTCAACTATTTTATGTATATAGCTTCAAGGATTTTTAATTTTTGTTTATTGTTTTCATGTTTAAGTATAATTGTGTTATATAAAAAAAAGACCCGATAAAACCGGAATTTATAAACAATCTGCTTTTCGTATGAATGATTCGCGTAATATAAATTGAACCTGCACCACATAATTGATATTAAAATAACCGATCCGACGTGCGAATTCCTGATAATAACTGTGACATTACTCTATTTATTGAACAATTTAGTTCATGCCACCTTTACTAAAAAAAACTACTTCTACAAAAGAATTCTCATATTACTATATTAGTACAAGAACGCACAATTTTAAAATTAAAGCAAATTCAACCTCAGCGTCGTGACTGCACGCTCCAAAAGTATTCTTACAGTTAACAATATCACATTTCTAAAAACACTTCTTTCGGATTACACTTTATCTTTCGATGTCCTGTTATTACCTGGATGTAAAAAACTTACCTATTTCCCTACCTGAAGATGATTATATGAAACGATTGAAAGCTAGTAGTAGAAAAAAAAGACCCGATAAAACCGGAATTTATAAACAAGGATCATACCATCATTAACGGATTCGAGGTTAATGTATTGTATTATTAAAAATTGTTTGCGAGAGTGATTCTTGCCATTTATATCATTAACCTGTAAAAGGACAATAGGAATAAAGACAAAAAAAATTAATCTTAGCCGACGTGTTTTGTCCTCTAAGGAACGTTAGCAAGGAATTTATTTTGTAATAAGTATTTATATACAAGAACAAAAATGTAACGCTCATAATGAAGCGTTATTTATTTTTAAAATATTGAAAAGACAATAATATTTTTGCTCTTGCATATAAATTCTTGTTACAAAATAAAAACTTTGCATTTACCTTGATAAAATCTCCCAGAGATTTTCTTTTAGTCTTTACTCTCTCTTTCTCTCTCTCTCTCTCTCAAACACACTCTCATATATATATATATATATATATATATATATATATGTATATGTGTGTGTGTGTGTGTGTGTGTGTGTGTATTCACTAGATTTATTTACATAGTTCTCTAAAAATCTTACTACTACTATTTGGTCATAGTGATCTTCCTTCAAATCTGTATTTATAAGAAACTTCTTAAGATTATTCAAGTCTCTTTCATTGTGATTGTCGTAACAATAGGAACCGAGCCTCACCCATCTACCATATAAACTAATATAATTCCTGACTTGTCTAATCTTTTTCAAGTATCTCTGTAAATAGAAGTCAAGAGGTCTGAAGTAAAAGCTTTTTCCCTCTTCAGATTTATCGATAACTCAACAAAAGTTGAAATCGGGTCAATTATGGAATTTAAAAAATAGCAAAACAATATTGAGCGAGATATATACTCATAGTGAGACATAGGTCCATGCGATTTTGATGCCCAGTATTAACTTAAAACATCTACAGTAACTGATTTTCAAACTCTGTAATTAACTGGAAACGACCAATAACATCTATCATCCCATGTATCTATCAGCTCTTAATGTCACACGACACCGGATGTTCTCCTAAATACATATTTATATCTATGACACTGGAATGTTCTTACTGTCTAAAACTGTCTTACTGTCTAAAATTGGACCAAATAAATAAACATCAAACATTTCGGGAGACATATTTCAGAAAAACGTCATATATCTATATCTGGATGTGCGGGTGGTGTAACGGTTATTGACACAGAAAATGGAGTTCGGCTAGAGAAAAACATTCATCTGTTCCTGCCCACCGCCGTGGAGAAAATAGTAGGACTCACTAAGCAATTTGGCTTGGAAGGGCAACCAGTGGAAGAGGAGAACTCTGAATTCAAATCAACTGCCAACATGTCAGGCGCTAACGTCTGACAAATATTGCTTGAGGGCATGAGCGCACCACTGAAATGAGAGAAATGACTGATATATACATATATATATATATATATATATATATATATATATATATATATATATATATATATATATAATAAAAATACCGACACTTGATAATTGCTTCGGCATGAGACACAGATTTGTGTAATCAATGCAAGGTATTTTGTATATTCCTTAATATCTATTAAATAGTTCTGTTATTTAACATGGAACACTGTTTTTTTTTCTTACACTATAGAGTATTTATGTGTATTTGTATACGATCACTAACTCGTACATTTACCTATATTTACCCATTCGGTTTTATCTCTCTCTCTCTCTCTCTCTCTCTCACACACACACACACACACACACACACACACACACACACACACACACACACACACATATATATATATATATATATATATATATATATATATATATATTATTACACAAAACGTACTTTTCAGATTTCCATTAATGTCACCAATGGAATACTTTATGGTGAAAACTTTATTCAAATTTAATTAAAATTCAGCTAATAATTGTGATAGATTACGTTTGACCCCTCACCATTCCTGTTTACTTGCTCACTCTATCTCTTTCTAAAGATCTCGCGAGCGTGAAACTCGGGTTATGACTAGGGCCATCCTTTCATGGGATTTAACGTTGGTGAGAGTTTTGTGTTTCTGCAGTTTACTGAGTAGGGAAATTTGCTTTCTGGTCGTTTTTATTCGACACTGTATCTGTATCTTTATATTTTGGCAAGCTGTCCGTTGGTTTTAGTTTGTCTTTCATAAGAAATACCAATAGTAAATACACACATTCTTTAAACAAATGATTAAACAGACTTTGGGACATTCTATATTTAATGAATGAATCCATTTATGCTTAGTCAACGCTCTCTTAGCCTTCACTCTCTCGGGCATAGAACTTTTGCAGTTTTCGACTGGGGAACATTCACCCAAGCTGAAACAACTCACCACAAGTTTCAACCAATACAATGTTCTGTCTAATAATATCCAAACATGTAAAATAGGGTTCCTGTCTGGTGACTGACTTGCTCATCGTATAATTCTAGCTTCATTTTATTCCAACCAATTTTGTTCACTATGCTATGGAGTGTCGTCTTGTTTGTGGTGTCCTTGACCAACTGTTGATTAGAAATAATGGAATACTTCCTGAAGGATAGAAATATATTTTGCAGAATTAATGTTGCATCCGACCATAGCCGAACGACCAGTGCTCCAAATCGCTCTCCAGAGCATCAACAAAAACCCATTATTTGACAGAATCTTGACTGGGTTTTCTCCAGATTCAGATACGTCTCCTGGTGGAGAATTGGAAAACGGGTGATTCGTAAAAGATTGTTACACCTAGCCAAAGTTTCGACTTCGTGAATATGCTCTTAGCCCATACTTTTATTTTAATGTTGGCTGAGCTGAACAAAGGCTTTCGTCTAGCAGATTTACCCTGATATGTAATGCAAGGAGGATACCACACATAAGTTCTTTGACGCGAATCTACAACTTCTGCTATGTCAGAAGCTTTTTATTTTGGGTTGATCTACACAGACCAATTTTTAGCTGGCAGACACTTGTCCAGATCTCACATGGTGATACATGTTTTTTTCTACATTTCTAACTTGAGTGACGGCCCTCATCATTGTAGCAAAAGGGATATTCAGGTTTTCTGCAATTCTTTGCTGCCTCTTTCTGACTGTCTAACAATTCTGCACCTTCAAAAACTTGATAATTGAGTAAGACCATCAATTGTAAAAGAAAGACTATATTTGTTATTACCCTAAGGCATAGCCACTGTTCACGAAATGGAAAGGTGAAAATAGGTGTCTTTTATTTTGGGTATCTGTCTGTCTGTTTGTCTTTTTATCTATATGCAGACACAAACTGTTGTAATTACGGCTGTATTTTGACATTGGTAAATTTTCGTTTTTTCTGGTCACTTTCCACTAATTTTTCTCACTACTCCACTAAATCCCTGATTAACTTTATTCAGTTTTATACCAATAAACTAAATTTCCTGGTCAGAGAGAGACAATATAATAAGGAATAATGTTGTAATTATGTTACCCGCAATTTTTCGACACTATATACCATGTATTGAAAATCAGGAAAAATCTGGAATTAGTGGCAGAAGATTGCTATCAGATCTATAATTTTGTAAGCGATTCACATATTTTTTCATAGTTTGTCGTATTTAATCTATATGCGTGGGAATTTGGTTCAATATATAGCATTTCCCGCAAAGTTGAAACTTGCGTTTTGCATTGTTCTCAATTAAGAAAAGTTTTGTGGTCTCTAAACGCTTGTACGCATATATGGCCAATTGCAGCAATTGTTGTTTAAACAGTTTCTGAAATTGGCCAGACATACGTACAAGCGTTTAGAAAAAACCTTTTAAAACAATTATTTATGATATTCGATAACCAATTTAAAACTAGTTCTAAATATAAATGTTAGCTTCATGATGCAATATAAATCAATTTATTTAAAAATATTCTTGTGTATACTCAAAGAGGTTCAGTGACGAACAGTTGTAATTCGTCATTTATAATTCTATTTTGCTGTAGAGAAGTTGCAATAATTCATCTAAGTGTGTGTTTCTTCGGAGACACTTGTTGCTGGCAGCGTCTTTTTATTCATGAAATTTGGCTTTTGTTCAGTATTATATCCTTTTTCGGTCAATATCAATAGATTGTCGCACTTTACTGCCGACGTTTATCTTTAATTTGTTAGTAATGAGCGAAAGAGTGCGTGGCAAAGGGAAGAAAAAGTAGTACAAAGCCAGGAAAAGATTTTGGTAAGTTTTCACCATATGTACTGGATGAATCCTTCATTTACAGTTCAGTCCAGTAATAAACTGTAACATTTATTTCTGTGGTTCTCTGAAAGAACGTTTTCTGTATCTGTCTCCAGAAAAAAAAAAGAAAAAAAAAAAGATAATTTATCACATTGAGTTCCAATTACGAGATAACTTGTACTCGGTGTTATAAAAATAAAATCCTGGGTTATCACGTGCTTGGCATTTTCTGATAAATTTTCATCTGCGGTCGCCAACAAAGATTTTATTCTCAGTGATACTTTTAATGTGAAAACATTTCAGTTGAAGCTAAAAATCAACTCATAAAATTTCGTATTGACTAAACTGGCTATTATTTCGTAATTGACCTTTTAACAGTCAACATGTTAACAAGAAATATGCTTACAACTCAAAACGATGAACGGAAAATAGTGACAATTACCTTTCCAGAACAAGATAATTTCCTATAGAAAACATCAGTACGCATTTTCAAATGAAGAAACGAAACCAAATTCCTACTAAACTATCTGCAAAAGGGTAAATAAAATCCTATAACCTAAGCTTAAACTTTATTCCAAATACCAAACCAAAGAGAACTACACGAAAGAACCTATATACAAAACAGATGAAATATTTAATTGAATAAAATAGTAAATAAATATAAATTTAAAAATAAACAATCTAGAGTTCATGACCATAATTAAACCTAAGCATTAATCCTAAACAAAACAAAAGATCTTCCATTAATACCACAGTCATTTATATATACAGCCCGCCAAATAAGATACTAGCACTTAGTCTGAAAATGGCGCTGAAATGTGTAACTGGTAGTCACTATACTGTATTGATTCTTATATCCACTATTTGTCTCTCTAAGTGGAAACAGTCCATGATACTTTAGATTAGTGATGAACAAACTTAAGTGGTAAATAAAACTTGGACATTAAACGACATTTTAAAAAAATGAAGTTTTGCAGAAATACAAAGGGTTTCAAGAGGCCTTGGGAAATCCCAAATATGGAAAAGGAAAATTAAATTGATTTCAGTTTTTTCGCCAAAGCCAGTCCCATTAAAATATAACGGCCATAAATGAATGAGAAGTGATCCCAGAATGATTGCTTTGACGGTCGAATTTTACTCTAAATTTGATTTCCAAAGAGAAAATCACCAACTTCCAGGTAAAAATCAAGAACAGATTCTAGGCATTGTGGGAATAACGAAAATAATACAGAAAATATGAAATGGAAGATGCATTGCAAAAGTAAAAGTTTGTTTCATTGGTGTCCAATGAATAGCAAATGTACAAGGAAGAGTCGTGAGATAGAGAGAGAGAGAGAGAGAGAAAGAGAGAGAGAGAGAGAGACAGACAGACAGACAGAGACAGAGAGAGAAAGAGTTGAAATAAATGCGTATATTTGAAAAATATACAGACTCGCGCAATCGTGTTCGTCATGAAAGGTAAACTAACTTCTGCTACAAATGACTATATATTGAACAACGCAAGATATGAACATAAATAAACTCACACAAAATTGATAGTAGATATGGAATACTGAAGTAGATATAGACAGAAATATAACAGTGTAGATATCAACATATATATCTACTTAAATAAAGACAGTCTTAAATTGACTGACGGATATTAATAAAATCATATACAATATTATATATGGCGGACTGAGAAAGACAATCAAACTCATACGCATGAACACATGGGTATGAACGAGTTAAGCTAGACTGATAAGCCTAAGCAAAAGCATTCTGTAAAAGAAATGAAGCTACAAAATAATTGTAGGGAGAACTAAAGAAAGTGGAAGAGACAACAATATAGAGAAGAGCTTCTAAAGAAATGTAGAGTAAGACAACGTTATGGAGGAAGAGACTGAATTTGAGAAATGGAGCAGGGAAAGAAAGAACACAAATTTTTAAGATGGAAATATGTAAAGGAGTAGTAGTGAATGAGATGACGTTTGTTTATATGAATTGAAGCAAAAAAGAAAGAAAGAACACTCCGTATGAATTGATAATGAATATGCAGACACCCGCCACTTTGGTTATTACTGCTTAACATATGTTATAGCGTCTGTTGTTAGCTGCGAACTTGTCATTCCTTCAGATTTTCTAATCTGGAAAAAATATATATCATTCTAAAAATCTCTAAAATATTTATTTTGCTAGTAATATATAACGACCAAGAATCAACAAAAAGAATAATTCCGTTATTATTTACTTCCTTTTCATATTTTCCAATTAAGCATGACGAGTCCACATGTTAGTACTTTGTATGTCCATTCCACGAAGTCTTTCCTTGCAGATTGACCACAGATTCTCAATTGGATTTAAATCAGGAGAGTTTCCAAGCCAGTCGATAGTACTTTGATTTGCTCACTGGTAAGGCTTGCCATTGTGTTCGTGCAGTATTCACCAACTTAAACAAAGGGACCGTTCAGAAGTACGCTTCCTTGGAGTAACGTCCATCGCAGACAATGTCCGTAGGACAACTAATCGACAGTTGAGACAATAGTGTCTGAGCGTGATCAAAATCTACTGCAATCACGGATGACGCAATATTTTCAAGGCCAAACAAATTTCATCTTACACCCCGAAAATAGATTCATGACATAATCTGAGGAAAAAATATAAATCGATTACACCTTGTCACTCCAGTGTGTCTAAAACTGACCGTATGGCGAACAAAAGGAAACTAAAGCGGTTGTTTCAATTAATTTGCACAAAGGTGTATATATGAATTATAAAAGAAATACTACCTAGTGTAGAGTGTTGTTCAGCAAGTTTGTCTTTTTTTTCTTTTTTACTAATGTTCTCCCTATACAAGGCCTAAGAGACACCGGATGTAAATGGTTACTGAAAGTGTATGTGAGCAGCAAGAAGCGCAAGTTATGAGGATATTCGGGATATAAAGTTTAACTATAGATTTAAACAGGTTAAGATTGTAGTGTTTAGAAAACCATTTTCTTGGTGATCGGTATCACCAAATACCTATTTTTGATAGATTATCCGCTCGTGTAGTGAGTTTTATGTTCAAAATATCCTTCATTGTGATCCTGTGAAAAGCAAACTTAAATACTGAAAACTATCTAAAAGGAAACAGGATAACGGCTAATCATGGTTAACAAGGTAATTTAGTGAGTATAATAATAATTTGATTGTGAAGATCTAATGAAGCTGTTTCCATAGCAAATATAGAAATGGAGATAAGCGGAAAATCATTCTACGGAGAATAATTTGAAGCCATTATCTTCGAAACACACTTTGTTCAACCGATCTATTAGGGTGGTGCAAAAATAATGTCGTTTTTTGACGTTCAACTTCATGTGAGAAAACGACATTTTTTTGCACCAACCTAATAGATTGGGAGATTAAACTGTATTACAATAATAAAAAAGTCTCTCAAATAATACAAATTCTTCAGGAAATCACACAGAAGAAGTGAAAGAGAACGTAAAATAAATGAATATTGAAAGAACATTGGAAAACAACGGAAATTCTGGAATATGAAGGTAGCAGTTGTGCCCATAATCAGTGGGGCTAAAGATACAGATTGCAACAGTCGGATACCGAGAAGAGAAGTGAAATAATGCAGACCATCTTAGCAGAAATACTAAGGGCTGAGTAGTAATTTCTACGATATTTACTCGCATGGCTTCCTAGTCGTAGAACGAATCAGTATTTTATAGTAGTGATTACATAACCCATGACTGAGTAAATATAAAACAATTCTCTGAGAGGAATGACGAACTAAAGAATTTGCTTAAAATCCCTTTCCTTCTGATTATTAATATATTATAACCTATTATTAGACGGATGATGCCATTAACCTGTTAATCCCAGATAAGCACTTTCAATAAATACTGAATCCGTACCTATTTTTTATGATCACTGAAAGCACCACAGTTTCAAATTGAAAACCAGAAAGAGGACATGTCAACGAAATGTTTTTTGTCAAAATTGAAATTTGGCATAATGGAATTCTAGAGTAGATTACCAACATGAATCTTTTGCGCTTTCTTTCACCCAAAGCAAGACGATAATGCCACTCAGTCGCAGCGGTTTACCTGGAGTGAAAGAGAATGAAAAGAGTTCAGCAAGGAAATGGACAAAAGAATAAGGTGCAAGGAGACAGAAGACGGCGATTGATGTTACATTTAATTTTTTGAAGATTGTAGGTGGCAGGGGAGAAAACATGGGGGTGTCACAGGCTTAGAAGTACGAGAATCGAAACTGTTAAAATAGAACTGATGACTGTATCTGGCTAGCTCAACATTAAACTAGTTGCTAATCTAGTAGCACGTTTAAATTCATACAGACGAGACACCAAGATCAAATCATCTGAACAGTTGCCATGAAAATCTCATCGGCGGTAAAGTGACTATGTCGAGATGCCAGGATCGATTACATTACAGAATGTTCTCTGAATTTTGTCAAGAATCTCGAGATAAGAGAACCAAACCAAATATAGCAGCAGTATTTCATGCACGGAATGGTGGATGTATAAATGTGCAAGAGGGATTCTGGCGAAAGGAATTGTCTGGCACTACACAGTGAACCAACTTTCTTAGCGGTAGAACCAATAATTGATTCAATATAATTCCACTTCATGTCAGTGGAAAACATGAATTCAAGAAGGCACAGTGTTGCTCTGCTGAAGTTTGGCATCACCCATATTGGTGGCAGGTAGAAAAGGTTCTTTTTGGTGATTAAATAAAAAAGATTAATGACTATATATTGTCTGTCTCTCTTTCGTTCTTTAAACTCTAGTTGTTGAGTATGGAGCCGCAACATCAACACGTCCCGCGTTAAATGTTAAGTTTTCCATCACCAGTAAACTTTTCACGGGCTAGCCCAATATCTAACCAGTTTTGAATTCAGTGCTTTCTTCCTCCTAAACTGGGGGCAACTAAAGCTAAAGAGCCCAGTTTTTCCTATTATTTAAGTTATAGTTGAAGGGGAGAGTAGATGGATTCATACTTTTCCCGACGGTACAGGGTGCGATGGATAAATTGTCGCAAAAATGAAAATAATACTGACATCTCACTTAACAGATATATTTATCAAAATAACACAAAAATATTTTGAAATACTAAAGAGTAAATTTATTAAACAAAAATCGTCATTGGTTTGACCACGGACTCCAGACGAATTCGGTATCTCCTGCAACACTTCTGGACGGTCCCTTTGTTTAAGTTGGTGAATACTGCCATAATCCTTGTCTTCAGTTCATCTTTGGTGCTACAAGGTGTTTTGTTGGTCTGTCACTCAGCTGCGCCCCACACATAATAATCAAGAGGAGTTAAGTGGCCAGATGCAAGGGGTGATGTGGTCGTAGAAATTTTCTAACTGCCATGACTGGGTTTTCATGCTTGTGTGACATGTTGCAGAATCCTGTTGCCAAACATAGGGTCTTCTAGCGATTACTCTTGACTCAGGGTAGCACTACCTCCCCAAGACATTTGATATAGGCGTCCGTGTGGAATCTGAGGCTTTAGGCAACAAATTCGGGTGTTCTTTTCTTATCAGAACGATCAAAGTTACTTTTCCGAACTGCCTTACCTTCGTAATCATCATTACTTTTCCAAATGTTCTGCACTGTCGTCAGATTGGCAACCCAGCCCTCTGAAATATTCATATTGGAGCTTCCGGCACGAATGCCAAGCAGGACAACAAGCCGTTTCAAAATTGCGTCATGGGGCTCTTTTCTTTTCATAGACGGGACCCAACTGACACTACTATACTGTGCAGTCGACAAAATAAAATAAACAACGTGTATGAGCGAAATTAAAAACATAAAATGTCGACAATTTACCCATCACCTAGTGTATTTGCGTGGAAGCAATGAACTTGGTTCGAATTCGAAAGTACATACACCAAATCTTTAATTCGCCGAAAACTGAAGTCGACTTACGATGGAACTCTGAAATCATCAAAACTAACTTCTTAACACACACACACATACACACACACACACACACACGCGCACACGCACACGCACACAGATATTTAGCAAATGTTTTAGCTTTGATAAAATTTCAATTATTGTGGACCCAGTGAGGATTGAACTAACACCATAAGTATGAGAATAAAATAAAATACAATAAAAGTAGAGCGAGGTGCCTATATATCGCGATAAATAATCGAGTTATTTATTAAGTTTAGTTGAAATTGGCACAAGGTTAGAATAGTTGGACACATATGGATCGAAATCAACATCAAATCTAGTTAACAAGTGATGCATCGCACACAGACACGTGTGTATGCCTACCTGTTTGACTGGAAGACGCAACAGGGCGAAAACAAAATTAAAAAAAGAATTACTTGGTATAGAAGGTAAAGTGGAGAGATGTATAAAGACGTGGGTTTGGTTACGCCGAGTACCCGAAAACAAAAGCCTATGAGAAAATCGGGGTACACAATGATAAAAAGAGAGGTATCAGGAGTGGATGGGGTCAGTCTAACGCAGGTGTAAGATTGTCGGTGAGGACCCCTGAAGTCAATTACTAAGTTGCAACAATCGCTTTGAAAGTTTAGTTATAAAGATAGATCATTCATTCATTCGCACACACACTCACACACACACTTATATATATATATATATAGGAATCGGTGACAATGTAAGATAAGCTAAAGAAAGGTAAGCTAAAAAAATTGGAGTGCTTAATTGGTTGGGGCCAAACAGGTATGTCAGATAAAGTCGTCGGGTAGGTAGTCGGGTAAGTAGTCTTTTATTTCTTTATTTCTTTTGAGGGGAAAGAGTAGGTGTGAGTTGTTCGTTCGCTTTGCACCTGTCGTCGTAGACGGCATGACGCCGTTCGACCGCTTAGGCACGTGTCTTGCATCTGTTCCACAGTTCAATGCACAATGTCAAATGATCTGTAATAGGGATTGGGTAGACTGAGTGTCGGCGAGCGGTGTGTGGGGAGGATACACACAGAGGGTTGCATACGCTTTCGCGCGAAAACTTTTCATGGTGATGTGGGGAAGATGGCGTTAAATTTTGAAAGCTAGGAATATAGATATAAGAAACAGGTTGGCATTAGTTTTATCATTTAAGACATTTTTTAGATAACAAATTAAACAAAAAATATATATTTTAGATGCTAGAGGTTTGTATACAAAAAGGGAATACACACACACACACACACACACACACACACACACACACACACACACACACATATATATATATATATATATATATATATATAAGCTAAAATATTAATAATTGGATAAAACTCTGAAAATACTGAAATCGCTTCGTATGCCATTTGTATTCTTACAGCCTGAAGAATGCATTAATAATTACATAAAATAAGTAAACGTATGCGTACATATGCACATGTGAGTATTTATACATGTAGGGAAGAGCATTTTTTGTGTTATATATATACCGTTACAGAATCACTAAAAAAGTGAGCATACCACGATAAAAAATGCCCCAGACTTAATGAGAACAAAGTTGTATCGTAAAAAAATATATATATTAAGAGGTAACACCAAAGGATTTTTGATCATTAAATTATGTTTGTATATTTTTAAAACGTTCTAAATTTTATTTTAAAATATTGTTCTTCATGTATCAGCGTGGGTTGGGGAGATCAGGACATTTTTAGCGTCTTTTTTGTGGTGAAAAAAAATCATTGATTTGGAAATTCTTGCAAAAATCAAATAATCGAAATTTTTAGGACTTATTCACAAATCAATGATATTATTTTAGAAATGCTTCGTTTTAAGATCTGGGTTAAAACATTTTTAATCTGTTACCCCACCCCACACATACAACCAATTATTTTATGAAATTTCGAGAAATTAATTTTTGTCCTGCTTAATATTTATATGTTATACGCAGAACTTCTTGAATTTAAATCATTATTTTTGTAAACCAGGAACGCTAGTTATCAAACATCTGCTCTGAATCATAAAATAAAAAATACATTAAAACTAAGATACTATTTAATTATAAAAACTTTTAATTAATTTTATGAGTAATATATATTATGAACACTAGTGCCTTAGGAAAAAAATCGATGAGTAGTGAATTTTTACAAGAATTATTATCGTTTAAAAAAATGATTAAAATAATTTATTGTCTCACATCTTTTAATTTTCTGTATTAATTTGTACCGGTTAAGTGATATTGTTATTAAATAAAAGCTATACTTACTAATCATTAATAGAAAAGTTTACTACATTTCAGTGACCCCAATATTTTAAAAAGAAGTTTGAATTTTTTCGTGCTGATTTTTGTAAATACGGGTGACCATACACGACATTAGAAGAAAATAAGAGTAAATTTAAAGACAAAGTACTTAAAATTTAATAAAACATTATATTACGGAGAAGATTTTACTAAATTTCTAAGATTACTGGGCAGTTAAAATAATATAAAAAAGCGCTCACGTGTTATTCAAGTATTTTTACTGATATATCCACCGTAGAAAAAAATTAAACTTCTGTCTGCCAGTCAAGATATCAACCTGTCAACAACTTAAATAAACAACTACCGCCATGTTAAAAATGAATTTCTGCGATATTTTTAACTTAAAGTAATATTTATTTCAAATCTGATTATTTAAACTTTAAATCAACTAATATTCCTCAAATAAAGTTTCAGAAAAAGTATTTTTTTTAAAATTTTCATAAAGAGACTTACAATATGATGACAAATAGCGATAAAATCAGTTATTTTAGCGATTTCATAACTATATATTTCCAGTCAATTTAAATTATTTTTGAAATACAGCAAAGTATTTTGTTTATTGAAAATATTAAATTTAATCTATTAGCTTGAAATTAAAACTAAAATAAAGGGTCCAAGAAATATATTTAATTTTGAAAAATTCATTTTAAACCTTAGGTATCGCGTTTTTTGTATGCATATATATATATATATATATATATATATATATATATATATATATATATATATATATATATATATAATGAGAAAGTGGACATAGAAATCAAGACTGTATTGCTAATGCTCGTACCTGGACTAATGATCGCTTGATGCGTGAAACTGAGCCACCATGAAGAATGATTCCTACGTCCAAACTGTGTATATCTATAAACTCTGAAATGCACTCTTTCCACCCCGCCATATAGAAATTCTTTTAACATTATATATATTACTGTGAATAACTGTGTAAATAAAACATCAAAAATATCTTATAGAGACATTTGCTTGTCTATTCATTTGAGGTAAGTATGTATGCGTGTGCAGCCTCTTTTATATTCACATAATTGTCTACTTTCGAGCGATGATTTCTGGGCTGTTCAACCAATCATTCGCTTATGTAATTAGTCCACTTGTAACCTATTGCTGTAACCCAGGGCCATAATAAATATCTGCGATGGGCGCCTGTCGTAGAATGATGAGTATACTAAGTGCTTGTGTGGAGAATTCGAATTAGATTTAAATAAGTTGAGAAACTAATGTGCTTCTATCTCTTACTAAAGATGGGCATTATTTAAAATATCTCTTCTAGTGATATCATCTGGCAAAGATGTTAAGGAAATCATGTTTTAAAACTCACACCAGTTGAATGAGTTTAAGGAGTTTATTGTAGGTTTTAATTGAAAAAATCTCCAGAAGACATGAACGGATTCTTCAAAACCTATAGATTTGAGCCGAAGATTTTAGGAGATAAGATCACATAAGTTCCAAGCTCTTTGGAATCATACGGACAATATAGAACAAACATGATTAAGAATGCATAATTAAACGTACAACTGGTTTGACACTATCACAGGCAGTCAGCCTGTCTTTCTCTCCTTCTTATCTCATATATTTCTACATGTATATGTGTTTGTGTAGTAAAATGTATATAAACTCTTTCTCTCTCATGTATTCCATTAACTATCTTGTTCATTGTTAATGTGAAAATCGATATCTAAGTAAGTATATATGCACATATATTGTCATTTAGTTCATATTTTATTGTACCAGTGTCTATTTAAATAAACACGTACAATAAACACACACACACACACACACACATATATATATATATATATATATATATATATATATATGTATATATGTGTATATATATATATATATATATATATATATATATATATATATATATATATATATATATATATATATATATATATTATGTATCATGGGAAGAGGTATATTGGGTGTGAATTATAAAGGAGGAACGCCTCTCTTTAACTGTTGCTTGCTTCATTTCTTTGTGTCGGCTCTCAAATTAAATTCAATTTCTGTAATCACCCTAAATGTCGTGCACAATTTCAACATTTTCTGGAGTATAACGAATCAATGTTATTTATAACTCTATTCATTATGACGACACCCCATTTAACACAACCAATGCACTTTCACCCCACTGACATATGCACTTGCATAGCATTAATGAAACTGAAGTGAGCGCAAACTGTCAGCCTCAGTTAGCGTATGCATATATATATATATATATATATATATATATATATATATATATATATATATATATATATATATATAAATATATAAAAGTGAACATAAAAGTCAACACTTAGAGGCGACAGTCTGTTTTATGCTAGATGCAATCTTCGGACCACGACGATTGCATCTAGCATGAAACAGACTGTCGCCTCTAAGTGTTGACTTCTATGTTCACTTTTATATTTACACACGCTCTATCTATGATATTGAGCACTTTGTCCCATAAATATAGCACATTTTAAGACTATATTTCTTCATATATATATATATATATATATATACATATATATATATATATATATATATATATATATATATATATATATATATATATATATATATATATGAGAAAACAAATTTCATTCATTGCTTGAAGTCACACCTACAGATATCAAGTAGAAAACTGTTCTACGCCTTTTTCAATAAATCTTTATCATCCATACAATAATGTCCAATTGTTTTTCCTTTCCAATAAAATCCAGTTCTCCTTGTGAGATATAAAAGTTGCAGAATTGTGGTATCAGACTTTCATATGGAAATGATTTGTCTATCACTCAAAGACCTATCAATTATTTAAACGTGAAAACTGGACACTTATATCCGGTTTAAAATTAATCAAATCAAAAATCACATACACGAAACAGATTTAGTTTTCTTGTATCGGAAATCTTAGGATTCTGTGTTGCGTCTGTGTGAAGAAAGAGAGACGCACACATTATTTGTGCTTGTTACAAAATCTGTAGTATGTCTGTAGGATGAGATTACGAAATTTTTTCTTTCACTCCCCATTCCACCACAGTTCCTAATTTTTGCCACACCCCTCCCCTTCTGTAACAATTCCTTTTGTGCCACCTCTACCACCTGACGAGACCTTAATGGATGAAACTATGGTGGCGGGTATGTCAGTGATTCCTAACTCTAAAGCTCTGCACGTTCAATTTAACGGATTGTACATAGAGCACTATTTAATACAACCGTCCTCCGGTCGGACTCGACCCTGACATACAATCGGTTAAATAAAGAAATAGATAACTAATAATAATAATAATAATAATAATAATAATAATATATATATATATATATATATATATATATATATATATATATATATATATATATATATATATATATATATATATATATATATATATATATATATATATATATATATATTTATATATATATGTGTATGACGTTGTGGGGTTGTATCTCTATATATACTGCATTATCTTTTGTTTTTATTCATTTAATAATTATGAAACGCGTTATCCATCGAAAGGAAGTTTATAATTTTCTTTTAGGTCAGCACGTGTTTAAATAAATTTTCGGAGACTAATGGGTTGTACATGTCATGACCCATCCCCTTGATGACCCTTCCAGCCGATCAAGAACAACTGGGGAACGATCAATTGCAGTGAGGATTGAACACACTACGTTTTAATATAATGGATGTTTTTAACATGCTTCACGATATTAATTTCGATGTACACTGTCGAATTCATTCAAAATTTTCACTTGGGCTTAAACACTGTTATTCCTGAGAAAATGTGACTTTCTCTGCCACCATATCTTGGAGTTAAATTTTAACGGGAGTCAAATATCTCTTATTTCCGTCAGCCAAGCGCTTCAAACGCAGAGCCATGAAGGCTGGATTTCTGTAAAAGTCAGTGAAAGTCTGAAAGATTTGATGGCAGGTAGCGTGACGTGGTCGGAGTTGTTCAGTGAGTGGTGCGTCTCAGACACTCAAGGAATGTTAGTGGCAGGTGCGACGCAAGAAGCAACAGATGGCGGCCGTCGGCAGCAGGTGAAAAGCGACTGATTTGGCAAAATTAGTTTTTTCTTTTACTTTTGCTCTTGATTTAAACAGACATTACTGAGCGCTTTCATGAATCGGGCACGGAGGGTAGGAGGGTATTCAGAAAAGAAAAATAAACATTAAAGAATATTTAAAATAGTCAAAAATATAAAGGTAATTAATGTCTTCAATGATTCAATATTGACACGAACAAGCAGAATTAAATAAAAACGGGAAAATTCTACGGTAACAACATATTCACATCAGAACTGAATAATCTTTCGCCTTCATTCCCAATGAAAACATCCATTTTTTTTCAGCAGATTTAAGCATACACCTCTCGTTTTTCAAAACACCTAGCATAATTTCACTATCTCATGAAGCTAACTTAATCTGTTGATCATTCACTAAAGTGGGCACAGAAAAATATTCTTCCAGAGATACCTCTTAAAATCTGATCAAATAACTAAAATTAGATTTTGAAGGTGGGTGGTAAGGTCAACACTTTTAGTCGACCCGAGACTTTTTCAGCGCCACATCTTATACATTTTTATCTTTTAACCATTATCGTCAACTCCCCTCTCTACGTATTTCTCCCGCTCTGCGTTCATGTCTATCGCTCTTTCTGTTCTCGTCTCTCTCGCTCTCTTTTCACTCTGTCTCTCACTTTCTGTTTATGTCTCTCTCTCCTGATCTCTGTTCACTTCCATCTTTCTGTTCACGTCTTTCTCTCTTTCTGTTCATGTCTCTCTCTCTCCCGCTTTCTATTCACTTCTATCTTTCTCTTTCTCTTCACGCCTCTCTTTTTCTGTTCACATCACTCTCTCGCTCTATGTTCACGTCTCACGCTCTTTCTGCTCACGTCTCTCTCTTTCAGTTCACTTCTCCCTCTTTCTGTTCACGTCTTTCTTTCTTTCTGTTCATGTCTCCCTCTTTCTCTTCCCGTCTCTCTCTCTCGCTCTCTCTCTCTCTCTCACACACACACACACACACACACACACGTAAATGAATGAAAAACCATATCCGAGCAAAGAAGAGCTCTGGGAGACAACCCGATCTACATCAATATTAAATCTGAAGTTAACAAAATATCAATAGTGGAAAGACTGATGAAAATTATAGAAATTCAATGCTCCCATATTAACAATTAAAATAATAAGATAATTTAATCAGGTATATTTTATATTGTGCTAATCAAATATTTAACGTTTAGATTATATTCTTTGAATTTATGAACAAAACGTTCTGTTGTACTTCTTAAATTGATCTTTTGCCCTTTCTTCTCGCTTTCATTCCCTACCTTCTTTTGGTGTTCTTCCAGTTTCCTTTCAGTGTCAACTATCAACAATGTCATCAGCATATCTTATGTTAAGTTTGTGACCACCAATAATGAATTTTCTCCCTTGTTTATACACTTTTGCTGCACCTGTCGCTAGGAAATTATTCTAATTCTTAGCGACACTTATTCTTCTCTTCTACCAATATATATATATATATATATATATATATATATATATATATATATATATATATATATGTATGTATGTATGGTATGTACATACACACGCAGACACGTGTCCTAGTGATCCCTAAAATCAAATCCTACGCTTAACTAAACCCTTTTGAAATCTACACTATTCAATCACAGAAACAGATATTGTAAAGCAACTTTGTACTATGCAAAGATGCACAAATAGGAGACGACCATAAATTATTCATAATATAAATTATCTATCTCAAAATGTTTATATCTACCTATTCTGCTCTCCCTTCCTCTTTGTTTGCCTATCTCTGTCTGTCCTGAGACATCTATCAGTTGATGGTTTTATAGATACAAGTATTTTTCAATCTCATTATCTATATTATGTCAGTATGTTAAACGTAAAATGTTCCACAACAAAATATGATTAAAAATATCAACCGATCTTCGAAAGATTTCAGGGTAGATTTATATGAGCAACATAAAGTGCGTTCCAGCTATTAATAATCGCCAGTTTTCTTAAACTATTAATAATTAATTGTTTTGCGGTTATATTCTTTTGCCCGTTTTGACGATGGAGGACATTTGTCTTGTCAACTTCTTCGAGTGAAGCAAAGTACAGAGCCTTGACAACACTTGTACTCTAATTAGTCTTCACACTCATTCCACCATCGAATTCTCCATTAATTTGTGTGAATACTTGATATGCGTTGATTAAGCGAATATAGTTCTTTTACGCTTGTGAGATCAATCACATAGGCACGGTGGAGTAATGGTCAGCGTCAATGATTGAGGAATTGCAGAGCAAATTTCGAATTCCATTCGAATTCATTGCATTCAATTACGTTTTAATATTGTTTGAAAGGCATGAATCCATCTCTTCTCCTCCAGTTATGTGTAAAATAGAAGGACAAACGGGGTCCTATAGCCTTACGTGGCAAACAGTCTATGAGAAGTAATCTCAGAATTCAAACCACCTTTACCTTGTAGGTACTGTCATTTAGACAAAGGTTAGGAGAATGTAACATCAAAAATAAATCCATCTCTGATTGGAGTAATGGTCTAACTTCAGCATCACCGGTGCAAAAGGAACCGGCAAGCCATTGCACTATTCTATGAACCATAATTGTTAGAATTTCAACTACAGCAACGCAAAATGATTCCCATTAAATGACAAACATAATGAGTTCTGTTACTATGGCGGCTGTTATATGTACCCTTGTTCAGGGGAGGAGACATCAAGGAATAATTAACTGATACGATATTTCATTGACAAAGGAATGCGAAAAATTTACCTCCGTGGACTAAATGAAGTACGAAATTACCAACTGCTGCAGGCAACTGAAGAAGCACAAAGAATGCCTCGATTAAAAAGTTACTGACTGGAATCAGTAGTAAATCGATATAATTATTTATAAATACTCCATTGCTGCACTAGGCATGGCTCTTGGGGCACCTGATCTTAATTTATTGGCGGTATTAACATATACATGGTTTGTTTATTAAATTAAGATGGGCTATATTAAATATTCTTTTTAGTGTCACAGATTTTCTTGTTACTTGGTTGACCACAACCAGTTACCATAGACACAGACGCACTATATATGTCTGTTCATAAGTGGTAGTAGATGGAGAACATCATGGTCAGGTGTCTCTGTGTCATGTGTCTAAATTTTTGGTTTTGTTTCATAGATTAGGATTTATGAGTCACATCTAGATGCTTTGGAAAATTTTCAATCCGGGACCGTCTCATTGAACTCGGAGATATTTCTAAATAGGATCTATTTGCAAGATTTAATGCTGCTTTTAACAAAACCTGTCACCATATCATGCACAGTTGGTTGTGCCTTGTATAGCCTTATCATTAGTATACTGACTTTCGTATATTTTCAACCGAGTGAAACTTAGCTGGCTTTCTGCCCTTTCACTCAATAATAAGATTTAAACGTTGCCATCAAAATCCCTACTCGTATTAGCACAATCAAAAACTTGATATTGATTTAATTCACGATTATAACAATATAATAATTTCAAACTGAGTAAAACGTTTCCAATTTCTTAAAATACAAATAAACGAAGTAATACCATAAACGATTTACATGTTGATGGTTTACAATAAAATATTTGGTAAGTGGATTTTATTCGCTCTGACTTAACGTTAAATTTAAAGCCGGGTATATTTTTTTAGTCAAGGTTTCATATAATTTAGTCGTCTCTTAGTTCAAGCGAAAAGATTTGGCCAACTGGGTCAATTGACGTTTAAGTTATAGGTGACCCCACTTTATGTCTTCTTCCAATGTCCTGCTTGATGTCTTTTATGTCGGATTTGTTTAAATATCATCTTTTGTGCACAAACGGCAAGAATTTAGAATGTCAATTCTGACAGATGAATTCATATTTTTTCATAGTTAATCTAATATAAATCTTGCATATTTATAGTGGAAATGATAAATATTTGGACACATCAATGCCGTATGAGTATATTGAATATTTTTATGTATGTCTATCTAACTCCTAAGATATAATCAGAAGAATAGACAATCATATAGGAACAAAGTGCAATAAATGAACAGATAGTAATTAATTCTATCATTACCGTACTCAACTAAAACCTTCCAAATCTTTAGTCTCCTTGATTTTCTTGTTTCTTTTTCCTTACGCTCCAACAAGCCAAATGCAATTACAAAAAAAAAAAAAGATGAAAGAAAATATTTCTTCGCTTCTTCATCTATTCTTTCTTCATGTTTTTGTTTCTGTATTCGGTTGATATACCGCGTTATTCATTTCCAATTTTACTCAGGAATCAACATTGGAAACTTGCAGAGAAGCGATGTCTTTTCAATGTTTAATCTCTTTAAATCCGCCTTAATACGCTAGAAAGAAAAAATGTGTAGCCAGTAAAAACTGAATCTTTTACCTGCAACTACTTTATTAAGAATACATTATTCTTACTCGTTGTGTTTTCCTACCCGTAACGACTGGTGGCTTTCACTGGCTATCAAGTGACAGCAAATCCCTTCAATATTTCATTATTGGACATATTGTTGTAACTGATTTTAGTGGTGCTGTCTTCAGTATAGTTTTGATTCTTCCATGGATTTTCACGTTTTTCAACATCTTTGTCAGGCTCTTCGAGACTGTTAACACACTTTTTCATTTCTTTAACATTTTCACTAACACAATATATTTATCTAGATTTCTATTTTAGATTTAATCTTGCGAATTTGTTAATCTATAACCTTTGCTGTATTTCCTTTATATATCATTCAACGATACAACTAATGTGACATTTTTATTATTTGTATTCATTG
Source organism: Acanthosepion esculentum (assembly GCA_964036315.1). Taxonomy (NCBI): domain Eukaryota; kingdom Metazoa; phylum Mollusca; class Cephalopoda; order Sepiida; family Sepiidae; genus Acanthosepion; species Acanthosepion esculentum. Next base: position 71,601,665 of record OZ038499.1, on the reverse strand, counting down.
AGTCGTCATATACGTTATTAAAGGTGACTTTCGTTGGTGATAAAGTAAAAGCAACTCTCCTCAATCTTACACTATCGTGAATATTCTACAGTTTTTTTTATTAGTTTAGAGATTCGAGGAAGATTCAGAAATCTTCTAAATCGTCTGAGGATCTCCAATTTCTTCCAGGCTACTTTGAAGACATTTCCAATGATATAACAATGTCGACATCACCTAACATAAATTTCAGAACTCTCTGTCGAGGTCGAGAACTTTGTCTCGCTTTTCTTTTTCTTTTATATACTTTTCAACTAGGCGACATCTACTATTTGATAAATTTTTCGAACTCGACCGGAGAAAAACGTATTAATGTTAGTAGTCTTACCCTGACCCATCATATTAATGGTGGTGATATTAGTATTTAATTCTTAAAGTAATTCCTTCGTTCCTTATGTGTTCAAGTAATTTCGGCTGTCTCTTTGCTTCTTGCTTCCATTTTCCTCAATACTTCATCGCTGCATACGCGCTCATTGAATTATCAGCATCTTTCTATAGAACCACATCTGTTGATTCCAGTATTCTTTTCATCTATGAAGATATTGTTCAGCATTCACTGCCATACAAGAGGATTGATAGTACATAACAGTTCAGCACACTTTCCTTTCTAAAGAAATATTTCTGTTAGTAAGTAGTACACTCAGCTTTTGAAATGCATTTTTTGCTATTCCAATGCTAGTTCGGATTTAAGTGTCGTATTTTTCATATGTTGCTAAAACACTTCCCAGATATTTAATCTGTTGAAATCGCCAATCTGTATTTCTTTTTGTTTTTGTTTTTGCTGACAACTATACATTCTGTATTCTTACAATTGATGGTTATTCCTTTTTCCTCGTTTCCATTTAGTACCTTGTCTAGAAGGATTTTTCGTTTTCCTTATGGATCTATCATCAACATAGTGTCATCTGCGTATTTTATATTGTTAAGACTGCACCCACTGAAAATAAGTTCTAGTAGATATCCAGATTGGTATAGAATCCTTATTTGTTGGGCATCGGGTCCGAACGACTGCATACGATAGCATTACTGGTAGATGAAACAACAATAACCAAATAGGGTCATTGCAGCGATTTTCGGCAGTTGTGCATTAAATGGTATCATAAATGGTCCGAAAGCACTATTCTTCTACTGTTACCACGTATCAAGCTGACACGTTTTGACATTTTGATAACACAGGCTTTTGTATGACGCTGTGAGGAACGCAGTTAGCGTAATTCTGATATTACTGACATTACTAAGCGTACAACGGATTCTTAGACAGACAAACAATCTAAGATAAACATTTTTATAATCTTTAACTTGCTTACTAGGTGTAAATTTCTTGGAAGGCGTCTTTTGCTATTGCAATACTCCTTCAGATTTCGGTGTCACATTTTCCTTCATCTGTTAAAACACTCTCCAAATATTAAAAACGTTTGTGCTTATTTAATTTTGACATCGGCTGTGCTTTTTGCTGACAAATATACATATTGTTAAAAGTGTTAGGAACATGAAATTTTCATTAGAAACAAATAAAAGAGTTCTGAAGTGTTATGTAATATCAATGTTCCTATATGGCAGTGAATGCTGGACAATTTCCTCACAGATACATAGAAAACGTGAGGTAGCAGATTTAGTTATACAAAAGAATGCTGAGCATACCAGAGCAAGGAGAAAATATTAAAGGAAATGCAAACAAAAACATCACTTAGAGTGGCAATTGCAACTTCTGGGAAACAGGAAAGGAGGCTTGAAAATTCAACACTCACAATACATAGGTAAGTGCGTAAATCTTTGGCAGAACAGGGATTAAGACAGATAATAACAAGATAAACATTAAGAATTACATAGGAAGTTGTGGAGAGCCATTGTTGCCCACTTCCTGAAGGGACACAGTATATAGAAAATGACCAGGAACACAAATGAAAACTCGCATGCTGTATGGTCGTAAGCATATACTAACTTGTACTGCTATAGAGGAACAGCTTCATGGATACATCCTGCTAGATAGAAAGAAAGATAGAAAGATAGAAATAAAGAAAAAAGAAGAGAAAGAGAGAGAATGGTTGCCGAGAGAAAAGATAAACGAGAAACCTGTGACGCTTAGATACTTATAAGTAACAAAAACACACACACAAATATATATATAAGGCAGACAAGCATATATCTACAATTTTTGTTAAAAATATGTTTATATGTACAGGTGTATACATATGTGTGTTTAAAAAGATGTTTATTAAATACTGGAGAGTTTAAGACCAAACTCCAAACATGTACCACCCAGCAGCGATGATCAGCGAGAGCGTATGTTCATAAATTGATGTGTGTAGTTAAAATCAGGTTGATAGTTATTATTTTTGTTATCTCTCGTATAGGGTTCACGCTTACCTTAACTCATCTCTCTTATCGCTCACCCTCCCCCATTAATAAAACCAGTACCCCCTACAACCACACATCAAGAACACCTCTCTTTCTTTATACTTTACCCGATCCACCTGCAACGTTTTTCGAGTGTCCCGCCCACCTGAAGAAACGTGCGTGACTGGCTTCTTTCGAACCAACCACCTGCAAGAAAGCGCCTTTCGAAAAGCAGACTGGGGTGGTTGCTGGCTTTTTAAGTCAAAGATAACAAACAAACAAAAGAATATATAAAGAGTGAAAAGACGGATAGGGGTTGGGAAGGACGTGTCGGAGATAGGTAAACTGATTCCAGGTAAGTAAAACAGTGGGTTGGCGGTTTCATAATTCAGGGGAGAGTAAACTCAAACATTCGGCACGTGCTGTGTTCTGGGGCACTCTTGGTTTGAACTGCGCTATACCAGCCAACACCTCCCCAATTTACTGCTAACGAGTTCCCTCCGCCCTATCATTCTTACCCCTTGTGCAACTACTTCAGCACGCGCACCTGTCATCAACACTATCTTTTGTCAGCCAGGACAGAAAATACGGCATTACTTACCTCTTCATCTTTCCTTTTCTCTGATAAAAAAAGTAAATTTAAAAAAATGAATGTATACAAGATTAATTAATCTTTAACACCCTAGCTTTCTCGTTTTCTCTCTCGCTTGAATTTGGGTTTCAATTCCTGTTCTTTTTTTTCTTTCATCTGCTGTGCCCCACAACTGTTGCGTATCTCATTTGACTCTCTTTTCTTGATTTCAAGGTATATGTCTGTTTAAGCATGCGCAGCGACTTGGTTATCGCAAATTTTACAAACCGCGATAATTATAAGTTGGCCTAAGATCTGTTTGCTGGCTGAGATAGTTGTCTATCGGCGATAATGGTCGTGCGTGGATAGCAGTAAAATTAAAGAATCCTCACGACCAAGACAGTGTTTCGCTGAAAAAAGAAGACGAAGCCGACTAGGATATTTCAGGATAATAACGTTTTAAGGCGGTTTTTGCAATTATAGGACATGATATCAAGAGTAGAGCATTTGCATTAATAGGTGAAATATTTACTCATCGTGTTACTTTTACGGAGAATATAAGTAAATATTTCATATGAACTTATATAATGTGTGTGATAAAATATAATTTATGCCATGTTATATTTATAAGGTAAAAGTGCTCAGTATTCAGGATAGAGCAGTTTGAACATAGTTCAAAACCGAATAGCGACAGTTTTTCATGCTTGCTCGCAAACTTCGGGCCTGTTTGAAATTTTATATAATATATATATTATATAATTTTATATAGATTTTTTATAATCCAATATAATGTGTTTTATTACTATAGACGTTTTTAAGAGGTCTCACTGAGAGTTGTGTTTTCTATAAGAAGGTAAATGAACCTTGCTGATTATTTCCCGTGGTCAGATTGGTATCTAAATCTTCGGCTATAAGAGATGGAAAATACAGATTCTGTCGGGAAACACGCTATTCTTTAGTGGTACGGCTCCTTCTCGGTCAGTTGATATTAATTTTCCTTCCTAAGAAAAAAACCCCAGGATTATCCTCTCAAAAACATGTATCCACCAAAATTAACATTTATAGTAATTATGCGTATACCCTGTACTAAAGAATCAGTTTGCTAGTTGAAATTCCCGCTCTGATTTCAAAAGTGAAAATTTCAAGAATATACAGGTATCATCTGAGCTTAGTAAATATTTATATCTTGTCTACTGAAGAGGGGCAGCAAAGTGACGCGGGACAATATTTAGATCCTCACTGAGTGCTTTATTTATGTTGAGATATCAGTTCGGTAATTTATCATTTCAAATGTCACCGTGTTACTGACAACATAGGTAGAACTTGTTAGAAACCGGAAGCAATGATTAATCAGCACATACTGGTCAATATTCGGGAGGGCAATTTGGGCATTTTCCACAGGTGAGTTCGCACATTTGGTTCGGCGATAACTTAAAATTTATTAAACGGACGAAGGTTCACTTTGATTTCCAACTTAAGTCAATTTATATTATGCCTGACCAGTTATCTCTATGTAAACAGGACAAATTGTTACGCTTAAGTATAATTAGCCTTTGATGTTTATATATTTGTTATATAATCATCTTTTTAGTTTCTACCCAAGCGTAATGTTAATTCGCATTTCTAAAGTTGTTTCTTTGTTTTAGTATTTCTCAATTAATCACAGTTCGAGTTTTAGAAAAATCATTTGTTTAAAAATTAAAACGTAAAAGCTACAACATTAACGTTTTATGAAATAATTTGCATTTCTTTAATGTGGAATATTTAAATTATAAGATTCATTTCTTCCTTATCTATCTATATTTGTTAATTATTTACACTATTTACATTGTTCAAACTGTTGTCCTCATCTTTGTTGCCATATTCACGATGTTTCGGCCGTTGTAGTCGCTGGCCTTCCTCAGGTGATTGGAATTTCGAATTGAACCCTTTATTTCATCCACCGGAATAGATTGTTCTAGTTCCACATGCCATGTCTCTTCCAGATATCTCAGTATCAGTTATCTCCCTTTGACTCAACTCTCCAAGTTTTTTGTTCACCCCAGTAAACGTTTTGATTTAATATTTATATTTCGATAAATTTCTTTAAATAATATCTGTTGTGTTTCATAATGTTACAGATATTTTTGTCCAATTCCTCAAAATATTTTTGTGTTGAAAATGTTTAAGTAATGCTTCTTATAGGTTTCATGAATACATTAATTAAACATACGAATAGATTGTTATCGAAAACGTCGTATTGAAAATGTTAATGAATCTCCCGCTTAGAGAATTAATAAAATACAAATTATAATCTCTGAGAAAGTTTTATCACCTGGAAATATTATCGTACTCTTCAGATAGCTTATGTTATATTAACCATTCCTTCAATTGAACTGGGAACCATTTATTTTGGCCGGCGAGTCGTGTACATTGAAGACAACATTGAGTAAACTTGTATAACTGAATAGATACTCAGATAAAATGTATATTTTCGGAATGTAATAATTTTTGTTTTATGTTCACTATGAAGCTAAAATGTTTTCTATTAATTTCTGACTGAATTTAATGAGTCTGCCGAGAATTCATTGAAAAAAAAAACAAAACAAAAACAAGACGATGATGTTAATCTGAAAGAAAGGACGAAAATCTGGTCTCCCACTTCGAAATGATCGAAACTAAATAACAAAAAGAAAAGTTATGTTCACGATATCATGAACATCAAAATGCAACAGGAGAAAATATATAAGAAGTAGGATTGACAGGTGAATGAATGAATACAATTAAAATGGTTTCATCACATGATAAAGGAATGTATACCTGTTGCAGAAAGACAAGGGAGGCTTAGGCAAGATGGCCGGCCAAAACTAAAGAGGTTGACTGTATGTGTTGGGAAAAAAGCATTCAATGTTTGCGTGTACAAAAAGAGTAAATTAAAATTATGGCAGTTCAATTGATTTAGAATAAGAAATACAGAACAGACAGCTTACGTTTAAGAAATATAGGTCTCCTTGAGTTTAGCCTAAAGGGAAGACGTCGGGAGATGTGGATAGATGTGCGTGTACACATTAATGTATCTGCGCACATGCCTTTGAGAAAGATTAATACACCGAGATAAAAGGGAGCAGACAGTGATAAATATAGAGATAGGTGACGCTAGATATGATCAGTTAGAAATACACTACCTCTCACGTGACTTTATTTTATTATCAATATATAAATTAAATACATATTGGAAATGAAATGTTGTATGTTTGAATCTTTAATATGTCCAATAACTTTAAAGCTTTCAAAAGGTAAACTAAAACTAGAAATTCTAAAATTGATCAACAGACAGCTTCAAATTAGGAAGAAGTTCGTTGAAGATCCTGAACCTTGATGCAGCTGTGATAAGGGGTAGTTGATGATTTTATCGCGCCGATGTGTCTCGTATCAAGAGATGTCATAAAAACCTGTCACTGTCAAGCTATTAAATTTTTCAGTGTCAAAACAGCGAGGAAGTTTCGAAAAGCACGAAATGTCGGCTCCTAAATAGTAAAACATGTGGAAACAGAGAGAGCAAAGGTTAGGTGGGTATTGGTGGAAATTACTCCCACAGATTGAGATGACAACAAGGCAGAGGTAGTGATGTTTTAGGGTGATATTGTAGGTGGTGAATTGCTGATCCCCCAGCGAGTTTCACACTGTGTTAAGATGACAGCTCAGATATACATTGACATTTTGAAGGCACACCTGGAGCCATGGTTCATGGAGAATCCAAACATGTTCAGAAAAAATAAAAACGATTTTCATGTGCAATGACGCCCCATCATATATGTCGTTGAAAACTAGAGAAGATCTGAATAAAATTGGTTTATTCGTTTCCTGAAGTGGCTAGCTTTTTCACCTTAACCTAATTGTAGAACATTCTGAAGAGGATGTTTTACATTGACTGATTGCAATTTACCAATAAATATGGACATTGGATTGCTATTCGGGATGCTGTAATAGATTAATACCCTCTAAAGTATTATCCGAACATGGGCTATACATATATGTCAACTTTTATAACTTTGTCGCTATGATCATGACATTGTTTTTAATTTTCATGCAAATAATCTGTTTTCATAAATTTTGCAAACTTTCTGTAGTTGAAATTTCTTATTTCAAAATGTTTCAGTAAACTAGCTAATCATGTGAAATTAAAGAAAATTACTACATTGAAAAAGAGACATTTAATCTACTATAATTATTTTGTTGAATCACATTTTCGAAAAATTAGGAAAGGTTAAAAGGGTTAATCATATGAGACACAGTAAATATAAATTTTATGGACAGACTGAGATTGCTCGCCAGCGTAGAACATATTTTTCTAATGCAATGTCCCTTCAGCATGTATGCGATTATTCCTGTCAACAGCTTTTTATTATCTGTAATTTGTCATGAATTCTTCAGAGCTATAATGAAGTTGTTTTGAATCCAGCATAGTCCTTCTCCGAGACTGTCGTCTATGCAAAGCTAGAGATCCTAGTCTACCTTGCTATATACCACATAGCTGAGGAGAGAAAAGATGAATTCATGTTTTTCCCAGTGGCATTTATGCAAAGATTGAATCCTATATACGAGTTAATAGATGATCTCGCCGATTCTACATTCAGTGCTGATAAGCTATGCTAAGTAATTCTTCTTCTGAATGCCGTGTCCCTTCAAGAAGTTGGCGATTATGATTCTCCACAATGTCCTCTCCTTTATACCTCTTAATAAGTCTTATCTTTTTGTTATCTCTTATAAACTTTGCTCTCTCCTTCATTTACTCCTGCTCACTAGGTAGGTTATGCATTGTTTTCGTCTCTCCCTTGTCTTATGAATATCAAATTCTCCAAGCTCTTTTTACGTCCTCAAGAAATTTCAACTCTCTCTTTCTGGGGTTAAGTATAAAGGTCCTTTTTGTTACAATTTTCTCTAAAATTTCATCGTTCGGTCCATGGTATCGTCAGAATACTTCTGTAGAATCACATTTCTGTTCTGTCTCTTATTTATCCGTGAGAATATTGTCCAGCATTCACTGTCATATAGGAGGACTGATATTACATAATTCAATACTCCTTTCTTTGTTTTGGAGAATTTTTTTCTGATTCTTATTACTTTGCTTAGCACTTGGAAGGCATTTTTCGCTATCCATATGCGCTTTCAGATTTCAGTGTCGCTCTTTCTGTCCTCTCTTAGAAAATGTCCTCGATATTTAGATTGTTGTGCTTGTTTGATATGATTCCTCATAGTTTAAGAAAAATATTTTAGTTTTGAAACATTTTTTAATAAAGAGAATTATGTTGTGTTGACAGATTTCTTTCAGTATAGCTGATTTTAGCGATTAAAAAAAATTATAATCAATTTAAATTCGGTGTGAAATACAGTTAATCACTTTAAATATTAAAGTTAAACTATTAACTTGCAATAAAAAACAATAAAACGTTTCAAGAAAGACTTCATTTTAAAAATACATTTTAAACTTTTGGTATCGATTTTTCTTTCTTGGATGTACCTAAAATAAAATAAGATTAAAAATTGGAAGATAACAAGAAAAAAATGAAAAAATGGAGAAGTATCTCTCTCTCTCTCTCTCTCTCTCCATATATATATATATATATATATATATATATATATATATACAGTGTAACCCGGATATAAGAGAGTTGTCGAGACCGGAGAAGAAGTATCTTATATCCGGGTTTCTCTTATATCCGGGTTACACTGTATATATAGAGAGAAAGATTGCTAAGCATGCTAAAACATAGTTTATATGAGGCACAAAGCCGAAAGTATGGTGCTCCCAGTGAGGATCCAACTTATTATTGAAAGGAAAACGATTAAGAATATAAAGGAAGAGAAGTGGAAAGAACAATGGAAAGAAACAGAAAAAATGAATGTATAATGAATGATCGAAAGAAAGAAAAAAGTTTTTAAAAAGTCGACAAAAAACTGCAAAGTTGTCGCCCTCCTTTGGCGACAGTAATCGTCTCTGCTTGTCACGGGACCGACAAAACCGACTGGCATGTGGGCCTGTTGGGAACAAGAAACTTTTGCTTGACTAGTTTTTTTTATTTATTTTTTGTCTTTTCTTTTGAATGGAGAATAAAAGAAAACGCTAAAAAAAAAAAAAAAATACAGACAACAGGTGGGTGACGTCTCTGGACTTGTGCCGCTGTTCGCGGCCGTCAGTTCAGTGGATGACGAAGGGGTTGTTTAGAAAAAAGTTTAATGCGTTCGGTGTGAGGAAGAATAAAAGATCAAATATATAGGCCTGTGCTGCACGAAACAAAAAGTGAATAAAGAAAATTAAAATAGATAAATAGAAGCTAAAAAAAGCATGTTTTCACACAGGCTACAGTTCGTGTGTTAAGTACATGTTTACGTCAGATGGTGTCTCACCATGCTTAGTGGTTGAGATAGTTGTGTTTTCAAACCGCCATTAGCATTAAAAAATCAATTTCAAAGAGAGATATTCAAGAAGTGTTGATTTTCTTCATTGAAATGTGTGACTCATTGAAACTAAATTCATGTTTCTTGTTTTTACTGTATCTGCGAGATTTTAATTAGATTATATACATAGTAAAATGAATAAGTTTGTCGCCTAATGATTCAATCTTCATATAATATTTATTTATACTTGTTTTCTTAAAATCTATTTTCGTGTCAAGTGATGGATATTAATAACATATCTTAATCATTATACTGCAAATTCAGTGAACTATATACCAATCTACAAATTGATCTAATATTATATAATACCAGCTTAAATGAAGCCCGGAGAGCTATTGATTGGGCCTTCATCACAATAGTTAGATGCGATAGGTAGCAATAACCTACAGAAGAATTCAAAATTGTGCGCTGCATTTAAGTATTGCATTAATATTTAAGCTTAGCTTTTAAAAGTTCAACAATAATTCTTCTGCCGCCACTTAATTTAAAGAAAATTTGATGTACGTAGGTCTTTACTTTCATTACAAACAATTACTTTTATTTCATGATTGACTTTCGCTGGATTTTGCAGTTAATTTTAGTTATTCCCCAATTTATTTCTAAGTCATAAAAAGTTTTATCGTACAAAAAATCTGTCGCAAAAAATCACCGAAAACAATCGCAATAATGAAAACTTGGGAATCCAAAATTTCACGATTGCGAGTCCGGATCCCGCCCGGAATATTTTTAATTTGCTCACCAAGTCGGCCTGATTCCAAAATGTTAAAATATATCCGGCTACGGCCTATAGGAGGAAAGTAGAAAAAGTGTGACACACTGACATTCGCACATATTATATAGATGTTGTTGGGAAATTAAGTATTTTTATTTATTATTCGTTTCCATAAGAGTCTTCATCTTTTTGTTATATGTTTTGTTATACATTTTTTAGACAGTGTATCGTTGGGAACGTGCAGTTAGCGGAACAAGTAACGGTACGGAAAGTAGAATGTTCGAATTTTGGCCTAGGCCGTTGCGTTCACTTTCGCACAAATGCGCTTGAGGCATGAACCAGTTTCTTCTCTTGGTTATTTAGCAGTATAAATTGGGCTGTCTAGCCTTGGGAGGCAACCAATCGAAGAGAAGGAAAACACTGAATTTCAAACCGTAGAGAAAGCAACGGGAAGCAAGAACATATGACGATTCATAGATAATAAAGGAAAATTTGTAGATAGTTAGGATTGCCTACGTCCTCAAAGAATATGGCAGATTTTAAGAAATCATTCGCATTAAGAGCTTTAAAAGTGTCGAGAGATTTGTTGGCCTGATGGATCAAGGCACTGTTGATGAGGTCCTGAATTATAAAATGCGTCTTCAAAACTGAAATGATATCTTTATTCTGAATTTATGCCTTCATCTGATAAAGAATGGCCAGGCTGAAACGTACGTAATCTGAATAAACAAAGCAATGAAGAATCTCAAAATTTGTAATAAATTATTTTCTTAGAAAAATATCAATTCCTTGGTACACAATTGTAAGGAGGTCCTGTCGTTACGTGGTATTTAACGGCTTAGCTTCAAAAGCGGTGATTTAGTCGGTTCTCTTTTAGTTTCTATACAATTTAACTTTTATTACAGGGTAGGTGTTTGTTTCTGTATATATTTGATTTATATAATTAAACTTACTTTTTTTCTAAATATAAAAGCGTATGAATAAGCGACAAATGGATAATAGGTGAGAAATAAAAGGTAGTCTTTGTGTTGAATATGGAAGTTATAAGTTATAAGTGGAAATATGCTTTAAACTGAGCGCGTAATAATTGTATGGTGAAAAAATGAAATGTATGTTTGAAGGGAAAGTGGAGCAGGTGTGTTTAGGTAAGGTGAAATAGTATATAGGTAGGTTCATTTATTTCGTATGCAATTGTGTGCCTCAGGGTATTCACGTTCTATCTAAGTATATATATATATATATATATATATATATATATATATATATATATATATATATATATTTGTGTGTGTGTGTGTGTAAAGTAGTGCTGACAATTTGGTCATTGAAGTCAGATTTTGGATGAGAATTTTTCAGCAACGTCTTATATATATATATATATATATATATATATATATATATTACAGTTTATATATATGTACAAGTTGCATACGTATGTAACAATACGTCTTTACGTCTATATACGTGTGTCCGTATATATATATATATATGTATATATATATATATATATATATATATATATATATATATATATATATATATATATCAGAGAGAGAGAGATAGAGAGAGAGAGAGATAGAGAGAGAGAGAGAGAGTGATGATATCAGTGTTCCTCGTTGGTCGCCGGGTGTACACCTTTGTAAAACATCTGCTCCGACAGGTGCGAGACGTGGAATCATTTTGAGTGAAAGAGATCGAATTAGCCCGTTCGTCCCACTCCAACCAACACACTGAGAGGACGAAGGTGGATAAAAATAGGGAGAATAGATATAGTTAAGTATACATGAGGATAGGTATAAATTCACATTAGATAAGACGGTAGGAAGGTAGATGGACAATGTAACATATACGTTGTTCGCTTGCTATCTATGTACCTTAGTCTAGTTTGAATATGTTATGGATAAACAGGAAGAGTTCACGATAAGACATAAGATATAGAGAAGAACACACAGAGATAGATTAGCAGCGGAGTAGTAGTTAGAGCACTCGTTACAAAAAAAATGTCATCCTACCTAAACATTCTATAGCTGTGGCCATGTACTTTATTTCACACAATACATGACCCAAGAGTCACTCAATGTAGCGACTTACTGAATATAAATATAAGAAATATAAAGTGAAGATCGAGGATAGATAACGATTTACTCAAAAGTAAATCGTTATCTATCCTCGATCTTCACTTTATATTTCTTATATTTATATTCAGTAAGTCGCTACATTGGACAGGTTAAGATTGTCGTGTTCGAGGAAACATTCACGCGTTTGCTACAGAATATAGCGATTTGAAAGAAGAATTCTCAATGGAACGCCCTTGTCAATAGAATACGTAAGGTATTAGGGCGATTCAACCTTGTGCGTGTAAAAAGGGGGAATCTTGAATGCAAAGGTCTGAGATGGGGGCACTAAAGTATGGAACTCACCTGAACATTTGCCATGCAATAGTGATAGCGTTGCATCTAATGGGGAATGGTGGAAAATAAGTCACCCCTACAAGATAGTGTAAAAGATTTTGAACTCTGGAAAGTGAGGTTTGAGCAATTCCAATCCAGATACTCCATTTTCGCTCTGATCTGACACTTTCAAAGATAAAGCATTGTAGAAGCATTGAGGTAACTTCAAGAGAGGTACTAAGTTATGCTTGTGGCATATCACCGTGCTTACTAAGCACGCTGAGATGCCGTAAAATTTAGTTTTGCTTAGTCTGGTATAAGGAAAAACTAATAGCTCTTCAAATGAGAACCGAATTCATTAAAAAAGCAATATGTTGGCAAAGTTTCTTGCTAACCATTATTCTGCATTATAGATAAGTCGGTAAATAAGTATTTTCTCGCATAATCATATGGTTGTAGAAAGATTATATTGTGCTGACGTTCTCGCTGGATAAACATTATCTTGAAAATCAGTATGTAAGATGTTATTTTAACTGTGGGGATTCTATGTTATGTATTTTAATGTTTAGCAAACGAAAGTGAGTTAATATTATTGTTGGATTTATATTTTTATAATGTAATTATTATTTATATTATTTTAATTTGAGACATTTATATATTTTAAATAATAGGTTTTTATTTTAGTTGTTCTTTTAACTGTCATGTATGTTGGCTTGGGAAATAAGCATTTCTTTTAGGGAAGGAGATATTTGAAAAAAATCCAAATAGAAAAATCAGGCATGACTGACCACATGTGGAGAGAAATAGAATATCACCGCCTTCTGTTGGATTAAGTTATAATAATAGACAGAGAACATCACTGGAAAATAAGAAGAATTGAAGAATCAACATATCTAAGCTGGCAAATCAGAGAAACGAATACAATATGGGAACCAGTGATACAGAGAGCTCGAGAAAAGTAACAATAATGATTTTAATATGAGCTCTGGTAAAAAATATTTAATTTCATCATCAAACCAGTCGTGACTTTCAAGATCAGTTTGAATGTATATTGTAAGACTCCTGACGTACTTGTGAGCAAGTTTCCAGTGAACATCTTCTTTCTTGTAATCGGCTCCTTCACACAGTTTAAGGATGGGGGCCTTTTTATTATCCGCTGCTACAAAGAGCCATATTGACTTATCCAGTGTGTTTCATATTGGTCAGATTAGTTACGATGTTATCCCGGCTAAAGCCAACAAAAGAATTAACTGGACTCAAGTGGGAATAAAACCTACAGAAAACGCCTCATTCGAAGAAAATCCAATTTTCCTAAAGCGCAGCAGATCAACTAGTACAGAGATCATTCTTCGTACTAGCAGTATCAATTTCGAAAACATCTTTAGTGTGCACATTGTACACCGACGCACAAAGGAACAATGTAAAGGTGACGACTTTTGCATTGTAATTGCAATTCTCATCTATGAACTGCAGAGCAACAACAAACTGTGAGTAAAGTACTTGACCTTTGCCAATCCTTGTCACGATATTTGTAAGCGGTGGGTGGAGGAAATGGAAAATATTCTCCCTGACTTTACTGAGCGACCCAGGAATGTAAATGTTATATGTCAGGTCATTGCAGGAAATAGACATGGGAAGAACGCCGACACAAACATCATAGAACCAATCTTCAGAAACGCCAACCTAGTAATTGATTATTCAATTTCGTTTCGGAATCAAAAACAAAAAAATAAATAAAAATAATAAAAGGAAACAAACATGAGGAAAGACGGAGCGTACAACGGCTGAAATGTTGAATGTGATAATAAAGATTGAGGACAACAGCCCGAACAATGTAAATAGTGTAAAAAGTTACACTACCTCATTTCAGAAATATAGACTAAAACTAAAACCTTATTTAACTAGAAAAGCTTTTAATTGCTTATAAGAATAAGATTATGGACACTATTGACTTAAGTAAAAAAAAAATGTTTTCGCTGAATAATGAATTTTTACAAAATTGTTTACATTTTAAAAATTTTAATTAAAATAATTTATAAAGTTTTAAATCTTTAAAAATTCTGTCTTCATTTGCAGTTTATTGTGATATTGTTATTAAATAAAAATACATATATTTACTAAACATAAATGGAAAAGCCTATTACAATTTGGCGACCTCCACTATTTTAAAAGGGACTTTTTTTTGTACGCGTATACACGTGCCGATTTTTAAAATCTGGACGCCCATACACGGCATTATCAGAAAATGAGAGCAATAACCATAGTAAATTTAAAATCTATCCACCCAATTGCACCTAGAAAACTTACTCCTGACTAAAATTCGAAATCTACATTTGGATGTCAAATCACTTCCGATCTATAATTAGTACGACGCCTTTTACCTTTTACAATTCGCACTGTCAACTAAAAAAATTATTTCGTTTTCATTTTTTCTTTAATTCACGTAACATCACTTTTAATTTAAGCATAAAATCATGGAGAAGATAGGGTCTAAAAAGATGCAACATTTTACGTTAATGTTCTGTTTTTATCTCTGAAATTGAGATGACCAAAATTAGGGAGATGATAGCTCAACACACGTTTTTAACGTTTCAATTTCATAATTTTCATTGCTGTTCAAGCCTCAATTATTCATTTTTCTTTGGACTGAATTCTTGTTTGGTATCGAGTCTAGTATTGAAAAAGAGTCCCGAATAAATGACTAATAGTGACGTGCGTTAAAACACATTGAAATACTCCACAAATATCGGTATAGTACCGTTAACTCAAATCAGAAGGATCATCGTTATCCTATTCCATTCAAGACGTGAAAAGGTTAAATGGGAGATGGCCATTTGGATAAAAGCATGGAATTCGTTCAGGCATTTTAAAGACAAATCAACTTAAAAGAATTATCTGTTTCACGATATTCTTAGGATGAACAACAGAATAAGTAACATTCCAACTACATATTGTACTGATTAAATGAAGTTTGTGTGGACAACAATCGAAACGTTCTGGCTATATAAACAATGACTAGCGAACTCATTCAATATAGGTAGTCTATAATGATTCTTGATTTGAAAAATTTCCACTTAGACGGTTAAATATTTTCTAAGATATTTTGTTGATCCTTTAATTTGTAAAAATCACCTGCTAAATCACCTGCTAAAACAGTGGTCGAAATTTTTAGATAAATATTTATAGACCTCAAGTATTATCGGACTTAATTTAAAAAAAAATAGCAAGTATCAAATTTTGGAAAATTCAAAGTATGATTGTGGCTCTTTCGCCTTTTTAATAATTATTGCCCAAAATATTTTATTGAAACGCATGTGCAATTTAATGTTGTCGGAATAATACCGAATGTGATAAACACTGTAAGAAGCATACATCGACCAAAATGCCGTGGCAGAAAGAAGATGTGGAAACTAGCTCGAATGAATCACTATAAAATAAAAACAATGACTTATTCCAAAAGCCGATGAAAACATTTTAAGATATACATGGACTGATGGTAATGGTAATATTAGCACTTTCCTCATAAGGAAAAATTTCTCAATCCTTGACTGAGCAGCATTTGAAAATTATAAAATCTTTCACTTGAAACAATTTTTCAGGTTTCCCTTTCCAGTATTCCTGGAGGTTTATTTCCTAACGTTTTGTTTGAATTAGCGTGCAATATCAACATCTGCACTGTAATTATTTTCTCTTCCTGTTACATGTGCTGTCCATTTTAGTTGTTGCTACGGTTGATAGTACTCTATTGGTGCGGTTTCCATTATTTGATACAGATCTTTGTGATTCTGTAGCGCCAGTCCATAATTTTCAAAGAAGGGTATCTTCACCAAGATCCACAGGCTTCTTTAGCTCAAAGCCATTTTAAGCATTGGTCTTAGAAAATGGTTGTATGCAACAGTTTAGATATTTCTGAATAGGTTTCATGCATGATATCCCCTGAAAGTCTCAATCTGACAACGCTATTAAAAAACATGATTAAAGTTTTCGGATTGATGGTTTGATTTTGTAGCAACTTGAGGTATTGGGCGAAATAACATCCGGCGCAGTGAATTCTGCGTTTAATTCCCTTTTCTCCTGTACTAAATTACACAAAGAGAGACAATATGAAAAGTTCCGTCTAAAACCAAGAGCGATGTGCAATGAGCAAAGATTATTTTGCTGATATTAACTTCCTGAAACAAATTTCATAGTTGTTATCAAAACGTCAGTATATACAAGAAAGGTAAAAAGTGATGAAAGTTAAAGACAGGGATATCTATTCATGCTTCCACTCGCACAGAATGTGGCGCATGGTCGAAGTTTAAGGTGGGATTTGGTCAACCGTTCAAAAATATCTAGAATGAATTAATGCCATCACACAAGAGACATAATAGCACAAATCGAAGAGACAGTAGATTTTAAAAAATCAAATGCAGCTGACTTGTAATACAAAATGAGACAGGCGCAAAACAAAAATCAAACATCCCCAGAAACTAAATAACAACTGATGAAACAATTGCTATTAAAAGACAAACGACTTTACATGCACTACAAGAAAACAAAACAAAAGCATTATATTTATTAAGAACATATTTTAGCTGTCACAGATATTTTTATCTCTTTACTGGTTGTTTGAGAATTGTATTCTTGTTGCAGACTTGACCTAAACTAAGTAACTCAACAAGTAAAATTGGTAAAGAAAGAAGCCAAATTAAATAAAATAATTAAAAGAAATCAGATAAAAGATTCGGTCGAAATCGAGACATTATTGTAATTCATATATTTTTTTATTTGAAACAAATCAAGAAATAAAAAAATATATAATTAAAAAATTCCCCAAAGAAATGAAAACAAGGCAAAATTATTGATCCAATTATACAGATGTTTTTCTTTGGTTGAAATGGCTTTGTTATTGTTATCTTTCTTCTTATTTTGATTGTATCTGCCATATTTTATTGTTTTGGTTGTTTCGGTAATGGTGGTGTTCGTTATGTGAGTAGATTTGTCGTTAGGGGTCGGCACTGATATTGGCTGGCATCTGTCCAAATTACCTGATCTATACGATGGCGATATATGGTGCCGTCCCAGGAACGAAAACTGACAAGTAAAGATACTCTGGAGGTTACAGCGAAAACACTGCGTCGGATAATCACGATTTGTATTTTCTGCGTGCGTGCGTACATACGTACACAGACACATACATACGTACATACATATATATAATGCTAAAATAATACGTAGCACTCGCTGCAAGAAAAGACTCAAAATTATAGAAACTATTATTATGCAACAGAAACACATTAAATATATTTCGCCATATAACCGGTTTCTTAATGTGTGTATAAAATATTTATACTTACAAAAAATATCATAAATATTCGATGGTAAGATATATCCAACAAAATTTTGTCTAAGGCATTTATAATATCTCGTTCATATTAATGATTAAGACGGTTAAAATACTTGAATAAAAACAGAACAAAATCTTAATTAACGACATTTCATCTACGATTTGATCCCCATGTATATCTTATTCAAAAATGGCAAAATACAGTAAAACAAAAATTAAAGACAAAAGTTGTTTGTTACATACAACAGAAATTATTTAGATAAATTCTTGCTACCGAAGTATACATATATATATATATATATATAACTCCCAACAAATATGTAATGTATATGTATATGTAATGTAATGTATGTTTCAAACCATATCATAATTATCAGTGATTTACTAAGCATAACTTATTTGTGACACAAGTTCGAGATTAAGTGGCACCCTGTGTGTATTTATATATATTTTTCCTGCATCTATCTCTAATGAAAAGGGTGATAAATCAATTTAAGTTATAAAATTGATAAGATATTAGTCGTGTTTACAATATATACAAATAAAATATTTATCTGTATTTAGGCAAAATTATTTCCCGAACAAAATGAACTGTTTATTTAAACAATTCCTTTACTCGTACATTTCTTAGATTTCAGTCTTATTTGTTCAAGCATTTCAGGTGAAGCACGCAGGTAACATTGTCTATTGTTTTGATTCAACTTGATCTTAAAATAGGCTTTGTCGTCACGGTCTTTGTCATTCTGTTGATAATCTTTTTCTTCTGAGACATATTTCTATTTCACTGTTATATTAAATGCATAGAATTTTCAACATGAAATTATACTGAGCAAAAAACAATTTATATAATGCCACGAGTACTCAACGAATCATAGATATTAATAAATGTCTAAAAATATAAAAGGATTTAATTAAACGTTTCCATAACCACTGTTTTTGTTGTGTATTATTTCTATTCTTATTGAAAAATTTTATACATAGTTTCAAGAATTGTTTCATTGCATCTCACTATCAAAACTTTCAAGAAGTTGCCGTCATTTTTGACGACACGGTTACACGTATATATATATATATATATATATATATATATATATATATATATATATATATATATATATATATATATATATATATATATATACAAACATACATATATATATATATATGTTTGTATATATATAATAGAAAAACAACGCACATGCGAGAAATTAAAAATATGATATAGCGACAATTCACACACACACACACACATACATACATACATATATATATATATATATATATATATATATATATATATATAGATAGATAGATAGATAGATAGATAGATAGATATATGACTTGAGGTGGTTTTCGGTGGATGCATATATAATTATACATTTTGTGTGTGTACTCTTTATATATAATTGTTGAATCTCGCCTATTGTATGGAATAATAATGCAACACAAAATGTACTTAGAACAAGAATGTATTATAACAAGAAAGTGTACATAATAAGTACATATAGTATTTCTGTATATTTCTGGGAAGACGTTCCTGGAGAATGTGTTGACTAGTCGCAATCGATCAGAGTCTCTAGTTGGATCTCGTGATTCCTTCTCTCTCGTCTCCCGGTACCAACCACTATTTATATAGTTGGTAGTCACCTATGCAGATTAGGTGGATCCCACCACAACAATAATGGATGATGTTCAGTTAATTTACTTTTGAGTTTAAGATAGTGTGACATTCACTTCCAAGAGATGAAAGCTTTGGAAATTAACCTTCAAAATCCCTGTTTTACTCGAGATTGAATGCCTAATACAACACATACGAGCACACTTTAAGAATGTGATTTTTTGGGTGCGTCTAAAACGTTAACTGACCTGCATGAAGGAAAGAGAACGTGAAAGAGCGGGGAAAACGGAGAGGGAGTATAATTTTGCAATTATTATTGTAATCAGAAATTGGGAAATTCTAACCTTCGTCTCTGGCAGATCCTATCACCATATAATCTGACATTATTTGAGGCAAATCAGCTCGTTTCCTTGAAAGTTTCCAAACCCAATGTGTTTGGTTCATTCCTTTGAGACAATCAATGCAGTTGAATTTTTTAACCAATGACAGTATTAAAAAGCGTACCTATGTACACAAACACACGCAGACACCGCCAGAGACATGAAGTCATTGAAAAATGCAAAGTGCATCAGTTCCCACCTAGTTATTTATACTGATGACATAACTATTTACTGCTGTCACCTTCTACACCCGATAGGTTCGACATAGTAAAACTAAAAAATTACTGATTGGAGGTAATTTTTTAGTTAATTTCAAGCATTTCAGGTGAAGTACGCAAGAGCAAGGAACGGTACCAAAATGAACTACCATATTTTAATCACCATATCTGAAACGTTTTTGCCTTTCATGGCTGGTACTAAGCACCAAGAGAACAAATTCATTGCACCTAGTTGATCTCATGTTTTCCGCTGACGTGAAGTGCAGTGATTATATTGAATCAATTGCTTGGTCTGCTGATAAGAAACTTGTTTCACTGCGTCTTTCAAAACAATTCTTATAGTCAGAATTCATCTTACACATTTATAAGTCTACCATTCGTTTTAAAGAAATTTCTTACATTTTTAAAATCAGATTTTTATAAATATTTAAAAAATATATATTTTACAAAATTTTATTTAAGAAGGTTGAAATTATATAATATTTTCCGAAAATTTTAACGTCAATATATAATCATATATACTTCTGAATATTTTAATGTTTAAATGCTGTCCTGTTATTAACAGACACTAGAAAAAATTAAAAAAAGGTTTGGAGTATTGTCATTCAAGTTTTTTGCTGTGCACTTTCTTCACAAACATTTTGCTCATATTGAAATACACTAAATTCTAATAATTTTACATTTTTTCATTGGTGTTATTAACTCGTATTATCATCATTACCTCTCTCTCTCTGATATATATATATATATATATATATATATATATATATATATATATATATATATACGAGAGAGAGGTAATGATGATAATACCTCTCTCTCTCTCATATATATGTATATATATATATATATATATACACACACACATATATATATATATATATATATATATATATATATATATATATATATATATATATACATGAATGTTTAAACCTTTAAAATTTGATACATTTATGAAGGAAGAGTGTTCAATATTGGTGAACGAGTGTTTGTTGATATAAGAAATTTAGACAGAAATAAATACTGCATGCTTTCCCTTGCACGCATTAAGCGAACATCAGATTCTTTTATTAATTTTGTAAGTGATTTTCCTGAAAGGTTTTCGCCCAGGATAACTTCAGAATATTTGGCATTTTAGGCAGACTCTCTTTTTGGTGCGGCAGATAATTCTTTAGTCTCACCTGCAAGTAGATACACACATACACACATTATATATATATATATATATATATATATATATATGTATATAGATATGTGTGTGTGTATGTGTGTGTTTGTGTGTGTGTTTCGATCATTAATTCTGTTAAAACTTCAGGGCAGTCATGTTTTGCTCTCGATCACCAGTCTGAATTAAAAACAGTCTTTTTGTTGCTTTGAGCGAAAATACAGCAGCGTTATTGAGAAAATCATAATTTCTTTAAAATTGTATCTTGTTTTCTATAAAACTGTCTCTTTCGAAACTCTAGCTGCATCAACACCACCTCTTCTTCACATAGACTTTTTTTGCTCTTTGACAACCATGTTCATGACTGCCTTCAGGAACCAACACATCAAAGAGAATCGGTTCGTTTCCTTTTTTACCCGTTAAGAAAATGAATTAAAGAAAGATTGGGGAAGAATGGAATGAAATAAATTTATTAACAGCTTGGAAAAATTATGTCAGGGAATGAAAAGAAATAAGACAGAATGGTAAAGAAAGAGTTCGGAATATTTTCATTTAAATGACAGAAAAGAAGGTAAAACAGATTAAGACTAGAAGAAGGAATGTTGTGAAGGAGAATTATCACGAGCGAGCAAAGAAGAGCGATAAGAAACAAAAATTAATGCATATTCGTAAATTCTAAAAAATTGAGAGAGATAAACGAATGAAATTGCTTAAAGACGGAAGTCTTTCGTTTACAAAGAAAATGAATAAAAATTGACAAAAAAGAAACAAAACAAAAACAGAAATATATTTAATAATATAACGAGAAAATAAAATAGAAAGTAAACAGGAAAATATGAAATTCAACAGAAAAAAAGAATGAAAATGCGAGAGAAAATCAAAGAAAAAGAAAGAGAAAACGATAAAGCTATAAGTAATAAGTATAACCAATATCGAGAGGAAAAAGGAAATATGATGGAAGAAGGAAAGTAAAGAGAAAGGTGATAGCGAAGGAGAGAGGAAGTGACAACGGCAAAATCGAAGATAATGAAGGAAAGAAATGGCAAGAAACCCATATGCAAATAGTAAAGAGAGTAAGCAACAAAGAACTGAAATAAAAACAATAACTAGGAAGAATGAAATAATAGAAATGAAAGCGAATGAATGAAAGTATAATTTGCAAAGATAAATTAAAAGATAATAAAATTAAATTTCGTTCAATATCCGCGCACTACAAAAGTCTCGTTGATGCGTGACTTTCAAGAAGGGGTTATTTAACTTCTACATTAAAACTGATTGGATTAACCCCCGAGATAAAATCAATCGCTATCACTTGATTTATTTAGGATTATAAGAAATGCTGAAACCTTGGTGAAATCACATCATTAAAATCTATAGAAATGTGTTTTCTAAGAACTTTGTCACCTTTTATTATTCCTTTAAAATTTTGCCGAGACAGTATTATGGAAATACAAGATAAGCACAAATCCAGTCATTGGATGGTGTTAAAAATGAAGATAAAAATGTTGATATTTACTAACCTTAGTTTATTCTAGCACATTCGGAACATCTGGTGAGGACCAGTCTCGTTACTTTAGATGACTAATTTATAGAAAGCACAACGTGCAAATGTTTAACTGTTTAGCTACATGGAACGCTTAATCTGTTCATTACAATTTTGCATAAATACTCCCGGTGAAGTTATGAAGTCATCTCTTCACCCGGATAAATAGCCGAGTAGATTGGACTCTCAAACCGTGTTGGCAACCAGTCTAGGAAGTGAGAAATTCTGAATTCAAATCCCCGCCACCTGAAGCTGTACAGAATACCTAAATATGGGCTGCAGATACTGTGTTTCCAAAGCAAAAACACGATCGATTTTGATTCCACTGGGGCGCTGTTAACAACAACGGCTACTGAACCACTGGACAGAGCAATCGCACATATTCAGCTCCGTTGAAGAATTATTTAAATTTTCTGGGAGTCAGCAGATCGGACTTAAAATGAAAATAACCTCTTCTGTAAAAGGAACTTTTCTTCATGTACGATTCAGTAGGAAGAAGATAAAATATTTTACTACGATGTTTAATATCGTTTCACTCAACTTTTTAATTCAGTGAGCTTAATTATCTTTGTATTAGGTTGTTCTGAAAATGTCTGATTTTAGAATCCACTTTTATTCCTGAATGAATTAAAACAGAGTGTAAATCAGTAAAAATAAGAACACTGAACATCTATACATTTTTACCATCGAGTTGCAAGTTTATTTATGCCTTTACGATAAAACTCTAAAGGTTTGGGTGCCAAGAAATTTTTGAAAGTCTTTCGGCTTGAAAAAGGGGTAATCAGTAGGCGAAATCGATGAGCTTCCATTTTCTTAATTTTAAGAAATCTGTAAACAAAACAAATTTATCGATTTTAAATCTCTTCCAATATATATATATATATATATATATATATATATATATATATATATATATATATATATATATATATATATATTTCTTACACGTTATTTGAGTAAAATTAGAAAATTTAAAGTTAAATATTACTTATAGCATAAAAAAGTAATATACAACCATTTGTTAATGATTGGTCGTTTATCTGAGGCGATGATTGATAGAAGGTTGAGTGACGAAGCTATGTCAGGTAGTAAAGCTGACTAGAATTAACATAATACGAAACCTAAGTGAACGCATTTTTTTTGTTTTTTAACTAACTAGTAATTTTTATAAATGAACATATTTTCCGCAATTATCTAATAATTTATTGAATTTTATTTACCTTTCGAAGATGCTTTACGCAGAAATAAATTGATTTCTCTGTAAAGAGGCAACGCTCTTAGATCACGTGACCTTTTTGTCACGATTAGCCTTTCATCGATGAAAAAGGGAACAAAGTAAAAAAAAAATTTAAAAATAGAATAGTGTAACTACATTTGTTAATCTTTTCAGTTTTGGATTCATAAATTTCGTATCCACTTAATTACTATATCACATCCAGTAAATAATCCAATACATAATTTTACACGATTTTAGATTATTATAAATTATTATAATTAAAATTAAAAAATAAAAAAAATCTTGTAAAAATCCATTATTCATCGGAAAAATTTTATTTCTTCAGACAATAGTGTCCTTAACATAACTTATTTACAAAAGCAATTAAAAGCTTTTCTAATTAAATAATATAGTTTTCATTGCATTCATTATTTTTTAATTCAGAGCAGATTTTCAGTTGGAATAGTGCAAGTTTGAAAAGAAATTAGGTCATTTACATTCTCCAAGGCGTCCGACTTTTAACGAATAAACAAATCAACAAATAGAAAGTTTTTTTTGCGAAATTTCATGAAATTAAGTAAGTGGGGGGGGACATAAAAAAGATTTTTACCAAATTTGTCTAAAAAAACTTCATTTGTGAGTAAGTCCTGAAAATTTAATTAAAATCGGACAATTATTTGATTTTTACAAGAATTTCCAAATCAATGTGCTTTCAACGGATCCGATGACGTAAATAAAACAAGATTTTAACCAAAATTTCGAACGTGTTAGAAAGGATTAAAAAATTTTTTAAAAAATAATCAAAAAATACTTTGGTCATTCATCTTAATAATATTATAAATATTTTGACGATAAAACTTTAGTTTTATTAAGTTTGTGGCCTTTTTCATTACGCTATGAAAAAAGGAGCCTAATGAAACCTACACGTAATACTATATGAAAATCATACTATATGAAATCACGCGTTGTTTCATTGCTGGACAAACTCTCTCCCTTTTCATCGCCTGTGTCTGCTCGCATGTTAACTGAGAACCTACTTGACACTCACTGTGACAAGAACTGAATTAACCCTTCATTAATGATGCATTTAAGTAGAGAAATGCACGAGAGTAAACACTTTCACTCAAGTCTCTCAAATAACTGAATCCTGATTTCGTGACACATTTTGCAGATTACTTTTTGTGATTAATGTACCAACAAAGGTTTGTTCTGTTTTAATCCCATTTCCTTGTGCTTTCCGGAATTGTTTCTAACACGACACAAACGTCGCATTGGACAACGTTGAGCTTAATTTTATTTGGCTCTATTATCCATCACTGTTAGATTTGGTATTATTCAAATATTTGACAGTAAACAGCCTCTATTTTGCAAGGGCATGTTGAGAAAATGGTACTGTAGTTAACCATATAGTGTTTAAATCAAGCTAACGGTACATTACAACGCATTAGGAAAGCACGTTTTGTATATCAGAAAACATTACTATATATACAAAGCAAGTTAGCAGTACAGCTAAAGCAATCTAAGTAGTGATTCAACATCAGAACGTCTTCATGATTATAAGCCTAAAAAGTCATCCTTACCGAAATTATTAGTGCTGGTTTTCATTGTTCTTCTGTTCTATGAATGATATTACCAATACCACATCCCTTAAAAATCACAAGAAACTTCTGTGTGTCTTATCCCTTCAGGTCATTGGTAGTGCTTCCTAAATTGTGTTTTTGTTTACTCTCATAAACTCTGTTTTGCCATCCATTTGCTCAAACTTGCTAGGTAGGTTATGCGTTGTTTTCTCCTGTCTCTTTTAACATAATTATATCCTGTGAATATCAAACTTTCCAAGCATTTTTTCCTCCTTATGTGACTAAGACATTTCAACTGTCTCTTTCTGATGTCAAGTATAAATGACCTTTTTGTTTCATTCTACTCTAAAACTTCGTCACTTATCTCCTGTTTAGTACATCTTTCTATAGAACCACATTTCCGTTGCTTCAAGTCTCTTTTTCATCTGAGCAGAGATTTATCTAGCATTTATTGTCATATAGGAGGACTGATATTATGTAATAATTCAATACTCTTTTCTTTCTTATAACGAAAATTTTTTGTTTCTTAATATTTTGCTTAGCTTTTGAAAGGCATTTTCGATATCCCACTTCCCAGATATTTGAATTATTTTTAATCGGTATCACCCCAAGCAAGTAAGTACAACCACTAGCAAGTAAGGGGTTACAGGTTGTGGAGGAATTAGAAGCAGAAAAATTAGTAATGTGTAGAAAGAGAAAAGAGAAATCTCAAGGACAGTAGATAGCAATTGACATTGCATTTAAACCTTTGCAGATTAAAGTTGGCTGGGAAATATGAAGCCGGGAGTTCCACAAACAAGAAGTGAGAGAAAAGAAACTTTCATGTCAAAAATTACGGCTACGTCTAGCTAGCTCAACTTCAAACTGATGAGATTTCGCCATCAGTAGGCCTAAATTCATACAGTCTAGGTACCATGAAAAAGAGCTCATCCGAACAATTACCATGAAAGTATTTATAAAAAAAGGCAAAACAGACAACGTAACGGCCGTGAGCAAGTGACTGAAGCCGAGCCGCCAGACCAGGACCAATAATAATGCTGATTCATCTTTGGATCTTATCAGAGAGCTCCAGGTAAATAGCAGGAGCAACGAACCATATATGGAAGCATTATTCTAAACATGGTCGAAAGATAGACTTATAGATATGCAAGATAGATTTCGGAGAGAAAAAAATGTCTCGCCCGGAACAGTGAACCGACTTTCTTAACCGCCGATCTAGCAATGGATTCAGTACAGTCTTTCCATTTCATGTCAGCTGAGAACGTTAGCCGGAGAAAGCGCAACGAGTCATTTTATTGGGGAATAGCATTAGCCATACTCATGGAAGTCAGAGAGGGGTCCCTCAGATGATTAATATAGAGAAGTTTAATTCTGGAGGAGTTAAAATTGACAAGCCATCTTTTGCAACTGTCTTGTTCGTTTTGGACATCAGCTGCCATTTTGACTTTCTGACTATTCGGACTGATCAGCCTTACAGACGATGGTAGTGTCTTCAGCGTAGATGCCAAGTTGAGTGCTGATGTCACCGGGAAGGTCGTTAATAAAGATTAAAGACAGCGTAGGACCAAGGATGGAACCCTGGGAGGCACCCGCTTCTGTACGAAAGGATGTAGATGAGTGGCCGCTTAGGACAACTTTCATTTCACGATTTGATAGGAACGACAGTATCGGCTCAAAAATGTGCCCGGATATCTTGTGGAGAAAACCTGAGTGCCAGACCCTGTCAAAGGCTTTCGAGATGTCCAATGCTACAGCGCGGGCTTCACCTTTAATTTTTTATCTACAGCATGATACTCTTTCCGCAATTATTATTAGTACATTTGCATTTGGCCTGGAAAAATGAAAGCTGTATTTCTTGTTTGAGAAAAGGTTCTGCGATGGGAAATGCTGAACCAATTCAGAATTGATTAGGGCTTCTAGAAGTTTCCCAAAATAGGGAGAAGGCTAACAAGCCGATAGTTGGATGGAACAAGATGATAACTTTCAGCAGGCGTGAAAGCAGGAGGCAGCAGGACATCTGTTATACAGTTTAGAGAGAACATGAGCTAGTTCGGGAGCACACTTCTTAATGGCAGAAATACCATCGGGTCCACATACTTTGGAGTGATCCAGGTTAAAGATGATAGCAGAATCCATGGAAGAGGTTATATGCATATCACTCAACAGAGAATCAGTTCTAACTGGGAGGTTAAGCAGGGACACTCCAGATGAGCCAAGAGTATAGATTGAGTAAAATTTATGATAAGGAGAATGATAACACATAAAATCGATTGAAAGGGGAATATAGACCTTGTTCTTCTTTATTACCCTATTACAGAGACCCCAATAGTCACGTGAGGCTGTTGTGACTCATTTTCTCAGCAAACAAGGATTTAACTCTTTCGGGGACTTGTTTACATTTGTTACGAGCAATAGTAAATAGTCCGCTGTTATGACGAGAGCTGTCACGCTGGTATAGCCGGAAATAGTGGTTCCTGTGTGCTATGGCGGCCGAGCATGCTGGTTTGAACCATGGAGAAAATTGCGGTTTCATCTGGTATTTCCGAGAAGGAATGAAAGCGTCCATGCCGGCTTTGAAGCAAGAAGAAACCTCAGTGGTGCAATTTTCAGTTGGGAGGTTGACGATGTCAGTCAAAAGGGCGTCACCAAGAAAATCTCGGAATGTGTCCCAATCAGCATGCTGGTAACGGAAAGAGGTCTTATGGATAGGGGGTTTCAGTTTAATGGATGCTTAGAAGGAGTACTTGTTTGATTTTGATATCTCCAATTTGTAATTTGCATATTGGGCTGTTTCTTTTGCTAAAAACATGCATTCTACCTATTTGCAATTGATGTTTAGCCCTTTTTCTCATTTTCTTTCGCTAACTTCTGTAGGAGTTCTTGTAGTTTCCTTCTTTGTTTGTTATCAACACCGTGTTATCTGCATATTTGATGTTGTTAAGATTGTGCGGCCGCCAATAATTGTAGGACTCCCGGTGAGAAAACACACCCTGATCTTACACTCCTTCCCGTACGCATTCTTCTCAAATATGTCATGTTAACCTAATGGTTCCAATTTTTCAAAACTCTTTAAGGTTTTACCACGGAAAATTCTTAATCGAAAGATTACAACAGAACTCCTTTTATTTTTGTTTTTTAAGAAGTGTGTTGTGTACATTATTAAACATTTTTACCTATGTAAGGCGCGATGGTTATTTGAAGACGTACATGATAATTCAATAAAAAAAACTAACAAATACAAGCTATATTTAATAAAGATTTGTGTGCATGTCTACGATAAGATTTTTATCAGATTTTTCTATGAATCCATTTTCAGCTTCTATGACTTCCCTAACTGGACTTTATTGATTTCAAACATCCCTAAGGCAATCGCAGCTTGAACGAGTATTTTGAAGACATCAATCAGCCCCTTCCTTTCAACAACTCTAAAAACGTTCATAGGATTTACATCTAGCAAGTTAGAGGGTCACCTAATTGGTATTGCATAATCGTAAAGATTATTTGACATTAATTCCTTGGTTATGTGGGCTTTGTGAGCTGGTGATTTTGAAACACATATGGCATTCTACTGCAAACTGTGTCGATTCAAGGATTAACAACTGTTTCTAGCGCCCCAAATACTACAGCAGCATTAATTTTAACAGTATGTGGAAAGACTGAAGTGACATGACATGATCTTCGTTACTCATCTCTCCTAAAACAAACTTAGTTGCAGGAAACGTAATGTACATCACTCTTGGAACATCAAAAATATTTACACATAACCATATGCCATTTCTCAAGTTAGAATTTAGGTTTTAGCCATAGATTTTCTCGTCCCTGTTCCTGGGAGTTTTAAATTCGTTAAGTAACCGTTTGACATTGATCAAGCTGTTTTTCTGTATCTTTCCAGACATGCAATAGCATCTCCTCCGTATATACGACTTGTATCGAATAACTTGAGGTTGGTTGCCAATAGCCAATATTGATTTTCTGGAATTATCATCAATAAGGATCTTCATCTGTTGGATCAATTGCAGTTTCCTTACATTCTCTAAACATTTAGGATATTTCTTCTCTTTGATAGAGTTGAATCACTCCCCTATCAGCGACTTGCAGTTTCATCCAAACTTTGTGTACAAAAGATCTTGCACCATTTAGAAAGTTGAAAATTTATAAATGGCTGTGTTCAGCACATATTGCAAAATGACTTCATGTCTTTTCATTTAATTTCACCTACTTTTGGATATCTGAAAGAAATGAAAGCAACAATTAGTTTGAAGAACATAATATACAGACAATTAAGTATCCACAAATGATTATTGCACCCATTATTATATACCATATGAAAGCTGAACCTTTACTCTTGTCAAGGGCATGCGTATTGTGGGGAATTTGATAGAACATCATTAAATTATACCTAATAAAATGACTATACACTTTCGAGACTAAGAATCTTTGACAGCAGTTTCCAGGGTGGCCTCTCCTGTTTCTGACCCCTGAATGGCCCCTCTTTTTGAAAATATATTATGTGCTATCAGAGAGGGGGGACAACTACTCACAAATATGCAAGTTTTAGGATTTTTTGCAGCACTACAAGACTTTATATCAATTAACTTAAATATCATATTTCATTAGCATATACTAATTTTTTCAAACTGACGTCTTCATCTTCGTTGTTACAGTCAAATGTTTCAGCCATTGTAACTTCGACCTTTTTTAGTTGTCTTTTGTCTTCTTTAACGATGACGTTTTTTCGAATCGACACCTTTCAATTCACCAAGATAGCATGGTCAGTGAAATTAAAACTAAGAGAGATAACTCTTCCGGGTTAATTAATGCCCCTTAGTTTTCTTAAAGAGAACTTTTTTCATATTCTTGTCATGCCACTTCTACACCAGAATGACTTAGTGACTGATCTCACTACGACCAAATAACTGTCTAACAACCACGAATAGTCTGAATAAATCAGTAATTAACAAAGGTAATTCGTAATGTTTAAAATTCAGGTAAAATTTATCAGATCGATACTAACCTGCCATTATCTCCCACCGAGATTCTTACTAAACGCTTCTACTATGGAGTTTGTGTTATGCTCGATATGAATATTGGAAATGCAGTGAGTGTAAGTAAATACACAGGTAAATTATAGAATGCGGGAGTTTAATAAAAAGAAATTACAGAAGAATTGCTAATATTTTAGTCGGAGGGTTAACGGACACAAGGAACATTTTTTTGTCTTGATCAGATTAAATCTGAATGACAAAGAATACATCTTCCGTCTTAGAAAATCTGGACAAATAAATGTAGAGAAAAATAATAAAAGAATTAAAATCGAAATAAATTTCTTCGTGACAATCTTGAATTAAATCAATTCAAATCAAAGTCCTATTTGAACATGAGCACGATTTTTTTCAGGCTACAATCCTAGAAAACCTGTTATTCTTTTTTCTTCGCGACTTTTTTTCAAAATTTTGTTTTTGTAAGTACTTTTTAGCATCGTAAAGATCAAAAAGACAAGTTAGATTTAGATTTGACTAGATTTTGTTACTGCGATGACACTATTTTCCTGCATAAAGGAAGGTTATTTACTTTTTTTTACTTCAGAATTGTTTTTAAGAGGTTGATTTTACAAGTCTCTTATGGTTTTTCCTTTCAGTTTGAGATTGTATTGGTTAATGCCTCGTTATGCTGACAGCACTGAGTTTTGGGTTATTATCGTCGTAAAATTCACTAAACGAGAACTTAATATGAATTGCCATTTATTTAGCATACATCAATGATTTACAATTACATTGGTTATATTTTCTGCTTAATCTAAAATTAACTGTATTAACGTCTGCTCAAATTATGAAAGGCGTTAATATTTCTTAGTTACTAAGGAGATTCCGGTTTTATGGAATCAACGAGCATATTATCTCATTGGTGTCGAGTAATGTCATCAAAAATATCAACGACTTTTCAGAATTAACAACAGTAAGCAACAATAAATATAGAACGCCGAATAGTGGTTATCTTTTTCTTTTTTTATGTGCGGTGTCCATTCAATTCGTGGACGACCGTGACTTTCGACAACTTCTAGACACTTGCAGCTCTAAGCAACGTTTGAATCTTTGCCATTTGTTTCGGCACTGCCATCCATTCGCACAAGTTCATTGGCTAGATTACGTGCTGTTTCTTTCTGCCCCTGCTTTCTTCAATATGTTGAGTGTGTGCTAACTTTTCAAAGTTGTCTTTCCTCATAACATATCACAGAACATTCAACTGTCTCTATCTGATTTTAAGCATTAACGTCTTTAAAATTTCTATGTATTTTTGGTCTCCCTCATTGAATTTTATGTTCTTTTCATGTATTCTCAGTATCTGTCTATAGAAACACATCTCAGTCGCTTAGAGTTTTCTTCATCTGTAAGAAATTGGTTCAAAACAAATATGACATAGCTGTTCAACTATCTTCATTTTAATGGACTTTCCATAATTTATAATACTTGCTTAGTTTCTGGAAAACATGTTTTGTTATCCCGAATTGCTTTCCTATTTTTCTGTCACATTTTCCGTTCTCGATTCTGATATTCCAACTTCAAATATCATTAGCCTTAGGCTGTCTCTATGACGGCTATATGTTCTGTCTTCTTACAATTAATGGTTAGTCCTTCCTTCTCGTTATCTTTGGCTACGTTGTTTAAGAATTTTTGCAGTTTTCTAAATCTACCATCAACACATTCTCATCCGTGTATTTAATGTTATTAAAAAATTAAATCCTGGTAGGTTTTCTGTTTCTCATAGTATCGTCTTGGTGTATAGATTAAATCCGGTGAGAAAACGCATCCTTTTCTTACTCATCTATTTTGTGTACTTGCTCAGATTGATTTCTATCCGCATGCAGAGTATTTGTTCCTAATAAATATTTCGGATCATTTAAAATAGGTTTTGTGTTGTATATATATATATATATATATATTTATATATATATATATATATATATATATATATATATATATACGCGAGTAGTTAGAACGTTCTCATTCTGACCATGAGAGCCGGGTTAAGTTCTCATCATGGTCGATTTGACAGGAAGGAGACAGCATGCAGCACCATTGGAAAGTGCCTGAAAATCATACCACCGGTCGACCCAAGCCTTGTGAGGGAAATTGGGTAGACGGAACCCTTAGAGGGCCGCCGATAGCTGTGCTAGTACGAAGTCACAAGCCATCGTGGGCGAGGGCTTCAGCGTGCTGGCCTTGTTAAAATTGATCACGCTAGATAACACGTTCTTTCTTAGAAACTGTAACTAAGGCCTGCTCAGCATAGTTGTAGTATAAACACAGGTGAACTCTGTGGGTGCCTGAGCAAACGTCTTCAATAGGAATTGGCTACCCGCACTAGTATACGGGTATCCTCGAATACGAGTGGCCAGCTATATATATATATATATATATATATATATATATATATATATATATATATATATATATATATATATATATATATATATATATATATACATACATACACATACATGTCTAAATAAAGAAATAGGAACACGTAAAAGCATGTATTTATGTATGCACTAAATGTTTGGATAATTTTGCATACATCCACAGATCATGGTAAATGATCCGGCAGATATTTATTCGCCACAAATTAAACAATTTGTTGTTTTTTTCTTGAGATAATACTCTCTCTTTCGCTCTCTCTCTCTCTCTCTCTCTCTCTCTCTCTCTTCAGAGATTGAAAAATATTTTTATATATTTTATTTAATGCCATGTAGATGTACAATAAATTTTTAATTTTTAAACACAATCGCAACATTTTCTATTCCTCCTTCAAGCCCTATCGGAAATTAATTAAAAAGTTTGTGCTTCAAGATGCCATTAAATAAAAAATGTAAAAAAATAAAATTATTGTGTCATTCAATTTTTATAGAAAATAAGGGTTTTTATGACTTCGTTTCCATGTTTTCGTGAAGCGGCGACGAATTTTCTAATAGTGGGAATTCCCAAATTCCTAAGAGATGTAATTCCCGTTTAATTATATATATAATTTTATTTTATGGTTGACAATGACGCCTTCCTTTTTCATTTGTATACTGATAGATTTGTCGTAGGTTCACTTGGAGATGATTGGTTGAATGCCTAATATGAACTGACTTGAGCTCCAGGTTCCCTGTTCAGCTTGTGAATTCCATTGAGACAAATCAAATGTTCCTAACAGAATGTCCAATGGATGACCTGACTCCTGCTGGATAACTTTTGAGAGTTAACAAGGTCGTAATTTATTTGCATTTCGACATTGTAGGTGACGTTTACGGTACAGCTCACAATGTGTCCTTGTGTCCACTTCTCTATTCTGTTCTGGTCGTATTTTGCTAAGAATGTTTCTAAGATTTCTATTTAAGTTCCTTCTCCTTTGAGTTTTAAGACTGCTCTCTTAAAAGTGTCATCGAAACGTTCTACTTGGCCGTTTGTTTGTGCTTGTAATGGTTGTGTACGTACATGTTGATTACCATTGTGTTGACATAAAATTGAAAAATATGCTGAATTGATGGCAGTATCATAGTCGGTGAATATGGTCACTGGTACTTCAAATCTGTTAAACATTTTCTGCAGTTTCAGAATAGTTCAGAGTTGATACGACTCATGGTAAAAAATTCCGGCCATTTGCTGTAGACATCTATAAGCACAAGAATAATTGTCCAAAGTTGGCCCGGCAAAATCAGTGTGAAGAAGTGACCAGGGGTAATCTGAGACAGGCCAAGAAAAATGTTTTGAGGGGACTTGCTAAGTGGCATTTTAAACAATTATGAGCAAGGTTTTCTATCAGTTTGTTGATGTTTGGCCAATCAACATCACGTATTGTAAGGTCAATGGAACAGTTACATGTTCGGCAAAAAGAATGCACCCTTCGACGATGGAAGAAAAGGTGGAGTTGTTTGTAGGGATTTACTGCTGGTTACATATGACGGTGGTAGTGAATCACTTTCTGCAACAATGTGTCAGAAACTCTGGCTTCCTGGACCATTTATTCCCTTAAAGTTGTCTTAATCACTGAAACAATTTCTGGTTTCACGCAATTTTTCAACATCAGACCCCTCTGGTGGTTTGCAGCGCGAATTCAGAAGTCTGGATAAGGCATGGGTATGAACATCTGAATTTGTTGAGTGGTACTTCATTGTAAATCCCGAAATCCAAAAGCATGGTGGCCATCATTGTAAACGAATTACTGTATAAACAGGAATACCTCCCTTGAATCCAAAAATGTTTATGCTCTGTGCCCAAGCTGAAATGATGTCCATAAAGCATCTTATGAAATTTCTTTATGGCAAAGACACTTTTACTTTATAATTTGACCATAGTTTTGTTCAGAGTGTGTCAATGATCTTACTGCATAAGTAATAGCCTTTTGACTGTCGTCGGGAAAAATGAGACATAAAATCTCCATAGTTAGAAGCATCCGAAACCATAGTGATGTCTAATGACATATTATAGTGTGTAAGAAGCAAGTCGGAAGAAAGTAATAATTTGATTTTCGTAAATGCTGACTGGCAATCTGTTGACCAGTTCTATGGAACATTATTTTTCAGAACGTGATTTAGGAGAGTACGAGAAAAGAACGTAATGTCGAAATAACTTTTGGTGCTGGCAGAAATATTTTCGGGATCTGATCATTGTCCATTCTGGTACTTAATCGACCTCCGGAAAATTGATATTTTCCCGCTCTTACATGAAAACCCTATTCTGAATCCGTTTGAAAACAGAAAATAGACGTTTCAGAAATTCGACCAGGGTTCCACCTGTAACAGTGACATCAGTGAATGCAGTAGCTCCTGTCACGCTTGTCAACGTGGCGTCCATCGTTTCCGAGAATATGATTGGCACTGATTTGACACGAAAAAGTAGGCAATTGTATATGTATAAACTCACGTGAGTGTTGAGATGATTGTAAGAAGCTCTTTCACGTCCACTTCAACTTCCATTTGGAGGAAAGCATCTGAAAAGTCAATTTTAATTTTTTCTAGACTATAAAAGAAGATAAAAACATTGGTTTCTATCGACCAAACAAATTGTCATTAAACATATATATATGTATATATATATATATATATATATATATATATATATATATTATTCACTAAATATATATATTATTCACTAATATATATTATTCACTAAATATATATATATATATATATATATATATATATATATATATATATATATATATATATATATATATATTATTCACTAAATTACTTAAATACCGACTATGAAATAGCCTAGATGAGAATCAATCACCCGCGCAGCCATGGCTTGTGTGTGGTTGCTCAATTATAGACCATTTACAGACAATAAACAAAATGGAGAAAACAAAAAACAAAACAAAAAAAATAACAAAAACTTACAGAATATACCGAAGCACTTTGGTTTCAGTTGCATGTGCAAGTGAACTTAATGAAAAGTGCCGAGAATTCTAATTAATTCACTTCAGAAACTGAATCCATAGGAGTATATTTTAATATAAGTAGTTTGTGAGTATTTGCGGCAAAAGTGTCTTAAAATAAATAAAATACATGACTAAATACAACTTTCCCAAAACGGAAATCACAACCTTTTGTTTTGTATGAGACATTCTCTTTCACGACGGCCATTGTGTAGTAATTAATCTGTTAATTTCACAAATGATTTGGTAGGATTTCATGACAATATGTAGACTTTAGTGTTATTCAATAAGCAGCAAATGATTACACTCTACTCATCCATATATGCACTCTAATATGCACCATCATATACAAAACCTGTTCCATTAACGTCATATTACAACTTACGAAGGCGCCTCATTTAATTGTGATTGCTTAAACTGGCAACGGAAAGGATATAGAAGAAAAACCCAAGAACATTACGTATGTACGTGTCTTTATAGATAGATATTTTGACACGGAATTAAATGTGGGAAGAAAGGAAGATTGTGTTGTGTTAATTTTCCAAGTGAATACAGTTGTTAGTCATAACAAATTCCATAAATCCGTTTCATACTCGGCTCTCCGGGGAAAGCCTTCATGCAAGCACCATTCACACATGTTTAACAAAAGTATCTGGAAATATTTATTGCTAATCTTACATGGTATGTACGTAACACTACAGAATTACCAAATCATGTTTGGGCAGGAGAAGTGATTGACTCTGTAAACAAACAAGTGGAATTTATCGAACGTATAGAAAATGGAGGCTATGAAATATATTGTCATTTAAGTCAAGAGAACAGACCTACTATTGCAAATAAGGAAGTTGTCTGTTCCTGGATGAAAACATAAAATGGGCAAGAATCAAATTGTTCGAGAACTAAAGAAAATGCAGAAATGAGAAGGGCTGATATTATTTCGAGGGTTGAAACCCCTCTACGGTCAATGCAGGTAGAGGGAAAAAAGATTAAAGGAAGCTATGAACTGATTCAAAAGATAATACACCTGGGCAGACAGGAATACCAAGGAAATTGGGGAGATTTTAGAAGACTGGCTGATTTTTTTATCTCTACTACTGTGAAGTTCTTAATAACATCAACAATGCCAGCAATAGCTCTCTGCTATTCATTCTTGAGGTTAATCTCATAAATAACATTTCTTTAGGTCAATAAAGTCGATATGCAAGCCTATTTCTTTTTATTTCGTTGAATCAAGTAAATAGCATTCACAGAATTAACTTTTCTCTGATAAAATTCAGTTTTATATTACTTCATATCTAACAACATTGACACAGTATAGAAAAGAGCTACCGATGACATAGCATTAGTAAGCTGCTCTGTTGTCGAAGCAGTAGTTACAGTTGTTAATTATTATTATTCATTCGTTCGTGCTTGTAATTGTTGTCTTATAATACAAGGCTTAAGGCAAGGTAGAAGATATATAATGACTACTCTCTTCCTTTTCTTCATGTGCACCTGCCCTCGTTATCTGATCTTCTGCGTCAGGCTCTGAGAACAATTGAACCTTAAGCCGTAATAAATGACTGGTAGGCATGAATTAGGGTCTCAAAACACCTGTAACGTTAATGTGATGGATGAATATAAAGCCATGTTGTAATCGCTGAATTAATGCACGCGCCTATATGACATTTTTTAAACCGACATTTATCTGATACAATGTCAATTCAAGGACGGTGTTTTGGTGAAAAATCAGTGGCTAATGCAGCCACATTGTTCTTTCAAACGATTATAGAATATGGGATTCCTGAAAGTCTTTCTATAATAGTATTAGGACAACCAGAAACTGTTATTGAATTTTTTCTGATCTTATTAGGAAAATATAGTACAAACCAACCCTATCATAAAAGATAATTGTTTAGTACAGTAGTGCCTGCAGACAGAAAATAATCTAGCCTCCCAAATCTTGATAAAACTAAAGAAACAGTTTAGGCAACTTTCTATTTACAGTACACACAATGGACTGTATTCACTGGTTCATAACGTGCTCCACTTTTAAATGCCTTATACCAAATCAAGATTATATTAAGTATCTACAAATATTCCCAAATATAGAAAGTCGTTAATAGAAACCTTCTATCACACGAATAATAGCGTATAGACTGCAGTATGCCAACAGAGAATACTCGATGCCTAATAGATCTTTTTTTCATGTAGCGACGGGGGGAGATCATGGTTCTCTATCCTTTATAGCTCTTAGAAATGTTTATCTTTTTCATATCCTTCTCATTCTGTTGCCATCACACTACCTCATTATGTAGTTTACCAGCTGTATCCCTCTGCTCTTGTTGCCATCAACAACTCCTGTGCCTGTCAAAATCTCCAAACCCCTTTTCTCATCATGTCTTAGAAATTTCAATTGTCTTTTTGATTCTAAGTCTCCTTTTTGT
This sequence comes from Acanthosepion esculentum, assembly GCA_964036315.1. Classification (NCBI taxonomy): domain Eukaryota; kingdom Metazoa; phylum Mollusca; class Cephalopoda; order Sepiida; family Sepiidae; genus Acanthosepion; species Acanthosepion esculentum. The sequence continues at coordinate 71,563,284 of OZ038499.1, read as the reverse complement.
TTCCATTTTTTAAAAACCTTCTCGTTTCTCAGATACTTCATCTCAGCATTTTCTTACGAACCAGATCTATGTTGCCTCAATATCCTCTTCATCCGTGAAGAAACTTTCCAGTATTCATTAACATATAGGGAGACCGATATTACACACCAATTCATCATTCTTTTCTTTGTTTCTAACGAAATTTTCCTGTTTGTTATACTTTTCTTAGATTTTGGAAGACATTTTCCGATATTATAATATGCCTTCGGATTCCTGTGTCATGTTTTCCATTATCTAGCTATTTAAATTTATGTACTTGCTTCATTTTGACATCTCTAATTCGTAGTTTGCATCTTAGATTGCTCCTCTATACATTCTGTCTTCTTAAAATTGATGTTTAATCCTTTCTTCTCACTTTCTTAACTAACTTTCCTAGAAGTTTCTTCAGTTTTCTTTCTTGTCTGCGATCCACATGATGTCACCTGCATACAAAAAAATGTGCTTACCAATAAGGAAACCTGGGAGGACTTCTTTCTATTTTTGTCTATTTACTCAATTCATTTTCTATCCATATGCTGCTGTTTGCTTCCAATATATACTCTGGATTATACTAATATCTTTCCAAAATAAGTTAAATGAAATGTGTGTGGTCTATGAAAAAAATTAAAGCTAATTCGAGTTATTTGAAGTCTATGTAATTTGCATAACTTCAGACGGACTGTTTTTTGCATTTAAACACTTCTATTGCTAATATTATTTGACCATTCGATTACATCTTATAGCTATTCCAGTACCACAAGAAAAACACAACGTACCCACCTACAGAAAACACCTCCACGCAAAAACCGCTTACCACATAAACTCATGCAATCACGCACAAAGAACGACATACACTTTAACACTCATACAAAAACACACACATTTCGCTCTTACTGAAATTTTTCTTTACATTTTTTTATATACCCGGTCGATTATGTTGGTTCTTGTTTCTCTTACGGTGTTGATATTCCACATACTTCAAATAAAAGTTTAGGAAGGAAACCCTCATCAATACTGGAAAGGTCGATAACAAATACTAGAGTTCCTGAAAAGATTTTATAAATTTCAAATGACAGTAGTACAAGCTGCACTGTTTATGAATATCAAATGTCTCCTTATAAAGAAACAGTTAATATTACCATTACTATTTGTATCTGCTCTAATTCTACACCATTTTTTAGTTTCCTTTTTACGGCATTAACTATTATTAGCTTTTTTCCTTCGTACGACAGACATTTACTGGCTGTTGGCATTGAAGGTTTGAATGGTGAATGATTATCACATTTAACTGTCAACTTTGTCATTTGAATTAATGTGTTAAGAAAATTGATAAAATTAGTTTAAATTATTTAGAACTCTGTAGAAAATGTTTTGGAACAAAGTTTGGAGAACAAGTAAAATTGAATTGGAAAGACTATTCAGTGCAGGACAAAGAAAAAATATTCATATTTATATTTTTCAGAACTCATCAACAGAAAATTCAGGCTCTAAAAATGACATATTCTTATTTGACTTATTTTAATATTGAGAACTGAAAAAAATAAGCAATATATTAACCGTATTATGATTTTTATTTTAAGGTACAAATGCATTAAAAAAGATATAGTTGAATATATGAGATTAGAAGGACATTTCTTTTAGGGCTTTTATTTTTTAAAAAAGGTAAAAATGCATAAAAAGATAACGTCGTATATAAAATGATATTAGGACTTTTCCATTGCAGAGATATGAACAGATATTAATCCCAACCAGACCAGAAAGCAATCTATGAAGTGTGGCCATTCAGAATTATGTTAGAATGAAAGCGTAATATTCTATTAGGATACCGTTAAGGCACATGTGCTTTTCAGCAAAAACTGTCATGACTTGTTTGGGAAAATTTCACTCATCCAACATATCGAATATAGAACTTTTGAAGTGCCATTTCTACCGTTTTTTTTCCAGAATTCTCTCCATGAAAACAATTCCATGGAAGCATGTAAAAAGCATTTAAAACATTTCTTTACTCAGAATGATAAAACGCCTATGTATATAAAAAATTAGAACAAAACGTGTAAATATATCATTCAGAATTTTTTATGTCAAAAAGGTATCTTTTATTGTTTAATATACCAAACAAACGTTTTTTTCTAGCACCATATATATATATATATATATATATATATATATATATATATATATATATATATATATATATATATATACGTGAGAGAGAGATCGAGATCTTATTACTTATTTTATTACCTATTACTTTTTTATAGGTACTCACAGAAATTTCCCCTGATATCTATTGATTAAAATTATTTCAATTTTTTAAAAGTATCATATATATCTGAAATGGACATAAACATTTGACGACTAAACTAAAATAACTGCGCCACACAATTTGTATCTGGAAATGAGATCACACTTCCGTGCGCGCGCACATATCCATGTAAGTTTATAATGTCTGTTATACGTATGTGTATCAGTAATTATTTTTATACTTGTGTACATCGCTTGCGTATGATCGATAGAGGTTGGTATGTTTTTACATTTTTTTCGTTATACTATATGCATTCATGTGCACACACACACACACACACATACACACACACATATATATATTTATTAAAAAGAGAGAGAGAGAAATAGTAACTACATACAATGTTCAATGAACATTTGTGTACATATAGTGAAGTTAATGGTAAGTAGAAATGATTGCTTTTATGTAGAATGGGTTTTACCTAAAAAAAATCTTCGGTTTTTCTTAAGAATGTTCGAATTACAAGCATTTGTGCCGGTAGAGAATATTCTACTCCGTCAGCCACAAAGTAGTCTTTATCGGTATGCAATCAGCTGGTGAGGTATATAACCAAATTAAAAGGAACTCATAATGGACATAATGTTTTGGGAGACTTTGGCAAACGAATCTAATTCTGGCACACAAATATAATGATGAATCAAAGGAGATCAATTTCAGTAAGAAACGATAGCGAAATTTTCATTCGAGAACTGTCCTTCATAGTATAAATTTAAATCGCTTTAATTATCCAGGCACAAGGCTAGATTAATAGGGCACTTAGAAGAATTTCTAACAAAGTTCTTTTTTATGGAACGTTAAGAACAACTTGTTAACTATTGAATCCTGTGTACTGGATTCCAGGAGAGGTTATCGTGGCCACCGGAAAAGAAAGTATCCCGTTTCCGAACTTACTGAGCGCCTTTCCCTTTCACCGATGTGAGGCCCCACCGCCTGGTTATCCTATTTACTGCTTATCAACTACTTCTCGTTTTTTTCCGGGATCAGTTATCCAACCACCTTTGATCGTTTCTTTTGCTTCAAATCCAATGACACTTGTATATAGCTTAAGTTGGCGATTATTTTGCTCTGCTTTATTCTGATATACATAGCCCCAAGCGCACGCTTATCTATTCTTTGTTGCCAAACCCAACAGGGAAATGTTTAACTTGCCATCCTGTGTCTTTGCATTCTTTCAGGTTTTTTTTTTGTTTTAGCGTTCATCTTCCCGGGATTATGTTGAGTCAATGTTGTCCTCACGTGGAACTGTGAGGTCAACTAAATTAATAAACTTTCTCTCGGCATACTAGGTTACCAAGTCTGACCTCTGATTGGTATTGGGAAGGATTTTCTGCTGCTATCTTCCATTGCTCATTTCAGGTTTTGTCGTTCTCAAATAGTGGCTTTTGTTTTAAGGAATTTAACGTTCATTTATAAAATATTCACTCTACAGCGGATGACAAGACATACTAGTTACATCTATTATTCATATTCTGAATCAAATGCAAAATTATATCCATATTGTATACTAATTACACACCGTTACATCACTTGAGAATCACCTAAACATTTCTTCATTTATTCTTAACATTTTGGAGAGTACATTATTACTGTCTGAAACAATATTGATTTTATATCTTTATTATTTATATTACCTATATTTTGATATTAAAGTAATAAATACAAGAGAAATATTAGCATTTACAGGCATCTTTATGCATGCGTGTGACATTTTTGTTCTTTGTTATATACATGTCTTTTACTTCCTTTTCTCACTAGATTATTATATATGTGAAGGATTCAAATGAAGACTTTTCGATACCGCTTGTTTCCAATAGATGTGTTTTCTATCCGATTCATGCGACAACAAAATTACTTGATTAGTTGAACCGTATTATTTGTATTCCACTGGCTGTTACCATCAACGATTCAAGTTTGACTTACCAAATTGAACACGACTGATATCAATAAACTATTGGCCATTTATCAAACTTTACTGAACAGATGTAATGGATGACGTCACGGATGAGTTTAAGTAGTCTTTTTACATGTAATTCAACATTTGAAATCGTTGTTTTGTTTTCTTTTACCTATTTCCAAGCGAGATTTCTAAAACAAAAATATTACAAGTCTCTCCCTCTCTCTGTGTTTGTGTGTGTGTATGTGCGTGTGTGCATGCATCGTGACATACATGAAAAGTTATTTAACTCTGCATACCTTTGCGAAAATAACTGTATGCAACATTCAACCTGTCGAATAAAATTTAATTTTTCTTGTGAACATCAATTCTTCCGGTGACATGCCTGCCGGTGTATTGGGATTCGCCGTTATCCGGTATTCTGTCAAGCACTTCTTTTTGTAGTGCTTCTTCGGTCAATTTTTCATTACTTGCTTTTTTCAAAGCTCTCTTAAAAGTACCCACAACCCATTCAGCTTTTCCGTTTGACCTTGGATGATACGGTGGTTTAGTAATATGTTCGATCGAGAACATTTTACAAAATTCTTTAAATTCGTAAGCAGGGATCTATGACATTCGGAATACCATATTTTGCAAACTATTCGTGTAACATTCACTGTAAACGTGGAAAAATAAATTTCAGGCCACTTAGTAAATCTATTCACTATCACAAGATAATGAGATCCGTTTATTGAACTTGCAAAATCTGTGTGGACAGAGTATCTGTCTTTGAGCAGAGTTGTAATATCGTGGTAGGTGATTTTGCTGCCAGAGCACAACCTCTGCAGATTTTACTAATTTTCCAATGTCTTGATCCATTCCTGGATGTCCACTATGAAATTCATTTAATATCCGCTTTTGTAATACGACAGGTATTACTAACCTTTGTGGTCCGTCAGATATCAGTATTCCGTCACATAGCGAGTAAGCGTTCAAGTCTGGATTGCGTTGTTTTAGTCATTTTTTTTATTTTCGCAATAAACATGTCTTCTACTTTTACTTTTATTTCTTCTAGGATAGTTTTCGTATTACATTGCCTAATATATGTTTAATTTCTATTTCACTTTCAATGCGGAATAACAGTGTCCTCAAACGGTTCAGTACTTTTGGTATCAATCTTGAGAAACCATCAGCATGTTCTAACTTAATAAGATTGTACCCCAGCGTTTTAATCTATTCGCGTAAGAAGATTTTTTTTCGAACGATAAATTAAAAATACAGGTCAGTGGTCCGTCTGTAAACGAAAACTCCTTGGGTGTATAAATTTGTGAAATTTCTTCACTGCAAATATTAATGCTGACGCCGCTTTTCCGATCTGGTTGTAGTTTTTTTCCTGTCGATGTTCGCTACGAACGCTAAGCATATGCGACGGCTTTCATGTTACCGTGATCATATTTGTGTAGAATTACCGCCCCTATACCATAGTCAGTAGAATGTGAAGCCAATATGATTTCTGCTTTAGAATCGTAGTTCGCTGATGATAAGTTTAACGTTAGTATTTCTTGATTCTTCAAACGCCTTCTGACAATTATCAGTCCGTTTCCTCTTTATACGTTTTTTAAGGAAATTGTTCAGTGGAGAGCTAAATTCTGCATATTAGGCATATAGATTTAATAATAGTTTGCTAATCCCAGAAATGCTTGTAACCTAGTAACATTTGTTACAGGAAGCATATTCTTAAATGCACTTGCCCTTGACGGATTTTGTTGACGACCATTTTCGTCAATGATTTGTTCTAGGTACTTGATTTTAGGCAAAACAATTCGCACTTTTCCACATTCAGTTTCAACCCGTATTCTCGTATTTTTTCAAAAACTCTTTTCAGATGTTCGATATTTTGTTCTGTAGATAAACTTTTAATTAGTATATCACCCAGCTAAGCAACTGCTAAATCACAATCTGTAAACATATTACCCATACCTTGTAGAAATATTACTGAAGTCACATTTATTCCAAAAGGAAATCGGTTGAAATTTTACAATCCTTTGTACGTATTTATAGTTATTAACTCTGAACATTCTTCTTCAACCTGTATTTTCAAATACGCTTCATAAAGAGCCAGCCCCGAAAAAATCTTTCCACCACTTAAATTCACAAAAACTTCTTCTTGACTTATGAGTAGTTATGGGATTCTAAACAATCAGCACAAACAGGAATTTTATTTTATTTTTCTTTACATACACATGCTATTGAATGGTCAATCTTTTCAATTAAGCCTATTTTTCAAGTGTTTCTAATTCTTCTTTGACTTGATTCAATGCTGCGAATAGTAAACTATGTTTCGGTTTAAACACTGGCATCGACCCTTTTGTCATTTGAAATTTCCCTTTGACTTTGAAACACCGACCCAAGTCATCTGGTGGAAAATCCGGAAAACATTTTTCAATTCTTCCATTAATTTTTCACACTGTTGTTTTCTTTAAACTGGTAGCTTGTCCAGTTACATTTTTGCAATAAATATTTATAGGTAAATCCCACAACTCAAATAATTCCATCCAGTCAGTACCAAATAGGTCTGTAGAATTTTTTAACACGTAAGCCTTAGCTTTTACACGCTTTTTACAAAATGAAACGTTACAAGTCACTTCACCAATAAAAAAAATAATTTCTTACCTGACACGCCACGTTCTTTTTAATATAAGTTGTCCGTTTACATTTCACGTAACTTCGTTAATTATTGTAATATTACTACCAGTTTCTAGTTGCATTTTTACATCCACTTTATTAATTTTCACATACACAATTTTTTTTTTGCTTTTCTGTAATTATATTCCATCACAACGCTGTGTGCGAAATTTTTTCTGTGAGAACTTTTCCTTGCTTTAGTTGTACAGTGTGACTTTTTATGCCCTTCTTTTCCACACTTGTAACACTTTGAATCCTTAAAGAGACAATCGTCTCCGAGATGTAACCTTCCACATCTGAAACATGGATTATTTTTTCTTTTTCCACATTTTCTTTAGCTTGTGTATAGGCACATTCTTTCTCCTGTTTTTTTTTTTCAGTAGTACAAAATTACAGTATTTTGCATGTTCTACTGGTGCTAACTTTCTCAACAAAAGTCTTGTTTTACTCGTCATCCCAGTCACTTTGAAAATTTGCTCGTATCTTATAAAATAAGCAGAAAAGGTAATTCCATCATCTGAATTGTATAGGAATTCAGTTATCGCACCGTGTCGGGAGTGAAGGAACATTTTCTTCTGCATTATTTCAATTAAATTTTGTTGTTGTTTCTGGAGTTCCAATAGCAACTGATCCTGCTGCTGTATTTATTACCACAAGGCCCAATAATTTTTCAATATTTAAAGAATATCTGTTGTTTTGTATTTTTCCCGTCTTCCTCATTTTTGTTTCTTTTTTACATTTACCAAATAAAAAATACAATGTGGTTCTAATTTCTCGTCGTCTCTGTTATTATGTGTGCTGAAGTAAAATTACTTTTTTTTCCTATTCCGCATGAGTTTCGATCACTCATCGCCATTGTTATAGCTTCACTCCTAGCGCTTGTAATATTATGTTTCGCTTAGACTACTCGATGTGATGTCATTAGAAAATCTTCCGACTAACTCCAAAAAACTGGTATTTATCAACCTTCTCTCAAGGCAGGATGTGCCACGAAGCCGATTTTATGTGGGACGAATCCGAGTCGTAGGTTCGCGAAAAAATTACCCGTAGAAACCGCATAGTTGGGGTCGGGTTTGTCTACTTCCTCAAACGAGAGTCTGCCCGTAGGTATAGCCTCGCCTGGGTTCCTCTCTGCAGACAGAGTTCGACAAGTCAGTTGCGAGCCTGGCAGCGAACTGTTTGACTGCGATGGACTGGTCCTGACTCACTATGCGTTCTTTATTATGATGTTTTGCCTAATTCATTTCTGTTACCAGAGGTGTCTTTTTTTAATCCACAGCATTCAATCAACAAAAAGGTTTTAAATATTAACCAATATTCCTTTCCGTAAATTAATTTGGAACTAATTTTCTTAATCTTAAAAGTGCAGTCGACTAAGTAAAAGCTACTTCTAAGATTTTCCTAGTTTTGCTGTAGATTTTTGCATGAACCTAATATGTAAAATATGCACTCTCATATTCAAATACATGTACATTGAATTGATATTCGTTTTAAAAAAATGACATACTTGAGCTGATTCTGTGATGAAAGACTTGTACGATTTTGCGCAATTTCTGCACCTGCTCTGATGTCATCACGAGAGCGAACACCCACAAAGAATAACTTTATCACAGAATATTGGTTTGGGAAGAATTCTAAATGAGCGATTCAAAATTAAAAATAAATACACACAGTGAAATATAGAAATATAATGATGACACGATATTGCTAAAAATATACAACAAAAAGTAGAAGCTACAAACGAAAGAGAAAAACTGTGGAATTCAGGCTAAAAAATATACAAGAAAAATTAGAAGCCCCCAGAATGAAAGAGAAAACTTGCTAATTCAGGCTAAAAATATACAACAAAAAGTAGAAGCCACAAACGAAAGTGAAAACTGTTGAATTCAGGCTAAGAAAAAGTGGAAGCAAAAACGAAAGAGAAAACTTGAAATCAACCTAAAAATATACAAAAAAGTAGAAGCCACAAAAAAGAGAAAGCTGAATTCAAGCTAAAAATATACAAGAAAAAATAGGAGCAAAAAACGAAAGTTAAAACTGTTGTATCCAGGCTAAAAATATACAAGAAAGAGTAGAAGCTACAAACGAAAGAAAAAACTGTTGAATTCACGCTAAAAGTATACAGGAAAAAGTAGAATCCAAAACGAAAGCTAAAACTGTTGAATTCAGACTAAAAATATTCAAGGAAATTTAGAAGCAAAAAACAAAAGTGAAAACTGTTGAATTCAGACTAAAAATATAAAAAGTAAAGTAGAAGCAAAAAACAAAAGATAAAACTGTTGAATTCAGGTTAAAAATATACAAGAACAAGTAGAAGCCAAAAAAAGAAAGAGAAAACTGTTGAATCTACGCTAAAAATATACTCTAATATGTCACCAACTACCGAGGCCCAGTGTTCGAGTTGAAATTAATCGTTTTTGCTACATTATCTGGGCTAGGCCATGTGTTTATTGAATAGTTAAATCATGTATTAAGAATGCAATATCTGTTTAAATAAGAAAAAAAATTCCAATTGTTTCTCATTGCTGCTTGAGGCTTCTCTTTTAAAGGCTGACATCTTCTTACCATTAAAGCAGCAGTGGTTTTCAAGAAGACTTAAAACTCCCATAATTTACAATTTTCCGTTTCTTTCCAATATACAAATTTTAATTAATGCTGTGTAGAATTTCGCTTTTTTTCTGAAATGACGCTCTTTTTCGGTTTGAGCAGAAGCGGATAGAACTCGGATCTTTCATCCACGAACAACAAAGTCAGTAGCCACCAGTCTTTCGGAATGACTTGCGACATTTTCTCTTACAGTATCTGATAAAATGCGTATTGTCTTTTTTCCTTGTCTCAAGTCCAAATTACATTTCAAATGTGCAATGCAGTCAATACCAAGTCGACGCACTACTTGCATACAGTTCTTCATTTTTGCACCTTGAAATCTTCTGATCCTGATTGGACATTAATTTTTCCTATTTTCTATTTGAAGCATTGTTTTGGATTTTTTTAGTCGATATTTTAGTTACTGATAAGTTAGATGGCTGGTAACATCTTTCCTGACCAGTAGCAGATTTTTCGACCTCAGACAGGTGTCACCAAGGGACGTGTCTCTTGGTAACCCACGAGACGGATGATACGGTATTCTGTTAGATTTTTAGGCATTCTCGTGGGGTCAAATGTTTGGGTTTATATCAGTTTTCTTCTACTAGATAGATAGACATTAAGATGGCTAATGAGTCATTTGGTTTTATATCAGTTTGACTTCTCTTAGATGAAGTGCCTTTGCTTCGGCTGAGGGTGTTCATCTTATGTGATTACATATAAGATAACGAAATTAATCTTAAGCAATGTGACCGTTAGTTGAAAAGTATAAAATTGGGAGTATATAAATTTTTAACTTAGGACCGTGTTAAACTTAATATTTCTCAGCAAACGGAAATGAAACATCCAAATTAATTTAAAGGTAATAAATATATTCGCTAAAGTGTTACATAGGAAAACATGGAAAGTTCTGAACTTTTTCTTTTTAATTTAAAGAAAACCCTTACCCAGATTGTAAACGAGTTAATAGCGATATTAAAACAAATATTAAATCACACTTATATTTGTTAACGGACGACTTGTTCGTCTGATTTCAGAAAATCCCGAATCCATAAAATAAAACTAAATATATGTCTGTTGAATTCAGTTTCAGTAGCACAATGTAGAGACAGATCGACGGGGTTTCTATGTGTTCACTCCTGGTGCCTACATTGGCGAATATGTTTGTTGGTTTCTATGAAAATCGTTTATTTTCTGAAACTGCCAAACCACTAATGTACCATTGCTATGTTGATGACACATTTTGTCTGTTTGAAAATATAACGGAAGCAAAAATTTTCTTTTCACTTCATCCGGCATTAAGGTACACTATGGAAATTGAAACTAATTCCACTGTATCTTTTTTAGATGTTTTAGTAACTCAAACACCATCCGGTTGCATTACATCAATCTATCGTAAACCAAATTTACCGGAATATACATTCGATGCGTTTGGCCCCCAAAACGCAAAGAAAAACCTATTAGTACATTTACACATAGAGCTTTGATGATCTGCTCAGAATCGAAACTAGACGAAGAGCTAAAAGCAATAACTAAGGCTCTCGCTTTAGATATTATTAAGTCGGTCATGGAAAAGAAAATCTGAAATTTCTCTAAACCCAGACCGAGTATGGCTTCTAAATGCCCTATGTATTTGTGTTTGCCTTGGTGTGTTCAATAAGTGGTAAATTTGCCAAACAAATCAGCTCAACGGTTAAAAATTGCTATTTTCCCGCCAATGTGCGTGTTGTTTTTTCTACCAGGTCTCCTTGGGTGCCTGCTCAGAAGAACGTTCTGCCACCCCACTATAGTAATAATGTAATATATCGTTTTGGATGTAGTTGTGGAGCCGACTACATCGGTAGAACTACATTACGTATAAACGCACGGATTAACCAGCATGTACCTGGAAGAATTAGGAATGGTACGATCCAATCTGGTGATAAGATCAAAAACGCCATTGCTGAGCACCTTATAAACAATCCAAGTTGTGCCACAAATTTCAGCATCGACTCATTTTCCATCGGGTGTGTCGTGTTACGTTTTTGCGTCAGCCCAAGTTTACCTGGCTAAAAACTGTTAAGTGTATTACTTTTATTTTTTTGAACGTTTCACTTTCTTAGTTTTCCTTTGTATTTGTGCGTACTTGTTTTCATTTGTTTACTTTTTCTTTCTTTAACTTTTTTGTTGCTGTTTTGTTATTCTCGTTTTTATTTCAGTTTATTTTTCGTATTATTTTAATTGTTGTTTATTTTGTGCTTATTGACATTTATTTTCCACGTTCTAGTTTTTATTTGTTTTTCTTTTGACTGTATTTTCGTCGACATTTTCTTTCGTTTTTAAGAACAAGCCATTTAAGGCGAAGCTTTATTTTTTAAGCTGTGGCGGATAATTTCCACCATGCCGGATAACTTGGATGTATTGACGGTGCCAATACAAAATAAGTCCACGGAAGAAAAACGGCCTGGTCGGAAAACAAGCCAAAAAAGGACTCGGTTTAATATGACGAGCTACGACTCAAATATGAGAAATACGTCCAGGGTAATGAATTTCTCACGATTTCGGAGGCTCTGGATGCAGTCAATGTAAGGATAATTTCCCTGCTGACCTCCGACGTCGGAAATTGATTGGGGTCAGCAGGAAAACAATGGAAAAAAGCCTTAAAAAGCCTCAAAATTGCTCCAAAGATTTTAGCGAGAAAATCTCAGGCTATGTGGATATCTTGCTAGCAAGTGAACAGGAAGCGAAAACACCGACGTTAAGGCTCCAAACTGAATACATGGGCACTAGACGGAGCAAATTTACTGTGCACGGAGTGCCCGTGAACAAAAGTGAAGATCGGATGGGAACCTTCTTTTCCAAATATGGAACGAAGAAGGAGTGTCTTCTATTATCAGTAAGTCAGGCATTGCAACAGGAGACATGGTTTTGCATGTAACATTAAATAGACAAGCTTTCGGTGAAATACCTAATGTCCTAATGTGCCGTGACAGACGGATGTTGAAAGTGGTTGAGGGACGCAGATCATATTGCTGGCCGTGTGGGACTTTGGGTCATATGGCCAAGGTATGCCCCACCATGAATCCTCAGCCCCCAACCCACCCAGCGGCATTGGCAACAACTCCAGCAGCAAAAGAAAGAACAACGGCAGTACCAGAAGTAGCAGCAAAGGAGAAGCCCCCCCCCCCGATGGCGATTGGAAGAAGGTGAAGGGACCAAGGAATGCAAGTACAAAAAATGCCTCAAAACAGGATTTACTGTCCCCAAAGAAACAGCGACAGCCCCAGGAACTGCCAAAGGAGGTGCGGGAGCAGACAAATCCTGGAAAGCAGCTTCAAAAGCAGAAGGAGGCGCAAAATGCAAAACAAACATCAAAGCAGCCACCAAAACAGCAACAACAAGAAAAGGACAAGCAGCAGCAGCAACAGCAACCTGACGCAGATATGGAGGTGGAGCAAATGCCTCCACCTCGTGTCTCCTCATTAAAGAGGAATAGGGAGGATGAAGAGGAGGTCGTGCTAAGCCAACAACATGTCGGGCGAATTAGGGCGGATGGGCACATGGACAAAACCAGGTTCCTATCCGTCTCTGCATTCCCTAAAGAAGCAGCTACATTCGCAAAAACAAGGAGGCTCCTTTCCTCCCCTTCCCGTGCTCCGTCCCCCTCTCCTTCCATTTCCTCCCTCAGTTCTATATCTACTCCTCCTCATACATCCACCTCTTCCCCGCCCCATCCGGACAAGGAAAAGAAGAAAAAGAAATATTTCCCTGGCCCTGATGTCATTTGCAAGGTTGATAGGAAGGAAGTAGAAAACGGCTTGTCTGCGCACAGAAAAGCCCGACTAGGTCCGCTTTTTAAACTGACTGATTAGGGTTTTCGAGTTAGGTACAACTGGACTAAAAAAACTTGCTTAATTCTGTACAGGTAGGGTGCCCGTATTGCTCCTCCCCTCTGCATATAGGGCAATTAAATTAACCTACCCTATGGACGTCGGCGGCGTTGTCCCAGAAGGTCGGATGATGACAGAGTTGGGTACAGGGAGCCTGGGACAATCCGTTGGGGCCCTGTCACCCGCAGATTTACGTCCAGTCTGCGGTTAAGGTACTCAGGCTTGAAAGATATCTATCAAGGTAGCTAGCTTGAATGAGAGGGGCCTCAGAGATTGGATTAGGCGGCCCACCTGGGTCCTTTGGTGTAGATGTAGCCGCGATCCAGGAAACACACTTTGTTTGCGAAGTCGATGCTCGTGTGCAGTTTACTGACATTGATGTCTATACATCTTCCAGGGATAGACAGGCCAGAGGTGTTTTCTTGTTAGTCAAACGTTTCCTGGGGGCGTGGTTTGACCATGTCCATATGGGTGCGGGGGGCGGTTGATTGTGGCCGATATTGCCGAGAGCAGTGGTTCGTTTCAGGTCGTTGCGGTTTATGCGCCCAACGATCAGGAGGAGCGTGTCGACTTTTTCCGTCTGTTGGGCCGTTCCTGGTGGATTCGTCGCACTTAGTCTTAATGGGGGACTGAAATGCCGCCCTGGACACCTAGATAGACAGGGGGCGGGGAGCTAAAGGAAAGGCATCGGGCGATCATAGCTTGGTTGATCTGATTGGCGAGTTTGGACTCGTCGATAAATACCGGGTCGATCATCCGGGGCAGGAGATATAGACGTGGGCCCGTAATTGGTCGTCTCTCCAAGTACCCAGCTACCTGGACAGAATGTTAGTGAGAAGGGTCGACCTAGATTTACTGATTGTTCCACGTTCCACCGTTTAGACTATTCTGATCATAGACTCGTCTGTACCCGGATGATGTTAGGTGCTAGGCCTAGAATGGCTGGACACTGGAAGTTCAATCTGTCCTTACTGGACAGGCGGGACTTCTAGCAACCGCTAATTAGATTAATACAGCGCAAACTAGTGCGGGCGGTTATTGGGAATAGGAGATAGGAGAGGCTTAAGGATAGGATTAGGTCTTTCACCACCGAATATAGCCAACGACTCGCCCTAGATAAGGCTAAAAAGATGAAGGCTCTAGAGAATAGTCTTATGTTGGTAAGATTGTGGCCGCCAATGCTAAATACCGGTAGGGTTTCCAATTCTCTCAGAATTGCCTCGCTGTATAGTTTGAACAGGTCGGGTGAGAAGACGCATCTTTGACTGACGCCCCTTTCTATTTTTGTATATTCATTGAACTCGTTCCCTATGCATATGCATGCTGTTTGCTGCCAGTATAGGTTCTTGATTATTCTGATATCCATCCCGAATATATCAAGCAGTTCCATCAGATCCTTGTGGCGTACTTACTAAATATATAATTACGAACAAATCAATATTCTGAGAATTATTCTTCATTCTACATTTGTTTAACTATATTATTTCAGTGACATCATTTTTTAGCATCAAAATGCCACAGAGTGGACACTATTCGGAACCGGCGCATCGTCGAATGCAGCTTTCCAGTGGTATTGTCAGAAGCTGATGAGTAATTACTATTGCTTTTTGTTCGATACACGTTTTCGAAGGAAACGAGGCCCTGTGTAACACATTCCTTCCAATCTGACCTTGTACTTCAATAATTAAAATATTATATGAGTAAGTATAATAATTTAATTTTTATAAATTTCACCGATTACGTGTTAGATTTTAAACTTTTAGGGCTACTAAATGAATTGGTCAGCATTAGAGGGTGTATCTAGCTTATTGAATACTAATTATCACCATTACAATTGCTGTTGGGTTCTTTTTATTTCAGTACTATAATGTTCGGTATCTTCATCTCAAACCTACAATCTTCATGATGCATCCCTTGATTGAGGCGGTATAAGAAGCGATTTTTGAAGAATGTACGATAGTCGAGATTTTCGGGCACAAGGAATCTAAAACAGAAGGAATGGCAAGAAATCACACCTTACGCGTGATTCAACTAAAAAAACAAATCTTTGCCTGCTACGTTTAATTGACTTGGATAGCAGAATATTAACAAAACATTTTCGGTAGCCAGTGTTTAATTTACAAATGAATTCCGGAGACAAAACTTGTGTAGTTAATAAATATGCGTCCTCGTCATCGCCTCCATTGCCATAAATCACATTGCTTTCGTTTGAAGAAATGTCTCCTGCGTCACCATGCTGAACATTTGCACCAGTTGTCGGTTATTTAATGCGTCTAGACATCTATGTTAATAAACAGTCTGCAAAATAAAATTGATAAACAATTACTCTAGTACCGTGACCGTATCTTACCCTGATTACTATAGTCTGTTTTAAAAAAGAAGGGAAGTAGGACTTCACGCAAGTTGCTGTTTATCCTCATTGTGGAGTTTTCCATCGTAAGCTCATCTCTTGAAATGAGTTGCTTCCTACTTGGGGGCCATCAATAAATATAAGTTTTATGTTAAACGAAATACGTATTCTTGCCAATTGCTCTTTCCTTCCTTTACATTTTGTGGAATCTTTTCTCTACGTTGGCTCCAATATTTTCTCGTTTTTATTTTCCTGTTTCTCCTCCATTTTCTTAATATAATATTCCTCTTATTCTTACAGTTTCTAGTTTCTCGTTTAACCTCTTTTCACTTTGTCTATCATTTTAATTCAATTTTCTGACATTTTGAATTCCATTGTTAATTGAGTTTGCTGCTACTTTCTCTGTTACATGTTTTGATTGTATTCACCCAATTTTCATTCGAAGTATTTATTTTCTCATAGTTTTTATTTGCATTTCTTCGTACACTTTTTCTTTTCTTCCTTTTATCCGTTTTATTCTTTAGTTTTTCTTTTTTCCATATCTGCATTTTGAGGCCATTTTTTCTTTTGATCTTTCTTTCTTTCCTCGTCATTCCGTTTTCAATCGGGTTCTTATTCCTTCCCACTCTTGTCTTGATTATCATCTTCATCTGTTATATTGTAAAACAATCTCAAGTTTTCGTTTTCCGTTCATTTCCAGGGAAATGAAACAGAACTTCAGCTGCGATGTTCACCCAACTCTCATCAACATGTGTTAAACCTACCCAGGCAACTCTCGAAGCACATACACATCCACACGCACGCATTCACGCAGTACATATACAATTCTATATATAATTTAACTAAAGCCACTTACTTTTCATTTCTTTATATGCATATATGAACTTGTATATAAACACACGTAAATTGTCACCATTTTATATTAATTTCACGCATATGCATTGTTTGTTTTGATTTTGTCGATTGCACAGTATAGTAGGGTCAGTTGAACACCATCTGTGAGAAAATGAACACCATGACGCCATTCGCTCCGACAGAAATTTGGAAACGACATGCTGTACTACTTGGTTTTCGCGGCGGAAGCTCCAATACGAACATTTCAGAGTATTTGGGTGTCAATCTGAAGACAGTGCAGAGGATTCGGAAAGAGTTGGATGAGTCTAATTGTAATTACGAAGGTCAGAAAACTCACCCTGATTGTTCTGATAAGGAAAGAAATTCTGATTTTGTTGGTGAGGGCCTCAGAGAGCATGCATCAGGTGCCTTGAGGAGGTAGTGCTGCTCTGGGACAAGAGGGTGGATGCTGGAAGACCCTATGTCTGGCAAAAGGACTCTGCACCATGCCACACAAGCAGAACCTAATGATGGCTATCAGACAATTTCTACGCTCGGAATCGTTTCAAGAGATTTTGAAGTTGTCTGGAGGCCGTGGTTGAAATGTATTTAAACATATTTTTGTTTAATTTTGGTAAGTGAATCTGTTAAAATGAGATGTCAGTGTTATTTTTATATTGCATAATTTAGACGACAATTTATTCATCGCACCCTATATATATATATATATATATATATATATATATATATATATATATATATATATATATATATATATATATATTTGCTGAAGAGCAAGCTAGAAGTGACCCACTATATAGACTTCTTTAATGTGCAGTCTCCCATCACTGCATGAATGATCATGGCTCTCTACAACTTCTTATCCTTTGTAGCTATAAGTACTGTTTATACCCTTACTGGCTCTTCAAGTTTCTTATCTTCGATCTAGTTGCACGAACTGGTTAGGTGGTTTACTCGCTGTTTTCTGTTGCCTCCCATACATTCATCATGCCCTGCGAGTGCCAAATTCTCTAAGCCCCCTTTCATTATTATGCGTCCTAGAAATTTGCGATATCTCTTACTGATTCAAGTATTCTTTTTCTTTCCATTTCCATTAAAACTTCTTCGTTTCTAAAATATTCCGTCTGTGACATTCTCAGGTCTCTTCATTTATGAAGAAACTGTCTAGCATTACTGGCATATAAGAGGATTAATAATAAATAGCATTCTTAGACTTTTTTCTCCGTTTCTAATGAAATGCTATGTTAAGCGAGCTTACCATAAAATAATGTTAAGGAAGTAAGCTTCCTACTCTGTTTATCAGTTTGTATTCTCCTTTCATCTTTTACAGTTGCGATCCCGAATTAGAGTAAGCAAAGTAATTATATCCAATTAGAATGCTTTTCGTACAGCAGTAATTAAAACACATACTTTCAATAACCATTACGTGTGTTCTGTGTCCGAACCCCTCATACTGCATCAGCATTCATAAATTCTCTTAAACACCTTCTGTAAATTATTTGGTACTTTGTTCCTCAAGAAACCCTGTGAACAATCTGCACAGAAACGGTCCTTGAAATATCTCGATCAACTGATGGAGAGTTATGATTGGTAAACTGCTAATACTGAGTTGGAGCCTTCAAGTTCCAGGCGTGGTGGCAACGGTTCAGACAATAAAAAGGTAGCTTGTCGGTAATTATTAGGTATGAGTCTTATATTACAAACCATTGCCAGGTAATTGGATTGGATGTGGCATTGTATTTGAATGAAAAATTAAACTCGGTTGAGTAAATGCCGATCATTATGTCGGTATAACTTGGCAAGTTTAAAATGTCAAAGTAATTTAGTGGAATCGATTGCCTGTCCAAGATTTGTGCGACAACTGATAACATTTTGTAAATACCACCTTTAGCAGATCTCGGGTTCAATCATGAAAGAGACTCAGTTATGTGAACTTGTGTTATGAAACTACATTTATATCGGCTTTATATCTAACTGGCTAGATTCACAGGTCAATTCACTCATTGCCTGTTGTATAATAATGTAGTCTTGTGCCATACAGAGTTAAAGATAATACATATACACATGATAACAATGACGGGTCTATTGAAACTAATCCGGAATTGGTGCAAACTCTTACATATGACAGTCCGAGTAGGTCAGCAATGAACCAAAGTAAAATGTTCCCAATATAAAACGTTATATATATATATATATATATATATATATATATATATATATATATATATATATATATATATATATATATGTTGAGATTTGAAAAATATGTATAAAGTGTCTGGCGAAAGCGATCGTCTGTCAAGCGAAAGTATCCCCTATTTCAAGTGTGCATACTTGCCATATTTTTAGATAGACACATCTTTTCCATGATTTAAAATTTTTATACTCACATGTTTGAATGGGAGCAAGAATCAATCATTTCACTGCCATAAAAGCGTCGCAAATGCACACATCCATCAATCTAAGTTAGTTACTTAGTTTTTGCTTACTTAGTCTGGTGTCTGTTTATCCAGTATAGCTTTGCCGAAGTTTATTTATGTATTTGCTTCGTACTTGGAAGATGGTCGATTTCCGAACGTTATTATTGTAATTAGTATATACAGTTGCGGCCAAAATGTTCAGAACGGCATTGTTTTCGTCAGAAAAATATGTATAAGTTTTATCAAAGTTGATTTATATTCTATAATTTTCACAGAGAATAGATACTAATATTAATTGTTTTTGTCTGAGATTTTGGTGTAATTTGAGAGGATAATACAAAAGTTATGGATGATTTAGCGATTTACTGCAAAACCCATGGCGACCAAAATGTTCAGAACGGTTGAGAAAATAACAAAATAATAAAAAATGACAGAGAATACTTGAATTATTTAATATTTAATGTGAAGCCCTTTAGCTTCAATCACACTTTGACATCTTCGACTGCATGAGGAAATTAAATTTTCAGTTTCTTGCTGGGTGATCTTATTCCATTCTTCCTGAAGGGCATTCCATAATTGCTCAGTTGTTTTAGGATTTCTGGCTTTCGAACGTTCTCCTGGAATATTCCTCACATTTTCAATAGGATTGAGATCTGGGCTTTGAGCAGGCCAATCCATAACAATAACCTTTACAGCCTTGAGGAAGTTCATGACCACCTTAGCCTTGTGACATGGGGCATTGTCCTGCATGAATATGGGTTGTCACTTAGATGAATTTCTCAGCACAGGCAAGACATGATCTTTTACAAGTTGTTTATAAACTCCTGCATTTACCTTTCCATGTAATCACACCAAAGGGCCCACACCATCTCCAGATATCATCCCCCAAACCATGACAGTTCCTCCACCGAATTTAACACTAGTCTTAAGGCATTTTGGCGACAATGTTTCACCTAATTTTCGACGAACTTACCTTTTCCCATCTGAGCCAAATAGCATAAACTTAGATTCATCACTAAAATGGACCGTTTGCCATTTTTCTTGAGACCACAACATATGTTCGGTTGCAAAGGGAAGACGACACTTTTTATTCTTGGAGCTGATCAGTGGCTTCACTGCAGGTGCTCTTGCTTGTAGGTCATGTTCAACTAAACGACGAGACACAGTTTTTCGAGATAAAGTTTTCTTCAGTACAATGCTCTTTTCCCGAGAAACAGCAGCAGCAGTTTTAAATCTGTCCCTTTTAACCAAATTTACCATAGCACGATCTTCTCCCTTGGTCGTTTTTCTTGGTCTACCTTGCTTCACACGAACGACAACCGTCGTAGACCTTAAGAATACCGTGAACAACACTTTTTGACTTAACAATCTTTGCAATAGACCCAATACTTAAATTATCCTTCTTTCGAAGCTTAATAACCTGCTGACGAATTGGTAACGGAATAAGTGGCATTATATTAACAAAGTACACTGCAGATATTCTTACTAATGAACCGTAAACGAACCGTCACGTAAACAAATTAAAAAAGTTAGAGTTCGCCGGTTAAATATACTAAAACACGGAGTAAAAGCAACCGTTCTGATCATTTTGGCCACCACGGGTTTTGCAATAAATCACTAAATCATCCATAACTTTTGTATTATCCTCTCAAACTTTGATAAAAATTTATACCTACTTTTCTGACGAAAACAATGCCGTTCCAAACATTTTTGGGCCGCAACTGTATCTGTGCACATGTAAAATCTACCGCAATATTTTGATGCATATTTAATTCCCTGCCTTTCACCGTCTCTCTTCACACACACACACACACACACACACACACACACACACACACACACACACGTGTGTGTGTGCGTGCGTGCGTCAGTGATCAAACAAAGTTGAATAATGACTGCCAAACGCAAATCTTTCCTATACTCTCGAAATATACATATCTGCTCATATTAGCAATATACAGGATAAGGCAACAAAGTCGAACACCATAAGAATAATTTATTAAAAGAATAATTACACATGAAAATTTTATTTAATAGTTATTTAATTGTTATATGAGCTGTTCAAAATGTCTTCCTTCTTTTTCAAAAACAGATTTAAATTCTGTGCCTGCATGATTCATTAACACGTCTGATAGTTTTCTCTGTCATTTTTTACTGCATTCATATTTAATTCTTTCTTTAAGTTACTCAATATTTTGGGGGCGCATCTGATAAACAACTGATTTGAAATGGCCCCACATAATAAAATCCAAGGCGGCCACTCGAACGGACCTATTCGACCTATCCATTAACCCCTATGGTGCGCGTCTTTTGCTTCACGCACACACACACACACACACACATACACACACAGACACACACACACACATATATATATATATATATATATATATATATATGTATATGTGTGTGTGTGTGTGTGTGTGTGTGTGTGTGTGTGTGTGTATGTGTATGTTTGTGGAAGTGTTGTTTGTATGTTGTACAAACAGAGAGGGTTCGTTAAGTAGCGACAGTTACTTAGAGTAAAAAAAAAAACCCAGAAAGCTGTGGCGAGTCATGATCGCTCATGTCATGAAGAAACAAGACTACATAGACAGAAGAATATGTATATAAGTGAAGATATGTCTATATGATGTGTGCGACTTATACAAAGTTGTGTGCTGTTGCCTCTTCGCTGAGGTAACGTCTGTGCATGCATTCTCTGTCGGTTTCTCTCTCAATCGCATGTATGCATTCAAAAACACACACGCGCACGCACGCACACACACACGCACGCACGCACACACACACGCACGCACGCACACACACAAACGAACTATAACTTCTTTCTTTTTACCTATTCACAATTTCTTTCACTCAAACGCGTAAACACAAACGAATTTACGTACACACATGCACAAAGTTTTACTTTCTTTCTCCATTTGCGTGCGCATAAGCACATAAGGAGTTACATACAGTGATAAATGTATTCAGACGAAAAATTATACACTATTAATCAAAAACGCACACAAGTTTTACACACACTACTACACAAGCACGCATGTACAAATCCTGAGGGTCCTTACAATGCAAGCGATAATAGCAATTATATTTTGTATTAAGTTCCCCAAGCCAGAGCGAAGGTTAAAACTGCGGGAGGTTTACTTTGGTAGAAGAAAAGAGAGGACGCGTTAGAGACGAGGTTGGGTGAGAGGATTTAATAAGGGTTCGGTGTGGTTGGCAGTAGGTTTAAGGTGGGGAAGAAAGAGTTGTGGAAAGAATAGGAACAGGAGTTGGAAAAATCGGGTCGTCTATTCTGGAGATCGCGACGTAGACAGATGAAAAAGAGGACACGAACTATTGTCAACAAACCATATCTACCTATGAAAAGCAACGTAGTCTAGCACAAGGCTAAGACAGCGTGAATCCTTCTTTAATAAGATTTATCTAACATTCAGGTCGGTAGGCAAAAATAAATAAATGTACAGTTAAATAAATAAACGGAGCATCTACTCAAATACGAGTATTAACTAAAAATAACGTTTAAAGTGATATATATATATATATATATATATATATATATATATATATATATATATATATATATATATATATATGTGCGTGTGTGAGAGAGCGAGAGAGAAGACTGTATAATAGTATTCGAAACAAAAGTGAAGATGATGAGACAAATTTGAAAATTTATAAAGAGACGGGTTTCGCCGAGTGCGCCTGTAGTATCTGGCTTACTCAACTTAGAATGATAGAAAGACAAAACTCTATGTGAGGAAAAATGCGTTGGGATCTCTGAGGATCAGTGGGGACCATAAATGAAATGAAATTACCAATTATCCAATGTCCAGACTCAAGACAGTGTCTGTCCGCCTGATTTCTATATGATACAATTTAGTTTTAAGGGCTGCTATGTTTATGGGTTAAAGTGCTTAGTATGAAGGATAGAGTGTATGTATGTAATATAAAAGTGAAGTCAACAACCAAAGGTGACAGTTTGTTTCATGCTTAACGCAATCGTCAGGCCATATGCGTTGTGCTTTTCTTTTTATGTATCCAGGTCAGTGATACATTGCCAGTAGTCTATTATATTATTCTAACGGTTATTTTGGTGGGCGTGGTTTGGTAATTTGTTTATTATTTACTTAGTATATTTATTTGTTTGGATTAATTTATTTTACTTGTTTTTGTTTATTTATTTTATTCATTTATTTATTTCTTATTGTCCAATCAACGCTTTTAACCAGTGGATAAAGGCATTGGTTCAATCCAGTGACTTCACTCCAAGAGTTGTGAGTTCAATACCAGGCTACTGCTGTAGTGAACAAAAACTTTTTTTAAAGAGCGCTAACTGAGGCATCTGGAAGAAGCATGGCAAGTGGAACTAGAATAAATTTCCCCGGTGGACGAAATAAAGGGTTCAATTCGAAATTTCAATCACTGGAAGAAGGCCGGAACATACTGCGGCTGAAACGTCGTGAATATGGCAAGAAAGATGAGGACAGCACTTCGAACAATGTAAATAATTACAATACCTCATCTAAGAAATATACACCGATGTTTATTTAGTAGTTTGTTTTGGTCCGAGAAGGCAATTATAGCTACTTTTTCTTCCAGGGAGGGTTTACAGTTTTTGGATTAATTGTTCTAGGCTGATATTCTTTACCTTATTTTCCATGATATTTTTGGTGTGATAAGTTTTGTGTTTTTAATTTCCCAGGTATGTTCAGAAAGCATTGTGCTGTTCGCATATTTATTATTTGTAAGGGATGATTTGCGCGCGTAGTATTTTTTTTGGTTTCTAGGGTACTTCAATTACTCTTATGTATATTTTCTACATTGGCTGCTGATTTTACAGTGGCCTTGTATAATATATTATTCCGCAAGCAATTGCCGTTTAACGAACATTCGTTCTTTATTATGCATTATACATGGGTTTAATTAGTTCATGTAGTTTTTTCATTGCTTTCCTGTTGTGCTTTTTTATTATTTGTGTTATCTTCTCAGTGTAACCGTAGCTGATTTTTACTGTGTTTTTGTTGAATGCCTTGTGAAGAGTGCATGAGGCGCGACAGTGTTTGTGTATGAGTTTTATTTTTATGCATACTTGTACGCATATACATGCATAAAACTATTTCCTATATATTCCTGTACACACATACACCCGTATGCCCATACACGCACACCACACGTATATATATATATATATATATATATATATATATATATATATATATATATATATATATTTAAAGACATTTTTATGTTTAACATTCTTTTTATAGATACAAGTATTTAAGTAAATGCTCTGTTTATAATAAACAGTATTAAATAACATTTACCGGCCTGAATGTCCGAGAAATTTTCATAGAAAATATTCGTCCTCCGACAAGATTCGAACCTGTATCCTATACGGAACCGTCATATAGCCTGACGTGCCTTAACCGATTCGGCCACTGAGGATCGTTCGGTTGGCAAGGTCGAATTTACTGCTTATAAACTTCAATTTTCCATGAATTTCTCACGTACATTCATAACTGCTCATGGCGTATCAAATGTAAACAAATGACGTCAAACATTATGAAATGGACAAAGTCCGACAATTATTTAAAGATATTTTTATGTTTAACATTCCTTTTATAGATACAAGTATTTAAGTAAATGCTCTGTTTATAATAAACAGTATTAAATAACATTTACTGGCCTGAATGTCCGAGAAATTTTCATAGAAAATATTCGCCCGCCGACAGGATTCGAACCTGTATCCGATACGGAACCGTTATATTGACTGACGTGCCTTACCGACTCGGCCACTGAGGATCGTTCGGTTGGCAAGGTCGAATTTACTGCTTATAAACTTCAATCTTCCCTGAATCTCTCACGTACATTCATAACTGCTCATGGTGTATCAAATGTAAACAAATGACGTCAAACTTTGTCCATTCCATAATGTTTGACGTCATTTGTTTACATCTATGAAAATTTCTCGGACATTCAGGCCGGTAAATGTTATTTAATACTGTTTATTATAAACAGAGCATTTACTTAAATACTTGTATCTATAAAAAGAATGTTAAACTTAAAAATGTCTTTAAATAATTGTCGGAATTTGTCCAATTCATAATGTATATATATATATATATATATATATATATATATATATATATATATATATATATATATAAGAGTCATTTTTTTTAGTTTGTAGTGTGCGCTGTTTTTCCCTGATATTATAGGCTGCCTGGTTTGTTTGCTTATATGTATATATATAAAGGTACATGAAAAAAAATATTATCAAGATTTTCTAAAAAAAATTTCAAAAATAATTTCATTCATTTCTGTATATTTCCTGAAAGGTTCATTAAAATCCGACAATTATTTGAATTTTGTAAGAATTTCCGAATCAACGTGTATTTTCATCGGGAAAACGCAAAATAAAATAAAACTTTTTTTCTCTTTTCGACCGCTGTCGTAAAAATAATAATATTTTTAACCAAAATTTTGAACGTGCTAGAAAGGAGTAAAAGATTTTAAAAAATAATTAAAAAATACTTTGGTCTTTCCTCTTAATAATAACATAAACATTTTCATGACAAAACTTTGTTTTTGTTGAGTTTGGGGCCTTTTTTCATCATGCTATGCTGCATTTTCTAACTATATCTCTTATTGTTTAAGAAGGGGTGTTGATGAATTTTATGTCAAGGTTAAATATATGCTTGCATATACGTATACATACATATACACCCACCTAGTCATATACATATATTAAAACCATTTTTGCATACACTCAGTTTTTCTCTGATATTATGTGTCGCATTGGGATGCCTAGTTTGTTAGACATTCATATTAGTCGTTGGAGTAAGGTTTTTAAATCAGCCTACTTCAAGTCGATCTTTTTTTACTCTTTTATCTCGTATACCGCATTGTGCTAATATTGTCTTTGCGATGATCGTATGGTGCTGGTCTTGGATTTATTGTTGAATTATGAGATTAGCGCACTCTCAATGCATTTCCATCTCAGTGAATCCTGTTCTCTTCTGATCAGACTGGCAGTTTTTAAGTCGAAACTCTGGTCAGATGCATTACAGGGAACCAGTAGTGCATTTCGATTGTCGTTCTGCAGAATATATCTCTCTCTATATATATAATCTTTTTTCTTTTACTGAGTTTTCTAAACGTTTCGCTGATGTACATCAATGGAGATTTCGCGCAGTCTATTTTGTATACTACCTCTATTCTGTTGTTGCCAACACGTTTGATTCTAACTATACCACGTATTGTTTCAGAGGTGGCGTTGATCTATACCGGTGAAACATACAGAAAAATGGTATGAACACCGCAGTGATATTCGACATAAAAATAATCTGTAGGCAAAGATAATAATAGCACAATGCGGCATAGGAGCTAGTAGCGAAAAAAACAAACCAATATCTACTTGGACTAGGCTGATTAAAAAACTTACAGGCCGCAGTGGCCCCAATATATATACTGTACTGAGGAAGCCAAAGAAAGTACGCAGTTAATATTTTTCCCAACCTCGTAAATCTTACGCCCAACGGTAGTATTGCCATTTTAACCTTTTGGCTTTTAATATACCTGCTGATGAACAGGAATTCATTTTCAGAGTCTCAATTGCCGTAAGGAGTTTATGTGGCTGTTTTGAGGTGGGTACGAGACGGACATGCACTCAGGAGCAGAACATAGGTATATATTAAGCTTTGCTTCGTCTGTCGCAGTGCATCTCGTGAGAATCGATATAACTAAAAATTGATTTAATGGCAGAGACAATTGCGCTGTAACTAGTCTAAAAAGTAAATCATTGAATTTAAAACCTGTTGTATCTGGCGCTATCAGTTCAATGCGTAAAAACCTACAAATATCATTTCAGCAATGCCTAGCTTTGTTAGACAGTGGCCCTATATTTCAGTGGAGTCTAACAACAAACCCAGCGAAGAACGTAAACACTATCAACGGTTTACAAGATTATAAAGTTAAAACTTGATATTGGTTTATACTATAGTTGAGGTTTTTGCCTATTTCCCAACATGAAGGATAAAAAATGTGAAATGAGTCATACATCTCCTTGGAAGACTCACGATTATAATCTTCGTCAGTTAATTTCTCTCCATGCAACTTGTTATTTTATTAAACATTTATCAATAAATATTTATATTGGCATATTTAGGAAGGATGGAATTCACTGGCACTCTTTTGAGAAGGATTAATTTTTCAATGATATATTCCGATTGTCATGGATTTGAAAATAAATTCTCTAATAATGGTTAGTTTATGTTGCTACGAGAGATTCCTTAATTGAGTAATCTGTATTTTCGGAATTATCACGAACGTCCTTTTGGTGTAAGATGAACGTTCCTAGAGAAATTTTATATAACACTTGCAGTTGTTTTATTATTAATGCACAATATATATTAAAATTGCCCCTTGATATTTATAATGAACAATTCGGCAATAGCCGTATTGGTACGTGCATATATATATATATATATATATATATATATATATATATATATATATATATATATATATATATATATATATATATATGGATTTGCATATGTGCAGTTCATAGCAGTATATATTTATATGTATAAATCACTTTCTACATGTATGCGCACGCACCTTCTCCTTCCGCCGCAAATACATATATCATGAGATAGATACTCACACACACACACACACACACACACACACACACACATACATATATATATATATATATATATATATATATATATATATATATATATAATATGGGAAGAAAGAGAAAAGCTTTCCACAAACAAGTGGACTGACAAAAATTATATTGGCAAAAATATTTTGCATAATTAAAATGCTTTAAAACTATATTCTTACATATATGCCTCGATATACTTACATGTATATATTTTCTAATACGTAGTTATAAGTCAAGAATATCTCTGTGGGAGATTTTAGGATATGACTGGTTGAACGATATTTTCCCAATGATATCCTGTCACTGTTGACTAAATTCGGATTGTCAACAGTATAAGTGACCCTTATTTCCTTGGGAGGATTCCTGGCGTGGAAACTGCGAAAATGCAAGATGAGTTCGAATAATTGAGTGTTGAGTTTGAAAACAGAGTTCAGTGCTCCTTTTGTACGTAGCTCTGAAGTCGTCATTTTTTAATAATAGTTTTCCATCGAATAGACTTTCTAAATCTGGAAAATCATATATGGGGGAAAAAGAAATAATATAATAATATAATTTTAAACGATAAAGTCACTTATGTTCCATTATATTTCCATAAAGAATATCGTGTGCATGTGTATGTATAGTAGTGCTTGTGTAGATGTTGGGCCTTAATGTTTGGTAAAGTATTCGTTAAATTAAAAATCCGGTATCTGGGACTAGACTAACATCCGCAAATCGTATAAACTGAGCCTGATGTAGTGATTTTCCAAGCGTAGCTTAGATGTGGCATAAGGCCGATAGTACGAGAGAACCCAGTGAGGATCGAACTCACTATTCAATAGTAGTTGTTCTAGCGAGACAAGCTTACTAACCATTACACTGATGTAATGAGCATCAGTGACAAAATTCTATCTTATTCTGGTACATTATATTTCCAGCAATGTTTCCTTTAAAGAATTTTCAAGCCAATTCGAATAGACTGTATTGTGTTGAATCATAACTAATAATTTTGGAATAAATTGTAACGACGAACTAACAACTAATCATACGTGGAAGTATAAATTCTGGAGTCCATTAACATACCTTAGATTTTCACGGCAGTGGCAGAGTATACAGTGGATTAATGGAAAATGTTCTTCTCCATGATATCGTAAAGACACATACAACGAGAATAACACAGGGAAAAAATGTTGAAATTTGATTGGTCTGTTTTACACCACCCGCCACATTCATCCGTTCTTGCAATAAACGATTTTTATAAATTTCGATCGTTGAATTCTTTTATGGGGAAAGAAAATGCGACACAAGTGTTCGTCGAACGCTTTTTCACACCAAAACCGGCGGAATTTTACTCAAAATGTATCAAAAAGCTGCTTGATAAGTGGCAGTAAGTCACTGCAACTACTGGTGAATATATAATTGAATAAAATCTAATTGTTGTTTATTTTTTGAAGAATGAAATTAAGAACAACATTGAGAAACAAAATTAACATTATTTAGGACTCCATTTACTTTTATACTTTTACTGACTTGTATTTTGATAAGATTAATGCTGGTCTCTCTCTTTTTGCTTCCACGTTCCTGATGACATCACTTCTCAACTCGGTACTTATGTTGATGACACAATTATTTATTCTTGTCCTAATAGTAAATCTGATCAGTCCAATAAGGTCACATTGGCAGATGATCTAAAAAAATGTCCTACAATCTGCTGTTGTAAGGAATGGCTTGTTAATTTTAACACATTCAAGGCAAATATGCTCTCTATCAATCATCATAGAGACCCCTTTCTCCCTTTCATCAGCATGGCTGATGCTAACCTCCCGAAGAGTGACACTTTGCATCTTCTCTTGAGCGATAGACCAACAAAACTCCTTGTCATACCAAATATGAACTGAAGGCAAGGATTATTGTAGCATTTGCCAACTTAAACAAGGAAACTATCCAGAAGAGTTTCAGGAGATTCCGAAGTTGTCTTGAGGACGTGGATGAAGCCAATGACGATTTTATTGAATAAATTTACACTTTAGTGCGGCATCAATACCTTCAATAATGGCAAGACATTAGCAAGAGTCACTCAAACCCAGAGTGATTGAAAAATAACTCACTATTTTATATATATAATGGACTCTCCCATCCAGCTATAGTTTTTGCAAGTATAAAGTATTATGACTTTTTGTAATCCTATATCCCTGAGTCATAAATAGATGCACTTTTGTTCAAAATTAATGAGAAAGTCGGTACTTTGTTTTAGTTATTGAAGAAGTTCACCCAATACCGAACATTCATTTTACTATTTACGCAATAAGAGTAAAATCAAAATATTGCAGAAGCTTCATTTTTCAATTTGCTAATGATGTAATTGGATAGTATTTATGTATTTTAACGCATTTAACATTTTGTTGCTATTGCATAACCTACAAACTTACGAATAAACAGAAATTACAAACTTTCATATGGAATTAATATTAGAAACGTAAAGACACATACAACAAGAATAACACAGGGAAAAAAATCAAACACAGGGTGATTGAAAAAATAACTATTTACGGCAAAAAGAATTTATGTTGATGACACAATTATTTATTCTTGTCCTAATAGTAAGTCTGATCAGTCCAATAAGGTCACATTATTTAGTCTCTTACATCGACAAGTAAGAATAGCTATATAAAGAAAAAAAGGTGGAATATTTTCCATAATTATAGTATAATCTACAATTATTGTGTTTTGTTAGACAAAATAAATGTAAATTAAACTTTCTCCTTGTTAAAGACGTCATAAAGATCCTGAATGCACTTGATTGTCCGTTCTTCACATTGATTTGTTCTGGGATTTCCAGTCTTAATGGTTTGGGATTCAAGAACTTTGTCAGAGTTTAATGTTTTTTTGTGAGACTGCAAGCTGCTGTATAGCTACTGATAACAATCTGCATTGTAGATTTGGTCAGTAAACCAATGGCCTGCCCATCTGTAAGACAAGTTTCGAATAGCGAGTATCTTTCTCTGGGAGAAGAATAAATGCCAACAGAGCTACTATCGCTTTAGAATTCCATCTTGCATTAGATAGTTTTTAAAATTTCACTTTAGGAAATCTTACAGTTTCTTTGGGGCGGAAAACTCATGTTAAACGAAATAGAAATATCATATCACCACGCCATTCTTTTTCAGGAATCTCTTCTTAACCATACTTGAGATTCACGGATATTCGATGTTGGACGGTGTTTCATTTCCTCCAATTTCATCATACATTACTACATGAACCAATCGGTCAAGAACATGATGCTGACAACCAATGAATTCTGGTTCTTCCAGTTTCTTTTGTAATTGAATGACAATCCTATTTTTACATCTAGCGTTCACATTCATATTGTCCGCAACAATCAAATTTATGCTCTTTCATAAATTGTATCAATCCAGAACAGCTGCTACTCCTTTGACAACATTATCCGCTTTTCCATTTGGTAGATCTAATACTTAAATTCTTTCCTTTCATTGATCAAAACAAGTACTTGATATTCTTGGCCATCAATTCGTTTCTCATCAAAATGCAATGACTAAATGCTGTGCTTTCTTTATTTCTTTAAGTTTAATAGCTACTTTAATAGTGGATCTGTAAAAACCAGATTGAGTAGGTGTCTCAACGTAAATTCCTTCATCAGATAACTGCTGACAAAAGCTTTGCTAGTTGATAAGTTTGAAGATGTTACTTATTTGCTTGCTGCTTCATTTTGCTATACTTCTTACTTTTTCTTATGGATTGTTCATCAGAACATTCATACTCTTCAGATTCATTCTTGGATTGGGACACCGATTTAGTCTCTGATTCGGAAATTGAAGTTGTTACTATTCTTGAAGTTGTTGAATTTCCTTTCAAGGTCACTTTTTTCTTCTTTTGGATGGGTGAATAGTTTTGGAACTTGCAGTCTTTCCAGGTGTATAGCCAACATATCCTTTGCTTTCGATCTGAGCAAGATATAATCGTTTGCACAGTCATTCAAAATTTTCTATTGTGATGTCAAAATTTCATTGAATGGATCATATTTTCATCGTTTCACACATTCATCATAGGTTTTCAGCACTTGATCCATTTTTTTGTATGACTTGAGTTGACAAAATCAGAGAAATTTAATTTCTTTTTGCCATAGAATTCTTTAGCGATTTCCATTATATATCTGTCCTTTCTTTTGATGGGTGCTCCAATGAACAGATAGCGACCAACAATCTGGATTTTGAGTGGAATCCCGCTTTTGTTTTCCAGTGATTGTTCTCGTGGAATAGTTCTTCTCTGATGTGATTCTTGAAATCTCATGAGCTTCTTCGTCGTGGTCTTATTTCATTCAGTGGTAGAAGCACATTTTATGAGATATTATGGTTAAAAATTAATACTTGGAGATATTTCAGCAAATCAATCCGCGTTGCTCAAACGGGAAGTGCATATACTCAAAAACAAAACAAAAAATATTTTCTCACAACCAAAACACAATTCCCATTCGCCTTATCTAAATGACAACCCAACAAGCGTTCACACTTATAAAGACCAACAAAATACATACAAGTCAAAAACTTCTAGAAGGCTCTAAAATGTTTTAGAATTTAGAATGTCCCAGAAAGTCATAATATTACTTTACTTATACACGATTTTAGAAATTTCCTGTTGGGGGTGACATAAAAAAATTATATATATATATATATATATATATATATATATATATATATATATATATATATATATACAAACAACGATAAGGTATTTCAAATTATCTGGAATTCTTCTTCTTGTGTCGTAAGTGTAGCATTGTAATTTTTGGCCAGTAACGTGGAAAGAAAATGGACAGTTTCAAAATTGTTATCTCAAATTAGAACAGACATTCATCACAATCACTGTCTTGTTCATCTCAGTAAAACTCGCACTGATTTTCAAATCTAACGGATTGCTAATAAGAAATCCAAGACAAAACAGTCACCACAGTTATCTTATCAATGGTCTGACACAATTCGTCATTGTGTAGCGAACCTTTTAAAGATATGAAAGTCCTCCAGATTGTGATTGTTCTTCAGATGACATTTCAATACATAAAAAATGCGAATCTGTCCACTTATAATTTACTTGAATTATTATGAAAATTACACCAAATGAAAAAATAAACCAGCGTGAAAATGAACAGCAAAGTCACAGTAAGCAATAAAGTTAAGAGTTAATCCAGAATTGCGCTAAATTGCAGACTCTCTCAGAATAGTACGAACTCATGGCACCTACGTCAATTTTGCGCACTACAATCCGTTTTTTCGGGGGTGGGGAGTTTAGGGCACAACTACTTGTATCGAACTCTGTCTGTTCGATCACTTTCTCTCTCTCTCTTTCTCTCTACGTACATATTACTTCAAACGTTATTATCGTGGATGTTCTGTATTTAAAATAGACATCACAGTTTTGTATTTATTAAACAATGTGTATTCCGTCTATTTGCTTGTATATTTGAGAAATCTTAAAGTAAAATGCGTTCCCTTTGTAGGGGGAACTATCTTTTGAACCAATGTTCTTTACCGCTCCTCCACGTGTGGTATTTGAAAAGTAATTCGCTTTACCATAAAGGATGCAAAAATGTAAGTTATATTTCAGTAGTATTTATCACGTTATTATCAATGACTGCAACCCAAAGGGAAGGCAAACGTTATTCTACACTTAAAGAAATTTATGTTTTGCCTTAAAATATGTTTGAAAGACTGTCTACAATTGTTTTGTTTTGTTTCTGAATGCTCTGCCCCTTATGAAATGTTCTAGTGATAGAAATTACCGAACATCAAAATCTAGCGAGTATAGAGAATGTGGAAGAACCTCTCATCCGAACGATTTTATTTTTCTTGCGCTGTTTAACTTACTACGTCGTGTTGGAGATTATTGTCTGTTCACCAAAGCAGACCACTTTCTGCGTTATGCTCTGTTTATTTGATCAAGTTTCTGTCATTAAACATCTGCAGTGATGGATTTTCCACGTTCCAACAGGTCGTAATAGAAGATACTTTTCATATTCCATCAGACTCACAGCGGGGATATCTGTGGAGGGAGTTGGAGATTTTGTATTGGCACTGGTATGTAATAATCGCTGTCTTTTTTTGATTTCTGTGAACATGCAGACCCATTTTTCATGACCTGTAACAATGCAATGCAATGCAAAAAAATAAAAAATAAAATAAATAATAAAAATCAATCAATCAAAATAAAAGGTTAGCGTTCCTGTTTAAAAGAGACTGCAGATGGTTAAACATTGTGTTCGATTATTTTAGCGAACGATCATACAGAACCCAAATTTCTTTTCTTTTAAGTCTAAATGCTAAAACGCCCTACAAACGTCTGATAAAAGAGATGATAAACTAATACTAGATGCGGTTTCTACTATTCAAACTTACTTCTGCCTTGATTTATTAACTCATAATTCATAGCGATGGAATCCATAATTACTTTCCGAACACTATAATATATACATGTCATAAATGTTATATACACTTGTATAAAATATACATATATCATAGATGCATAACATATTTGCCAAACATTATTCCACTATGGTTCGTAATTTGTGAATACGTGTAATAACCCACGTTATGAAGACTTGAATAAACAAAACTGGATCAACTACCCAAATATATGCTAGTAACAAACAATATAATCGCCATACAATATGATGTATATTGTACCTGACAAATGTCCGCCGAAAAAAAAGACAAAAAAAAACATGTTAGCGGACGAAAAGAAAAAAAGATGTTATTCAAATATAAATAGAAGAGTTTTAAAAAGAGAAACCTGTCTAAAATTAAGGAAACAAAAACAAAAGGGAGGCGAATCAAAAGAAAAATATGTCGAAGAAAAACCTGAAAGTTGAAAATGGGTAGAAATTTCATAAATGAAAAAGAATGGCAGTATTTTTTCCTTTTGATACTTTTTTCATGATGGGGTTATCGCGATTAACTAATTGTGTTTTTCTTCTTTCGTTTACAGATCCACATTCGAGAGCTCAATTACAAGAATAGGACATACAGATGTGTGTGCATGCATGATTAGGTTCGCGTGCGCAGATCATTTTGAATTTTGTTTGTGACAATGTGTTTGTGAAGACTTTTTTGCATTTTAGTCCGAATTCTTGCTGTTCCTTTGCTTTATGTCACTGCTTGTATTGAATAAGTTTCGTAAATACTTTATTTAGTGGGTTTACTTCGGGTAAAAAGTGACCTTTTCTTTTTTCCTCTTTTCTCTCGGCATTTGTTAATATTTTCTCTTTCGTATGTTTGTGATTCTTTTCACTAAATTATTCTATCTATTCGTCCATTCCTTTCTCTTTCATGTTCAGCTTCTAAGAGATTACAAGCCATGTCCTCAGTAAGGTGTACTGACAGAATTCAAAGAACCTATGCAATCATGGTTAAACGCTTCACAACCGCTATGGAAGAGAGATTAGGTAGAAGATAACAGCAAAATGAAATGGTTTTCAAGTGATGCACGAATAGAAAAAAGACATTTCGAACAATAAAGGCTTTTTTCTAATAACAAAAAAGAAATTATTCAGTTCCTTAACGAGAAATCTGTTTCATTGAAACCGGAAGTCACTGAAGACACCAAGATCGTCGCCACAGGAACAAGAAAATATCTCCTCACTGATTGTACCTGGTAACCACAATATTAACGACAAATTGACATGATCAAGTATACGCCAACCTGCGGATAGAAGTTGCTAGAATTATATATTGGAGCGTTTGGCAATTCTGAAAGTCCTAAATTGAGAAAATCGGAATATAGCCTAGTTTTCCATCGCTTCAGAAGTTCAGGTTGCTTGGCACTACAAATATTGGGTAAAAGTTACTCTGAGGTCGTACAACTTGATGACGAGTACACATAATGCAAAAGTTCCAGGTGAAAATGAAAACCGGGCAAAAGTAGATTACAATTACTTATGCATTTGCCTGATGAAACCAAGTGTCTGTTGGTCAATTGCTACAATGCTGTTGGCTTTTAATATATTTTCATGGTCAAAACCACATAATCGTAAGTCACGTAATCAGATTACATGCTCACATTCGACCGTGTGACACTGACTTGTATTTTTAGACAACATTTTCTGACCGTCAGTGATCTAGCTATATAAAGAAATATATTACTGGATACTACTCATAACATGGTAGCAATGTTTCCTTATTAGGAAGCCCCAAAAAGAAATCTACCCAAATTATAGTGATCAAAACAATGATGAAGATACCAGTATAAATACTTCATCGAATTACTAATATCAATGCAAAGATAATTACCGTTATTAACAGAATAAGTTGAATGACTTTTCAATGGAAATCTATAACATTTTTTTAATTATATTCTAACCCAGAATTAAATGGTGAATATACCGGTGTATAAATTAAGTTTATAAAAGCAAATTTGATTTCGAACATAAAAATTAGACTTGTTTGATGAAATACGTGCATGATGAGAACGGTTAGTTGCAACTATTATCTCCTGATATAAAGATGAATTACTCGCGGTGTACAAAGATATGAAGCCTATCACTGTAATAAAAACTTCACTAGTTTACTATCAAACATTTTTTCTTCTGATCACTGTTCAAGCTATTTACAGCAGGAGATAATTGTACTATATTTTATATATAACAAGAGACATTATTGGATTGAAATAACGTTAATTTTATAAGAAAATGACATAAATTGTTACTGTTTATAGCGGTGCATCTGCAGTTGCTAGGGAAGACGTACTTCCTGGCTATAGAAAGCCCGAAGTCGAAAAATGAATGTATTTTTTTGTCTGCGCCACTTGATGTTGGAATATGGTAAAAAATGTAATCATGAAGTTTATGATAAATGAATTATTTATTTTTGAAAATCAAGGTTAAACTTATATACGAGATTATACGGTATCCGTTAACATAGCAACAGTATATATTTTCGCCGGCGAATCTGAAAGTGATGCTGATGATAGACGTTTTAATGATGACGATAAGATGTCTATCAGTATCCTGCGGTTAAATAGTTTCTGAAGCTCACGAAGACATCGTGAAACAAATTGTATAAATTAATTATCGGCAAAATGACATTAATTCATTAAAATTATTTGTCTAATCCATGCTAATTACATGTTAGTCACTTCACTTAATGACACATTTCCTCTTTCGAGCATAAATTTGCTGTGACATTTAAATTTTGTTTTTAAATAACTTAAAAATTAAGAATTGGATAGAATTTTCTAAATTTTACCTTTAGCTCAACCAAAGGCAAATAGTTAATATTACCCAGAATGCATTTAACATTGATTGAATTCATTAAGAGAGAATACAAAATAAGGAAACATAAACACATAAATTAATTTATTAACATAAACTTGAACAAAAAACAGTGAAATTAAGTTGCAAATTGTTACATAAATTAACATTAACACTTTTGCAAACATCAACGATATTTTGCATAAACCATGGAGTTATTTTATGTAGAAGTTATAATTTTTCCAAAAGCTAAATCTGATTGATATTTAACGATCTTAAACAAAATCTATTTTTATTAGTGGGTCAGTGGAAATTGGGTTATATATTGGATATTTACTCAAAGCGATAGCCATTAATTTCTAAACAATTGAATTTTAGTAAACTTAGCTTAAGTTAATCAGAAAACCTCATCGGAGGAGGAAATAGAGGTGTGACAAGCATGATTCCACTAAATATTTCTTAACTAGCATTAGCAGAGTTGGTTGTCTGAAATAACATTGAATTGGAATGGTGCGAGAGGACCAAATGTTTTTATCCATGAAATGAAAAAGCCTATTGAATGTTTAAATGAAAGTAAATGGTTAAATGAAAAAGCCTATTGAATGTTTAAATGAAAGTGAATGGTTAAATGAAAAAGCCTATTGAATGTTTAAATGAAAGTGAATGGTTAAATGAAAAAGCCTATTGAATGTTTAAATGAAATTGAATAGTTAAATGAAAAAGCCTATTGAATGTTTAAATGAAAGTGAATGGTTAAATGAAAAAGCCTATTGAATGTTTAAATGAAAGTGAATGGTTAAATGAAAAAGCCTATTGAATGTTTAAATGAAAGTGAATGGTTAAATGAAAAAGCCTATTGAATGTTTAAATGAAAGTTAATGGTTAAATGAAAAAGCCTATTGAATGTTTAAATGAAAGTGAATGGTTAAATGAAAAAGCCTATTGAATGTTTAAATGAAAGTGAATGGTTAAATGAAAAAGCCTATTGAATGTTTAAATGAAAGTGAATGGTTAAATGAAAAAGCCTATTGAATGTTTAAATGAAAGTGAATGGTTAAATGAAAAAGTCTATTGAATGTTTAGCGTTTCACCAGAGAAACCAGAAGAAAACAACGCATAGCATACTTGATGAGCTTAAGTAAATGGATGGCGGAACAGAGTTTAGGAGAAATAGCGAAAAGAAAATTTATTAAGAGCTAAAATGATAAGAAATTGTGGAGAACCATGACCGCCTTAAGGGACACGGTACATAAAGAAGTCACCTGGGGTATTTTGTATCATAAGTACACACACACATACATGTATATGAGAGAGAGAGAGAGAGCGAGAGAGAGAGAGAGTTGTGCGTTTACAGCTATTCATCTTTCAATTTCGACTACTCTGGAATTTTCTGTTGTTCGACTTACACATCTGTGAGTTTCTCTTTCACTCACAATTATAAGAAAGAGAGAGTATATTATTCTCTCAGGCAAAAAGATAATGATCGATCCATTGCCTAGAATTTAATGAGGTTTTTTCATATCTTCAGGTTGAATATTTTCATTAATTTACAGATTCCTATTTTAAAAAACCTTTATTAAATGAATTACTATATATATATATATATATATATATATATATATATATATATATATATATATATATTGGGATATAATTCTTTTTAACAAATTTATTCAATAAATAAAAATATTTACTCTTTTGAAATGATAAATAAATGAAGAGATTTTTGACCTTAAACTGCTTGCGTGTGAACTTGTTTTTAATAGTCTTTCTTAGTCTGTTCTTGAGAGAAAAAAATTTTGGAAGTTTTTGAAAAGAGTAGGAAAAGAACTATTAATGCAACTAAATTAATGAATAAAAAACATAAAAGAAAATTCAATAGTAGTGCAATGAATGAATGAATGAATGAAGGAAGGAAGGAAGGAAGGAAGGAAGAATTTTAGAAGAACAAAGAAGAAGGAAGAAAACTAAAACTTAAATGTATGCCACATAGAATAATGCATAATGAAGAGGCTGGAGTGCGGTAGTATGAAGATAGAGCACTTTCAGTGAAGAGTTTGGAGGGCTGTTTGCTTATGAAGGAAGAGAAGAAAAAGAAATGTTGTAGAAGAAATCAGAAAAAACTAACTACACGAGAATTAGCGACTGATGGATTAACATTTGTGATATATTATTGTAAATCGTCTATTTTTTTAATATATGTGGATGTTTATCTCATTTTTTTACTTTTGTCAAAGGAAACTGATATATGCAGCACTTTACCTATCGGCAATGTGAAATGCCTTGATAAGCATCTTGTAAACAAAAATGATCATCAATTTGAAGACAACAATGGAGAGGCCTCTTAAAACTACTTATAAGTTAGCATTTAGACTGTGGATGATTTTTGTTGATATTTCAGTTTTAATCTATATCATCTTTAGAACATTATGGAGATAAAAGACTTCTTTATATATTAGTGTGTTCGGAAAGTAATTTAATTTTACCAGAAAAGATAAAAAATCAAAAGTAAGTTAAATTTATTTAAATATTTTTATGGTGTTCGGAAATCTTATGAGGAACCCAAATTCTCTGTGTGCATGTCTTCGCAATTAAACTCTGAAATGAACTGTAAACACCACACTGTCTGTAGAAGCGATGTTAAACTAATTATAGATGTTGTGTGTGAATTATGAGCCAGCCAATGTTGAATGCTACAGTGATGAAGTCGGGAATCACTTTCCGAACAAAATATTTGTATGTGTACATGGCTACAAGATATGAATTAATACTGAACAGAATCAAATGAAACAAAAACAAAGTGTGAATAAAATGAAAGCTGAATAGAAAACTCTGGAATTTTGCTTTTTAATCAAATACTCTTTACCTTCAAAAGCGTGGTTCGCCGTTGTTGAAAATATAATTCAGCATTTCTTTATGTGAGACCTCTGGCACCGTGACAACTTTATAAACATTTCTTTTGATATTTTGATGATCAGTTTTATTATCCTTAGAGAAAAGATAAATGGAAAACACTATACACTCACTGTACAAAACTATTCTACTTCTATTTCAGTACGTACGTTGAAAGCAAAAAAATACATCACGAGAATCAAATGAAACGAAAGTTACAGTGAAGTGGTGTTAATCTGTCAAAAATCACAGGCAGTCAAGCAGATGTAGAAGCCAGGAAATCAAACCTGCGGTTCAGATAGCTTCACCCCAAAACAATTTATACACGCATCAGGAAAGCACCACATAAATCTGAAATTAGTTTCACACACTAGTTTGTGTTGAAAGTTAAAGGTACTCATTTGCCTTTGGAATTATGGAAAGTTGAATAAAGATTATCCTTACTGATAGTGTAACGTCATCTCCTGTCATTTCTAATCGGCTGAAGATCAGAGTATAAAAATTTAAAAAGGTTTACACTGAGGCAGTGGATAGAATTAGAAAGTACAGTCAGTATGATGTAGAGACCGATTTGTGTAGTCAAATCGAAGTCATTACAGTTCACGTAATCAGAAATATGATCTTGCATTACTGTACCAGTCAAATATCAATACGTTCGTAGGAAATAAGTAGTGTCCTATTGACAATGAGAACGGTTCATTACGAGATTCTTCATAGTATAACAAAAAGGGCGCACAACTAACACTTTCCTAATTGTTAATATCGATAATCCTGAGTATTGGCGATTAAGAATTAGAAATAACGTCAAACAAATATTTGGCTTTAAGTAATAACTGACATTGAACGTTGTTGAATGCATTGTATTTAAAATAAAGAGAGTTATGCAGATTCACATCATCACAAAACTTAGATAATGTTGGATTTTACAGATGCTTGTCGAGGGTATAAAACATGGGAAAATAATGTGTATACCTTTCCTAATGCATGAAGAAAATTATAGACCATATATTAACTTTTATCTCAGTGTTGCAAGATACAAAGTTATAATGTAAAAATCCGAACAAAGAAGCTACCCCAGAGGAGACTGATACACGTGTCCTCATTCATGGGTGTTTACACTTTCGTATGATAAAGTAAAGTGTATTTCATTTGTGCAGTCGAAGGCAGGGGAAGTTATTTTCAATTCCATCCTCTCTGCTTCTGTTTTGACTTACTTCACGCCCCTTTTTCTTCACTACAACCTTGTCATAGTAGATGTTGTATTTGAGGGAGTCCTTAGATTTTATAAGCTATAAATTAGAGATTTTGGAAAAAAAGATATTGCTTCGAAGTTCTCTCAAAGTCGCATTCCCCACATTTACGATATCCGGAAGAATGCTTTTGATCATGGAAGATTTGTGGGCTAGAAATTTTTCTCTACACTTGATTATTACGTTCCTGATTGACCTACAATTCTAATACTACTATTTTATGTTGTTCGAAGTTCTAAGAAAATGAAATGTTGAATAAGATTTCCCGTTTAGTTTCTGC
This sequence comes from Acanthosepion esculentum, assembly GCA_964036315.1. NCBI lineage: Eukaryota > Metazoa > Mollusca > Cephalopoda > Sepiida > Sepiidae > Acanthosepion > Acanthosepion esculentum. The sequence continues at coordinate 71,521,983 of OZ038499.1, read as the reverse complement.
TCACTAGAACAATTGACTTTACAACTGAAATTAAATCTACCGTGTAAAATGAAGCTAACCAAATTTATATCTAAGAACCATAGTCTTTAGCTGACGTCACACATGGCTTCACCCTTCTTGTTTTCTGATCAAAATGATAGCTCAGAAGTTTAAAACGAAAACAGCTAACTTCGGCTGTCGCTACATTGTCAAAAATGTCTGGCCTTTGGCCGGCAACAAGCCTTTGATTCAGCTGAGATGGTCGGCTTCACAGTTCAAAGCCCTGCTCCTTTATTTATAGTCTTGTTTTGTCGAACGTTTCTCATAAAAACAAAGTACAATTTTTGACAAAAGGCGCCAAGTTGATAAGTACTCATTTTTATTTATTTATTTCCTGTCTTAAATGCATGCCTTTCTCTTGTACACACACACACACACACACACACACACACACACACACACACATATATATATATATATATATATATATATATATATATATATATATATATATATATATATATAGACAGGGGTTGGACAAAATAATTGGAACAGGTGCAAAATCAACTCCTATATTTCAAAGAACTATTATATTAAGAACTTTAACTAAACCTTCGCAACTGCAGATTATATCTATTGTAAATACTTTATTTATCTAATTTACTGTCTTTGACTTATTTATTTTTAGAATTTAGTAAAATTTAAGCTAAATGCGTGACCTCTCCAAGTTCGAAAAAGGGCAAATTGTTGGAGCTCGCATGGCAGGAGCCACGATAAGGTTGCTGAACTGTTTGGTTTTTCAAGAGCTAGCATATCAATAACTATGACGCAATTCAAGAAACAGGGCAAAACCTCTAGCAACCGTAACAATTCGGGCCGGGCTTGCAAACATACTGACAGGGACCGACGTGCATTTAAACGCAATGTGGCAAAAAATCATCGGACTACTGCGGTCAATGTGACTGCTGAGTTGAATAATCATCTGATTAGTCCAGTTTCTAGTAAAACTGTTCGTCGTGAGCTCCATAAGGCTGTATATCATGGAAGAGCTGCCATAAGGAAACCTCTTCTCTCCATTCGCAACATTCAGAAGAAGTTGAAGTGGTGCAGAGATCACAATGTCTGGCCTGCAGATCAATGGAAGCAAGTCATATTCTCAGACAAGTCCAGTTTTTCTCTTTTCCCAAATTCAATGCGAATTTATGTGTGGAGGCAGCCCAAAGAAGCTTACAACACTGACTGCCTTCTTACAACAGTGAAGTATAGAGGTGGATCAGTGATAGTTTGGGCTGCCATATCATGGAAATGTCTCAGTCCAATAGTTTCCCTGCATGGTAGAATCAACAGCAAAGATTACCTGAACATTTTGGGAGATCATGTTTATCCAATAGCCCAGACATTATTCCCTAATGGTGACTTCATCTTCCAAGACGATAATGTTCTAATACATACCGCTCGAGTGGTTAGGAATTGGTATGAAGAGCATGAAAGTGAGCTAGAACACATGGAGTGGTCTCCCCAATCTCCAGATATCAATATTACTGAACATTTGTTGTGCATTTTGGGGCGACAAGATAGGAGTCGCTATACTCCACGGTCGTGTCTTAAAGAGCCCGAGCAGGTGTTAATGGAAGAATTGCTGAGAATTACTCAGGAATGACTTCAGGAAGCTGTATGATTCAATTCCTAGACGTATTAAAGCTGTATGTGAGGCTAAAGGAGGACCAACTCCATATTAAATAAATTTTCTTTGAATTTAACAAGTGTTTCAATTATATTGTCCAATCCTGTCTGTATATATATATATATATATATATATATAAATATATATATATATAAATATATATATATATATAGATATATATATATAGATATATATTCACATATATATACATATATATATAAATACATATATATACATATATATACATATATACATATATATATATGTACATATATATGCATACTTGTATATACACAAATATATATATATACATATATATACATATATATATATATAAATACATATATAGATATATATATATACATATATATACATATATACATATATAAATACATATATATATATACATATATAAATATATATATATACATATATAAATATATATATATACATATATAAATATATATATATACATATATAAATATATATATATATATACATATATAAATATATATATATACATATATATAAATATATATACATATATTTATACATACATACATATATATTTACATATACATATATATACATATATATATACATACGTATATGGATACATACATACATATATACATACATATACATACATACACATATATATAAACATACATACACGACCATATATATACATGCATATATATATTTACATACGCACATATACATACATATATATATATACATGAATAGATACATATATACAAACATATATATATATATACATGAATAGATACATATATACATACACATATATATACATGCATAGATACATATATCAATACAAAAATATATACATATATACATACATAAATATATACATATATATATACATATATATATATACATATATATATACATATATATATACATATATATATATACATACATATATATACATATATATATATATATATACATACATATATATACATATATATATATATATACATACATATATATACATACATTCATATATACATATATATATACATACATATATATATACATACATACATACATATATATATATACATACATATATATATACATACATACATACATACATATATATACATACATTCATATATATGTACATACATATATATACATACATTCATATATATGTACATACATATATATACATATATTCATATATATACATATATATATATACATATATATATATATATATATATATACATATATATATATACATATATATATATATATACATACACATATATATATACATACACATATATACTTACACACATATATATATATACATATATATATATACATATATATATACATATCTATACATATATAGATACATACATACATACATACATATATATATATATACATATATATTCATACCTATATGTACATACACACCTATATATACATACATACATATAAATACATACATATAAATACATATATACATATATATATATATATATATATATATATATATATATATATATATATATATATATATACATATGTATGTATGTATATATACCAACCGTCACACTGTAACAGGCACGAAAACTGCAGAAGTGAATCTCCTAATGGCTTTCGAATATCAAATCTTGAATTTTACTAATATTTCATTTTACAAGCAGTAAATACCAAGAAATTCTAATAAACATAAGTGGTTAAAAGTTAGGGCGCATTTTATTTTTCTTGTGAAATACGTAATGCAAACAAGACAATGAAAACCTGAACTCGTCTGTAATCCATTAATGACTATAAGAAAATGGCCAAATCATGTATTTAATTCAATCACAGTAAGTAATTGCTGAGATTAAGCTCATGTTATGTTCGGAATATATTTGCCACAACCAGTATTTAGCCACAGATTATTGATATTTCAAAATATCGCAGAATATAAAAAGGTGCACTGGAAAAGACTTAACAAAAATTAAAACCGCTTATTCGTTTAAATGATTTACATTATATCATAACCACAGTGAAGATGAACACTGCCATCTCCCGTCATGCACAAAAATGACATGAAAATGTTAGCCCCTGGTAACTGAATGAAAGATAACAATTCGATGACCTTCTCAGCCTAGAGAAAAATGAACAAAATATTAAATTATACTGTATTTTCATGTCATTATAAAAAATATGAAAATCTCATTGCATTCTTCGAGAACTGATTTAAGCTAAAATACTCACCTTTATTGTTTCAAGCATCAAGATTCGGCTGGTTGACTTTCCACATGTGTCCAGACCATTTAAAAATTTTAAAACTCTTTATCGCATTAAGTGAAATGTGAGGGCGGTCGTGTGTCGTAAGTTGCCGTGGTTAAATGTAATTAACAAAATCCTTGACAAGATAAGTAAAAGAAAAAGGACAGGGCAAAATAATACGAAGCAAACAATATATATGCAAATAAAATCTAGGCAAAGCAACAATAATAAGTCAAACTGTTTACAAATTAAAAATTATGTTCACACGCAAAAGTAGTTAAAGCATTCTAACTTCAAAACAAAAAAGAACAAAAATATGGGGACAGGACCGAGAATTATCCATTTTTATTGGTTAGGAATCCCAGCATGCCTTTGTAGGATTTGTCCATATATTTAGGGAGGGGATGTTTTTAGAAGCAATACCACCCAAATTGGAAGAAACAGATCGTTTGAACAAGTAGATGAATAATGAAGAATTATCTGTCAAACTAATGTTACCTTTGTTGTTATCAAAACGCTTCAGCAGTAGTGGCCTCCGGCAATCTTCAGGTGTTTGTCGATCCAGGCAACCTTAGTGAAAAATTTTAACTGAAATCCTTCTTTAATTTACTAAGTAGATTGTCCTCGTTCTATTTGGAATACCTCGTCCTGTTTTCTTTCTCAGCAGTGTCCACTGACTGCTAAAAGAAAACGAGATATCCCTTAACATTGACATCGGAATGAGAACAATCTTCTAACGTAAATTAAATAAAGGGTTCAGTTTGAAGTTACCTGAACGTTACTCGGGAAAACAGACACCTGAAGATGGTCGGTATTGACAGCAGCTAAATCAATGGGACGTAAAATGATATTTTGTTCTGATTGTAAATAATCATAACTTCTCATCACAGAAAATCAGAACAACGTCAGAATTTTGAGAATATTTTGTTGTTCGCTTCAGATGAAGAGATCCACAGTGGAATTTCCACAACCTATAATGTTGTTGCTAGTAAACTTATTATTACTATTAATATTAGTAATAATCCTGGTACGAGTACTAATCATTATGTTTATCTAAGTGATCATCATTATTATTATTATATTTGGTATAAAAAATGGTATGTCCTTGGACTTCTGATTGTTAAAAATCCTTACCCTCAAAACACCAGTCTTTCCATATATAACCTGCTCCAACGATCCGTACAATCATTCGCCGACAAATAACACGAGACAATCGAAGAACATTTAGCAGTTCACTTTAAGGAGTCTCTAACTTTTTGCTCTCTGCTTATTAATGAGAGGCTTAATTAATTTATTAATTAACTTAAGTGAAGTGAAATCATTATTTTTCTTGTGTAGGCAGGGATGGAGAAATAGCAAAACCATAGCCGGGCGACACTTGAATTTGGCGCATCGTGCATTGATGAGTTCTTTGCTTGATTAGAATTATTTATCCTTAAATTCCGATGAAAAGAGATGCTGCTTTGAAGATAATTAAAAAGATGTTTATAAACGGTGGCACCATCTGTGATCGAAAAATATTTGGAAAGGTTCTTACGTTAAATCCAGCTCTCAAACGATGCCATAAAGAAAATATTTGTTTACATAAAATTAATTTATGGAAGGGAAAGCATAATAAACACTTGTTCTACAAGTGGAAGATGCACTGTGTTTTCTTATCTTTTCTGGTCTTATCTGCTTTTTCCTGTTTTCTTGATGTACCCATCCATCCAAATCAATAGACATCTTTTTGTTCCTATTTGTATCTCCATTCATCCAATTCTATCGTTACGAATGTACCTTTCCAATAAATTTTTTTCTACATTTAAAATTCTATCTATCAGTCAGTCTACTGAAGTCTTTTCGAAACATCTCTTTCAATTTCTATTTATCAAATTCTGTTCTAATCTGTCGTTTGCAGGTTCTATCTATAAACCCAAGTCTGTTCGGAACATCTTCTTACTGTTTACATCTATCCATCCATACAAGTTTGTTCCGTTTTTATCTAGCCACCCGTGTCCGTTGTTATATCTTTCGTTTCCTATTTATTGCCGAAGATAAAGTTCACTATCTCTCCATCACGATGATAACTTTCCAGATAACCGGTGTCTATAAAATACAGCACGTTTTAGGTTGCAGTCTGTTCTTTCTTTACTAAAGAAAATAATTCACCATGAGAATATTGTCAAAGACATTTGAAGTTTTCTCAGCTTATTTTGTCGGCAATGTGCGCATTTGATTTTGCCAACCGGCTGGCAAGCTGTGCGTGATAAATGTTACCAAAAAAGATAACGAGTCCATTTCATTCGGCTTTGTGTGCTCAATGACCACGCAGGCGGGGTATGGTATTTTCTGGTGGATAGAGACTTTCGTGATAGCGTCGAAGTAGGTAGATTTTAGATTTAGAAATGCCACTTTCCATTCCGGTCTAGGAACACTATGCATAACCCAGAAGTTAGTACATTTCGAGACTTCTACCTGCTAATAAGATTCCAATACAAAGGAGTTAGAAGTGCACTTGGTTCGTATGAGGCAATTCTGGGTCGATACAACTTCCGAGTTACATCAACCTTGTTGGACAAGTGCAATTTCCGGCACTAGCAAATACTAATATCATAGACAAAAGTGACAGGGTTGGCGAGATATGGTAGAGTCGTTTGAAAACTTAGAGGAGGTCATTTGCGATTAATTTTAGTAATCGATTCAATCAAGGTGAAATAGTGGCGGAAATTATATTAAAGGAGAGGTTAGAAGAGAGTTCTAGACGAAGGGATATGGGGAGGAGTAGAGGCTGGTAATTATGTGTCGCACGAAAAGAATATTTCCCTCGGCGAAGACACCGAAATTGCAAGCAGAACTGAACAGAAGGGCTGTTGAATAGTAAACTGCCAGCGGTACATCTCGGATAAACGACACAGGCAACAAACGAATATTCTCTTCGTGAAACATTCACCAGAGAATCCTGTCTGTGTTGAACTCAGTTTGATGCCTTCCTGGAAATATGATTGTAGTTGGATGCTTGTAGAAGTTGCTCCCTTCCAGGCACCATAAATTAGATAAGTGGACAGTTTTGTTTGGTGAAGAACTGGTCAGAAATATTAAAAAAGAGTGAAGTCTGCGGTTTAATTATTTTTATTTTTTACCGTCTCTTAGAACTTCATCTCTCGTCCTATAAAGCGTGGAAAGAAAGAATTAGGATTAAACTTCTCTAGGTTAAAGGTTTCTCAGAAGATTTGTTGCATTCATCCTTCTGCAGACGGTGTGGAAATGTCGGAACTGATAGGCACCGAAAAATGACAAGTGCAAACAAACCTGGAAAAAAGAAACCTTTCTCGACTAGAGAAGCCTGTGTGTGGCTTGCGGTCTCACCCGACAAAGATACTGAAATGAGTGTTCATTCTACAGTGAATATCGATATACTTTGATATTCTATTTCTTAGTTTATAAGTGAACTATTTAAAATACCATTGTTTTTGAGGAAGAATTATACCAACTGTTAGTGAAGTACGTCACTCTATCCGACATGTCTTCATCAAACTGTTTTGTTTGGCAAATATTCTTTTGCTAGCGTTTTTCGGAAAGCTTTTTAGGTGCCAGTAAAATGTCTATCACAGCAAAATATACGCTGCAGTGAAGAAAATGTGAAACACGAGTTCTTTCCTTACAAAATGGAAATGTCTTTATGGAAGTATGTCGAAATGTAATGTCGTCTTTAATCGGGATAAGACACGATGTATTTAGATGCTTATTAATCATTGCTAGAATCAGGCTATGGTTGTCACACCAGACAAAATTGCGAAAAGGCAAATCTTATTTTCTATCAGTTTATTCCTTACTTTCAACATCAGTTTTAAGTAAATGCCAGAATCTAATAAAAAAAAACTCTGTCTTTGCACAAAGTTCGTGCATTTCGAACAATTGTGCTGATCCTGAGTGCCCTTTCGAAATTAATTTAGGTAATGAAAATGGCAGTTAATTTTGATGAAGTAATCTCTGAAATGTGTGGCTGTCAGTCTATTTCTGTTTTTATTATCTATTTATCATAATGTAGGTCTAAATCTGCTTATATCTGAGATATCATTAAAAGTTATTTGTTAACTTAGAGAAATAAGTCTAGTAAGCGTCTTTAGTCATTATGAAGTACTCCCTGTTTTGGATGCATATATAATACTTGTCATAGTTAAAATATTTACAGCACACCATCCTTTTATTATTTCCAGATATACATCTAGCAATGATAGACCTCTAGCAATGATAGACATCTAGCAATGATAGCATATCGAAGTGTCTGTTTTCTATTCTGTGGAAAAATATGGTAAACAGTTATAATCGTTATCTGACAGATTTTAAGCAATTCGTCCTTTTAAAATTGGTAATAATAATAAATAAGTAATTGGTAGCTTCTTTCAGATGCTAAAATCAGTTACCCCTCATCATGAAACAAAAGGAAGACGCAATTTTTATCCAAGTTAATAAGCCTCGTGTGAAAAGTGGAATATTTTAGATGTATCTCAGCACGAATCAAGGGGAGAAATAAAGTTGTAAAAGAATAATAATTCTCAACATTGACTTCGAATGTTAAGAACCCTTTTCGCTTAACTCTCATCGGCGCCGTTTTGAATAAATCTGCCAAAATAAAGGCGAAAAGTCGGGAAAATGTGAGTAAACAACCCGCGGAAACTGCCTTAGAAGTGGTGAAAAATATAAAAGAAAACAAGGGAAAATGAAAGTTAAGGAAGTGCCTGTTAAAAATTTAAAATACATGGTTGACCGATAAACATTCACAGATAAAAGCAATATTTGATCCTTTAACTAACTAACGTGATGGATAACCCCGCAGTCTTATTTCCTAGGGTTGGAAGTTCGAGACTCAATAGCTAATGCATTAATGTGGCCTTGTATAGAAATAAACTATGCTTAGTTAAGAGGGCATTTCCGTGTGGAGCAGTAGTTAGAAAATTATACGCAGTAAGTTCGATTCTTACTGGTTGATTCATAAAATGTGACTTAACGTGACTTAAACTTAAACACTAGAAATACTAAATGATAAATATATAATAATATACATACATATAAATTTTGCTGAACGTGTGTAAATACCGCAGAAATCCCATGAAAGAATGAACATAAATTGATAGGCTTTATCTACTAAAGGCAAGGCATCATTTTCATTACAAATTGTTATATATAACATCTCTTGTTTACTGTAAATATTTTTCATATCTGATAAGAGTTGATACTAGCTCTTCTCATTATTCATTGATTTTAGCATAACGGGATTAATATCCATGTATAGATCAACCTGTAATTTTTATCGAAAACTTTGACATCAAAATATTTTTGTATAGCTTTTCCTTTTTGTTTTTCTTTTAATAGACAGCAAAAAAGCCATTTGTTTTCTTACCCGCCCCGCCAAAAAAAAAAAAAAATAAAAATAAAAACTCAAGAAACAAAAGATAACTTCCCTCATTTTAACCGTTTTCCGACGTGCGCCCATGTCACCTCCACCATCGCAATACGTCCTACTTTCACTTTCGACTTTGCTTTCAGTTCAGCTTGTCTTCATTCACCGTTTTTATCATTTGAAATCATTTTTACCACCTCTTTTTTTTTGTCACTAATATTTGTTCCCAACCCTAAAGATTCCCCCTTCACTTCCATTTAACTAAACCTCCTCCTTTCCAAGCCTAACACACTTATCTCCCTTACTCAATTCCCCCCTCTCTCTCTCACTCTTTCTCCCTACTGTCAAGCACTAATCTCTACACTTTCCCCAACCAATACAAAGATTTAAACTCTACACTTTCTCTGAACAGATATTAAGCGCTACCTGATTCCCTAGGGCCCACAGCTAGTTATTTGGTAGATGATGTCGATCTGAGGGGTGAAAAAAGACGGGGTTAGTCGACTCTGCATGGAGACAGGCTTGTGAGCGAGGCTTCACCCCACTCCGCTTCGTGTGTAATCGCAAACAAACAGAAACGAGACGAAGTCATTTTATCAGTAATCGCACACAATAACAGGGTTTCGTGCACGTGTTTATGACAATGGTGTCCCCCTCTCCGCGTCTCGCTCGACTTGTTACCTTGGTGATGTGTCATACTGGACATGCATGTGGGGGACTTTTTAGTATGAGCATATACGGACATAGCTTATGAGCAAGTTACTTGCAAATATGTCTGTGTTTACGGATAAATATATACATGTCTTTTATAACTTTCTTTGCCTTGTGTAATCGGATATTTATTAATGTGTATTGTGAGCAGAAATCGGTGCCTGATGCTGTATGTAATTTAATGCGTGTGTCAAGGTTTGTATGGTCAATTTGGGGTAAGAATATGAAAGCGAAGCCACATTACTAGAGGAGTTTGCGAATTTAACAAAACAATAGATGGAACACACACACACACACATATATATATGTGTGTGTGTGAGAGAGAGAGAGAGAGAGAGAGAGAGAGAGAGAGAGAGAGTTTATTAATAGAAATATTTCATAAGGCTTGCTTACTCAGGTACAACCCCAATATTAGGCTCAATCAAAGTCAATACTGTGTGACAAACTTTGTGATAGACGCCTATTTGGTCTTAGCAGAAGCTATTAATAAGAAATTACCTAATGGTAATCGAACTCACTTCACTGGCATTGCTTTGTGGAACTAGCTTCTTACTACTCAACAATGTACGCCAGACGCATGTGCGATTCTGAAATTGATTTGTTGTTTGCTTGATAAGTCTTTAGTTGGTGTCATGAATATGTTTGTAAAGGTTTTGGTACTTGTGTTGGTGGATCATTACACTGACAATTCGATCATTCAAGGGCTAAATTAAAGATTTTTTTTCCTTTAATAGGCGCAAATAAAGAAGTTCATATTTTCATAATGCGGACATGTATTTGTAAATGACACATCTGAGATCAATTTATTCGATATAAAATTTCAAATTGTGATCGAACATTTGATTAAAATCAAATGGACAACATTTTGTTTGATGCGAGGATCATTTTAGGATAATAGCCATTGCTAGTGTCAGATTATACTGACGTTACTAAAAGTTGATCGCGAGAGAACAGGGACGATTGATTTTCAAACTATGCTAACTATACAACCAGAAAATGGATGAATACGTCGGCAAATGCTGAGGTGTGATGAGCAATGACGTGGCATATTCCAGTCATTCGAAGAACAGAGACAAACATGATGATTATGTGTAGATGGAGGAAGCGACAGCGTAGAAAATGGAAAGACGCTGAATGGATGTAGGACAAAAGAAATTTCAGTAAGAGAGAACATATCCAAATCAACAAATGTGACCGTGATGGCGTTTTTTTTTTTTTTGTTTTTTTTCAGCAGAGATGTTTTTTTTAAAGTCGATGATCTGAGTGTGGAAAGGCGACGTTTGTGTGTACCGATTAAGTTTTATATTAAAAAATTTGTGTGTTCTACGATATCGCATTAAGGCATTTCGGGAATATGATGTCAATTTTTTTACTTATTTGTAGAGGGAATTTTAAGCAAGAACAGATTTAATTCGCGCGTAATTATGTGCGTGCATTTTATAAATATTCAATGTTGTAAGACTTTTAATGCATATATTTTGTTGCGTGTTTCAGAAAAATATTTTATCTGTCCAATTAGGCTGAAGGAGTAGATAATGTGTTTAGTGCTAAGATTCATGTTTGCAAAAGAGAAACAAGAAGGGTACCGGAGAGAACGAAGGAGAGAAGGGAGAATTAGTTTTAAAAGGAGAATTACAGCGATGCTAAAGGAAAGTATACCAATCACTGATAGGAAAAATGAAATAGAAAGAAAGGGAAAATAGAAATGTGTGAAGAAGAATAATGCTGAAAACTGGAGAATAAGAAAGTAAAAGGCGAAAACTTTTAGAATGGAACAGGAAGGCGAAGAAAAAATGATGACAGTTGATGAAGAAAAAAATGATAAAAGGAAAATTAGAATTCAAGCCAAGTTTTTTTTTAACTCGAGTATGAAACGAGTTAACATATAAGATTATAGCGAAAACAATTTGAATGGCAAGAAATGAGTGTGTGATTGTTGTAAAAACAGGCAAAAAGAAAAAAGAAAGAAAAAAGAAAACGATGAAAGTGAGAAATGGATAACTGAATGGCGGGATTTGAACGATAGACAGAGTTTGCAAAAAATAAAAATAAATAATAAATTTACAACGGACAGAAACAGTGGCATGCATTCTCACACCAAATCTTTCGTTTGAACTGACCCAAATGCAAAGTTTTCTCTTTTAAAATTAAGGTCAAAAAGAAAAAAAATAAAGTGAGTGAGGTTGAAATAAAAAGAAAAAAACTAAAAAGAACCAGATAAAAATAAACACGCAGAGCCATTAAGGCTTCCCTCAGAATGAAAATCCGCAGTATTGAATGTAAGATGGCCGTCAAGATTATGAGAAAAAGAAGTCGTAAAACAAAATAGCAAGCATAAATTGGCAAAATAGGGCGTCTTGTCTGGTATGGGATATAGTTTGAAATCAAGGAAGGGCCGTTTTGTTTTGATAGAGGTGTGGGTGTACAGCCCAGCGGGATGTTGGGCAGAGTTGGAAAGAGAATAGAGGAGGGGGCAAAACATGAAATGCGAACAGGGACAACAGCAAAGAAAGCATGGCAGACAGAGATTGAAGAGATAAGTCAAAAGTTTAAAAACCAAAGGTGGTAGGAAGGTTTAAATGTTTAAAATTGAAAATAAAAGTGAAAGTAGAACTGAAGGTTTATTTTAAAAGTGAAAGTAAGATGCACTGGTTTTTCAAAGGAAATAAAAAAAAAGAAATGGATTAGAGATTATTATTGCGTATAATAATAATAATGGTATAAAAACAAGCCCAACAAAATATCGTTATTGGGAACAACATTGCTTCGACCATGCAGACAAATGGTATCAACTCAAACGAGAGGCTACATTAAAAAACAAAATAATAATACTCTAGGTCTTTGAAACTAAAATGTAACACCCAGTCCATAATTTCATAATTTTAACTGGGGATTGCTTTAAGTGCAAGATCGTGGATGTAAATGGGCAAGTGAATTACAGCAGAGAGAAGATGAAAAAATATCAATCTCATTTGCTTGGGAGTTGAAAGTGAAGGTAAGAATTGTGTCTATAGTGAATGTTGATAGAGAGTGCTTAAAATTGGTAGACAATTTGGTGTGAACTACATGATATAATAAAAATAATAATACGAATTATTATAATTATATTTATAATTGTAATTATAATAATAATTATTATTATCATAGTAACCGTAATTCTAGTAATAATTATAATAATAATAATAATAATAATAATTCTTATAAAATAATTCATATAATAATGATTATTATTATAAGAATAAGAATAATTATTATTATTATTATAGTAATAATAATAATGATTATAATAATAATTCTTATAATAATAATTATTATTATAATGATAATAATTTTTATAATTATAATGATAATAATAATAATTATATTATAATAATAATTATAATAATAATAATTATAATAATAATAATATTAAAATAATAATAATTATTATTATTTTAATACTAATACTACTACTACTACTACTAATAATAATAATAATTATTATTATTATTATCATCTTAGCAAATAACTAAACCTCACATAAAAAGTGAAAATATTCTGAAATCTGAAAATGAGTTTTACAACCATCATCATTGAAGTGATTTTTATGATAGAAAGAATTGAATAAAATTAGGAAAATGGGAGACAATATTGTCAACTGAAAAATGTAAGAAGCTTTCTGCCACTTAGTCTAAAGAGAAATCTCTTTGTGCAAAACTTCAGTGACTAATAATAAATAGTTGTAGAAAGAGAAAGTTTTCGCGAAAGTTCACCAAGTAATCTTTGGGTAATCTTTTGATAATGTCTCTAACAGACATGACTGGGCGATAATCGTGATTCGTTAGAAACAGTGCAAACGATTGCAATTTAACCATACAAATCAATGATATATTCACAAAATTCAATCTCTCAGAGAAGACAAAACGAAAAAGGATGGAATAGGCAGAATGATTTGGGTGTCAAATCTATTTACTTGAGAATGAGCACAGTCGGTGACCGTCCGTGTCGACTGGCCTCTTCCACCTGAATATATTTTTAACTGAGCATCACCTACAAGGTTATGCTTTTATAGAAAATGCCACCATATCGCACACATTTGTCTGTTGTACATGTGCTAGGTTGGGGTTAGATATCATGGTGGATATATTGGGATTTGCATATTTGTATACAGTATCACTTTGTTGGCGTCCTACCCTTTCACACAACAACAACAATAATAATAATAATTGAAAATAATCTTACGAAAATATTGGAAGATTTTGAATTTCAAGGAATAACTGAGATGGTTTAGTCTATAGTGTTTTGGGGATGTGCAAAGTTCCGTGAATTTTCGAGAAAATTTTATCTCAAGATTTCTGGATATGTCTGCTAGATAAATTTGCTAGATATATATCAGATATGAAAAACCAACAACAACAAAGATGATAACAATAATCATATAAACAGTAATAATTGATTTTCTTTTTATCTTATGCAAAGTACTTTCTTAAAAAGGGCAAATTAAAGCTGTAACCGATAATAACATTTTTACAATGAGTAATTCAACTTTAGTCTTATGTAGGTGCTTCCAAGGCAGAAACGATAAAAAACACGCCTGGCTAAATAGTGGTTTCCCACTAAAAAGGGAATGCAGGTTCAACCTCTAATGAGTGGTACATTTTATATAATGAGGTTTTCGATCACATTTTGGGGAAAAAACAAGACAAACTGATGTCTACTCAAACACATGTACCCTCTAAAAATAACATTGTAGTACACGTACTAATAAATAATAAAAAGAATAGCTCTATTAATTACTTATAAAGTAGTCTTACAAAGTCTACTATAGTGAGTTCGATCCCAATCCATCATCACTTGATTGTATTCGTATTATATTAAGCTAAGAAACGGAATAATTAAAAGACAAAATATTAAGAGAAATGAAATAAATAAAAGGCAACAAACTAAAAACTTGATACAGACTTGCATAGATCGTGCAACTAGAAGAACAGCCTTAATATTGTGCGCATGCGTAAGGTAATATCAGAGCAAAAGTAAATGCTGAATTTAGCCATAAAAATTGGACAAATAAAAAGTTGCGAGGCGGAATATGATTTTTGCATTTAAAAAAATCAAATTTGGTTCTCAAATACTTGAGTGAAGAACGCAATTGATTACTTCATCTCCAACAAGTGGAGATTTTTTCCATTGCCTTCTCCCATACTGGTTGCTATCCAATGCTATAGAGTTCTGCCAGCGCTGTTATTTAACCCATAGCTATAGTTTTGTTGCAGAGAGAAAAGATAGATTCATGCCGTTCGCGAGGAAATAAGCAGCAAAGTAAATGCAACTGAATAGGCTGGAACTTGAACTCGGTTGGCTGATTCTTTTCGCGCCGATAACCGTTAACAACACAGGCTGGTTTAACTCAAGCTTGAATGTTTGTAAAATCACAAATGGATATTTAAAAAAATCAATCAATCTGGAGAAAGGTTATGTTGTCATATATCTATTTATTTTTCAAAATAAGAAATATATATGAGATGTTTTTGGAGACATGAATCACCAACCAGGAACTTTAAAAAGTATTTTAAAAAAATTAAGTAGAAGCAATGTAATGCGATGCAAATTTATGAAAAGGTAAGCGGCGAAGCAGACATCAATTGCATCTTATGAATTTCTAAGTGAATCAGTGGAGGAGGATGCCTAAATGGAAAATCTGTAGGCGATCACTTGTCTGTTACCATGACACTGAAGTTCGCAAAATGCCCAGTGCTACTACTTTCTGGTATTAAAGAGTCCGTGTTGTAGACAGGGAAAGTGATGAGGATCCTGGAGTACTGGGTATGGTATAATAGTCTGTATGTGAACGAACTTTTTCTCTCACACACATATTCATATTTTAATATATATATATATATATATATATATATATATATATATATGTGTGTGTGTGTGTGTATTTAAGAGGGTTGCTGAAAAGTTCTAAGCACAACACACTTCTAAAATCATAAATTATGATGAAATATCAAAATTTAAAAAATATATTTTCTTGGAAAACTGATTGTAACCGCGTTCTTATATAATTAGTTACCATCGTGGTTGAGATAGGTGGGCGTTTTCCAACTGAGGACAACGTTTTAGCCAAAATAATTTGAATGTCGATAGACAAAGCAGACAATACCTAGTTTTTAAAATGGTTGATTAAAAACAGTGTCTTTCGTTTTAACAATCAGTGTGTAGTTGTATAATCTGTAAAATTAAAGTCTTCAGTAACAAATATAGACGTGCTTTTCAACCGCTATCTAAATTCATGTCCATTATAATTCGTCATAGATATCTGTCGGAGGCGAGATTTCTTTTTTTCTGAATCAGGAATGGTGTATATGGTGCTCGAATTGTATTCTTGGAACGCATTTTGTGCTAAATGAATTTTTATTTTTCTATGTATGTATCTATCTATTTATCTATCTTTATCGGAGGTATTAACCTAAATTAAGTATGTGAAAAGTTACAACAGACGACAACGATTGAAGATCGAATCAGCAAACTATCATAATATTCTTCGAGATTAATTTTCGCAGCTGCATTGTACGGCAGGTGTTGAAGCAATTTAATTAAGCTTAGTCTGTTAATCGCCGGGAGTCGAGTTAAGGTTAAATTTCGAAATAATTATTTGTTAGATTCACATGTTAATCATCGCTTTACGCCATGCATCTTCAATCAAGAATAATTATTTCCTTGCATTTTCATTTCATCAACAAACATGATGATCAAGTATTTATGAGAAAATATCCAAATATTAATGTAAAAGTGCTGTAAACGAAACTCTATTGAGTAGATAAATATAAGTATAACGGACACTTGGCTTAAAAGTGGTTTTCCTAAGGTAAAAAGGAATACAGCTCCATGCTCTACTTAGAGATGCATTTGATAAGACTTTAGATGCTTTTCTGATTTTTAAATGTCTTGTCAATTCTCCTTTACATTTTGCTTTAGTTTCATTTGCACAAATAATTAAAATTGATCATTTTCAGTTTAAAATTTATACCGTAATCCAAATTATTAGTAAAAGACCAACTTTGAAAGACAAGTTTCCACAGTGATCTAATATATAATCCATTTGTTGTTGTTTTTTTGCTCTTATCTCTTGTATTTAACAGCTGAATGAAATAAAATATCTCTAATGAATATTATTAACATATTTACGTACACACAAATTTTGAGTCCTCTGTTCTAGTACAGTCTAACAGAGTTTCTGTGCCAATACCAAGCGTCTGTTGGCCTTTTTAAGTACCTTCCTTTCCCGGTTAAATTATTGCTTTTATTTTCTTTGATAAAAACTTGACATATTAAAACTTGAGTACAGGATAATAAATTATTTATTTATTTTTCTTGAAACATTTTTGAGTGCAGATGCGACTAACTTGAGAAAAAAGAAAGTGTTCCAATTTTAGGAGCGATGTAAAAAATTTACAAATATTTTGCTATAATTAAAACTCGTATTTTTCATCTTTTACAAAAAGTATCTTTTTCTTCTTGTCGAGCTGTAATTAAACTTTTTAGGTAGTTACGCCGTGTGGTTAAGGCTAGCTCGTTTCGTAGATCATAACGACAGTCTAGTTAGTTCAATCTTCGGAAATTGCTTTATATTTGTGTAGTGTGAGATGAATTTCCTAAATACTTTGTTAAATGATGGTGGAGCGTAAATATTTTCGTCTCACAAGCCATTACTACTGTAGTTAGTTGGATTCACATCCAGTGTTTCATAAACGTGTTCTTGTGCTAAGTTTAGCTAAGTCAATATTTATAATGAAAGGTTCGAAGATTACATATCTCACAAGTGAACGGTAACTAGTGTTTACGAGGTGTTGTCCAGAGTGACCAGGCACCCCGGAGCAAATGATCTTCAGTCATGCAACAATGAATGTCTGCCTGCAAGGGAAACTAGGACAGACACGAAGAATCGACGCGTCAGTTAATGTCGAACTGTCTGACTCATCATCATTGTACTGTCAGTAATTCTCTTATCCACCCCTGTACCCGGACAGGGCCTGCCCAAGAGGCCTTGTCGGTCATACATCATCTGACACATGTATTAGTGACGCCGCTCTCAAATAGGCACATCTTCTCAGCACGCGTTCGATGATCCTTTAGTTAAATTTTCCCGATATTTTTATTGGTTTTTCCCCGCTTCTTTCGTTCGTTTTTCATTGTTTTTCCTCTTTCTCTCTTGAATTATCATTCTATTCTTTTACTTCAATTTCATTCTTTTTATTCCCTTTTTACTATTTTTCAACACTTATATTGCGCCGATTTTAAAAACAAAGAAAAAATTTTGCAATGAGGCTTTGTTAGATTTTTCTTTCATATCAAAATAGAATAATTCGTTGAATCCTAAGTTTGATGCAGCTAACCTAAAACCGAACAATTATTTTTATTAAAAAATCTAGAAAATATTTGCAGGTTTCACCTTCTAATCCGGAAACTATTCAACAAACACAGATCTGTCTAATGTAACTCATAGGAATGCCGTTGAAATGACCCGGAAGACCCAGTTTTATATTTTTCCTACTTATCATTTTCAATTTGATTATTATTAAATTACGAGCTGTTTATATAACCCGTACTATTTGGACACTTCCACGCGGTGTAACGGTTGGAAAATATGTCTGTTATGACCGAGTAGTGAGCTCGATCCTCACTGGGTGTTCCACACATTGAACCTTGTGCCGCATCAACGCTACGCTTAGTGGAAGCCTCAGTGGAACTTCCCCCAAGCAGTACCCCTCTTTCGGGAGGGGGTTGGGTTTACTACCCGGTGCCTGAGGAGTCTCTAAAAGGGAGAGTGCCGAGGAGTATTGGGTAGTTTTTATACGATAATACCGTTAAACTCTCTTTAAATCTCGATCTTGTGTCACATTCGGCGGGAGCAGGCTGAAGAATAAATGAAACTCATAGCAAGACTATAGAAATGATACGGAAGCCTCTATTTTATATTTTCCCTACTTGTTATCCTTTTCAATTTGATTATTATTAAATGCTTATATAACCCATGATATTTGGCCACTTCGATGGGGTGTAATGGTTAGCAAATCTTTTTTCAATACTTACGACTGAGTAGTGACATCAATCCTCACTGGATGATCCATACTTTCAGCCTTGCGCCACATTTAAGATAAGCTTTGTAAATCGCCATAAACAATGTTATTTCTTAAAAATTAATCACAATTTTTATGGATTACTCACTGCATAGTTAGGCAGTTATCTTCGAACCTGACGTTCTCAGAATTAATCTACGAGTTGACAAGAAAATTGGTCTTTAACAGTTGGCCTAACTGAATGGAGCAAACTACAACTAGCGTAGTAATTTCGAACTTATTTGATCTTAGTTGTACTAATAACTATTTTGATTTACTAAAGTATTTGAAATGCTTTCGCCGTCACCGCAGGTGAGTGTTTTATGTCCAAATTAAACGAAAATTTCGAATCATGTCAGGAGACTATCCCCACTGAAATATTGGCTTATAAGACCGATTTCTGCCTATACTCTACATTTAACCTTCGGCCGGAATAAACCTAATTTAGGAAAATTCGGTAACTATGAAATAAAAGTCGAGTGAAAATTGATTTTAGGGCCGTTGGTAAGTGAGGAGCTAAGCCCCCCTCCTATATTTTTAAATAACTGAAAATCACGGTGTCCAGGTAAAACTGCACTACGACAATACCAGAGCCGTACTTGCAGGCCTTAGGAGGCTAGGCCTCCCTCCATAATATTTTTAAAATGTATTATTAATTATGGGTCTAGATAAAACCCCACTACAACAATGCTACGATCGTACTTTTTTTTAAGGAGCTAGTATCCATCTATACTCTCATATATATATATATATATATATATATATATATATATATATATATATGAGAGTGAGTTGGCTATAAATAAGTGATGCTTACTTTTCTATTAATAAAATATTTTCTTCTAGGCCTAACATAACAGGATTTTATTATTTCTACTGGGAAACTATTAAACTAACACTGATATTTAGTTGGTATCATTACTAAACCCTACAGAATTGAATCCCTGTAAACAAATATGTGACTGATAGTCCAAAATTATTTTTTAAATCAGTATTTGATGTGGGTACCTGTATTTTATTTTTACTACTGTTTGATGACATTGATATCAATTGTTGAATGGTAGTTGTTTTTATACTTATAATTCGAAAAACCTTTTAATTAGTTTTGAGAACAGCGTTCTTTCAATATTTTTGACAATCTTCAGCATTTATGAAGGCTTTGACGAAATTTAATTCACCAGTGCTAATAGAGTTAATATAACTTCAGACAATGACATTCCCACCACTATGCGTAATTGTTGAAACTAAAAGATTTTTCTTTACACCTCAAAATGATACCGCCAAATTACTCGGATGACATTAAGTATAAATTGGTTGATTTTGCTTCATCTGACCACAGCATGCCGCCTCAAAACTTGCAATTTGTTTTATTTTTATTCTCCTGTGCAAAATTTAAATGTTCGTATCTCGAATTCAGTAGTGGTTTCCTACACGGCCGCCAACCATGTAAGCTTATCTTGTTTATAGAACATTTGATTGTTGTAATCGAAATATTCGCGACACCAGTTATTTTTTTTACTCGCAGCCGAAACTTTTGGTCTTCCTCTCTACCAATTTCCCGATATAATGAATAGACCTTAGGCTCAACTTGCATAGTTGACATAGCCACTTCTGTACACGTCTACTTCTCCAATTTTACAAACTTTTGGAAAAGTTTTTTTGCTTGACATTTCAATATCTATTTCGGTGCCCCTTATTCTATTTCTGCAAATGGTAAGTTTCTTAAAATCAAAAGGCAGTTCATTTATAAGTTGGTTCCTTTTTTAAAACACATCTATGTAGAGAACATGTCTTTATAGTGATTTAATATGCATACCTTAGATATGGCACAAGGTTGCAATTAGGGAGCATCAAATGAGGGGCGAACTCACTACTCCGTCGTAATTGTTCTAGCGAGATAAACTTGGTAACCATTACACCACGTTGAAGTATCCGAACAGTGTCTTTATAAAACTATTTTAAATGTCTGCTGTATTTATAGTCAACTTTAATTAAATTCCTACAAGAAAAAAAATCAAATTTAAAAACATACTTAGCATATGGAATGAAATAAACTTCTTTCGTAGAGACTCTTTATTTATTCATATTTTGGTTACAGTGTTTCAATTCTGTAGAGTTTTGTAATAAATGCTACCTAATTATATATATATATATATATATATATATATATATATATATATATATATATATATATATATACATTCCATTGAAAATGGCGGTCAAGGAATTTTTATTCAGTTTTCTAGTGTTCTTCCGTTTTTTGTCCGTAGTGATTATTGTTCCAATCGCTTTCGGCTAATTCAGAATATACTAACAACAACCCCTTTAAAAATGGCCAAAGAAATGGGCGAAAAAGCTTGGAAAAATAATCCCTAGGGATAGTTTCTACACTCTCAGTGCTCATACAAAAAATGTAAAAACACTAGAAAGACTGAATAAAGGCTAATATAACTTTCGTTGCCCGTTACATTCACTGAAACGTATGTAGGAGAAAGATTATACCACTTGAAGATTACTTCAATACACTCTTTCCACAATTTGACAATCTTCCAACTCATCATAGATAAATAATACAAAGAGATAAAATAAACACTGTAACAGAAGTCTCTCTAACTGCTCGACAAAAGCGACATAACTATCAACACAATAAGTTGTAGTAGATGTTTTTTGTAAAGTTTAACCAAGAGCACCCACATGGAATGATATAAAAAAGGTAACGAACCAGCAGAAGACAGCAGAAAAGAAAGATGTGTGTCTATTTCAAACGAAATTTAACCACACTTTTTTGTGTATGTGCTGTGTGTTCAAACTTTTATTGCCAAATTGAAATATGCTGTGATTAGTATATCACTGCATGTCTCCATTTTTTATCTTTATCGTTAATCTTACATATACATATATATATATATATATATATATATATATATATATATATATATATATATATATGCATGTTTCATTAAAAGCGACAGACAAGGTACTACGTTAGAGCTTTTTATTTAATTTTCTTGTGTTCGAACAAGAGCTTTCTTTACAGGACAAAGGATGTGTAAGAACTGTCCAAATGTTTTATGTTTCCGAGCGCTTTCGGCTATACCTTTAGCCATTATCAAGGATGATTCGATTTTTCAGCTTAATTGAGTGTGTGCATTATGTGTATGTCTTAGTGTGTAGTAGGGAGGTTTTTAATTCGGAAGTCTGGCTTCACTCTAAAAATTAAAACTTCATCTTTGAGCGTTCCACACGGAGGTCAACGTGTAATTCAGATTAGAAGCTGAATATATCCATAAAAGACCAGCCTCACTCTGATCCCTTTCGTTTTCTTTGTTCTGCCTTAGCTCCATCCAAGAACATAAATCCCAATAAGGCAGCGAATGGCGTCTCTCTCTTATTCTAGATATAAACAGTATTTCTCTTTTTCATTTTGAATTAATGATTCATTCGTAAACTACCTGAATACATCAACTGAGAAATAGATGCGAAATTTATTTTCTGACATTTTTGATCGGAAAGAAAATTAACTTCCTGTTAAAAAAGTGGTAAGTGTGTATTTATTTATGGGTGACATTCTTATTTAGATATTGAGTGTTAGTGACGATTCTCTGCTCGAAACAAATTTTCTCGATCT
The DNA here is from genome assembly GCA_964036315.1 of Acanthosepion esculentum. Lineage (NCBI taxonomy): Eukaryota > Metazoa > Mollusca > Cephalopoda > Sepiida > Sepiidae > Acanthosepion > Acanthosepion esculentum. Next base: position 71,499,238 of record OZ038499.1, on the reverse strand, counting down.
TTCTCGTAAGTTCTCTTGTGACCGCTAGATTTTTCTATTGTCATAAAGTTACGGTATTAAAGATAGACGAAAGAGGCATTTAAAAAGACAAAGAAAAAAAAGGTGAACGTCGGCGACAGATAAGGAAGATAGCAAGAATGTTGCATAGGATAATGAAAAGAATGCATATCTTAATTGTAATGCATTGTATTTCTTTATAATCGGGGTTTTAAAACTACATTTTGAGTCAAAATTTAGAGAGGCCAACTTGAAGAGAGGGAATAGATTTCGATTAAAATTCATGATCAATAGAAAAGTTTAAAAGATACTCCAAGATTCGGATATGAAACTGTACAGCAATTACAAGCAGCAAACGAGCGAAACATATATGCATCCAATAATGATGAAAAAATGTACACTGTGAAGTTAACTTACATAAGATAGAGGAAATTAACAGTTTTTCTTAGTAGTTTGAGTCGAAATTATAACACAGGTTATTGTACCCTAATGTATATATATATATATATATATATATATATATATATATATATATATATAATAAATAGCACCTTAAGGATATTTTTCGCATTTCGTTTTTGCATAATTTTAAGGAAATATTGCAATCGCCTTTGGGCAATAATTAATTTTGTGGAAATTAATGACTCAATATAAAATATTCGACGCTATTTAATCTTTATATTTAATCGAGGAATAAGTCCGACAAATGATAATGCGTCACAAACTCGTGATGCAGCACGTAAAAGCGGGTGTTTGAAATGATTTGCGAAGATGAAAAAAGTTTTTCTCGATGAAAGACAAAAGAAAAAAAAGAAAGAGAAATGAAAGACAAAAGGCTTTTTCAAACCTCGGAACTTGAAAGCTGAAGCATTGAAAAGAAGATGCCACAGGGATGATACATGAAGTTGCAGAAAAGATTAGGAGTGAAGCGGCCAACTTGTTAGAATCACGCATTGGAAGGCGAACAGGGATTTTACTACACGAAAAAGCCTTCATCTAATGCAGCAGATGATTTTGAAAATTGAATGAAGTTTTCCTGTTGGAATATACAGTTTTCTTAAAAGGTAGGCGTAGAAAAGAGTGGAAATATATTGATGACTGCATAATGATGCTATTAACAGATATTTAGAAAAGGAATATAAAAAAGGTCGAAGATTTTTGCAGCAATTTAATAAAATCCTAATCAAACTAGTATCATTGTTTCGATGAAAACAATATACAATTAACAGTGGAAGATTTTATTGTAATGATGTGAAAGTAGGCAAATGTTTGTATCTTTGCTCGTTTAATTTATTTTTGGATTATCCTGAAAATCTCTGGTCGACCTCAACATAACGACCTTTCGGTCCCAAATTTATGGATCAACCGACACAGGAAATCAACTCCTGCACAAATTTATACGATAATCATCTTTCATATTCATATATTTTTTTCGATAAAATCGATTTTTTTATCTACCTTTTTACTTATAATAGCAGTTATTTACTGAAGCAGCCGAGCGAAGCGAATGTCAAATCTCATCAAACCGCTGAGTCATAGAATAGAAAAGCTTTTTCTGTGGATGCAAATAAACAATGACAGAAAACTTGCTCTCATTGTCAAAATGGCTGTAGCAGTTGTTTCGTAAAGATGAGTGGATACTTCCTATGTCCGTACAGAGAAAAAGCGAAGTCATTTTTTTTATTGTCACGGCCATATTTGTCACCATGTGAATTAGGCCAAAACGTTCAAAACATTGGTCAATTAGACTTCATTGACCTCTTTTGTTGATTCATCCACAAATTTCATTCTACACTTGCTTTTTTCTTAATTTCTCTATTCTTTCATTCATTCGCTTTTTCCCTTTTATCTTCATTTTTATTCAAATTTTTCTTCATCTTTTTCTTATTGCTTTTGGTGTTGTATAGAAGGAATTGATATCTTTTGAACTCACGTTAATCCATCTCTTCATATTTTTAATTTCGTCATTTTGTTTTTATTCAGTTTCCTTTATTTATACCCAATTAGATCTTTCTCAAATTATACTTTTATTCATTTACTCCATGCCTTAGTTCTGGCTTTCTTGATTTATTTTATGTATATATTTTGCATGGTTTTCTTTATTATTCTTGATTTTGTCACACGATTTATTTCTGATTTAAACCTTTGATTTAATTTCCGTTTATCATTATAACTAATTTATTTAAAAATTTAATTTTTTTCCAATTTTCTCTTATAACATTTGCATGTCATATTCATCGAGCTATAAACATCATATCAGAATTTAAGTGAATGTTTTTATAAGAAAATGGGTTGTTGGTAAAAACTTCAGATTATGTTTACATTTATATGCTAAATATGCGAAGTGAATTTCAGCTTATACGTATTTTCATTAAAAATATCTACAGTAACTAATAATGAATTTGTTCCATCATGAATAATTCTCTTTGTAGTTACTGACAAATATATTTTTGAAATTTTTCTAAAGATCACTGAGTCGTAAGAAAGATATGATCATGAAATGAAACAAGATATTGTAAGGTTACTGATTGACTGGAGAAAACCTTTGGAAATTGCAAAAATATTGAATAGAGATTGAAGTACAATAAAGTGAAAACACTGGCGACATGAGAACCTGAATAAATGGCTTAAAGAATATCACACAAAGAGACGTGAAAAAAATTACAAGTCTAAAAACATGAAAAGTGGAACATATTTTAAGCTGGTTTTGCAAAGAGATAAAATATTTAGAATATAACGAATATTAGTTAACAAGCAAGCATAATAAAGAGAAACGTTTGGTTTGGGCAAAATAGTACATGTAAATTGCAGCAGTAATGATGAATGTAGAGCTGCAATGGATGGACCTAATGGCTAGATGTTGGGTTCTTCATAGAAATAGTCAAGCAATATGATAACAAGTGGAAGGCAGAGTAATATTTGCTTTTATTGTAGTGTTTTTGTATACTAATATTCATCCAATACACGACCTAAAGACAGCTCTAGGTCGAGGGTTACTGTGTGGTGTTTTATGAATGTAAGAAAAGGCAAGAAATGAAATTCATGGAGTTATGCAAGACAGATAACGGTTAAGATTGTAGTGATTGAGAAAACATCGCGTCTGGAGTTTGTTCCACAAAGCAGCAGTTCTTGTGAAGAAGCTGTCCGAGTGGGGCATACTTTTCACTCATATAAAGGGAATGAGGATGATTTATCCTTGCGTGCGTGCGTGGTTTGGTGTGTCCCAGTTGTAAAGATCAGCGCTGGTGGGATTAAAGTACACATCAGAACATATGTCATAGAAATTGCGAGTATAAGAGCAGTAAAAGGCATGCAACGTTTCGACCGTGGGAAAAGAATTTTAAGGTTGAAAATAATGTATCACATACAAGGCGGCGTAGACGTTTTTGAAACCTATCAAGACAGCCAAATGACGACTGGGCATCTCTACCCCAGATATAGAAGCAATACTCCATTTTTAGATTAGTGAAAAAAGAGACTTGATGGCAATAATAATTCTTCCCAACCCTTTCCAGATATTAATCCAGTAGAAAATTCGTGGTCCATAATTTCAATATTTGTAGATGAGAATGGAAAACTATATTGAAGTAAAAATATCTGAGAAGTAATATTTTTAATATTAAATATGAAAGAGTAGAAAAATCAACAAAAAAAAACTGGATGTCCGAGGAAAGTTATCGCAAGTCAAGGTGCTTACATTCTTTCATATGACATATATTTTGTGACCTCCAAACAAGGCATTAGCAATATTTTACATCAGGAGAGATGTTTTACGCTTAATCCCACGCAATAAATTGATAATATATGTATGAACTGAAAGGTTTATTGTGAGAACATCGACTTGGATAACGAAATCTCTGCCAGCCTCTCTATGTATATTACTTATGAAAACTCATTATCACTCTGCTTAACTAACCACCAATCTACAATATATATGTATATTGCCACCAAGAAAATTAATGACATGTATACATTGATAAAAATATTTTTGTCCCCTAATATCATGTGCAAAATGCATTTCTCCTTAAATAACACAGAAGTTTAATTTTATATTTAGCTAGTCTATGAAAAGTCTATATATATATATATCATGCTTTTCTATCAGACAAAGTGCCAATTGGATTAGATAAAATATGTAGATTGTCACTAGAAAGGAATATGAACATTCTGTAATTGTATAAAGTTCAACTGTTCTATTAAATTTGAAGTTTATAAAGTGCTACTTAGGTTGCCATAAAGATTTCTACTAAAATTCTTAGTTATTTGAATAGGTTTCGATTTCGAAAACAATCACATCGTAACAATTTTTACGAAGAATATGAAAATGACGTCCATATAAAATGTAAAACAAACATAGTAATAATAATTATAATATATTCGAGAGCAATTTCATCTTCGGCATCGAAACTGCCATTCGAAGTGCCACCCACAAATTGTTTCCTTACAGAATAGCATATATATATATATATATATATGTATATATATATATATATATATGTGTGTGTGTGTGTGTGTGTGTGTGTGGCCAGCAATCCCTGTTTTATACAAGTTTCATTCATTCATGTGCTGACCATAATTTGAAAAAGTAAAAAAACTATCGTTCCATATACATATAGAAAAATCTGAACGTTCAGTTAAATATAAAAATCACAATAAATAAAACTGAATAAAAACTTAAACGCAGTAACTTGTCAGACGTTTTAATGAGACTTTTACACACACACACACACACACACACACACACACACACACACACACACACACACATATATATATATATATATATATGTGACATGTAGATACAATTTCTACAACATGTAAGTACTACTATTCCCATCTAGCACAGCTTAGAATGACTACTATTCTACACAATACCTTTTAGTATACTTTCCTGATTTATGTCCTAGCAATGAACCCATGAAAATGACTAATGAACACGCAGAAAGCACTTGGGACAATTATCACTACGGTCATTGTTACTTCACCGGCTCTTACGCGATATTGGATTGTGCTACATTCGCTATCTCTCGTTTATTTAATTTTTTTGTTAACTTTTGCCTTTCACTATGACTCCAAGGCATAAGGCAGACTCATGGGTGCTTATGTATGTGAGTTGCGATCTACGTCGAAAATCAGGTTATGTCGCGCAATAGGAACGGATCTCCGACGTAAGTTGAGGAGCCCTTGTATATATATATATATATATATATATATATATATATATATATCGGCATATAAACATATGTCTAAAAGCCCATAGTTGTACACAGCAACTCATAACAAATGTTCAAAATATCATCTGCTTTCATCTACACACGCATACACCAGTTGGATAATTGATGGTGGACCCTTTCAAATAGTCCCACACGATGTCGAATAGTTTAGCAGGCTCCCATTACAAATTGATAAAGCGTCTCTGCATTGATAATGTTTGTTGCAATTGTTTTAGGTGGGCCCATAGATAAAAATCCAAAAGATTGAGCACGAAGGAATATGCAGGCCATGGAACCGGAAATCTACTACCTATCCATCTTTCATAGTAGATGTCAGCCAGTGCATCGTGAACATTGTGATTAAAATGTGCTGGAGCACATTCATGCATGAACCAAATGCGTCTTCATGTTAGCAGCAGTACATCCTCTAGCAGGTCTGGATGTATGTTCGAAATAGAGTCCCTGTAGATTGCTCCTGTAAGACGTGATGGGAATACATATTGACCTACCAGACAGTCATTTATAATTCCAGCCCACACATTAATCGTAAGCTGATACTGGTGTCTCGCCTGCATTATACTATGGAGATTGCGATCTGTACACAAATGTTGGTTGGGTAATTTTGTTATTCCATCTCTTCCAAATGTTGCCTCATTCGTAAACAAGAATGAAGAGACAAACATTGGATAGGCAGTGTGTGCAATAAACTATCGGCAAAAGTTCCCTCGTGGTGAGTGACCAAAGGACCTTGCACACTGTAAATGATACAGATACAGGAGTTGCTATTGAAGTACGATATTCCATGCTTGCTTGACGTGTGCTGATACTTGGATTATCACCTACAGCCTGTAGAATATGTTCTTCGTGGTCAGGCTTACGAGCGGATGTCGGTCATCCACGATCCATAGTTTGTGTTGCCACGGATCCTGTCTCAGGAATGTGACGATAAACAGCAGCAAATGTTGGTGAATCGGCTGCTTCCGGTCTGAAAGCGCAATCTGATACATCCCTGCAGCCTCGTGTGCATTCGCGCGGCCGTATGCACAAATTCATATCTGCCTGCTCTCGATATGAACATCCTACAGTTGTTAAACACATCACTTCTCAGTTAACTCACTACTACACATATTAAACGTTGTAGACAGACTAGCCACAAATACACACGAATGACAAATGTAAGCTAGTGTACATGGCAACACAACGCCATTTGCCGTAAAATTTCCTTAAATTTAATAACTCAAAAACGAAGGATTTGCGGACATATGTTTATGTGAACTTTTCCCTTGTTTCGGTGCGAGGAACCCGCCCCAAATTTTGTCAAAGTATTTTTTGATACACTCTGTATCTATCTATCTATCTATCTATCTATCTATCTATCTCTCTCTCTCTCTCTCTCTCTCTCTCTCTCTCTATATATATATATATATATATATATATATATATATATGTGTGTGTGTGTGTCCGTCTGTTCATGCATGCTGTTATATATCGCAGTATGTCGTTTCTCTTACATAATTACACATATAAAGAATTTTCTCTCGTTTATTCCCAGTTGTAGAGTTTCTTCGTCTTCGTTTCTGATGTTCTTTTCTCTCGCATGGAACATTTTCTTTCTTTTTAATTTTATTTTATATAAGACGTTCCTGTAATTCATCAGCCACTTATGTTCTCTCTAAACAACCAATTTTTTCCATATCGCTATTTCCCATTTACTTGACTCATCCAAATGCTTTCCCTGTTAATCTTTCTCTTTATAAATATACACTGGTGGAAAATAAATCTGCATTACCCTGAAGAACCATGACGATTGTGACTTTCGTCCAGTATCTTCTTGCTAGCGGTTATTAATAGACACTTTGAAGTCAACATTATGACGTAGTAACGCTCAGACCAATGGTACTGACTGTGTTTGATCCTACCGAGATATGATTCTCTTTTGTGAAAGAGTGCAATGTAAAAAAAGTGTCATGCCACAAAGGCGTGATCCTTTTATTAAGAGAGTTTGGATAGTGAATCTTCAAAAAGGTTGTATACTACACATGACATGTTAGCGGCATCCACTGTTAGGTAAGAGTAGTTAAATGATCCGTTGACCAAATTCTGGATAGCCACATATATCAGACGCTCGCCTAGATCGATCCATTGGCATATCACAGAGCATTTGTGGCACAAATATATCTATCCGTGTTTCAAAAAGAATTCTTGTGTATCGTTTTTTTATAGCAAGACTATGAGCATGCTTACCTCTTCAATATTGATTGAACAGGAGTGGACGTTTATCCCTTGTTTCCTGTTTAGGTTATAGTTTACCAGTTCTTTCTTCATAATCATAATTTTTTGGTGATTTAACTATTCAGTGGCTACTACTCTTCATTATGAGGATATCGGGTTGGCAGTTTTTTAGTTGCTGTATCCGACTGGTAGTTAGAAACCCGAACTCTTAGGTAGCGCTTAGAAAAGCTGCTCTAATCAGCAGTTGCATAATACCTGGATATTCATAGTGTCCTTGCATGTATGTGGGTAACACTGAGGCTACATTATGATTTAGTCTTAACCACCTTCTGGCGAGTTCGTATTACCATTGATGATAGTGGTAATTATTTGTTTTTTGTCTTAAAATTTTTTATGGCATAAACATTGAAAAGAAATAAGAGTAAACCAGTAAATAATCAAACCACCTATCCCACTCAATCTTTTTTTCTCGAATATTTATGGATTACGTTCCAATTTCTGTATTGTAGAATCGTTTCTCTTGAAATATTGAGTTATTGCTTATCTGAAAGAAGTTATACAGTTATCTTCGTACCAATGAATTCTCTGTTCTGGATTATCTTCCTCTTTGACGAAAACATTCCAGCATACATATGCATGGCCTCGGTATTAATATGCAGGAAATACTCCAATGGCACCGGAAATGTCTCTTGAGACGCCCCCAGTCTTTCATCCGCTTTCGACTTTTGTTATTGTCCTGTTAGTTTTTCTTTTTTCCTTTATCAAACTTCTCAGGTATTTCTATATTTTCAGAAACATCTAATATGTTTCTGAAAATATAGAAATACTTCTCTCTCTTACTTTCTCTCTCTCTCTTTCTCTCTCTACGAACATTTTGATTTTTGATTTAATACTTATCAAATGGTTTAAGCTTTCTAATGTTACTCATGTATTCGGTATTCAGACTTTCCGTAAATCAGTCTCTTAATCAAATAGTGAATTTCTAATACTGTGTTTATTCTTTATCTCCTCTCCAATTCTTGTCAAGCATCGCAACTCTGTCCTCTTCACAATTAGGATCACTTAGTTGTTTACTGTTATTTCTTTTGCGTCGTCTTTTAGAATGTAACAAGACTTCCACGAGACTTATTTTTGCTAATAGTGTACAGATTGGGATTAATTTTGTAACTTTCTTCGAGATGCCCCTTGGATTGAGATTCTTAATCTTTCCCTTGAGCATTGAATCACAGAAGTTTCTTCTTGGGTAAAAGCCGCCATCTTTGCCTTTGTTCTTACTTGGAAATATCAGGCGAAACCATAATCTTATAGGCTACAGGAATCACTTCTTCCAGGTGATCTACCGTAATAGTTCGGATCACAACAGAAGACTATTTGTGTCTACTCGTAGCAACTGTGAATGTATCCTCAAAGAGGCTAAGTCTTTATCTGCTGATAGAATGAGACACCTTATAGGTTTTAACAAGTTTTACTCTTGCGACTCTTTTATCCTTCTTCTCTTAACTTGATTTGGGGTTTTAACTTCTATTGATAAAACAATGTTTTGCTCATAAATTATGATATTCTACTCTTGACACATCTGGAGTATTTCTTCTTGAGTTTCCATTTAGAACTGATTCCCTATTGTGTAATATGAATATAAATCCGTTCATAGTTTCTGATGTAATGTCTAAACTAGATCCCATCAAAGCCCGTGGTTTTGATATTATTCCCGCAATAGATATTAAGAATTGTGCTCCCGAACTGGCTCCTATTCTCTTTAAATTGTACAATAAGTGCCTTGCTGCTTCTTAATATCCTGCTTGTTGTGAATCTACTGTCGTTCTTAACTTTAAGAACTCGGATGAACTAACTAATCCTTACAACTGTCTGCCTATTAGTCTTATATCTCTTTTTGGAAAAGTTATTAAAACTCTAATCGCTTCTGATTTGGTTGGAAATCTCTCCACGTAGGGTCTTCTTTCAAATAAGCAATATGGTTTTCGCTTTTCCAGGTCAACTTGCGGAAAAAATCTGACAAGCTTTAGATAAGAATTGTGAAGCTCGGGATGTTGCTTTGGATATCTCGAAAGCATTTGTCAGGGTTTGGCATATTGGTCTTTTTCACAAGTTGATTTCTGGAGGGTCTTTCTTATCGAATCGCGAAATGAAAATAGTTCTGAACGGCTACTTTTCAAGAGTTCTTTTCATGAATGCACCCCCGGGCTCTATTTGGATGCTCATGTCTTTCCTCATTTTCATCAACAACCTTCCTGATGGCATCAGCCCTCAAGTGTATATATGCTGATGACAACCATTTATTCTTGTCTTAATTGTAAGTCTGAGCGGTTCAATAAGGTCCAGGTGGCAAGTGATCTCAAAAATAGCCTATATTCTGTTGTGAACTGAGGCAAAGAATGACTTGTTAATTTTAACGCCCCCAAAACGCAATTGTTCTCATAATCGTTTAAGAGAAACTATATTTAACATCCATCAACATAGCTGATGCTAACCTCCAGGAGTGCGATACATTCCATCTCGGACTAATGTTTTCCCCTGATATAAAGTGGAATGATTATATTAAATCAATTGCTAAGTTTGTCGCTAGGAAAGTCGGTTCACTGTGTCGAGCTAGACAATTTTTTTCGCCCGAATCTATCTTACATATTTATATGTCTACTATTCGTCCTTGCTTCGAATAGTGATGCCACAACTGGCCGGCTGCTCCTGCTATATATTCAGAGATTTTTGATATAATCCATGTCATTGGTCCCAACCTGATATCCGGCTTCAGTCATTTCCCAGTTTCGTAATATAGCTTCCCTGTGCCTTTTCTATAAATATTTTCATTGTGATTGTTCTGATGAACGCTCCTCTGTGGCACCTAGACTATGAATGTACGCGCAGTATTAGATTGGCGGCAAGATCCCATCATTTTACAGTTGAAATAGCCGGATGTAACCGTAAGTCCTTCTTGATTTGAAATTCTCTTCCGGCTTCTTACTTTCCAGTCAAGTTTGATGTTCAAAGATTTAAATGCAATGTCAATAGCTATTGGTTGTCATCTTAATTTCTGTTCTTTTATTGTTCTTGCTACCTAATGTTTTCTTTTTCTTATAGTCTTTTAAACTTTTACCGTTTAACATTTAACCTTTTACCTTTCAGTGGTTTTGTTGCCTTGTTTGGGGTTAAATGATTTAAAAGTACTAATTTCGGTTCAGTCCGGTCTTGCATATTTCCATTGAAACCAGGAGAAATTCGTCTGAGTAAATGATTCCCGTTCTGTCATATTCAGTGCTGAGAAATGTTTCTGCTTGTGATCATCCCTTGCTTGTTCAGGTAGCAACATTTTCAAGAGTGTATTCGTTCTCGATACTCACGCACAAGACATTACATCATGGCCGAAGCTTACAGAAGTCTTGCTCACATTTAGTGTTTTGTAGAAGGAACGTTAAATAGTGGTATATACTTCGAAAAACTTTACTATTTATTCTACACCTTTTCTGTAAGAGGGAATTCATGTTATGTTTCAGGGTGATCATACCAGTGTAAACGATGCCCATATTACTCAATATGTTCTGCAAGTTTTTCAACAACTTCCATAGCCATCATCATCACTGGGACTGTCATTCAAAGAATATATATGTATATGATGGACAATTTGTTACCCATCTACAATTCTATAAATGTAAGAAGAGTAAAATAATGTATTGTATGATGGTATTCATCATCTGGATGGTCGTATGCAGGTGAGAGTATAACTTATATTAACATTTAAGATGGCTATTATTATAGAGTATAAGTACTATTGATACGCCTTCTTATTTTGAAACTTATGTACATATCGCTTCGTATGTGTATATTGTGGCTGGGTGCCAGTAACATAATTCGCGTATATTACCTGTACGTTTAATATTGAATATTTATCATAATGCAATTTTATTTTCAGTCTGTGTATATCTATCCATACGTAGCCATCATACTCATATATATATATATATATATATATATATATATATATATATATATATATATATATATACTTACATGTATATGTGTGTGTGTGAAAACACCTTTGACAATCAATATTTAATTAAGCAGTATGACATTTCGTTAATATCTTAACAGCAACCATTTATCATTTTACACATTATATATTTATCAGTTCAGTGTGGCGTGTGTGGATAACAGTTTTCTTTCCGCCCGAGTTGAAGCATATAATATACTTATTTATTTATATTTGAAATAAGCTTTTTTGCTTCTTATCTCTGTATACATCTGCTTTCTCTTGAGCATATGTATAACGCCATCAGTCAATTTGTGTATGTCAAACGAAAACAGAATATCAATGTGGGAGAATCTAAATTTAACACGATTTGACTTGCCTTGAGCAAGTGGGTGTGAACATCACCATTCAAGCGAGGTCAGGCACGGGTAACTTTTCTCTGGGAGTGGGACACATGAGGTATGGCTCGTCATAAGTTGGGACTCACTACTAAAAAATCAAGTTAATTTTTTGTTGAAGGTTCTGCAGCAATTTCCACTACAGAAGACCATACGCGTAAACATCGAAGTTGTTTTATTTTCTTTTGAGAAATGTTTTTCTATAATTAAAAAAAATAAGTCTAATATGGTCACTGATGAGAGGGTGATTTACCCACATTGCTAAATGTTATTTATTTCAAACTTATTCCTTTGAAAATACACAAAATAATTGTTAATTGTTAAAAAGAACGTTTCTAAAGAAAAAGGTGTTTATACATATGATCTTACTTAATGAAAATCGCCAGTGGTTTAAAATGATGAAAACGTTACATTCCGTAGAAGGTTACAAAAGTCAAACATTATATTTAATGATTTTTTATGTATGCACTTAAATATGAGAGCGTGTGAGTGAACAAGTGAGAACGAAACGGAATAAAACTTTAATAAACTTTAATTAGGAATGTCATTAAGAAAGACAAAAGGGCCGCAGGTTGTCCATAACTGATCTGGAATATGGAATACCGATCTTCAAGACTATTGGTGTAGCATAAATATCATCGCCATATTACCGTCTTTCTAAGCTTAGATGACATGAATTGAATATGGCTAACAATGTAGATGTTAAATTTTAAGTTGATTTAATTCATTTCTGTTTGAATTTCTGAGATGACGAATTGTTATTATACAATGATTTATTCGATTGCTGTTCTCATCTTGGTTGCTGTAGTTATACTCGTTCGACTATTCTAATATCCCGCCATCTTCAGGCACCTGGCATTCTGCAATATTTTAAGAATTTCCTTCGTAGCTTTTATTCAGTCCACGAGTCTAGATTGTTCATATTCCGCAAACTTGAATGGAATAAAATTTACATTAGTTACTCCTTTGTTGTGGTGACGCTTGTACTTATTGCATTGTGCGTATATATATATATATATATATATATATATGTGTGTGTGTGTGTGTGTGTGTGTGTGTGTGTGTGTGTGTGTGTGTGTGTTCGCTTGATAATTTGATTGCATCGATTTAAATATTTTTATGTTCCTTATTTTTATCTTTACACTTCTGTCAATAAAAATTACAGAACTTTTTGGACTACACCCGTCATCCTTTGTTTTACATTACTGCCCTACCCAAGGACTGATCTAAAAAAAATCAGGAAACTGTATACACTTAGCCAACGCTTATGTTTAGCAGACCATTTTTCCGAATATGACATACCTAAAGAAAATCGGAGGATACAGCAGTGAAATGACTAGAGAATCCAGCACAGATGACAACACTAGTTCAAATATATGTGTATAGTAATGATTTAAGTTGTTTCATATTCAGTCAGTCCAGAAATCTCGGGCTATCCTATGAAGATAAATGTCTTCATTTCATTCTATCTCTCTCTTTCTCTCTCTCTCTCTCCACACACACACACACACACACACACACACATATATATATATATATATATATATATGTATATATCATTGAACGTGCGGGTAACAACGCTTATCACCGTTTAAATTGGAATCGGTGTGTCGGATTCAAATACTAACCGTGTTTGTTTTATTCACGCCAGAATAATGCTTTTCCAAAACAAGGCATGAATCCATATTCCTCCAGCTATGTGTTAAATAGCAGAACGTAATTGACTACTATAACTTGGATTGCTTTCAGTCTAACGGAAGGAAAACTGGATTCTCTCTTTCTCGTAAATAATAGAAAAGAGTACGCTCTTTAATCTTGGAGGGTGACCAATCTAAGGGAAGGAGAACACTGACGTAAAAAAAAAAACAAAAAAAAACAACCTGTTGAAGATGAATGGGCTTCGTCAGGATATATTGCCTGAAGCACACCTAGTGCTGCCACATTTTTAATCCATGAGGTGTTCCGGTGACCTTAATCTGTTACGTTACACTTGCTCGATCGATATATATGTTGCTTAAAAATCTGATTGTATTGTTATAAATATTATGTTCGTTAGTCTTATTTCTCCACATATTAAATCATTCTTCCTCTGTCCAAACGTTCAAACCAAAAAAGAATACAAACATTTTTGGTTGACCTCCTATTCACCATGAATTTTGAGTCAGAATTTTCTTTCTTTCTCATGCGGTATAATTTCTCATTAATTTGTTCTTCTGGTTTGATTTTTCTTTATCTCCTACCTTTTCATTTACGACCACCAATTGGGACCGCGCATGTGTACTGGTCTAGAAACGATACACCAACATAGCATTTACACGTGTCTGAATACAGCACATTCTATCCGAACCGGTCATATAACACACCATTCGTTATCTTAGAACGAATGGCCAACACCCGGAGCACCTCATGATTTCTTTTTTCATTCGGTCCACACGTGCACATCCCCTTTTAGTTTCGTGCTCCTTCCCCCAGCCTTATATTAGCCCAAATCGAAGGGTACCTGTATACACGTGTCTCCTTTTGTGCTTTTGCTGACAATACTTACCCGTGCTATACAACGATTGATTAATGTCTCTCTCACGAAAAACAAATTACATTGGGGTTGGGAAGAATGACACACAAGCACGAAGCGTTCCTTTTATTCTATTTTGTTGAATGCAGTTTCATTTCCCTGGCATGTGTCTGCAGATGTCAATATGTATATAGATTCTCACGAACCAAGTTTCGGTGTTTCAAAAGGCACACATTTGGGTCATGCGAGAATAGATGAAATATTGGTATAAGGATTCAGTTCACTTATTAATAAGGGAAAAACATATAGTGTATAAAATCAACTCACTCTCTTTAAAAAGCTGTATAGAGTATATATACTTAGTGTGAGTGAGAGAGGATATAACTTGACAAAAGTTATATTAAAAATAAAAAGATAAAAGATAAAATAGCAAGAAACACACACACACGCACACACACACACAAATACACACACACACACTCTCTCTCTCATACACACATACACACACACAAACACACACAGACTCTTTCTCTCTCTCTCTCTCACACACACACATATATATATCTATATTACATAAAATCTGCCTTTCAACATGGAACGAATCTGTGTCCTCATTTTATTGAAAATCTATGTCTTCTTTAGATCGCTTCAAAAGGAAAAACTCAGTTTTCCTTTTTCGTTTTTGACCAATCTGAAGCAGACACAACTTGCAGAAAATTTTCAAAATATCAAGTTCGATCCATGTTGAAAGGCAACTTTTGATTAAAACTTTCAACTTCTCAGGGTGGTAGGAGTCATTTAAACATTAAAAATTAATATCAATTATAATTTATTGAATGAATATTTTGAGATTCATCACTTCAGACAGAAAGTTTTTTAGAAAAATATATATATATATATAAAAGAGAGAGAGAGGGGGAAGAGTGAGAAAGAGATAGGGATATAGTTTGAAACAAATGATATTAAAAGTGAGATATAACAGTGATATAATGCATTATGCATTTTAAATATGTTCTAATGGAAGTGTTTCACTGAAGATTATCTGTTATGAACTGAAGTTTAGTCGAGTGAATTCGATTCTCATTGTGTCAACCATGGTTGTCGTAGTAATAGAAAAAATGAATGTTAGATCACGTTGGAGTAATGGATAGCGGCTCGGATTGAGGAATCGGAGAGCCGAGTTCGAATTCCAGTCGGATCCATTACATTCACTTACGCAAATACTCTTGGGAAAGGTATGGGCCCTATTTTTCTCCCGCCAGCTATGGGTAAAGCGCAGGACAGACCAGGTTCTATAGCCTGGGATGGCAACCGGTCTACCGCAGAAAGAAATGTTAACTTACTACGGGAAAAATCTGCCTCGTCAGTCATATATCGAAAAATACGTGATCGCCTAAGCGTGTATCACGCATGGCACATAACTGACTGAAGCTTAGATCCTAGGTCTTAACACTTTTGCGGTGTTTCCTACTCAGGCTAAACCTAATGTCGTGAATGATTTTTCAATACTCACAAAAGACATGAAGTAATAATCAAACGATGAACTTATCAAATGGTTGTAATGTTGCTTTGTATGTCATTCGATTATCTTACTATATATATATATATATATATATATATATATATATATATATATATATATATATATATATATACATATATATATATATATATACACATACATACATATATATATATATATACACATACATATATATATATATATACACATACATACATATATATATATATATACACATACATATATATATATATATATATATATATATATATACATACATATATATATATATATATACATATATATATATATACATACATATATATATATACATATATATATATATACATATATATATATATACATATATATATATATATATATACATATATATATATATATATACATATATATATATATATATATATACATATATATATATACATATATATATATATATATATATATATACATATATATATATATATATACATATATATATATATACATATATATATATATATATATATACATATATATATATATATATATATATATATATATATATATATATATATATATATGCACACGCAACAGTTACTGAAAAGTTTTGAGATCGACCAAGAAGTGATTCTTAAAAACTTCTGATATTTAGACATTTTGGGTAGTCATTCATACAAAATGAATGTTTTGTCATTAGCTGAAATTTTTCTGGATAATGATTGATTAATATTCTCCAATTAAATTTATTTACAATGGAACATGTTATTGTGAAAAAGGAGTATTTTTCACCATATGCCTAATGAGGTTTCAAAGTATATAAATACTTTCTAAACAAAGGATGTATAACGAAATAAAAAAAGAAAAGAAAGTAAAACGTAAGGACTTTATAACAAACCAATGGGCGTATTTGCTCCTGGTTGAAGGCGAAAATCTTTCAGTAAATGTGAATTAAATAAATGGTTGAAACCAGGGCCAAAGCGTACTACCCGCGATCGGGGAGGCATGTGTTGTAAACCTGATCGGGCAATGCACTGTGACCCTCGCTATATTATCAATATTTACTTTTCGCTACCTAGATTTATATACATCACAAATTAAATTAAGCACTACTGAGTGTTAAAGGATGAAATATTTTCGTGGATTTTGACGTCGTTCTATTTTTTTTCTTTTCTCCGAATCCGTGGATTTGTTTTGCTCATGCTTAGCCTCGAAAAAGCATTATATAAAATTCACTATTATCCGTAATGTTGGAGATGTCAAATTGGTCAACGTTTTAACAAGAAAAATCTCAAGTTGATGCTAAAAATTGCCACAAAACATTGTTAACTTATTTCAAATGGAATGATCTATTATGACATGTCTCTAATTTGTATTTAGATACATTTTATTTATTTTCAATGTTCCTAGTTGAAGTGTTCACCTATATTGCATATGATCCATTATTGTACATAAATAGGTTACAAAAAATTTGTATTTTATGTAAATACTTCCGTATGAAAATTGAGATGTAGTAGAGTGGTGGACCGTATCCTAGATTAGAGGGAGCACGAGACCCTGAAACTGGTCCTGGTAGAATCTGATATGGAGTCAGAAGCTGTTACACACAGTATATTCCCAAAACAAACCTAATCAAATATGATTTTATTATCGTCGATAATCCTGACTCTGAAACTAACCCAATCAATAGAATTCTAACCCCTAACTTTACCCTAACCTAAACACTGACCCCGAAACTCCAAACTTAGCCCTAACTCTTACCTAAAGCCGGGAGCTGAAGTTAAACCTAAATGTAAATTTACGCCCTAAAACTGACCATAACAATAACCATAAATATGATCCTTTTTTAACCTGACCCTTTTCTAACCTTATTTATAACCCTAACTTCCGCCTTAACCCT
The DNA here is from genome assembly GCA_964036315.1 of Acanthosepion esculentum. Taxonomy (NCBI): domain Eukaryota; kingdom Metazoa; phylum Mollusca; class Cephalopoda; order Sepiida; family Sepiidae; genus Acanthosepion; species Acanthosepion esculentum. The sequence continues at coordinate 71,481,482 of OZ038499.1, read as the reverse complement.
ATCAATAAACCTTAATCCGTATTGTCTCTCTCTCTCTCTCTCTCTCTCTCTATATATATATATATATATATATATATATATATGCACGCGTGTGTGCCTTTGATGTACTGTTGAAACTCTATACCGTAGACATTTCAGAATGAAAAGCATAGTCGATAGCCACAAACTGACCATTAATCACTAGATGTTAATGAACAACAAAGAAAGATAAAAGATAAAATCAGGCGACAAAGAAGCCCTTTATAACGCAACCAAGCAGATGTATTCCCAGTGTCCGTTACCAATGGGACCCCACACCATCATCCTGATCCAACCGATCCTTCACCTCTGATCCATTTCAGTGAATTTTTTACTTCAGTTATTTTATTGGCTTATGACAGATGCCGGGGCATTACTCAACTTTGGGGGTTAATGACGAAGGTACGCCTAAGAGGTCAGGGAGAAAGAGGTTTTGTTCACTTAATCACCTACCCGTAAGTAAAACACTAATTCGGTTGACTTAACACTAGCCCTAAAGATTGACACAAGCTTAAAGTTCTGATTCTGTTCCTTTATTTATTTCATGCGAGTTTATTGAGTTTGTATTATTTTTCAAGTCTTTGCACCTGTTTCTCAATGTATGTATATTTAAGAGTTGTATGACCCGAATAAATATTACTTTTGATTTAATTTCGCTTTTCCTGTAGTCCATGAGCGGGTGCCTAGGACTTTAACCTTGAGGTCATCGACGTGAAGCATGACTGAATTTAGTTCAACTAATGGTTATCTATTCTTTCTTAAGAAACATTAACTGTAAAATTGCTAAGTAAACCCATTTCTTTGATTAGAAACATGAAGCAAATATCCTTTTCTTAGAAAATAGTGTAGAGAAAAAAAATGTTTTGGTTGATTTTAATATTCTAGGATATTTCCGAAACAATTTTCTCGTCTGAGTTTCCTCAGAATGTTTCCATTATTGTATTCAACGAATTTCCTCAGTTGTATCCCGTATTCGATCACGTTCTGTGAATTTCGAACAGAACTGGTGATTTAACCCAGCCTGCTTTCATAGTTTATCTGCTATTTTCCGGTTTGAAGATTTCAGAACGTATGACGAATTTTTATTTTTTTATTCTTTGTTTCTCGTAGGCAGCTTACTCCATTGATTGAACTCACGGCTTTCGAAGAACCAGATGACCTTTACGATTTGGCCTCGTAGACAGAAGGAATAATAACTGTGAAACTGATCAAAATATCTTTCCTGTACGTAGTGGGGGTCGTAGGAAATTGTTGGAAGACTAAATATGTCAAAGTAAGCATTTGATTGACCAGCGGAGAGAGATTCATAAAATAAAGCGCTGGTGAGTCAATAGAAATAAAATATGAATTTATTTCTCTTTGAAACACATTTTTAATTTATTGTTTTAAAATTATATTATCACTCATTGAAATATACATTTGGAAGGGGAGTGTTGAATATTAAGCTGAACACCAAAACAAAGACTATTATACGCCGCACATATATTGCAAGGATTAAATTATTCGTTAACTGTTTATTATAAATATAAAATTAATCTTTAGTAAAGTTATAATACAAAGAGATTATAGTAAAAAAAAAATTAAATATGCAGTAGAAATAAATAAACAATAACCCACAAATTATTTCAACAGTTGATGTACATAAAAATGGCCGTGTTACTGATGTAAAAAAATCGGGAATGGTTTTGTAGTTGTTTAATATATTAGGTTATTCCCATTCAATCCTAAGCCCTGCTTTAAAGGATTTGCAATAAAATTTATGATTAAATATAAATGTGTTTAACAGACCAGAATTTATTCTTATAAGTACTTTTTATTTTTATTTCTTATCTTATATAATCATTTTTTTTATTTTAATCGGTGATTTTATTAACGTAGTAAAAATTTGTTTATATCGCTTATTTAATAGTTTTGTTTTGGTTTGGGAAAAATAATTAAAGCTATTTATTCAATTTTAGGGTTGATTGTTGTAGTTTATTCTATTATTTTAGCGGGACCAGTTTTTAATTTGTTTATTACTTCATGTATTTATTTGGATTGATTATCTTTATTTGTTTTTTCTAAAGGTTAATTTATCGGGATCGGTTTGTTAGTTTATTTATTTATTTAATTTGGTAATTTGTTTGAGTTAATTTATATTGCTTATTTTATTGTCATTTTGTTTATTTATTTTATTTTATTTTTTTCAGTTTTCGATTTTTAAGTAACGTAATAAAATTTGTTTTCATGTCTGCATTTTGAGATGAGCTCGGATCTTTTATTTAATAATTTATTTTGGTCTGGGAAAGTAATGAAAGCTATTTTTTCCTCCAAGCAAAGTTTGCAAGTTTTCGATTGGTTGTTATAGGCTGATGATCTTTTCCTTATTTTCCAAGATATTTTTGGTGTGATGTGCGTTTTGTTTTTAATTTCCCAGATATACTTAGAAAGCATTGTGCTGTTCGCATATTTACTATTTATGAAATATGTTTTGTGCGCATAATTTCTCTGTTTCCAGCGTCCTTCAGTTACTCCTATGTATACTTTTTCTTCATTATCTGGAGATTTTATCGTGGCTTGGTATGTTACGTTGTTTTGTAAACAATTACCGGTTTAAGGGACATTCGTTCTTTATTCTGCAGTTGCACGTGGGTTTAATTTGTTCGTGTGGTTTGTTGATAATTTTTCTGTTGTGCTTTTTTATTATTTGTATCATGTTCTCGGTGCAACTGTAGCTGATTTTTACACTGTTTTGGTTGAATATTTTGTGTAGTGTGCTTGATTCCAGGAAGTGTTTGTGTAAGAGTTTGAAGAATATTTTTCCTATGTTTGTTTTTACGCTTTTGTTGTACGGGGGTTGAACCATATGATATTTCTTTTCCTGTTGGCCTTTTTTGTGTACTGTGGAGAATATGTGAGTGTTGCTGGAAATCTGCTACCTTTTAGGGCTGTTTCGTAGTCTTTCTTAGCATTGTTAAATATGGATTCATTGGAGGAATTCTCGGAAAGCCTGCGGTTAATCGATTTTGATATCTGTTTGATTATAGAATAAAATAGGTAAGATAACCCCAAAATAGACTACCCACAATGCACCACTGACCCGTATATATAAATAGCCGAGGAAAATAACAGCACTCGTGGACTGACGATTGCGTCTAGCATGAAACAGACTGTCGCCTCTAAGTGTTAACTTCTATGTTCACTTTTATATTTACGCACGCTCTATCTCTGATATTGAGCACTTTATCCCATAAATATAGCACAACATAAGACTATATTTCTTCATATATATATATATATATATATATATATATATATATATATATGGGTCAAGAATGGTATTGGGGAAATTATATCACAAAGTTTACTTGTGACATGATTCGCCCTTCACGACTTCATCGGACTAAATTTGTTACGGTGGTAGGACTACATATGCATACGACATGGGGGTGGGGGTTCTGGGAATTTTATAATTAAAAAAAAATCTAGCCGAATTCATTTAGAGTGTTTCTTTTTGTATCTTTTATTAGTAGGTATTACACACAGTGATATTAGACGATTTGCCAGGAATGGTGAAATGCTGTAAATGTTCTAAATAAAAGATTATATGAACACGAAGAGACATTTTAGAAAATAATAAAATAAAATAATAATAATCAAATTCGTCGGTTGTCTGCCGTAACGAGATTGAGCACAATTTTTATATAAAAAAGCCACTCTGATCAAAGGAGAAAATAATTAACTACAGTTAATTTGCTGGCTCTTACAACATTTCACCTTTCCTAGCAGATCTTCTAACATCACAGTGTGGAATGCATACTTACAAAAGTGATGGAAATAAAAATAAAAATACTCTAAATGATTTCGGCTTGATAAAATAAAGAAAAACTTCTCAAATTTATAGTACCCATTGTCGTGTGTATGTGTAGTCCTAACAACAATAAATTTAGTCCGATGAATTCCTGAAGGATGAAACGCGTCACAAGCATACTTTTTCCACATTGTCATGGAATTTATATATATATATATATATATATATATATATATATATATATATATATATATATATATATATTGTGACTTAAGGCAGCAATCTCTCTAATATATATTTCATTATAAATGTCCGATTAGGCATATCCGTTGTTATTGCATTTTTCTTGGATGAAAAAAAGAGAATCTTTTTTTTGTACTGTATATGCAGAAATTGTCCAAGTGATTGTTCGCTCCAAGAGCTTTCAACCAATCTGTTATTAATTCTCAAAGATTTTGCTTGTGCAACAATACGATAATGGTAAGTGAATGTTGTTACAAATGGCGCATAGTGTACAGAGGGTACATTTTTTAATAAAACTACATTATATATATATATATATATATATATATATATATATATATATATATATATATATATATATATATATACTAGCAGTAAAGCCCGGCGTTGCTCGGGGTTTTATGTAGTCAAATTGCTTTGGGGTTTGAATTATTGAACTTGCGCACGTATTCGCAGTTGTTGAGGTCACTGATAGGCTGGGAATCTCACTGGTAGCAAAATCAATGAGCTCAAAGGAAACCGGTTGCAATATGTGGCTGCTGTGTTGCTGCTCCGAGCTTACCCGAAGACTGCCACCCGTTCATAATCGGTCAAGATTTTTAATTCTGGCAATGTAAAATAGTGGTTGCGGTAGGACTTGCCCCTTCACTATTAAGTCCATAATTTTTCCCAGTTTTAAGCGGAATACGCGGGCGGTAATGTCATGTCTGTGAGTGTAATCCTGTCCGCGGAGGAGTTCACGCGTTATCTCAACCCGTTTGGGGTTGCAGGTAAACGTTATAAATAAGCCTGGCCGCTCATATTGCCTAACATATGTCATAGCGTCCTGCGTGCGTTCATGCATATAACGCGCCCCCCCCCCCAGTGTAGGTAGAGTGCAGAATGCACAGCTTCCCTAGGTCGCGGGGATTGACTTCATTTCGAAGGCTGTCGCGTAAGTGTACGTAGGAATCTGAGCGCAGTTGTTTCTGATGATTCCGTATAAAACAAAGCCTCTCCGATTACATCTTAGCGGCCATGTCAACCGCAAACTGGTGGAAAATCTCCCTGCATCTATGAAGCCGGTTGAAGTCTCCATCCTTAACCATGAAACGGTATGAGTAGAAGGCCTTGCACGATAAGGCTTTGGAAGACGTTGTAGGTTGTCCACCCGGAGTATGAAGAGGAATGCCGAAGTGGTAGCCATCGTCACCATAAGGGAAAAGTAAAGGGTACTGCAATGCGTCATATGATCGATGGGTCTCTGAAATCCTGCGAAGAGCGCCACCTCTTGATTTGAGGACAATATCGAGAGTGTGGTCTTGCTCCCCATGTTTATACATGGGGAGCCACTTCATTGCACGCAGGAGCATTGTAGCAGCGTTCGTGTTCATCATGAGGCCGTTTGTCGGCGTCAGTTGCAATGCTAATGGAATGAAAAGGAGCTTTTCCCAAAGCATATTTGAAACTGCGAATGTAGCTGTTAACCTTGTGAAGCATGGCCGGATGTAGTAGTAAGACGTCCCTGCGAGGAACTTTTCCCGACGGCGGCAAAATACCAATCCGGATTTCGGCCTGTAGGTTGTAGTCTGCAATAAAGTACAGTTGAAGGAATTTAGGCTTAGAGGTCTCCTCAGGCAGCAGAGACCCAATTCAGTGGTATACATGCCCCTGGACTTTAAAAGTAGGCATCCAAACCACTTCTCGATCCACCTGAGCCCCAAATGAGATCATTTGAAAGGAGTTGTTTTATTGCCTAATTGTTTTAAGGAAGTGGTTGGAGTCGGGATAGGAGCTGGTTATTAGTCCCCTCAACGGGATAGGTTGTTCATGCAGAGGTGGCAGTCGAACTTTGCCGGAGGCGCAGCACAGACCGGCAGGCTACCCGGCCCATTTGCGGGCGTTGCAGAATTTGCAAACGTTGGTCATGGACCCTACATTTATGTCGTCACGCGTAGTTAAGTTAATGCCGGGGTCGTAATTGAAAGCCAAGAAAGACCAAAAAGAGCTACTGGGACAGGTAATAGCACGGCGGCCACAAGGCGCTGAATATCGCCGTTGAGGCGTATGCGGTGAGCTTGGGGAGTTTGAGATAAGCGCACAGCGGCCATGTTTGTAGCAGCCCTTGAACGTCCGTTTGCCCTTGTCTGTGGGTCCTCGGTGTTTCTGACAGCAGAAGTCGCTGCAGCGTTGCGTGCATTGCGGGTTGCCCGCTGCAGCTCTGTGTCGGACTCCCTCGACCTAGCTGTTGCAGCAGCGTCCCTGGATTGACGGGCGCGCCTGCGGTCAAATGTTTCAGCTGTCCTCGACCTGGCAGTGGTGGCAGCATTCCTAGCATTTCGAACATACCTACATAGCGGTGTCACAGCAGCCCTAGTGCTCGCTGTTGCAGCAGCGTCCTTGTATTGATGGGCGCGCCTGCGGTCAAATGTTTCAGCTGCCCTCGACCTGGCAGTGGTGGCAGCATTCCTAGCATTTCGCACAGACCCACGGAGCAGTGTCTCAGCAGCCCTAGCGCGCGTTGTTGCAGTAGCGTCCCTGGATTGACGGGCGCGCTTGCAGTCAAGTGTCTCTATTGCCCTTGATTTTGCTGTGGCAGCAGCGTTTCTTACGTTACGAAGAAGCCTTTGATGATGAGTCTCGGAATCCCGAGATGCAGAGGCGGTTGTGCAGCCTGTCCGTTCATTCTCGACCGTTGTGTATTCTTCTGCCTTGATCGCAACGAAGCCCTGTAGGCAGCTTTCTCAGCCAAGCAGGTGGCACGCTCCTCTTGTGACTGCGAGGCCTACGTGAGGGCGCTGCGTTGAGCGACCTATGATAGTCGCATTGTAGTCTGCTCCTGGGACTCGCGGGCCCTTCTTGCCCTCATAGCGGACGCTCTTGAAGACCGAAGGCTAAGACGTACCCTCCTTTTTGGCGGCATGTTGAAAAGTGATGCTAGTAGTGGTTGATTAGGGTTGCTCAATTCCAGGAGTACAAAGTCTAACTTAGTATCGCAAAGCGTGAGTCAGAATCGGGAAGGCAGATATTTAAGTAAAACAGCTGAATAAAATGTTTATGGTAGCTGGAAAAATGTAGTTAAACAGACAAACGGAAAACAAAAACGTAAGAAACAACTTGCGGTAGGAGAAATGATCAGTTGGTAGCGTAACAGGAACAGAAGTGAGACCTTCGCCCCAAAGCTGTGCACAGCAAGTTTAAATGCGAAGTATTACTGGCCAATCGGTTGTGCAAATCAGCGAGCGTCCTAGAGCCTTGAACACCAATCAGCAACCGCGTACTGCACTCAGCCAATGAGATACCGCTATGTGAAGCATGGTCACGCGTGTGTGAATAACAATTAGATGTAGAGTCTGTAGTGTAGACGTCTCAGTTGAACATACGTTTGGTTAGTGTATTCGCAAATTCCGATGAAGACATGATTGCATCGATTTCCCTCAGGTATTAGTTGGTCACAAGGGAGTTCACAGGGCAAAAGTTTTTAATTGTCACGACTAAAGCCGATAAAGTTAATCAAAATCCCAAGCAAGTTGCAAAAAACATCGCCAAATTCAGGTAAACTCGATTTGAATGGGAAGTCAAAAAATTTTTATCCGATAATTGAAACCGATATCGAAAAGGAAAGTCAGCACCTCAATACTGTCGGTAAATACTATGCACAACGGGTATTTTGCTGAAAATTCTTCGCCATTTGCGAAAAATATAGCCAAAAATCAGCTAGACTGGATTTGAATCAGATGTCCCAATGTGATCGATTGTATCAACTTTTTCCAGTAATTGATATCGATATTGAAAATGAATGTGAGTACCTCATAACTGTTGATAAAAACAATGCTCAACGTAATTTTGGTGGAAATTCTTCGCCATTTGCGATAAATATAGCCAAAAATCGACTTGAGTGGATTTGAATTTGAACTCAAAAGTAGCATGATGTTTTTTCCGATAATTGATACCGATATTGAAGAAAAAGGCCAGTAACCAATAACTGTTGATAAAACGAATGCTCAACATGATTTTCGTGAAAATTCCTTGCAGTTTGCGAAAAACAGAGCCAAAAATCAGCTACATTGGATTTGAATCGGATGTTCCAAAGTGATCGATTTTATCGATTTTTATCGATAACTGATATCAATTTTTAAAAACAAAGAACATAACCTCAAAACTATAAGTAATGACATTACTCAACGTGAGCTTGGTGGATATCACTTGTAATTTGTGAAAACTATCACTGAAAGACTGGTGTATTTTTTTCGAATCAATATTCGACCCCCTATCGGTTTTATCGATTTTTTCCAAAATCAGAGGAACAATCGAAAAGTCCGAAGACGTCAAGTACGAATGCCTTAAATTTCCGATCTGTGTGTGAATTTTCATGCCAATCGGACGAACGGTTTGCTCAGGATGAGGTAACAAGGTGACAAACACACAAACACACAGACGCACTAACAGAATGTCATTTATAGATACATATATATATATATATATATATATATATATATATATATATATATATATATATATATATATATATATATATATATATAAAGTGATTCAGGTTCGATTTCAAGTACAAATTTTCTTTAGTAGAACACGATTTATGCCGGTTGTTAATAATTTGACTGTTTAATAAAATAAAATAAGGTATAGCAACTCAAACATGTGTAGCCACTAAAACTAATATATATATATATATATATATATATATATATATATATATATATATATATATATATATTACGTAAAGTAAAGAAGTGCTAACTTACACTTGAAAATGGCAATTTGCACTTAATTTGTCTATTGTCAGTAACCATTACGTGTGTGAGCGTTTGTGTCGGTGTGTGAGTGTTTGTGTCGGTGTGTGTGCGTGTATGTATGCAAGTGGATATAAATATAAATTTTATGTGTGCAAAAGCATGGGTATCTGTTTCGTAAGCACCAGAAATTTTTAGAAGACTTATTTTCCTTGTTACCATTCTGATTTCAAATAACTTGTTTTATGTAAAAAATAAAACAGAATATATTTACCTTGGCTACTTCTGTGTGCCGTGTCCCTTCAGGACGTGGCCGATCATGGCTTTTTACAATTCCATATCCTATATAGCTTTGAATAAGATTTGTCTTTTTATCATTCCTCCCACCCCCTGTTGTGTAATCCCTTTACACAAGTTTTTATACGTAGAGTACTCCTTATTTTATTGCCCCTCTTCCTTTCTATATGTCCTGTGAGTGTCAAATTCTCCAAACCCTCTTAATATTCACTATTGAATTGAATTAAGTATATTGAAAATAAAGAGCAAAATATATTGAAAATGAACACTCGTTGCGTAATTGCTTTTTATTTTCATTGGGCTCCGGATTCTTACTTCGAACACCTGACTCCAATTAATTGGAGTCAGGTGTTCGAATGAAACTTTATCCCATATGCCTAGACATATACATCGAATTGTATTCTAATTAGCTAGTTATATGTGCACATACATACACTGATAATTTCATTTAACTTACACTGAGAGATAAAGACCCAGATCCCCTTTCATATATCGTAAGACTGATTTGCACAGATACGAAAAACAATGAAATCCATAAAAAATCACGCATTCAATCTCACTGGCAAACAAGTTATACACTGATTTACATATAAAGACGTGTACACACGGGCACATAGTGGCAGACAAACACATACAAATACGCATACCACAAATAAGAATATATAAATATATATGTGTTTAAATTTACCCTCAAGCACACGCATAAGTCTACAAAACATTGCAGTGAGCATACATGTATAAATAAATAGATTTATGAACCACTCACACCGACATCAACCGTTTGGCAACAGCTATAAGCGCAGTCATTTGTTCTCTGTCAGATGCACTTAGATAAATGCAAGTGTGGCAAAACTTAGAAATCCGTATAAAAATGAATTAATTATTGTAGTAAAGGAACGGACCACCAAACGTCAGCACTTAGCTGACATAAAAGTCTCCAAACAACGTTAAGTCAGTGACGCTCGCCTGATTTCTTCATGGCAACACCAGTTCTTGTAAAAAGAGTCTTCAATCATTACTGATGACTGAAGCCTGCATGATTTGCGTAGTCCAGAGATACCGGAAAGCTGGCTTCAAGCAAACAGAAATCGTCATATTTCTCAGGCTATGGTACTCTTTGGTCGCAGAACCTCATATGACTATATATAGAAATGAACCTCATACTATACTTAGTAATTTACCCTAAATCATGACGGAAAAGACGACCTCGTGTATAATGGAACCTATGATTTCATTTCAAAATTCAGAGTCAAGCCTATATTTGTCATTTAAGTTAAACTTTTTCTAATATAATGATTGATATTTGTCAAGGGTCAGAATAGGGCTATCAGCTTTATAATTGCTGTCAGTCTAATAACTATATAAGAAACTTATGACTCTAGATTTCGGGTTATTTATTTGCAAAAGAAATGGAGCGTTGGTCATAACAGGTCACACGCACTACGGAGTAGCGAGTTGAATCCTCACTGGGTTCTCCTTAATCTCGGCCTTGTGCCACATCTAACCTAAGTTTAGTAAATCACTTTGGGCACCTCGGCATTGTGTAATAGCAATTTTGTCTCGCTAGATCAATTACGGTTGTGTTGTGAGTTTGATCCTCACTGAGTGATCCACACTTTTGTCCTTGTGCCATATCTCAGCTAGGCTTGGAAAATCCTTTTTACTACTGAATAGTGAGTTAGATCCTCATTGCATCCCCCATACTTTCGGCCTTGTGCAACGTGTAAGCTACGCTTAGAAAATTATTTAGACAACTCGACGTGGTTATGAAGTTTATCTCGCGAGAACAATTACGACTGAGTAATGAATTCGAGGCTCACTGGGTACTCTATACTTTCGACCTCGTTCCACATCTAAGTCACATTTAGAATATCGCCATTACACATCATACACAGGAATTCTGCTATTACACGCAAATAAAAAATATATATTTATATCCACATACATATATTTTAATATTAAAAAACACAATAAAAATAAAATTCTCTGTAAGAAAAATAATAAAAATAATACTCTCTCTAAATGAATAATGGTAATTCACAAAGCAATCATCTGATAATTGGACGTAAGTACATAGAGTTCGAATTCATACAGAGCTAAAGTGAATTTTTATTTAATAATAATTAATAATATGATCTGTAATTACGTCAGATCAAGGATCCTTAGTGTGAAGGTCGTATTGAGATGTGAAACTAACAGACAAGATATAATGCTGATTCCTAGGTTTACGCCTTCTATATCGAAAAACGCTCTATCCCCTATTGTGAACACTTTTCATAAAAATATAGTAAACATCTATGTATGTATGATACCAAACTCCGACACGTTCACCAAAACACATTTACGCGAATAAATATGTACACATAGGCACACGCACAATTATGTGTGCATGTATGTATGTATATATATATATATATATATATATATATATATATATATATATATATATACACACATATGTATATATATATATATATATATATATATATATATATATATATATATATATATATATATATATTATAACACTTCTCTATGTATATTTTAATGTGATTTCTCTTAAAAAATCTAACATGATGGTTAGAAATCTTGACGCCATTTTTTCTTACCTTCCTTTGCTTCTAAGCTGATTGCTTTTGGCCACCTGATAAACCGTTCTGTATTGTATTTAAAAAGGATCGCAGTAAAGAATGATTGCAGAAGTACTTCAGTAGATGTTCAAATTTGAGAGGAAAGTCATTCAGAAAATGGCAACCCACGTCAAAAGAGAAAGAGACGACTATATTTCTATGCATAAAGGCTGTAAGTAGATATTTATTGGACAAATCAAACATAAGGTTATATTTCCCAAAACATCTGGGAAGGAATTTATCGTCATTGCATTAGATAGGAACTACTAACAATAACTGGTACGCCTTTTATATATGTTTTGTATGTGCAAAGGTATCCAAATGAATATCACGTTTCGGAGTCAATCTTGGAGTGTTCTGAATTTAGCTATTTTCATTATTACATATAATGTTAACATATTTCATTAAGCAGTAGAATAAGTTTTAGCCTATAAATAGTTAACGTAAAAGCAATTGTCCGATTAAAATAACCGTTTTTCTTTTCTTTGCAATGAAAGTCTTCAACATTAACATTAAGTTTCATGAATTTTTAAGTTGTAGATAATTCCAGATTGCTTAAATGGTCGAAGACGTTATCGGCTGAAAAAAAAATGCTGGAAAAAGAAATAATGATAGACGTTCGAATATTTGTTAAGTGAATATAGTGCTATAAGCAAGTTGCCTATTTCTGGTATCTTGACATTACTTTCGAGCATTAGAAAATGGGAAATATGCAGAAGAAAGTCTGCACGAGTTGCTGTGACAAGATTCGTGTATCAGCAGCAAATGTCTGCTAGAATGTAAAGGAGGAAATGTTGAAAGGAAAATAATTAAGTGTGAAGAGAGAAAGAAGGAAATAAAGGAATGCAGAAAAAGAAAGAAAAGAAAAGAGAAAGAGAAAAACAGGTCAGAAGTTAAAGGATACTTAAAGTAAAAGATAACTCAAAGAAGACATCAAAACGCAAGTAAAGATTTTTCTTTATTTGCATTACTTTTTTTCAAATATTCTCTGGAGAAAAGCAAAATGCGAAAGATTTCAGATTTCATTGCAGTAAACCAGTCAGTTCATGGATATTAAATTTTGTAAGTACATCGCTCTTGTTTGATACTTTGAAAGCATTTTCATAATTCTACAAATTATTTACATTTTCTCAACAAAAGCTTATGTGCGAGTTTTAATTTTCTTTTTGGTCATTTTTTCAAGTTTTTGGTATGAATGCAAAATAAAGAAAGGCGGACATTGAAATAAAAAATTAAAATAATTGAAGATGAAGAAATATGAAAAAATGTCTAGAACAGAATAGTAGATCTGATTGGTAAAGATCAAGAAAAAATATGCTTTTAACAGCAAACTAGAAAAGTGAAACCGAATCAGAAACAAACAGAAGAGTAGTAGAAACTGTGCCATAGCAGATTAAAAGCCGTACCAACAGACTTTGCAACGGGAGCGGAGAAGGTTAAGTATTTACTTAAAACAATTGACAGTGTATTTAAAGACTATGCAAATTTTTCTTTTTAGTTTTATTGAACAGGTTTGAATGTTGCAAAAACAATAATTTTTACTATTGAAATCATAAATATTCATCGTTTTTAAGATAAGGTTGTAGAGAAAAGTCCATTATGTTGGCGCTCAGCGCGCTTTCAAAGTATTTGATTAGGTTTTTTTTTCGAAAAGCATTTAATGTCTGCCAGACGATAGACACGCCAACGAAAGTTAAGTACTCTGCCCAATAAGTGTATAAATTAAATATTTTACTTGTTTGTTTGGACTTCGGTAATTCTGGAGTACAGGTTGAAGAAAGAATATTGGCCTAGTGTAGTAAACATAAAATAAAACAGCAACAGAAATATTTATAAGTGGAACAACTTATCCAAATCTAAAAATTCCAAAAAAGTTCTTCTAAACAAAGAGACACAAATCTCTCAAATAAAATAAAATATATAATTGTTTTCCCGAGATCAAAAATTGGAAAACAAGAAAAATGGAAATTACTGAAAAAGTATACCAAACTTTAAATAAGAAAGGTGAGGCTCGGAATGTGGCTTTGAAGGCGTTTGACAGGGTTTGGAATGCTGAAGGGCGATGATATATCCTGGAGAATTTTTGACAACAAAATAGTTTAATGAAAATCGTATTGAACTTTTCACATTCATGTGGCTTATTTTGTTTCTTATCTTCATCAACGACCTTCTCGGTGTATCGGTTCCCAACTCGCTATTTATGCTTATGATAAGTATTTACTCCTATTATAATAGTAAATCAAACAAGTTTGATAAAGTAAAACTGGCAGATTGTCTCTAAACTTATATTCAATCTTTTGTTAGCTGGGGGCCAGAGATGGTTTGTAAACTTTAACGCCCCCAAAAACAAACTGCTGTCTTTTAGTCATTTTAGAGAGCAATTTTGGAGAGCAACTCATTGCTCCTTCTCGGTTTCATGTTTTCCACTAACATGGAGTGGTAAGATTATTTTCAATGAATTACTAGGTCTGCTATGAGGAAAGTTGGTTCATTGTGCTGTACTAGACAATTCTTTCTTGCCATAATTCGTTTTGGACTTTTATGAATCTACTATTCGCCAGTGCATTGAATATTCCTGCTACATCTGGTCTGGCGCCCTTGCTCTATATATAGAGATTCTGGATAAAATCCAAAGGAGTGTCTGTAATTATATCGGTCTTGAGTCGGTATTTCAACTTCAGTCACTTTCCAAGTCACATCTATGTTGAAAAATAAATATTTATAGTGCAAAAGAATCCCACATAATTCACAGTTCATTTCCTAGAAGCCGAGTCTGTTTAGTAAACAATCTGCAGGGTGATTGAAAAGTAACTTCCTATTGTATCTATAAGTGGCCACACCATGAGTCCTAACTTAACACCCTATGACTTTTTCCTTTGGTATTGGTTAAAGGAGCAAGTCTACTATAACAAACCAAGACATTAGGAGAACATGAAGGGTGAATCCAAGAAGTTATGTCTCCCATACCACAAGAGTTCCTGGGTGGCTCGAGAAGCTGGTTGTGAAATCTGGTGCCCATATCAAGACGTCATGCTAATCGCTTTTCTCTCATATCCATTTCTTGTAAAAATTATAGTTAATAAATAAATTATAAGTTTTAAAATTGGGAGTTAATTTTCAATCACGCTGAATATAGACGGGAAATAAAACTGCAGTAACTTGAAGGCCAATGCTAATTTTCATCTGGCCAGTTTGTATATGCGAAAGGATACTAGGTGTTCTGATGAAATTTTCAAAGTATGCGGACATCTTGTGACGTAGTAATACTCCTATCACTACAATAAGATTCCATGTAGTGAAAGTGTCAAATACAAGAATGCGTAATGATCCTTTTGTTCAGTTAGAGCATTTTGTGGAGATTTGAATCGTGGGCTTTCGAAAGATTGAACGATCTTTCAGGAGAATTGTTGCACATGTAGCATGTGATGTGCCAATGTCACTTTTGTATTGGCAACTGGCCAAATGTAGTGCAAATGATCGCCAATATCGACGAATTGTAAAGAAAGCAGTGGCAGAACACACGATGTTCACAGCAAACATAGTTCCAGATTGAGAATCGTTTACTTGCAGGTACGCGCGCTTCTAGCCAGATGTTTATGTTGCAACATCTCCGTGTACATCTCCAGTGATCACGCAAGAAGTTCACCTGGGGAATGGAAAGGCACTCTGTAGTGTTCTCTTATGAGAGAAGATTCTCTTTCCCTGACACTAATATTGACCTGAGCAGTGACATCTGCCAAAGTTTACTTAACCATGACACAGATGCCCAACCCCCTGGCATCATGATGTGCGGTGCCATAAGTTAAATTTCTTGTACAGTGTTTGCGAAAGGTAAATTGAACAGGGTGGAACGATGACTAACTCGTTAAATTAGCCCACCTTCAAACACCACCTGAAATGCGTCAACAGGGATAAGAGGCGTAGAATCGCAAAGCATTCGTCATCTGAACGATCGCACGCGTAAAAGAGTAATGCTTATAAAGGATATAGAGCTTATTAACATGGAATTTGAGTACTGTTGATTATTAACATGAAATTTGAGTACTGTTGATACATCGTTTATTTTGAAAGCAGTAGAGATATTGATTTGTATTAATAAAAGAATACATATAAATATTTACATGAACTGCTATATTGTTATTTGCATCTGAATGAAATTGAAACCTACGTTCAGAGTGTTATAACTTTATTTTCTATTAGTGTATAGTGAAATTTAAGTAAATGTAATATGAAAATAAGTATTTGAGCACTTTTTAGTGCAACGTAAATTTAATAT
Organism: Acanthosepion esculentum; assembly: GCA_964036315.1. Lineage (NCBI taxonomy): Eukaryota > Metazoa > Mollusca > Cephalopoda > Sepiida > Sepiidae > Acanthosepion > Acanthosepion esculentum. The sequence continues at coordinate 71,465,498 of OZ038499.1, read as the reverse complement.
TTGAAGTATATGAATGAATGCAAAAGAAGTGAATGAATGAAGTTGGATCAAAAGGTGTGTAAAAAAATCAACAAAAATAACAGACACGACAAAGTCGAAACAGGCACAGAATAGGACGTTTATAAATGATTACATTCAACTTTAGAAATAAATTCTAGTATATACCATAGGAAATTAAAATTGTAAAATATAATTTCCAGATTCAGGCCGAATCAGATGGAAGAAATAATTTGAACGGAAAAGAAAATATGCCAACGTAGCTGAAGCTAAAGAGGAAAGAAATCGAAACACAAGTAAACTACCGTATTTAGAAATCATAGCAAAAAAAAAAGAAGAAGAAAAATTTAGATTAGATGTGAGTGCCCAAACCACAGCGGGGCTTGCGAGAAAGCTGAAGATTTGAGATTTGTTGTCACTTATTTTCCCACCTGACATTTCATGTGAACACGGAAATGTATTATTATTATTATTAAAAACAAGACAGATTATCTTGCAGTTAGTATGAATAGATAAATGAAAAATAAACTATATTCGCAGGCCTAGGGCCAAGGAGAGAGGAAAGCGAACGTGTAAGGGTCTGCTGAAGAATGAGTCAGTCTTTTCCACAAACAAACGGGCAACGGGTCTGTCGACTGAAACCTTTATTCGATCGATGCCGAAGCAACCTGAAGTGAAACACAATTGACCTGGGTCCCGCCTGCCGTACCATGTCGGTCATTTGAGGATTAAGGCGTGTGTCAAATATAAAGCAGTCACCTTTTACCTCGATCCTCCTCCATTTTTCCAACACTGTCCACGACAGTCAGTCTCATCCTAATGTCCCTCTGTCTCCTAACCACAATGGATCCTCCCAGTCCAAACACATTGGGTCTCATTTCCATATCTTTTGCGAAAAACCGTATATAGAGAAAATTGTCTAGTCGACTTCTCACGCCAGCGACATCCGTGTAAATATGTACACGCAACCCCCAGTCTCTGCCCTAATGATTCGGTTCTCATCTTGTCTTCTTAAGTCTTCATGCAATCCCTGCTAACACCCTCCATGTTATTTTCCCTTCACTCCGTTATGTTCAATCTCTCCTGTGTCATTTGCCACCTTTAATCCTATTCCTTCCCGCTTCCTTTACTAGATTCTTTCCTGTAACCTGTTTTGACCTGAAATATCTTTTCGCTTTCTTTTGCTTCTCACTCCCAATTTTGTTTCCGTTACGAAATTTATCGCTTTCACTTTGCCAATAACAATAACGTCCTTTTATTTTAGTGGTTGGTTTAAAAAGGCTAAAGAAAAACGATACAATATATATATATATATATATATATATATATATATATATATATATATATATATGTGTGTGTGTGTGTGTGTGTGTGTGTGTGTGTGTGTGTGTGTATCGTTTTTCTGTAAACACATTTAGTCAGCATCTGTCATATTCCTTCCACATTTCCTTTCCTGCAGCCCATGGTTTTTCCTTTTTTTTCTGCACATGTTTCTTTATTTCTTCTCGTTTTCTTCATTCACACTTAGTTTCAATTTTTCATCTTTTCTGGTTGTTTAAGATTTATTTTTCTTTGCTTTTTTAATTCTTTGTTGCATTACTAATTTTTCTTTATAAGGTTTTTTTCTACTTTTCTCAGCATTCCAATTCTTTCTCATATCTCTTTGTAAATTTTTCCCTTTATCCTTTCTTTTAATTCTGCTTTTGAAACATCACCCCTTCTACATAAACTGTCATTTCCTCACCGATTCTCTTCTTATCTCATCACAAAAGTGTGTCCTTTGTTTTTCCTAGCTACAAACATCATTTCTCTTTTTCTTACGTCATACATCTTATTATCTTTCTAATGGCACTGGTATCCCATTTGTATTCGCGCCATTACACCAGAATCAAACGCAACACACTTCCCCTCTTAATTGTTATCCCAAGGCCATGTACACTTCTTGAACTTCACAAAACTCGCAGGCATTAGCTTCTGAAGATAGCGATAAAACGATATTAAAATTACCAATAAAGCCATGAATTTGGTGGAAGAGTCTTAAATCTATAATACAATATAAAGAACAAACATTTTTATTGCATTTTTACAAGTTTCGAATAAGGTGTTGTGTATTGTGTTTGAAGTTGGGGATAAACTGCCCGAAATTCATTTTGATATTGTTTTGTTAAAGTAATTTCGACCATCGAAGTCATTTTTAAGAAGCAATGGTGTGTCTGTGTGGTAGTCACAATTCCTTTGTCTACATTCTGGTATTCTTTAGAAAACTAAAAGTATATAGTAACGCCATGTGTAGCCGTTATTGTACCCATATACAACAGTAAGTTTAGAAATAATGAGTATTTAATTTTTTTAAAATTCTAGACTAATATCGGCAAGAATATCTTGAAGCGTACCCGAGACTTGAATATATATTCTCATCCACAGAGAGACTGCTTCGCAGCTCATCAGTGTGGCTAGACATCTGATTTCTTCAAGCCAGGATCGAAACCCGACTGATCAGTCAGAGATTTTCCCCCTAAGCTATCTGTGCACGGTTGAAAGGAAAGCGAATTCTTACGTACTTATTCTGTGAATAAACACGCCAATGACCGACAGTGCTCAATTCAGAGAAGAGCCTTGTAATATTAGTAGTAATAGTCATTGTTTACAAATTCGCACTTGTCTTCCAAGAGTGCACAACCGAATTTAAGACAGACAGACTGTTTTGCTGTTTCACAGCTCCTCAGTGTAGTTAGGCATCCGATTGCTTCAAGCCGGGATCGAAACACGACTGATCTGGCATCAGTCGGAGATTTTTCCCCTAAGCCATCGGCGCATGTATGTATGTATGTATGTATGTATGTATGTATGTATGTATGTATGTATGTATGTATGTATGTATGTATGCGTGTAGGGGTGTAAGCACACCAGGCATATTTCTCATGATATTAAATTGTTTGGAGGTGTTAACATGCAATTGTTTTTTGGGTGGAGGGTGTAATTAAGATGAACTACAGTCAATATCACGTACAATACCACAAATTTCTTTGTCAGTTGGCATGTCCCTTGGGTCTGATGCACTGCTATTCTGCTCATAACTGTGAGTAATGGAGGAGCATCGGGACCAGTTTTCGAGAGGATTGTTATTGCTTAAATTTTGTAGGATGTGACATGGAAGGCAACTTTCAGTTATTTTCCTATAGTAACTCAACTTTCCAAGTTTTTGATCAGCTCTTGTTGACAGGTATTGAACTCACAACTATTTGGACACGTGACTCAGTGAATCGAAGTCATCCAATGACTTGACCCAAAGTGTTGTGAGTTCAATACCTCTCCACAGCAGAGGTGGTCCAAAAAGAGTTGAGTTACTAAAGGGAAATAACTGAAATTGATACATCCAGAAAAGGCATGTCACGTAGAACTAGAACAACTTACCCCAGTGGACTAAAAGGGTTCGGTTCGAATTTCCAACGTATATTACCTGAAGAAGGCCGGAGCGTACAGCGGCCGAAACGTCGTGAATATGACAATAACGATGAGGACAACGGTGCGAACAATGTAAAAAGTGTAAATCTATCGTTCTATTCCTCGTCTGTCTCTTGCGAACAAATCTCGCAAGTGGTTAGGAATTATAAGATTTTGAAGAACCCATACATACTGGTTAAAACGGGTTTTTGTTTCTTTTCCCCTTTGAAGATGTATTCTTTTGGATTTATAAATTATAAAGAAACAGAATCATTGACACAATTGCTTCATATGCGAATGATTTCCGAATAGTTGACCCCTTGAATAAGCACCTCATCTTAAAGGGTCAATAGATAGGTTCGAATGTTTTTTCTAGGCTATCTTGCGTTTCATGTAAGGAATACTGAAAATGCTCGGCCTGAGAACAGATTCAAGAATAAATTCTAATGTCTGATCATTTAACCATATTTTGAGATGTGTGTCAGACAGAATGCATTATTTTGTTTAATCTGCAAAATGGATAAGCACTTCAGTAGACTTGACAATTAGCTGAAATATTTATTTTTTAAATTACCTATTGCCTTTTTTTTAGAAGTATTTGAAAGCATTTACTGGCAAATCATTGTCCGTTATTTAAAGTGGAAATAAAGGTGGAGTAACTGAGGAATCAGAGAGCGGAGTTCGAATTCTAGTCGAATCCATTACATTCACTTACGTGCTAATAACCTTGGGAAAGGTTTGGATCCTCTTCTTATCCCCACATCCTATTCGTAAATAGCAGGGCAGACTGGGTTCTATAGCCTTGGATGGCAACTAGTCTAGGAGAAGGACAACTCTGAATTCAAAACCTGCGGAAGGTCGTTTGGGGACCTTGTGGCACATAGTGCACCAAGTCTCTGTATTCGGCCCTTCGAAAAGTGTGGTTGGTTCTGCACAAAGCCTTCACAGTTATAATCAAATCGCATGTCCGGGTTTCTAGCTGTAGGTTCCTAGGAACGTCGAAAAAAAAATACCCCCGATGACCTATTCGCTACATTGTATTTCAAAATTAAATCTCGATATTCTTTATTTTTCCATTTTTATTTGTGGGTGGGTTTCAGAGTTTGAACCTTGCTTCTTGTGGTAGCGGTCCCATTAATGTGACCTCTGAGCTAGTATGTAAAACAAACCGATCCTCTATGGTGACTCATCGTAAACAGCTTCAACCTTCGCCTTATCCCAACACAGAAATGTGCAGAGATACCTCTCCACACACATACAAGTGGTAAGAATAAAAAGTCAATGGAACAATTAAAAAACAATGCTGTTATAACGAAAACCACTACTAATAAATGCAACGAAACCGTTTAACGATTTTGTCTAATTATTAGGATTTCCGGTTGTGTTCTAATTAGTTACATTGTAGGGATCGGTCCGGGAAGTTAAAGCACTTGAAAGAAAGAAAAAAAACGCCATCTTTATTTGTGACCGTCATGAGGCCGCCATGAGGCCAGATGATAATCATTTTTGATGCATTGGGCGCGAAATGTCAAAGGTAGCCGAAATGGTCACCAGGCAGAAATGGGGCATAGTTTGGAAGAAAGGAATTGTTTAGTCGTTATATGAAATGGAAGAAGGGAAGAGAATAGGGGAATAAATGATGCTAGTGGTACGCCAAAATGAGGGAAGGGTTGTTAGAGGTACATAGCGCACAAAGCGGGTTGGTTGGTTGATTAGTTTATGGTGTTGGGAGTGAGAGGAGCGGATGTCATGTCATGTCAGTGCACTTCGTGTATAGAGTTCTTGCTCAGTGTAGCGGGACGTTTTAAACATCTGCCTGAGTTTTCGCTGGAAGGATGTTGTTGGTGAACGAGGCCTGTAAATCATATATAACTGTACTAAACACTAAGAAGGCACACTAACACACAAACAAACATGCACACACATTCATGGATGGAAGTATATATATATATATATATATATATATATATATATATATGGTATTATTAAAAACAATATATATATATATATATATATATTCATTTCCCTTAGTTTTTCAACTAGGCTGCATGAGTTCTTTATATGAGATTAACTAACTGTTCCAAGAAGAGGTGTTATAATTTTTGTTATGGTTTTTGCCAATTTGTGGAGGGGGCGCTGTATGACCGACAAACACATGACCAGTCTCCCTCTCTCTCTCTCTCTCTCTCTCTCTCTCTCTCTATATATATATATATATATATATATATATATATATTTGAAATAATGTATATAAGGGCATGTTTAAAAGTTCTCAACCTGACAAAGAAAAATGGCATTGTGCCATGAAATGAACATGTTATTCTACATTTTTCAATTCCATTCGAAGCTTTCTTTAACCTCTGCTAATCCCGCATCAGCGCAATAAGCAAGTTGGTTATACAAATTCTATCAACTAACTTGCGACTTTATTCTGACAAATGCGATCTCAGCTCTTTTTTTGTCGAATAAAGTGCGAGCTTCTGATGATACGTCTATTCGTATTCGCCAAATACCAATTCATGATACACGTTTACCAAAACATGTTTTATGCACTAAGATGGTCTAAGTATTATAGAAATTCTCAGTAATAAAACGAAAGGCGTAAAACTGAATCTTAAAATGACTGAAAAAATAACCAAAGCTGCTTGATCAAAAATAGTTGATAATTGATAATAAATCACTTTCATCTGGCTACCTAACTCCCCAAACTGCAAGTCCCTTGCTTATTATGTATGAGGTGCAGTTTGCGGGAGAGACCAACAAGATCCCCTATAACACCAAAGATGAACTTTAGTTAAATATGCCGGACAAGGAAAATTTTATTTAGTTTTTCCATCGTTCTCACATGTTCTCGTTTAGCCACTTTCAAGTTTCATGTTTGTGCTGTGAGAGTTGTATTTGTGTCGTTTTGAATTCTACTAGGAACGTTTATTCTGAGCATTAGCCAAGGAAATGACCGAAAGCGATTGGGACAATGGACGACATGGGTAGTTTCTATCCGCCATCATTCCCACGAAAAATGTCAGAATGCAGGAAAAAGTAAATAACAAATTTATAAAATTTTGTTATATATATATATATGTATGTATGTGTGTGTGCGTATGTGTGCGTGCGTGTGTTTGTGTGTATAATAAGTACAATGCCCACCTTCCCACACATACATACATCTTTTATTAAAGTATAATAATTAAAAAAACAAACAACGTTGATTATTATTTTTTGCCACCACCGCACACCAAAAGTGAAAGAACAAAATGATGGAAAAATACTTCTGAATCTTTAAATGGGAATCTCTGTTGTACATAATCTAATCTAATTATGTAATGAAATCTTACAAGGAGATGCGAAGACGACGAGGAGAGCCTATATGTTTGTAAATGGCAACCAGCAGCGATCTTAAATTTCAAATATAAACAAAGAAGTTCGAAGAAAAAAGAGAAAAGCAATTTTACCGAGTTTTATTTTTGTTTTCAAAATATTTAGGTGTTTCGCTATTGTTTAATTTAAACCGCGTGGCTTGTCTACTAGAATCGCTAGCACACGGATTAAATAAGGGCGTCAGAGACTGGTCGGATTTTTGTTATTGTTTTAGTGCTCTTTTAAACCTTTTGTTTTTGATTTTGTTGTTTTACTTATGATTGAACGGCTTTTATGACTCCAGATATTAAAATAACAGAACCCATCAGCAAAGACTTGATTACTTCCCTTTTCTTTCAAATAGATTTCAGCAGGAAAGAGAAGAATGCGACTGAAAAGAAGAAATAAACGATCGAAGATGAATGAAATATTTAGAAGAATAAGAAAAAAGAATAAAAATGAAGAAAAAGAAAATATACAGATGCTATTAAAGGAAGAGAGACTTTTGGAAATGCATTGTTTTAGATGCCCGACAGATGGATACAACTGAAATGAAACCTTGAAAATTTATAAAATGAAGAAAAACAAAGTTTTGACATTAGGCATGCGGTTTGCCTTAGATAAATGTGCAAAATCTACATTTAAGAAAGATAAGCTTGTGAAAACCAATAACATTATGCTTGATGAAGCTATCGTGACAAAAGAGGTCAGATGGTATAAAGCATGTGGCAAACAAAGAAAAAGATAAGTGTTTTTACAGTAGAATAAAGGTAAAACTACACACTGGAGATGATTCTAGTAATCGAACGATGGTTAAAAGTTCGCTAAAAATAGCATTTGTCTATCCCTTCAATATTATCTTGAAGGTCGATGTATTTTTTTGAGCTTGTAAATATCTTTGACCTTGATATTATGGTTACTATTATTATTATTGTTTATCTCTTGTTTATTTACCAATAATTATAAAACAAAATAATATATCAAGCTCAACAAAAGAAGAGGGACTAAACTCCCTAAAACGAGATTTGTGACACAAATCTTTCAAAGAGAAACACATATATGAATTTATGCGCAATTAAACATTCCTATAGTAGGACTGATTTGCAACAGAAGGAAGTAAACACATAGATGAAGAGAAAAATCGGAAGAAAAAGAAGACTGTGTATAAAGGAGGGAGAAAGGGAGAAAATAAAAGAGGATGTATTCGAAAGATCATTATATTTTTAAATCATTTCCCCTCAAGCAAGGCGATAAAGCCAATATGACACAAGGGATTACTGAGAATAAAAGAACCCGAGAAAAATCATTAAAGCGAGAGCACAATAAAAGAACACGAATTAAGACAGATGAGGATTAACATTGTATTTTAATTTTTGAGATCAAAGTTGACTTGGAAGCTAAAGCCAGACAGTTAGCATAGAGCTTAGGGCTACATCTATCAATTTCAACTGTAAAATTATGAGACCTAGCTGACAATCTAGCACTCCGTTTAAATTTGTAAAGTCGAGATACCAAAGAAGAAAACTCGTCAGAACAATTACCATAAAAATATTTATAGAAAAGGTAAAGGGATGTTACGTTACAACTGTGGGAAATGACTGAAGCTGAGATGCTAGGTCATGAGAATTAACATTACAGATTCTTTTTCAAGAATGTCTACAGGCATAGAATTGTCAAATCTGATATTTCAAACCCATAGAACATTTGTTGGATTCATAGAACAGGTTTAAATCGCGATCATGTGCCAAATTAAGCTACTTTAGCAAACTATAAGAGATATATCAGCCTGAAAGAACAGCTACATAAATGCGCACAATGATTGAAATTAAGACACGTGAGTTGCCCATCTGCTGCAGGCAGAGATAGTGGCTATAATATATAATTTCCTATATTAAGGAGAGGAAGGAATAAAGCGTTTATCCAATACTAAATGGTGACTATCAATTTCTTGCCACAAAGGATAGTCGAACGGGGGAAACATTGGCAAAGAGAGAAATGCAGTTAAGGATTGTGGAGAGCCATGATCTCCAGGCCCTGAAGGAGCATCGCACATAGATAGATAGATAGATAGATAGGTGTTAGTTGAAGGTAGATAAGTCTTATTTTCTGTAACAACTGAGCCCAATTCCAATAATACATCTATAAAAATTTATGGATTAACAGTAAATGTACGATTAATTAAAAAAGATTAAACCAGTCGTTTTACCGTTTAACCAGTCTGGACATGCATACACATAAACATACGGAGTCATACATTAGTGTACTCACATATATAGATACACATGCCTCTACCCGCACAAACACAGGCATAGACAATTTCATTTATATATTTGATCACTTTGAACGTTGTTTTTGGTGGAGATGCGCATCTGAGTAGACGCTCTGTTTATTTCTTAAACAGTATATTTATTTATTTTCGTCTACCGGCCTGAATATTTGAGAAATCTTATTAAAGTAAAATGAGCACTCTGGCAGTATTCGAACCTGTGTTCTCCTGTACAGTAGAAACCTAACGTTTAAAATGAGAAAAATATGGTGGGTTAATAAATAAAAATTCCATTATTTTTGTTTGTTTGTTTGTGTTTGTTTGTTTGTGTTTGTTTGTTTGTGTGTGTGTGTGTGTGTGTGTGTGTGTGTGTGTGTGTGTGTGTGTGTGTGTGTGTGTGTGTGTGTGTGTGTATATATATATATGGAGAGAGAGAGAACTTGAGTGGATAAAAGAAAGACGTAGATAACGAAATTAAGAGAGGAAAAAAGGGAGTATCTGAACAAGAAAATATTTTTTTAAATAATTAGAATGGCGGGAATTTTCAGCTGAAAGCCGTAATAATGACGATGTAATGCAAGCAAGAAGGAAGATTTTTGAACAAAGAAAACATTGAATTCTCATCTGTATCCGTTTTGTTTGTTGTGGTTTCAAATTTCCTCCCTTGTTTATTTTTCTATGAATCAGAAGATAATATCTAATATTTGCCAGTCAGTTAATGGCAGACGTAGGTTGCCGACCCTTGGCACCAGTTTGAAAACTAGGGATGGAAATAGGTGAGATTTTGAAATGGGAAAAATTGAGATGGACAAAAGCTGGTGATTCTGTGGAGAATGAAGAATTAGTCTTAATCACTGATTTAGGAAATTAATTAAGTGTTAAGGAATATGAATGGGGGGGGGAGCAAAAACTGAAAACTGCAATGAAAATAAAAGTAAAAAAAAAGAATAAAAAAGAAGCCGCGTAAAATGTTAGGAGAAAGAAGTAGTAAAATAAAAAATGAAATGTCGGAGGAAAAAATTTATGAGTCATTCCGACTAGTTTCTTCATCTTTATTGTCTTTCATACGCTTCGGGCTTAACGTTCTTTGATGTTCTTCAGGTTTATTGTTAATCACGTATTTTCTATTTTATAGTTGGCTCTAGTTTTTAGATGACTCGAACTGACGGGAACGATATTTCTATTGACACTTACTGGACCAGGCTAACCAGGTATTTTAGTAGACAGGACAAAAGTCTCTAGAAATGCAAAAGCTCTGGAAAAGATATATAATTAAAAATCGAAGCTGTTGGGCTCGTCACATTCTTATATGCTGGCGAATTTTGAATCATCCTCACTAGTGTCTACTTAAAAGTTACTATTGGCTCTACCCTCATCATAATCCAACTATGCCTTTCTATTCACCCTCATCATAATTCTTAACATTCCATTGCAATCCTCGTGGCAGGATATATCTACCCCGTAAATGCTTCATAATCCACTGTCATTGATAATATATTTAAACGCGTCTCTTATGCTATAAACTAGTTCGAATATTGTTAAACGTTGACTTGTTACTTATATATAGAAATCAATTAGGCATTAAGGAAGTTGTTGGTTGGTTACTTTGTTGTGCAAGATGAACCTCTTTAGGTTATTAATGCCAAAATATAAATATTTTGAAAACGATTTTATGGCTTCAACTAAACATATTTAGAGTGCAATTGTATGCCTTCACCTAAAAAATGTATTGTTGGTCATTTTGCTGTAAATTTTTATACTTTCATAGTGTTTTGTATTTGGTTGAGGGGGTAGTATTTGACCATAGCTGGGATCCCAAAGGGGTCGTTAAGAAAACAAAGAGATTTATCCATAATATCGCTATTATAGGAAATATAATAATGCAATCAACAGTCAAAAAACATTGAGATAAAAAAAGATTTATACACACACACACACACACACACACACACACACATACACACACACACACACATACACACACAGTCACACACACACAGTCACACACACACACATATATATATATATATATGTATATATATATATATATGTACATATATATATGGTATATGGAAAAATAAAAATTATTGTTAAAAGATGTATCACGAAAAAAGGACCGAGTGAATTTTTTTACTTGAACATTACAAGATCCACAACCTTACAGAGTGATTTTTTCACCAAAAGATTATGTAGCCCCTGGTTTTTAGGATGCAAAAAAGTAACCAGGAATTAAATCAATCATAATGTGACGACGTAGAATCAAAATAAGAAAATGAAAAGAATACACCCCCCCAAAAAAAAACAAGAAATTCGATAGCAAATGGCCAAAGGGAACATTATAAAAATAAACAAAATAAAAATTCTAAAAAAATTGAAATAAAGGCGAACGGTAGCTGTTCCTTTTCATGCCAAGAGTGTTGTTACTGCCAAAATTAATCAGTCTGGAATTTTTGGCTGAAGCGGTAGACTGAGAAAGAAAATGCCAATTTCTTTAATCCTATCGAATATCCAACCATTTTTCCATACATCAGTAAAAAGTAGGGAAATAGTTTTGAAAAAAATCCTTTCTTCACACGTTCCCACCAAGAGACAGAAACCTCACCATTATCCTATTTCATCAACACAAACAAAAAATGCTAAAGATTTAAGCCCTGCAGTGATACAATGCTAAGCATCCAGCGTTTAGGAAGGGTTAATGGTCTTCAAATTAAAATCTGTTTCTTCCGCCTGTATTCATTTTATAACATTTTTATAGCTTTAACCTATATCAGAAAAAATTTCCAAAATGTTTGACCTCTTGTTTTGCTGTCAGTCTAGACACGTTTATTTTATCAATTAATTTCACGATTAGTTAAGGTTATCACTTCCTGCAGTTTTGACTGAAGAATGAAAAACGGAAGTCTTAAAAATTGAATAGGTAGCTTGAGGTTTTATGATGGTTCATTTAGTTTGACACAAGGCAAGAGCTTTGTAGCACTCAAAATCAAACTCATTGAGTTAGAAATTGACTGTTGAATTTTACGACCCGGCAACTGTGCTAGAAATTCAACATATCTATCAACCAGATTTTATTCTCTCTCTTTGAGTGTGCGCAGGTAAAAATGTGTGTACGAGTGAGTTTACAGATATAAACAGTGTGTGTGTGCCTACATATATATATATATATATATATATATATATATATATATATGACGAAAAATTAATTAAAATTAATACTGTATATGAAATGGTAAAGTTAAAATTTATTCTATTAAAATTCTGATGAGAAAATGAATAAAAATTAAAATACATATTTGGGCACATCTCCATATACATACACACACATATATATATATATATATATATATATATATATATATATATATATATATATATATATGTATATGTATGTATATATATATATATATATATATTTGTGTGTGTGTGTGCGTGTGTTTGCGTGTGTGCGTGTGTAAAAGATGAACAGACGAGAAAAACAAATGAAGAGGGTCGGAAAACTACTTGACCAAATTAATAATGTTGATATTAATTTGAATAAGACAACACGCCACATGGAAGTAGTTATATCATTTTCACAGACTCAATATTGCTGAGTGTTCGATTTTCCGAGGGTGTCACACACTACTGGCTTTATTTCGCTCCTAATGTGAAATCTTCTACTAGAAAATGCATAACCAAGAAACGAGTGTGCACTTTTGTGCAGAGAATACAAAGGTGAAACTGAACGCGTACTCGTGATAAAACTCGAGAAACGACGCATAGTTCTAACGGGCAGAGATGGTTTTAAATTAGCGTAGAGAAAGAGGCGTAAATACCAAACTTTGTAGGAGGAAGTAAAAAAATAAAAGTGAAGCAGTAGGGAACAAGAAGACTGGAGCTATCTACTCACATACTCTGCTCGTATGGTTCAGTAAGCAAACTGAGTATCCGCATTAATAGCATGTTAGCGTAATTAACCAGGAAAGAGTAAGCAATAAAATTGGGATCTTTTGGACCAGGTAACGAGCATTTACAAGGCCTGGAAAAAAGAGCCCTAGAGACATAGGAGGAAAAACTGAAAAACTGAAAAACTTTGATCGAGATTCACAAGCCCACAAAACCTAAACACAGGATTCAACAACATGCTGGAAATGCTGAAGATAGCAAGAGAGAGATTGAACAGAATCGCTGTGGTGAAAAATATAAAGAAAACCGCATACAATGTTTATTTATTTTGTGCTAGAATTTCAGTCACTACTCAGAAGACATTAGGACGTACTAGCCAAAACAGGCTTTTCTTCTTTGATTCACCGTGTCTATTCATGTGTCTCCACAGCTTCATATCCTCTGTAGCGCAAAGTGTGTCCTTTTACAGTCACCCACACTCCTTGCATTGTCATCTATTGACACAAACTTGTAAGTAGGTTACTCGCTCTTTCCTGTCGCCCTTCTTGGTTTTAATATGACCTGTACGGGTTAATTTCACGTACCCTCCCCTTCCTGTACACCAGAAACTTCAACTGTTTTTTTCTAATAGAAAGTATAGATTTCATTTTCGATCCTGTTTGCCTTAAGTCTCAATAGAAAGGATAGTAGTGTAAACACACCAGTGAATATATAAAAAAATATACACAATTACATTATGATAGTCCAGTCTAGCAAAAGGTCAAAATAGTAAGCATGCGTGTATAAATATTTTAAATAAAAACAGGATAACAATGGATAGACAAAGTATTTTGAGAGTTTCTTTGAATTTTTCAGACACAAATTTGATGGAAAATATGAAGAAACATTCTGGGGAATGTAAAAACAAAAATTTTCAACACACACACACACACAGACATCACATATATATGTATGAGAGTGTGCAGTTTATATTTTGTGTCATAAAGAAACAAATTATACAAATAATTAAATAGCAATGTTAATGTGATTACTGGCGAAATCACTTTGCTAACAGGACTTAATGAGACATTAACTTACTATCAATTCCTTGAATAAGATCCTTATATTCGAGTTGTTATCAGGTGGAAGACACATGCCAAGTATTTTCGATAATTTTAAATTGTCATCTTCAGAGCGCAATTTTCCCATACATAGGCAAACACTAAGATGAAATTGTGTAGACCGAAATAATTTTTTAAAAAATTATGCTATTTATTGACAGTTGAATATAGGTTTTGGAGCGTGCGATGCCGCGACGCTAGTGTTCTTGTTCAAATCAATTAAGTCACAATTTTGTTTGAATTTTGAAAAGTTATAAATTCACGAATTTTTCTTGTTATATGTATTTATAGGTTAAAGTAAAACGGACTTAGTATAATCCAGTTATTAGAGCAAAAATATCTTTGTAGATTTCCGCAGAATTTAATATTCTGATTATTACTTTGCTCCAGATCTGATGTGGTAAATATATTAGTGTGCAACTTATATTTTATATAATAATGAAACAACTTATACAAAGGACTAATTAATAACAAGTGGACTAAAATGATGTTTCCGTTGATGTAACGGAAGATATAATAGAGACATCTCTTTCGTCCGAGGAAGCCCTAAAGAAGCTTCAGGCAAAAATCTCTTTTTGTCTTTAATTTTCCTAATATTGTTCTGGTATGTAAAAATGTATATATAATTTTCACTCCCCATCACACACATATATATCATTTTTGATATGAAGACAGGCATATAAATACACATGTACAAACAGGTACTGTAAAGTTTTCTACCCAACCCTCTCCTAAAAACGTGACCACACAAACATTTCTGAACCCCTTATTGGTCAGGCCTATAACTTTACAGCCTCCTTTCCTGTAGTTGGAGAAATACAGATGTGAAATAGAGATACTTTAGAATATAACACCTTAATTAATCATCTCATTTTTCAGGTGATAATTCAGAGACACACTTATAAAGTGAAAATCGGAGACGAAATAATATACCTGAACAGGTGTCTTGAATAAGTGTCTACTCATCGTCCCACCAACCAGTCTCTTCCTTCCCTGACTTCGTTAACATATTATAGTCAAAATTGAAACATTCTCTAAGCTAATAAACACAGGCATACACAAATTACTAATAGAAATATATAAAGATACATGCTGTAGTAAGAAATTTGTTGTTTCTGCCTAATTTTTATGTTCTTCTATGTGCTGTGTCCCTACAGCATGTTCGCGGTCATGGCTCTCCTCAATTTCCTGTCTTTTGTAACTCTTAGTGAATCTTGTCTTTTTGTTACCGCTTCCAAACCTTGTTTTAATGTCCATTTACTCAAGCTCGCTAGGAAAGTTATACGATTGTTTTCCTCTGTCCCTCTTCAATCTGCCCTGTAAGTATCAAATTTTCCAAGCTCTCTTTCCTCATTTTGTACCAGAAAAATTGCTACTGTCTGTTCCTGGGGTTAATTATAAGCGTCCTTTTTGTTTCTATTTTCTCTAGAACTTCGTCGTTGCTCACATGTTCAGTCCATGCTATTCTCATCATCCTTCTGTAGAGCCACATTTCTGTTGCTTCAAGTCTTATATCTGCGAGGAGATTGTCCAATATTCACTGTCATATAGGAAGACTGATATTATTTAACAGTTCAATACTATTTTCTTTGTTTCTAGCAAAATATTTCTATTTCTTAATACTTTGCTTGAATTTTGGAAGGCATATTTCGCTATCCCAATGCGCCATTGGATTCATTGTCGCACCTTTTGTCCTCTGTTAAAAAAACTTCTCAGATATTTGAATTCATATACTTGCTTTATTATGATATCACTAATTTATAATTTGCATGCTGGTTTATTCCATTTGCTGACAGCCATACATTCTGTCTTGCAATTGATTTTATCCTTTCTTTTCGATTTCCCTCACTATCTTCTGCGGGAGTTATTGTTGGTTCCTTTCTACGTCTGCTATTAACACTCTCATCTGCATATCTTAAGATTGTGGCCATCAATAATGAATTCTGGTCGGACTTCAACTTCTTTCAGAATCGCCTTACTGTATCGGTTGAGAAGACATATCGCTATCTTACACTTCCTTTCTTTTTTATATATTTACTTCATTTTCTCTCCGTATACAGGCAGTTTGCTACCAGTATAAGTTCTGGATTATTCTATTATCCTTCCTATACAGTGCTGTGTGAGCGGGAAGGAAATAAATATTCGTACACAATTAAATTTTTCATAATTATAGATATAACTTATGAGAAATTTTAAATCCATACAATATTCTAAACGATTGCAATATGCAAAAAAAAAACCAATTAGAACACTTTGTTATAAATGAAATTACGTGTTATTTATAAAATTTCGAGGTGAGAAAAGTATTCATACAAAATATGTTTTTAATATCAAAAAGCTTAAATTACCTTTATTTACATAAGATTGCTAGATTCTTCCAATTATCTTATTACCAGAACAATCTGGAACATTCTATTCTTATATAAGGTTATCTCCGCACACAAATCATCCGCAATAATTATCATCATGGGGGAAAGCTAAGGAACTATCAAATTCGCAAAAAGAATTGATCATCAAACATTGGAAGGAAGGCAAAATCTATAAGAGAATAGCAGATAACCTGAATATGCCATTTACTACTATTCATTCCGTTATTGCTAAGTATAAAATGTGAAAACTCTTTAGAACAAATCGAGATCTCGTGCACCACGCAAGATTTCTCGCAATTCAATGAGAAAAATTCAGCACAAAATTCAAGAAAATCCAATGATTACTCAGAGAGAAATACAGGAAGAATTAAAAGCATCAGTTATTATTGTTAGGAAGCGAACAATAACCAATGAACTTCATAGAAGTCAACTAAGATCGCATTCTTCAAGAAAAACTCCATTACTATTGAAGAACCATATTGATGCCCGGTTAAAATTTGTTCGTGAGCATAAAAATAAACCTGAATCATTTTGGAAATGTGTTTTATGGACAGATGAACAAAAATTGAACTATTTGGGTGTAATTCAAGGGCTCACTTTGGTGAAAAGACGGCAGTGTCATTGCACCAAAGAACACAATCCCAGCGGTGAAATTTGTTTTTTCTGCTAATGGTACATGTAATTTAGAAATAATAGATGGCAGAATGAATTCAAGAATATACCAAGATGTTTTGGCCTCTAATTTGTTTGGGTCAATAGTAAATGTTGGATTATCAAATGAATGGCGTTTTGCAAAAAGATAATGACCCTAAACATACGGCTAAATCTACGAAAAACGGCTTATTGAAAACAGTGTTAATACACTTGAATGGTCATCACGGTCTCCAGACTTGAATCCAATAGAGAATTTGTAGCATTTATTAAAAATTCTAGTTAATAAAAGAGCTCCGAAAAACATCCTGGACCTAAAGAGAATATGCAAAGGAAATAGAATAAAGCAACAATTGAAACTTGCAAATCATTGATTAAAAGCTAGAGAAAGAGACTGGTTGGTGTTGAATTGCTACAAAGTATTATAGTTTTATACGAATACTTTTTTCGCCTCTAATTTCATATAACTTCATTAATATAACAAATTTTTCAGATTTTTTGCATATTGCAGCCTTATGCCATGATATAGAAATATATGAATTATAAAATCCTTTCATAAAATGTATGTTAAATAAAAAACATTCATGGTCTACGAATATTTGTTTCCCACAACTACTGTATTTATCATGGTTACCTTATTAGTTCTATTGTCAGTTAAATGTAATGATATTACGTCAGACTAATCGAAGTAAAGTAAATTCAGACGGCATCAGTAGGTCCTATTTATTCTATAACAGTATGTGTTTTGTCTATTGACGTATGCATTCAAGAGACTTAAGAGAATTTGCTCTCCAGCAGAGCCCGTAGGGGAAAACACCCTCTGATTCGGTGGGCTTTCGAGAATATCTGAACAACATATGTATTCTTTGAAG
>OZ038499.1:71437557-71442557 GCA_964036315.1 Acanthosepion esculentum | reverse complement strand
ATTTGAGGTTAATCCTACCACTCTTACTCCGATCTTTAATTAATACTTGCTATCATGCTTCATTCTATTAGCATTCTTACCACCATCTGTTGTTATTATTATTGTTAATATTATTCATTCCTGGCCAAATCTACTTGTTGCGGTAGTGCTAAAGATGTGCTTTTTGCTTTTTGGGCTCAGAGTGGGATGCATTTGTTGCAGTTGTTATCTTACTGGTCACTCCACTGACTGGAGCGAATTGATTAGATTTTTTAAAGTATGCGCGTGTACGCGCGTTGTATTGCCGATTATCCGTTAATTGGCAAATTTGGTAAATATCATCTTTTGCTTGGAGTGTGGGACTGGCTCTGTGCATTGCCTTTGCCGACTGTAAAGACTTCATGTAAAGGTATGGCTTAAAATCTAGAAATCTTTTCTGCACTTGTCATCTTAATGTAGAATTATGACTGGCCGTAGCAAGGCAACTTGCATTACAATGAAGGTATTTAATACAATCAGAGTAAATGGCAATAAGGGTTCTGAAACCAGATGTGAATGGGTCTGACCCGGCAGGTGTCTCAGGGAGCCACAGCTTGGGCTCGGTCATCTTCATGCTACTGTGTGCAAACCACTCAATTTTGGGTGCTGGAATATGTATACTTTACTTGATATTGAAGCAAATGTACAGTAACCTGAGAGAAGATCTGCACTGCTTGCTAAGGAGCTTCAAAGATATGATATGGATGTTGCGGCCCTTTCGGAAAATAGATTTCTTGGAGAGGGTCATTTCATGGAGAATTCTGGTGGCTATACGTTTTTCTGAATCGGAAGGAAGAAAGGAAAGAGAGAATCAAGTGTTGCTTTTGTCATTATGACATCAATAACTAGTCAGTTTAAGGAGTTTCCGAAGGTGTCAATGATAGAATGATCACTATGTATGTGGAAGATATGCAACCTTGATTGGTGTTTATGGTTTGCACAGATGAAGTAAATGAAGCTTTTTATGATGAACTAAAGTCTCTTGTTAGGAAAGTACTTGTAGCAGACAAAAGTTTGGAAATTTTATGCACGGGTGGGTCGTGACTGTGTATCATGGCATATCGTTGTTGTCTGTTGCCGGCAAGGTTCTTTGTGGAGTTCTGCTGGGTCGCTTGTTGCACCACATTGCTAAGGAAGCTCTTCCGGAGTCATAGTCGGACTTTAGGGCTGGACGTGTCACGATTGATATGATCTTCACAGCCAGTCAGCTGCAAGAAAAGTGTATCAAGCGGAATATAGATCTCTACCAGGTATTTCTTGACTTGACAAAGACATTTGACACCGTAAATAGAAAGGCTTTGTGGAATATTTTAGGCAAGCTGGGATATCCCAAAAAGTTTCTTTCCATTTTTCGCTTGTTTCATGATGATATGAAGGTATGGATTAATGTTGGTGGAAAGCTTTCTGAGCCGGTGACAGTTGAAAATGAAGTTAAGCAGGGCGACATTCCGGCTCCAAACCTATTTGCCCTGTACTTCTCTATCGTTTTTGGACAGGCCTTTAAGAACTGCAACCTTGGTATTTACATTCTCTATCGTTCAACAGGAGGGCTGTTTAACATCAGGAGGTTGGATGCAAATTCGAAGGTTCACATATCTTTGACCAGGGATTGACTATTAGTTTGAAAAAGACAGTAGTCAGGCGACAACCAGCTCCAGGGAAGCCACATTATGAACCAAGCATCTTTGTCTATGGTGAAAGGTTAAAGGCTTTTTGCGCGTTTGTGTATCTTGGTAGCACGTTGAGCATGTTCTGTGATCTTGATGTGAAAAATCAAAAACAAAAAACTATGCGCAAAATGAAATACATGAAATGGCGACAATTTACACATCCCAACCTCTGTGTGTATGTGTGTTTGTATCGAGCACTGTGAGTAATCCTAAAGTAAATTATCAACAAACATTTTTGTGACTATGAAAAAATATTTCAAATATTTTGAAAAGTTTACACCACTTTCTCCTGAATAAAGTGGGTGGTATTGTACATGTCAACCTATGGACAAATTATCACCAAGATGCACTGAATGGAAAAGTAGCAGTTTTGCTGGAAATCACTAAGTCCTATCATATATGTAGACAGTATTTTGTGGCGTACCACCTTACCTAGATATCAAGTATCAGTAAAATCGTTGTCCACTTCCATTGCAACAGTCTTTTACGATGACCGTAGCAGCGTTCATCTAAAAATCCCTTGACACACTGCACAAGATGTATTGAAATGGTTTCAGGAACATTAATTTTTTTACATTCATTCTTTTCTCCCCTAAATATTCAGGCATTATTTTATTTGGTACATATGCGATACGATGTACCGAAGCTCCACCTCATAAATTACAGAAATTGACCCTTCCTACTAAAAAGAAAAACAATGAAAAAAACAAACAAAAACAAAAAAAAACAACAAAAAAACAAACAAAGCAAGGCAAACTGCAAACATTCGAATGTAAGCGATTCACCTTGCCTCTCGTTTCTTGTGCTACAATAGTTCAGGAATCACCTTACGAACTAGCGGACAACTCTTGATTTACTGAAATTGAGCTAGCGGCCAAATAAGTGCCTTTTTCTAGCTTGTTAGATATAATACTGTTTTCCTATCTCTGTAAAATAACCAATTTAGTCTCGCGTTAATCAGCGGCAGCGATAGAACACGGCACATCCTGATTCTTCTTCCAATCAGAAGACCAACATTGCCTGCAGTCAACGTGTGCAATATAACTCCAATATAATCATGTTAACAGCAACAATATATGCATATGTGTATATAGGCATATTATAATTCCATTTTTAACGTACAACTGGTAATTTTCATTATATATATATATATATATATATATATATATATATATATATATATATATATATGTATGTATATATATATATATATATATATATATATATATATATATATATATATATATGACAGGTAAAAAATCCGTGGGTAATTAATCCAAGTATATCCTATTAATATAAAATATTAAAACTGATCCACAAAAGAGAACTCAATATAATTTTTATTATAGAGCATATAAGTGAATTGCAATTAATGAGATCCAATCAATTTACCTCATACAGATGATCATTTTTTCCATGAGTATGCACCCTTTCCCTGGACTTATCAATGAAAATACATTTACAAAAATGAATGAAATACCACGTTTCTTCTCGGAAAATCTGAGATGCAAAGGATGTAAAGAAAGAATAACAGAAAAAAGGTAAGAATAAAAGGAGAGGGAGGATGAATTGGCCTATAATAGAGGAGGGAGTTATATAGATAGAGAGGGGTAAGGAACCTAATGTGATTGTGGTGGAGTCGGCTACAGATAAACGCGACAATTGAAAATGGACACTGACATAAATGTAACCTATCAACACCTGTGCAACGAAGAAGAATGCAAAAAAGGCCATAACAATTTTAGATAGGAGCTTATTATTATTGTATGGGAGTAAACATTAATAATTTTATAAAAAATGTTAATATTAATTCATTCAATACTACATCTTTAACTATATATTAAAAGTTACAATAAAAAAATAAGTAAATTATTAATATATTAATTTCATTTAAATATAACCCATCTCATTATATCAATATAATATTAATAATTTTTCAAATACTAAGATTATAATTTAAATTATATCATACTTATACTAATTATTTAAAAATTCTGTAAAGGATTAAATTTAAATTCAATATATAAAAAAATAGTATTATAAAAATAATTAAATATAGAAGAAAATTCCACATATAGAAACATGTAACAGGAAGAGAAAATTTTTAATATAGAAGGAAATTCCATATCTCAAAAACAATTTCACATATAGAAAAAAATTACATATAGGAAGATGTCGCAATGGAATAGATTTCACATATAAAAATATGAATGAAAAAGAGGAGTGCGAGGTTCGGCTGATACTGTGTTAGTTGAAATTTGTTCCTGTGGCGACACTTGGAGTGTGGAGTTGAAATAATGTTATGTCAAATGGAATTTTTTCCAATGGCGACACTTGGTTACCGATTCATTCCTTTTGTTTAGCAGAATATCTTGATTCTTAAATTTAATGATTTTAATTTTCTCCTCCAAACATAAATTGCATCTACCCTTAAAGCTATTTTCCCAGTCAATTTGAAGGTCTTTCTCCCTCATTCCCCAAAATATTTGGGAGAGAGTAGTTTGGTGTTTTAGTCTTGGGTTGGAAAAGTGTGTCTGTAGTTATGAAGTGTTTTTTATTTCATTTCCGCGCAGAAACCCCAATATAAACTTGGTGGTTTGATTATTTCCTTTAGCGCAGTATTATCTAATGAAGCATCAGTTTTGAAGATGACATGTTCGGTTCTCACATTTAAACAGAAACCAAATGATTTAATTGTTTTTATGAGATTTACAATCAAAATATAAAGTTTTAGTATACATGATTTAGGAACAAAAATGTTTACACGGTTTTTCTTAAGGCTAAATTAAATTTCAATTTGATATAAGTTCTTATGGAAAAGAATTCCAAGAATGGTTTCTTAAAATGAATCAAATAAGAAATGTCAAAGATGTATCTGCCTATATTTCTGAGATGAGGTATTATGCACACTATTTACATTATTCGGACTATTGTCCTCATCTTTGTCACCATGTTTATCACAAGGCTCAGGCGGATGAACTAAGATGGAAGGTGAGAGAGACCTTGGAGAGGGCCAAGCCACCCAGTCAAACATCACGAAACTGGAGAGGCTGGCGATTGGAACCCTACAGAGGAACGAAAACATCATTATACTACCGGCTGACAAGGGCAATGCAACTGTAGTGATGGACAAATCAAGAAAGCTGGAAGACCTTATTAGCCATGGTAGCTACAACAAAGTAAAAAAGGATCCTACAAAGAAAACGGAACGCAAACTGTCGCAGATACTAATCAAGCACAAAGATCACTTCGCACCTAAGATGTATAGGCAGTTATCACAGTGTTACACCAAGCTACCTCACATATACGGTC
>OZ038499.1:71350057-71435057 GCA_964036315.1 Acanthosepion esculentum | reverse complement strand
CTGCAAATGCTATCACCGAGGAAAAAATGACAGGCCACTGGCTATAATCAAATAGCCAAAGGCACCTCGAGGCAGTGTAATGGTTAGCAAGCTTGACTCGCTAGAACAATTACAACTGAGTAGTGAGTTCGATCCACACTAGGGGCCCCATACGTTCGGCCTCGTGCCACATCTAACCTACGCTTGGAAAATCACTATAATCAAATAGCCAATGTTATTAACATATCCCGTGAGAAATTTGAGAATATTCTTCTCAATAAACATGACAGGACGAAGGTTTCTGGTCCGTGGGTATCACGATTTCTGATACCTGATTAGAAGTGCACCAGACTGATCATATCACGGAATATCTGACATTTATTTAATGCTAATCCAAATGGTTTCCGTCAACGTTTCCTAACTTAGGATGAGCCAGAAACAAACCACGTAGTGGAAACACCTCTCCTCACTTGTCTCCTGACGAAAGGGTTTTTTTTTCATCAAGACAATACTCTAGCACACAAGTTTTTGGTTCCAATGGCTGCTGTGTGTGACTGTGAGGTTGAACTGGTTGATCACCCTACCTAATCTCCTGATTTGTTATCCAACATGAAAAAACACTTATATATAAACTGATAGAAAATATTGCAACAACTTTAAAATACGTTATTCAAATACATACATTACTTTTACAAATGTTATACGAATTTCCGCAAAAATGAAAAAGAACGATTCCATTTTTGATTGAATTCTCTTTGAAATATTCCAATATTTGAACATGAAGGAAACAAGTAATAACATAGGGCTATATACAGAAAGTTATATCCTCCCATTGAATTGAAAACTTGAGTCAAGGGAATAGCCAAGGGAATACAACATACATGCAAAAATAAGTATCAGCTATGTTGCATTTGCCACATTAGCACGGTCGTTATCAAACAGACTTATCACAGTTCGGCTAGCTTATAGAAATGTTCTGTTGATTCCACATTCCATTCGGTAGCTATCCGCTCATAATTGCGTTGCGCAGTAATATTATATCCTTGTTCCATCAATCAGCAATTTGGAATGAAGAAAAGACATGACAAAAAGAGGTTTTCAAGCTTACAATGTTGACGACTACTCGATCCAGCTACGAGTTTTATCCCTTTGAATTTATATTTTACCGCAGGTATCTCCCTTGGTCAAAGTGTGCCACGCGACAGGCAGAAAAAAGCTTCAAAATTGACTCATGCTATTTTTTCTGGCAAAAAAAAAAATACATGTTTCGTGTTCACGAATACTTGTAAAGGATTCTTACTTACTTTTCTTTGCTCCAAATCACATTTCTGTTGCATCAAAACCTCCTCTAATATATCAAGTGTGTAGTCTTTAGTTAGGTTATTTTTCATTAAGTTTAAAATCTGCTTTATATAAATACATGTGTGTGTGTTCGCATATACTTGTATGAGTGAACAAAGAATGTATCAGTTACAGTAGTTTTGTAAATGAATGATATTTTCCTGCAGTGGAGCATCATATATATATATATATATATATATATATATATATATATATATATATATATATATATATAACATTGGTTATTAATATGAAAATTGAATGGTAGAATATAGTTTGAGGGAGCGTCTGGGCAACTGTTTTACTACTCGAACAACAAAATTGGTATAATCATTATTAGTAGAATGCAATCATTTATATATACACACACACACAATGTGAACAGTATACAGTCTCTAATTCATGACATTTTATACGTTTGCGTACCTTTCAAAACAGACATGCTTACTCTGTTACATGTACTTCGTTAATACGCACGGCCGCCTTCCTAAACAGGTGTAAATCGACTCGATTAGATTTGGCGAACCATTTTTTCTAGACTGCTTCACCGGCCACCTTTTGTAAATTGCAAAATAACTAAGACATTTTAAGATGAGAGTTTGTTAAACTGTTTCTCTAATTTTAGCGTCCATTTTATTTTCATGGCGTGTAAAGCGTAAGCACAAAGACCCAGAGTTAAATTAATTTTCTATGTCTGTACATTGTTTTCCAAATTGAGCACAGAATTTTATTTTTCTCTTCGTTCACTGGGACATCTTCATTGATGGTCTTAATTCGAATGATCTTTATAGACGTTTACAGTTACTTAAGCGTTCTGAAACGAAGTTGTAAACTTTTCATGACTTCTATACATTCGAGTGAACTATCAGAAGTGACGTTTAGACTTTAAAGAGGCCATGTCATGCCTGAATCACGTCCAATCCAACAGGAATTAGACTAGATGTTCTCTTACCTAGATAGTAAAGTGTGCCATGACTCCACCTAGATAAACCATCAAGGCTTCCATTATACGTCTCTGGAATAAAATATGCCTGAATCTGTTTCTAGCACTGAATGTGTATCTATTAGTCAGATAGATCTCCATCTAGGTCTGTTGGATAATTTTCCACATTACTTGGATAGACGTGTTAAATATAACCATATGAATGTATATGCCATCGTATTACTGAGCTATGATTTTCGTATGTGCACCATTGTATCATTATGCATATATCTAAGTATGTATCGGATTTACTACTACTATTATAAAAATTCCCGATTGACGTGTATGGAGCAACCACAGAGAATTTCAAATCCAATGAACACATCTCCATTCTATGGTTACAGCAACTCTATAATTCTCTTTTTCAATGTGTAGTAAATATTTTAAAGAAATAGTCAAATATTCCCTGATGTGTACGGTTCAATCGGCGTGATGAATACTATTTTTGGTGTGTCTTTAATAAAATTGTTCTATGAAATCTTGTATGCACGTGATAAGAATGTTTTAAAACCATACCCAGGAACCAACTACCGAAATAAATTTCCTAAATAATGAAAATAATAAATAGTTTTTCCAAATAACAAAACGCACATCACTTAAACATTTTATGTGACTTATTTTACTTTTTAAAGAATTTCAGTTATAAGTTTTTCAGGCTGATACACCCAAGCTGACCCATGTTGTTGGGTGATCGGTGTTATCAAGACTGACTATCAATACTAAACAGCTTTTATCTGCCCATTATTTATAAACTTGTCTACGAAATTTAGCTCTCAAGGCTCTCAAGGCTTGAGTCAACTCTAGGTGCGGTTTTTCTGATATTTCCCAAGACGATATTATCATAAAGTTACACTCTTGACTGATCGACCATAGTGGGAATCGAATCAGAGTCCTAGGGCCAGAACGTTAACGCCCTAACCATTAGACTACGAATCCAGAAGCAACACTATAATGGATAGCACATGTAGAAGAGAAAATATTATTATAAGCAAAATGTTAACTTTTTACACTAAAATGTTGTAAAGAAAATAGCTTCAATATAAAATGTAAGTGGAGCCATAGACTTGAGAAGCCTCATTTCCTGGAAAACAATGTTAGACTTGCACTTCAGGACGCGATTCTTTCAGATTAGTTAGTGTTGTGGATTCCGGGATGAAATCCGATAGCAAATAATAACAAACGCGAAGAATGAATATAGGAAAATAAATGCATTAACGTAATAATACAAACTGGTAGTACAGGTTAGTAGTTCCAGGAATGCGGGTTAGTAGGTATATGTATATATAGTCTTTGATATCGACGTATCGCTGTTTGACTTCTTACTGAGTGTACGGGCTCGTTACTGTGAGTCTTGCACCGTCTGACTGTCCAAACGTTCTTCTACCGACAGACACGACTCTTCTACTACTACTACCGACTGTCCGGGTATTGACTGGTAGTAGTATATGTATAACTTGGGTGAGTCCATTTGTGTAAAAAGGGGAGACCCATCAACAGTTAGGTAGCGAACCATTATTATAGTCGAGCCGGTGAGAATTTGCTCTTGCTCTTCATTGACCATTGCTCATTTTTTTTAAATAGCGTAGTTTGGTACAATAGCACAAATGTTGAATAAACGCAATGAGGAAGATGCTCGCAATGTACCCTAAAGAGTGTACAACTCAACTTGTGCATTTATATGTATTTAGTGTGTGAATACATCTGGGAGCACATACCTCTCTCTCTATATATATGTACGTATGCATAAATGTTTGTGTCTATGAATGCGTATGCGGCTATGTTTACGTGCAAAAGTGATGAATTTATTGTAAATTATTTACGATATTAACATCTAAACCTTTCAATGCGACAAGTTTCTTGCATATAGACAAGTTACTTCTCTATCTGCCATAGAATTTAAGATGAACAATTTTTCCTCCAGGTAGCGGCGTTAACCTTGCGCCTCAAATATTTATCATTTCAAGATTAAAGCCCTGAAGTTACCATTCGTGAAATTCATATTAACTTTCAATAACGCTTCTTGCTCTAGGCAGTCTTATTGTGTTTTTCCAAATAAATTCTCCTTGATATTAATAAAATATATTGATGAATACGTTTTTTAACTGACCTTACAGAGCTGATTTATTTGTACAGGATATTTCAGAGGGAAGAAATAATTTTAAATATCTTAATATAATCTGTGATATATTTATTAACCTCCTTGCCACTTATAAATACTGCAGTGCACTATAAGCATTGCCATATATATCTCAGAAAAATTTTGATTGGTGTGTGTGTGTGTGTGTGTGTGTGTGTGTGTGTGTGTGCGTGTGTGTGATTTTTTAATACTGTAATTAAACTTTGGGAGAGATAAAACCAGAGAAATTGTCGTAACGCTGGTATTTATTTGATGGCCGTTTTTCTATAAGAAGATCTATAATCGAACACTTTTAATTATTTGTTTGCCATATGCAGGAAAAAATCAACCTCGTCACGGCCTCGTGTGAACTGCAGAAAAGAAAAACAAAAGCCAAAGAGATGTAAGGAGTTGCAGTTATAGTGATTTCTGCTTTCAAACAATCACATAATATTCATTTTGAATATTTAATGAAGGAAGATGATCTAAATACTGAGAGACTTTTGAGGATGGTAGAAATATAAAAAGATTTAATTGGAATTATTTCTACCTGGTTTGATTGATAAAAAAATGTGAAAAATCCACTCTGTGAGTGGTTAATAACGATTAAAAGCTGGCAACAAATACAAAAAATAAAAAATAAATAAAGTAAATAATAAGCAAATTAAAAAAAAACTACAAATGCACACAAACACAATTAAATGTAATAATAATAATGAAAAACAAAGAATTCAGTAATCCCTAATAAGTAATGTGTAAAAAGTCAACAAACAACACTATAAAACAACTACAAATAACTGCATTCGGATCCACAAATATTTCCACTCAATAGCCTCTAGAATAATTTGAAACATAACCATTACCGTCCACCGAACAGTCGTCAGGATAGTACAATAGATATTACTACCCATAGAAAAGCGTATATAAATAGTTGAACCAAACACACAGCACATATGGCCTGAGGTTCGCATTCAAGCATGAAACAGACTGTCGATGCTTAGTGTTAACCTCGGTATCCAATTTCCTATTTACATAAAAATCTCATTTGATTTATATTCTCGTTCCTAAATAAAACATGTAAAATTATAATTACCTATTTACATTGTTCGGACTATTGTCCTAATCTTTGTTGCCATATTCACGAAGTTTCGGCCGTTCTACACTCCTGCCTTCTTCAGGTGATTGGAATTTCGAACCTAACCATTTATTTCGTACTCCGGAGTAGATTGTTCTAGTTCCACGTGTCATGACTCTTCCGGATAATATAGTTACAGTTATTTCTCTTAGTAACTCAGCTGTCCAAGTTTTTGTTCACTTCTGCTGTGACCAGGTATTGAACTCACAACTCTTTTGGGTCAAGTTACTGGATTACTTCAGCCAACGCTTTTATCCACTGGGCTACAGTTGAAATTTCTGTTCAGCCAAATGGTGTTAAATCCTGCGCGCGATCCATTACTATACTACTATACTATTACGTTACATTAGCGTTATCTGGCTGTGAGCTATGTAGAGATTTAGAATCATTCACTGTACTGTTATCTCTAAATTGGGAGCTTTTCAGTTTGGGTGCGTGATAATTGGGACACAGTCGTTACTGTAATTACTAATTATAATTCTGAAACAACGGAAAACGGAAGAATCTTATTCTGTGTTTTAATGGAGCTAGTATAGTGAGCGTCAAAATATGACAGGATCATTCAAGTCTGGATTAATTATGTTGAGGGGTCACCCCTTTTTACACAAATGGACTCATCCAAGGTATACATATACTACTACCAGTGAATACTCGGACAGTCAGAGTAGTAGACTCCAGTGAGTCGGTCGAGTAGAATAACGTAGCGGCAAGAGTCATAGTAACGAGCGCTTAGACTCAGTAAGAAGTCATAAAGCGATACGTCGATACCAAAGACTATCTATATATTTGTCTACTAACCCCGCATTCCTGGAACTACTAACCTGTATTACCAGTTTGTATTATTACGTTAATACATTTATTTCCTATATTCATTCATGGCGTTTATTATTTGATACCGGATTTCATCCCAGAATCAACAACAGATTATTATGTCATTTATATATACTAGTACACCCGTTTGCTAGGGTGGTTACCTAATCCTAGTTGCAGGCTCCTGCTAAGATACTAAGATTTCTCAACGGCCCTAGAGTCAAACTGTGGTTTAATTATGCTGAACGGACCTTACAGTGTCCGGAAGAGGATGCATAATCTGAACAAGGCCAGTACGCTCAAATCCTCGTATAACTGTCGAAAGCCTCCGAACCCAATTCCACTCACAAGATTTGGGTCAAGACATAACTCAAGGCATCCAGTAAAGATCGAAATCTCAACATTTAGGCTTTCTAGCAATCACACGTCAGTACACATTGAAGGTGTGTATTTCAGACACTTCCCACTGTATCACACGTAGATATTGTCAAGAAGACACCCCCTTATATATATATATATATATATATATATATATATATATATATATAGACTTCTTGTAAATAAATGACGATTATATATATATATAAACGGCTATTTGAGTAAATGTGTAGGTTATATTTTATTAACACTTTATAAAAACTTTACGGACGGGCGCAGTGTTAATAAAGCATCCAGTTTGGATCGAACACACTAGAGGTTAAGCTGTAACTCAATTGCTAAGTGTAATGCTAAAGCAGGAGCTTCGTTTTATTTTCGGATGGCTATTTTTATTTCTTTTTTATATTAATAATTCGCGTGAATTTGAAGTTTGCATAGTCGGAGTAGCCAAGTCTACTTTAAGTTATATCAAATGGGTTTCTTAGTCGACATTAAACATTTATAGGGTTCGAAATAAATGGACATAAAAAGAGACTGTGGCAAGACAGAAAGAACGAAAGATAAATAGTGAGTCAATTAGATGGATTCATAGTCGACAAGATTTCCTGAATTTCTGTTGAATGTAAAATAAAAACCAATGCTGTAAATAAAATCTCACGCGGTTGCTTTAAGTTTTATGTCAAATATATAACTATACACGTTAACATCTATTTATCTATCTGGATGAATCGTCTGAGTACTTACCTAAATTGTTTATTCATCGTCCTTTTGTCTTTTCCGCCTCCACCAAATCCGTGTTTTGCTTCTCTTGTCTAAAAACTGATCAGCGTCCTAATTTCCTGATCGTTTTTAATTTCCCGCACACGGCGTGCGCAATTTTCGGCTAAAGAAAGAACAAGATGGCGTCAGAAACTTTTGGATGGCAAAAAGCAATATTAATGAAAGCAAAAGAAAACAATGATGAAAAGGAAAAGGAGAGTGAAAATGATAAAAGGACGGAGAGAGAAAATTAATAGAAAGAGAAAATGAAAATAAAAAGGGAAAAGGAATTAGAAGTTTAGAAAAATGAGAAAGAAAAAAACTAAAAGAAAAGTAAGGAAAGGGAATTAAAGAGAAGCACAAAGAAAAGAAATCGGAATGAAAATAGAATGAAGATGCGTGAAAAGAAATTATTTATTAAGAACAGACAAATGGAGAAGCAGTAAAAAAAAACGAAAGAATTTATTACAAATGGTCAATAGAAAAACCCAAAGAAAATCGAATGGGTCTCGGAAAGTACGATATAAATGAAACCGAAAATAAGAATGAATGAATTCGGTAAATATCAGAAGATAGAAATAAAAGTTAAATTCAAAAATAAAAGAATTGTGTGGAAAGGACGAAGAAAACTACGAAAGAGTAAACGAACAAAAATGACGGAAGGAAAAATATGAACGAATAATGATAGAAAGAAAGAAGGAAAGAAAGAAAGGGAAGATAGAATAGCTAATAAACGAAAAAAGAAACTACATAAGAAAATAAAACAGAATATGTCGGAAGGAAAACAGAACAGGTAAGCGGAATTCTGGGAAAATTCAAAGATAAAATAAAAAATAAAACAAAGAACGAAAAAAGTTATAAATGCTCAATAAATACTTAATTCACCATTCTATAATCCAGTAAGTCTATATAAAAAATGAATTAGGAAGAAGAGAAATACAGAAAGAAAAAGAAAGGGAAGGAAGAGGAGGTGAAAGAAAATGAGAGAAACAAACAAAGCTAGAAAAAATTTAAATGACAAAAATAAAAAGAGAAAAAGGGAGAGTTAAAAGGAAAGTGAAAGAGTAACATTTGTTGAAAGAAAGAAATGTAAGAATGGAGAAAACACTCGAAAAAGCAAGGAAGGAAATTAATGTGTCTCTATGGAAAGAGCAGAGAAGATATTTTGAAACAGAACCGAAGATTGTAGAACGGTAATCAATTTAAAAAAAAGGATTCAACATTCATTTTGCCTCTCTTCATTATTCTTAATAATTTTATTGGCTTTTATTCACAAGTATTTCGACTAATCAGACCTTTACGAAGATATTCCTTTGAATGACGAAATAATAGAGAGAGAAAGAGTATAATGTGGTAATGGAACTGAAGTAAAAATAAAATAAAAAGATTAACGATAGTGAAAATCTATTAAATCATAGAACGAAGGGAATAAGAACAGAAATAGATTATATGAAGAAAGGGAAATATATTATATCAAGAAAGAAAAAGATAAACGATAAAGAAAATGAATGAAATCAGAGAACAAAAAGGAAAAGAAAGTAAATAAGGATTTTTAAAAAATATAATTTCACCCCCAAGCAAGGCGAAAAGGCCACTAAGATACAATGAGTTACTTGGTGTGAAAGATGATGAATAATCTTTAGAAGGAACCAGAAACCTAGTCATAAACTGAAAACAAAGGATAATCTTTATTTCTGTTCAAAAAGATGAGGAAAGAGTGTAAATAGATAGAGGCAAACCTATCTATTCCTGTTTATATGAAAAAAAAAATGAAACGGAGGATAAAGAATGAGTAAGAGGAGGAAGATCAGAATAAAACAAATAGATTATATGAAGAAAGAAAAAAGAATTATATATTCGTAGAAATGAAGTGAAAAAAAGGAAGTAAAAGCGATAAAAATAAAAAAAAAACAAATAGAAATGAAGAAAAGGAATTAGGTCGAAATATAAACAAAATAACAACGAAGGAGAGAAGAAAATAATTGCGAAAAATATAGAAAAGATACTTTTAAAAAAAGGGAGGGAAAAAATAACTGGTGCAAGAAAAGAAAATATGGATGAAATAAAGAGCGCATCCAAAAATAAAAATAGTAGAAAAAATAAAAATAAAATAAAATATATAAAAAAAGAGATGCATGATAGCAATGAGACAAATTTAGAATAAAAATGAAAGAAGACACAGAGATAGATACAGAGATAGAGAAAGATAGAGGGATATAGATAAAGAATGAGATAGATAAATAGATAAAAGTAATATAAATGAATGGAAGAAAGACGGATCAAATACAACTCAATCCTGCTCAATGCCCTGGACGGTTTATTTTCTCTAAATATTTCGCTGTCTGTGTCGCTCACTTTATCGTTCAAACACTTCTCTCATTCCGCATTATTATTTCGTACCAAGGAAAATTCAATAAAAGTAAAGCTAATGTCTGTGCATAGGCGAGGAAAAGATAGATAGGAACAAACTACATTCCATAATATATGCATGCATACATACATATATATATATATATATATATATATATATATATATATGTGTGTGTGTGTGTGTGTGTGTGTGTGTGTGTGTGTGCGCGCGCGCGCGTGTGTGTGTATGTGTATAGATACAGAGAAACAGAGAGAGAGAGTGAGAATTGAAGAAAAAGCAAATGACTGGCACTAAAATAACTTAGACTTTTGTAAAAAAGACCAGGAAGAAAAGTTACCAATCTTAAAAAAAGGTATTGTCAGAGGAGCTATATACTCTAAGATCATCATACAATATGGAAGCTATGTTTTTTTCAACATGGAATGAAAGACGTAGATCTCAGTATTAGTGCCGACCATTGTGTTGGACATCCGAAGTGATTTCCTTGTCTCTTACACAGACGCTTGTACTGAACTTGGGTCAAACACTTTCCAATTAAAAAAAAAATAACCCGACATTACAGCAAAAAATCATTTTCAAAATCAAAATTCTGGTGATTTACGTTTCAAGTTTCACACATTGCTTTAGTTCAAACATTCGGTTTTTATGAATACTTGGTGACGTATTTCCGGTTACTTGAAATTTTGTTTTCAAAAGAGAAACACGCGCCCGAGCTCGTGCGCACACTCACATACATACAGTTAAATAAAGGTAGATTAATGAGTTACAAAGTTATTAACCGAATTTTAATTTGAAATTTTCTCTGTATAATGTGAAATCTGTATGTTTAATATTTTCTGCTGAAGTATTCAGACAAAGGAGATTATATTCAAAATAGGTATTTGTTTTGTAAACTGTATTTAATATTTGACTACGGAGTTATTGATGTACCGAAACACTGATAGCCAGACAGATAGATAGGTAGATCGACAGACAGGTATCAAGATAGATAGATAGATAGATAGATACAGACAGACAGACAGACAGACAGACAAACAGATAAGTAGAGAGCACCTTTGGCAGAATATTTGCAGTGATAAACAACACAGATTTCTACACCGATGGGATACTAGGCTTTATACAGATTGTCTTAATGTCGGACTTTTGTTGTTTACGCTTTCGTTTTCGGAGTTTTCACATATTTCCAACGAAGTAAAATAAGATACAAATGACAGACACGAGAAATAAAACTCTCCAAAATTGATGTGGTTTTATCTAATTGGAAACGTAAAAAACTCACTGATTTGAATTTCGATATTTTGATTGTCACTGTCGCCACCGATAATGTCTTCAATCCATCTCCCTTTGCATTCCGTTGCCAATGTCTTCAAAAAGACCCCCTCGTCATTCTCATATTAGGCTTTACAGAAAAAGGATAGGAAGACGAACCACTCACCCGTTATCACCTCATCTGTACTGGTAATAGCAACAAAAAACTAAATCATTTTCGAGATAGTCAGCCAAATTGATTCGAGTTGTCGGAATATACGAAATACCGATCAGTAAGTTTGCAGCATGACATAAAGGTATTATTAGCAGAGTTTTGATCTGAAACTCTCAGTGAATAATGTACAATTTATTTGATTGTTCACCACCGAATTAAATCCATTGATGTAGAACAGCCATAATGCAAGACCCCTGGTTGAATACCAAACCCGTGCGAATAATAATAATAATAATAATAATAATAATAATAATAATAATAATTTCTTAGTGCTAGAACAGGCTTATCAACATTAACTGCAGGTGTTAACAACTACATATTTTGTCTTGGTGAATTAAGATGGGCTACAATAAATACTCCCACAGATTTGTTTGTCAATTGCCTGATCATAACCAGCTTGGCATGTCCCATGGAACCTAATGCAATTTACACCTACTTATGAGAGTGCGTAGTCGATGAGCATCATGACCGGTATCGTGAGGATTATTTTTCTAGTTTAAAAGCTGAGGCGCCAACGCGACTAGAGTGTCACGCCTTGATATTTGGGAATACCTTAAACCAGAAACCTCCTGAGCAGACTGGATTAACCGACCTGAAGGTATTGATAACTAGGACCCACCTGAAAGTTAATGCTCTGCTTTTAACAAGACCTGTTAACATAGTTCACCTATTTGACTGTGATGCATGCATCTGGTATACTCTTATCAGACTAGCTGTATGATGAATATAGTGGGCTCCATATATTTGTAACCCAGTATCATTTTGTTGAAATATGTGCACTAGAAGATATGCAAGAAGCCCAAAATCGAAAACACTGAGATATGGTATGAGCACCAACCAGACATAGTTACCCAAAATAAGGATGTAGCTATCCTCTGGGACATACCAATTCAAACTGACAGAGAAATAAAAGCCAGCAGATCAGATATTATCATAAAAGACAAGAAATTCAGGAAGTGTATCGCCCGACTAGGAAAATCCCATATACTAAGAAAAGTGCTATCCGTTAAATGACAATTATCCTATGGGGCCTAAGGACCGTAGTTTGGACCTGGATCTACAGGATACAAAGTAGAAACACAAATAATAATAATAATAATAATAATAATAATAATAATAATAATAATAATATAGAATAACAGTATATAGAATAATACGAGTTTAAATCCCGCTAATATACAAACTTAAATTCAACTTCCGCGGTCTAATAAATTTTATTTTGAAATAAATATTGATATTCTTAGACCTAGCAAAGTTGAATAACCTTAGTTATTATTCCATAGACTGAGATTCCAAAGGAGTCTTTTTTCATGCATTACCCTTTGCTTTGTCTGAAGTATCAATGATGAAGACTCATTATTCTACGAATTATTCCAACACATATTCTTAATTTAATGATATCACTGATCGGAAACCAACAAAAATTCTACTAGCGTAAAATCGAACCCTTTTCTCCCTCGTCTACTGCTTAAGCTACAATTGTCAATATAGATTTTAGCCTAATTATTTAGACCTCATCGCAGAGTAGGGAATGTGTGCGTTTGTCTCTCCAGATAGGGTCTGACATATCAAATGTGTCTACTATGGTTTTGGTTGAGTATTCATTTGCCTCTCCACGACAGGAAATGGGACTCGGTTCTGCTTAATGGACGAACCGGGGATTCTTTACGATATCAGTGATCCGAGTTCAAACCATAATAAATATTAAAGCTTTGGAAGATTAATTAATATGATAACATATTTTAATTTTCTTCTAGTTTGACCTTATGTCAGAAACACACACACACACACACACACACACACACACACACACACACACACACTCATATATATATATATATATATATATATATATATATATATTTCCCCAATCCCGAAACTAACCCACTTAGTAAAATATTCAGTCCTAATACCCTTAAATTAAGCTATAGTTGTGCGGATAACTTTAAAAAAATAATTAAAAAACATAACAACATGGTCTTTAACAAGTATAGGGACTCAAAAACATGACTACTCACCAGGTTGCAAGCAGTACAACTAAGTATAATGAAACGAATAACAACTTGTGCAATTGTAGGATCCAAATAATTGTCCACTACAGAATAATTGTTTGACTAGTTCTCTAGTTTATCTTAGTACAATCTCTACACTAGGAAAGCCAAATATCAAAATATTTTACATTGGTAGCACTGTGAATTCATTCAAGGAACGTTTGCGGGGGCATATGCAATCTTTTAATAGCAGTAATTATAAGTACAAGACTTTATTATCCAAGTATTTTTGGAGTGTAAAAGAGAAGAATAAGACACCTACTGTTAAATGGAAATTAATCAAGAGAGCCCGATCATGTAATTCCCTATATGCCCCGTGTTATCTATGTCTTAACGAAAGATTTTAAATAATTAGATTTAGAAATATGACCTATCTCTTAAATCAAAGAAATGAACTAACCGTGAACTGTAAACACAGCTATAAATTTAACTTACTATACGGGTTGTAATATTTACAACGATAAAGATGTGTTACTGTAGGTTTACTAGATTATTACTTTTATTACCTGATGGTCATCCTGTCGATGTGGGCGTGTGTTGATGTACGTCTATTGTGTTGTTCGTGTCTGCACATGTGTGTTTTTTACTGATATATATATATATATATATATATATATATATATATATATATATATATATATACGTATTTTTATATAAAAAAGAATTAAGGAAAATTTCTATTTGCGTGTACTTCTGTATGTATGTTTATGTGTATGTATATGGGTGTATATATATATATATATATATATATATATATATGTGTGTGTGTGTGTGTATGTATAGTTGAATGTGTGTGTTTATGTGTATATACGAATATATCTGTACTTATAGTTATATATATATATATATGTGTGTGTGTGTGTATGTGTGTGTGTGTGTGTGTGTGCACGCGTGTGTGTTTGCGTTGATACCTGTTATATGTGTGCTTGTTTGTGCGTGGGAGTGTAAACTTAGGTATGTGTCCGCATGTACGTGTGTATGTGTAAATGTATATGTATGTATATATATATATATATATATATATATATATATATATATATATATATATATATATATATATATATATATATATATATACGTACTTATATATGTGCCTATGTAGATGTGTATATATAGGTATTTATACATATTTATATATATATGTGTGCGTATGTCTTCGTATATATATATGTATATCTTAGTGTCTTGGAATGTATCAATACTGACTAAAATCTACTTTTGTTTGATAATGTATCTTTTAAATTTAATATTTATTAGTTAGAATGAATTCTATCTTAGTCTAAGCCTAACATTAAAGGATTAAATAATTATTATATCCTTAGGCCGTTGTCAAGTTTTTGTGATTCTCATATACTTGTATTTTGATTGGTCATTCCAGCTTATGTAACAGCGTTTCCCTTAGCGAGGGATGTTTGATTGAGTTAAACCATTTAAAACTCTTTATTCTACATTCAACACCATCACTTGATAAGACACTAGTAGTGTTGAAACAAAATGGTTATTTTTGTAGTGATTTTATAACATATTTATGTTATAATTTTCAAATAAATAATATATATATATATATATATATATATATATATATATAAGTTTACATTGTGGTATGAAAAGATTCGTTATAATGGAAGTGTATCCAATCAAAAGCTACAAAATAAATGACGTCAAATCGATTATATTCTGCCGCATGCAAACACGCAGGTATGCGCGTGGACACATTTTGCGATTCATGTATACATTACATTACAGACTGCATAAACATGTATATATATATATATATATATATATATATATATATATATATATATATATTCTATTACTTATATATATATGTATATAAATGTATGTATATATACATACATACATACATACATATATATATATATATATATATATATATATATATATATATATATATATACTACTTTTAATAAATAGATAGAAATCATATAAATTCTTGTGTACACTTTAACATAATTGTACACCATTTAGTTAGTACATTCATATTACTGCATATATGTGTATATGCGTGTCTTTGCATATATATCTATGTAAGGATTTATGTATACATATAAATGTTTTGTTTATATTAGCGAGAATGTGTACGTTCTAATCTAAATGCGTGTATATATGTATGTGTATCTCTGTTTCTTTATGTGTGCATGTGAGTTTGTTCACAGATGTGCTTTGAGTATATGCCAGTATGGATTCCTCATACTTATGGCCAACTTATCTTCCTCTTCCAGTAAAAGATGTAATTTTTCCAACCAACTTATTTTCTTTTTGATTACGGACACAGTCTTGCCAAATTCTGATATTTCTTTTTTATCTTATATATCTGCCGATTATTTTCTTACTTTTTCTAAATTCCATTCATTTTATTTTTGTCTTTGACGATTTACTTTTCATTCTGTTTCTTGAGTCTTCAACATTTATAACAATTCGACTCTCTTTTTCCTAGCCATTGTTTCTACTATTCGACCAAGCCATTCCACATTTTAACATTTTCCCCTCTATTTCGTTCTATACATTTCTCTTGTTTTCAACACCTTCATTCTTTTTCTACGAATTTCTTCCATTCAAAACTTTACTCATCGATTTTTTCTTCTTGCTTACTCGTTTGACATTTTTTCATTTTCATTTTTTCTTTCCTTCTTGCATGATTTGTTTCGTCGTTTCTTTTCTTTCGTTTTTCTTATTCTCCGTGTAGTCTTTTATTTAGTTTATTTAGCTGTTTTCCTAACTTTTCCTTCTCTTTCGTTTTCTATTTTTATCTTCCTTTTTTCTTTTGCTTGATTCTTCTTTCCTGGTTGATTGATTTCGTTTTTGTCTTTCTTTTATTCATTTACTCATGTTCGATCATTTTCTTCCTTTCTTTAGCATTTTTCTTTATGTCGTCTTCCTTTCGCGCCCTTACATACTTATCTACTTTTTCATTCGCAAGTCTTTTGTCTCCAATTCCCAGCTTA
Organism: Acanthosepion esculentum; assembly: GCA_964036315.1. Taxonomy (NCBI): domain Eukaryota; kingdom Metazoa; phylum Mollusca; class Cephalopoda; order Sepiida; family Sepiidae; genus Acanthosepion; species Acanthosepion esculentum. The sequence goes on along the minus strand of OZ038499.1, from coordinate 71,418,686 downwards.
TTGTCTTACTCGGCTCTTTTTACTTCATATCAGATCTTCAATATTTCCGACAACGTCTCTTCCACTTTTCTCTTTGGTTTTCTAACACCCACTCACCTCTCTCAGTGTTTGTCTTCTCTGCATTACTTTTGTCTTCTCCAGAATCTGTAGAGTATCCTCTTCTCAGTAACGATATAAAGTAACGTTAAAATATTTAACGGCAATGATAGCAAGCAAATTACGACTCGTCATCGCTAATATCAACACTATTAGCACCAGCAGGGCAACTATTGCTGATCGCTACAGAAATACCTCCAAGCTATTAACGCCTTTCCTCTCCCCTCCAGCATAAATACACGAGCCAGCAATAAACCGCCACTTTTTAAGCTGCTGTCACCGTCTGCACTATGGCAAAATCGATTAACTACATCGATTTGCCCCCCCCACCAAGTCATCATAAATATAACACGTTCCCGAATTAATTGGAACAGATCAGAGTTCATATGACAAATGAGACTTAGACGTAGGCACACATTTGGAAATATTTTAAGATATATTTATCTTTTTATTCAGGAATTGTTTTCCTTTTTAATATTTGCTGTATTTTTTATTTGGATTGTCTTGTTATATGTGTCTTTGCTCAAGGATGTGCTTGTGAATGAATGTGCACCCATATTTCAAATACATACAAACACAACAAGCACACAAACAGACGTAAACACACAGACGTAAACACACAGACACACACACACACACACATATATATATATATATATATATATATATATATATATGCTGATATGAAATATGGCGGAATTTTCTTTGTATTATATATTGTATTTCTTTATTTCATATTAAATTACCAGAAGAGAAAAAGTAAGAGAAAAAAAGAGATAGATACAAAGATAAAACGAGAGAGAAGATAGAAAATGAGTGCAATGGAAGAGAAAAAAAAGATATGAAATATGAGAGTGAGTGATGGAAAATGAAGAGAGAATCCGAAATGACATAAAACATAAGAAAAATATTGAAACAGAAATGAAACATTAAAAATAAGGAAAAATAATATAAGAAAAGAAAAACAATTTAACACAGACGTGTGAGTATATATGTGCTCATTATTAGAGAAAGCATTTACAAATAAACAGTGTGGACATTGGAATCAACACTATATGCTGACTGAGTTTTGCGCCTCATTTCGGTGTCCTTGTTCGGAAGATCGCATTTGGGTGTGAAACTGACTGAACATGGTCTGTTCATTCCTGTGGTTACTTCTCTCCCCCCTCTCTCTCTCTAATATATATATATATATATATATATATATATATATATATATATATATATATATATATGAGAAAGTAATTTTTTGCATATATCTCACACGGGTAAAAATATAAGAAAAAGAAATTAAAAATGCAACTACAGTTTTTAAAAATATTTAAAGTAACTTTACCGGTTTCACAGTTCTAGGAATTTCAAAAGTTACATTAAGACGAAGAGATGTGTGGGTATGTTGTGATGTCTCGCATATCTAACTGCAGTACGCAAATTCTTGCCGTCTTATGCAAAAAATAGTTCAAGATTGCTATAACTTTAAAATGTAATCTAATTATGATCATGTGATCAGGCATAGTAATTTTCGCACCCAAAATTGAGTGTACGAGTAGCCAGATGCACAATACATATATATATATATATGTATATATATATATATATATATATATAGGTGTGTGTGTGTGTGTGTGTGTGTACGCGTTACATGCAACAGTATATTAATATTATATTTATTAAAACTGCCATGTAGACCAGATTGTTTAGGTAATTGCTATTCTATTAGCCAAAGAAAAAAAGGATTTCCGCCAATCTTTGCTTTACCCGTCAAATTAAACTGTGGCGTAAACCAAATCACATTTCTTTTTCTAGTGTTTTTCATTTCTGCATGTATTCTTTTGTTATTAAAATTTAAATGACATTTGTGCCCCTCCTGCCTCAATGCTGTCTCGTATTTGCCCTTTATTTTACTGAATGTCATACTTAATATTGCAATACAAATTTTTATTCTCAGTTTTACCAAACTAGTAAATATATTCTTTGGTATTTTGTCATTTTCACAAATATCCTGTATCTTTTGCTACTAACAATCTGCGACTCACCTTCAGTCGATTAAGTAGTCTGAAGTCATTCGCTTTTTCCATTCATTGATGTTCATTATTATTGGAAGAAATATTAAGAAAATAGTTAGGTGGACAGGTATTTATGAAGACTGGGGTAGCGGTCAAGAGACTGATCTATCTTTCTCTAACATGTAAACCGGGGCTTGTTCGAACAAATTTTACAAAAACTATTATTTGTACAATAGGGTTATATTTTTAAAGATACATCTATGTGCTACCAATTCACTCAAAATGATTTTCAAAGGTTTTAAGAGATCCCTGGAAAAATTAATTGTTGCAATATCTCTCCGAAAATACTCTACCCTAGAATATTCTCTGGGATATGTTGAACACATAATTAATAAAAAAAATATTAAATTCAAGAATTAGGTTGTAATCATTTAATTTTAGAATTGAAATGCATTATCAGGTAGCTTTGGTTAGGCGTAATATTTACTTAGTAAATTTGTTCACTTTCCTCCACCTATCCTTGCCTACTTTTGGTTTATATGCCGAGAGATCCACAGAAAAAAAATTTTTTTTTCATTACAAAGCTTTGTCCCATCATTTTTTTTGTACGGATCCACAAGAACGCAGACGCTAACATGATCGTGAAGTTATCCTCTCATTTATATGTGTGCATATTTCAGCATCTGATTGAAAAAAAATTCTCCGACCCAAACTGCACTCCTTTCATTTCTGGTTTAAGACTAGATTTGTACTTCAAGCAGAGAGTATCTTCGATTGGTAACATGAAGTATTTTAAACTCATTGTTACTGTCCAGCTTGGAAGATTTTTTTTCACTCAGTACCGTTTGCATTGCCCATTCTATCACATTTTATGTAGTTCACCCACGATCAGTTTTGTTTTATAATTATATATTTCTATTTGGTATGAAAAAATGAACTGACCATTTTTTCTGTAAAAAATACTCAGTCTCAAATAAGCGTGTTTTTGAAGTGACATTACTATTTTCATGCAAGAATTGAAATAAAAGTCTTAAAAGTGTCCCCTTTCATTAAAAAATGGAAATAAATGTCTTCGATTAAAAAGAAAACTACACGCCATATGCTTTAAAGATCTAATAAACCCCGGTGTTCTTATTAAAGAAATATAGTATTAAAGTACATGCCGAGAGTATAAATGCTACTAAAATTTTTGATTTAATGATAATGTTAGCTGCAATATGATGTAAAGTTCGAATGGCTCCTCTTAAATGTTCCAATTAATCCTATATAATCAACACATCGTACACAAAAGTAAGCAGAAACAGTAAATCATTTACAGTTTCATTTCGATTACTTTCTATAAAAAATCAATACAAAATTAAACATTCATGCGTAGCTTATTTACAGTGAAAAATGAATATTTCTAAACCGAAGAAAAATTACTTTAAGACGAGAAAAATACAAACCTTTCTGTATGATAGATAAACTTCTGAAGTGTTCTGATACAGTAGAAAGATTATAGCAAATAATTGTCAGAAAAAACGTAATCAGTTTTGTTTCAGCATAAATAATGAGGTTTCAATTTACCCACCGTTACATATAATACAAGCATTCCCCCATATATTTAAATATCGGCATTTGTGTGCATGTTTATGGAAAATAATTGTTGAGGCTTTCGTCTGAACTATCACGTTAAAACGTTTGACACTGATCAAGATTTTAAAATGTATTTTGAATGTTTTTAACATTTTGCTCAGGGAAAAGCTTCCTTTCGCGATACTGTGCGCACGCGGTTATCATAAAACAAACAATAATTCCAACATTTATTAATTCCAATAGAAAAAGACAACTCATGTTTAAAATAGGTTTTGATAAAGACTAAAGAAATAACCGAAACCGCTCGATTAAAAAGGTTTGATTAAAAACTAAATTACGCTCACACAAAATTATTTAATAATAATGAAAAAAACATGTGTATGCTCTTAATCGGGTATGTATTAAAAAGAATTGCTGACGAAGTAAACGTACAACCCCCAACACACATCTTAAATTATTCGAAATACTGTCACGTAAGCACTGAATATTTTTTTCGGTGAGCAAAATTTGTGCAAATCATTTTTTTTTCGGAATATAAAATGTAATTTTTCGAATTTTAAATTTAGATATCGCATTTTTTTGTATTTTACTATTACACCCGTCCCATTATGTAAATAAAAAGGACTTTTACAGAAGAAAGTAAAACCACATCGGCCAAAAATCAGATGCGCATTATTTTCATTTCTCTCCATATGAAAGAAAAAAATGCCCATCCGAATAATTCATTGAATAATGAAATTGACTGTTCTCAAAACTTCATATAAAATTTAATGTTTTTTCTGTCCCCCATTTTCTCAATTTCATATAAATACCTGTATTTTGCAAATCCATCTTAATTTCCGCTTGGAATTTGAACGATAGAAAATAAATTGATATCACAAGAATAAAACCGCCTCAATCCTGTAAAATACGGTGACCTTACGTTGAAAAATTAACGTTCTCTATAATCGTCTAATGGGCTCCACTTTAAGAGTAAGGGCTTGGCAGTAAAAACACCGGATGTTCATTCATTTGTAATCATGCAACAATGCGAGAAATCTGTTGTGTTTGTTCGGGTCTCTTATTACTGCCACGGCCAATAAATCACTGTTAGGGCTAAAAAGGAAAATCTATTAAGAAAATTAAAAAAGAAAAAGATAACACGTACAAAAAGAAAGATGCAAAAGAAAACAAAATAATGAAAAATTATAGGATAATATCCAGTCAAAACAACATATGGATTACTGGAATGTAACCCAATACTAAAAGCAAAAGGTACTATATCATTCAGTTTTTACCAAGATCTGTGATCTATCTAAGGCGGTTTCTGTTCATATATCTAATCTATGTATGTTTTTATATATCGTGTGAGTGTGTTTGATGAACAAGGAATCTGATCATCTATGTAAATTAGCATCCCAGAAAATGGCTAAAGTATTGATCGAAAGCACTGGTCGGGGGACCAAAACTATGGGCATTTTTTCTACACTCTCAGCCCTCAAAAAAAAATTGTAAGGGCACAAACAAATAAAAAAAAATACATATTCAAAAGATATTTGTCCTTGTCCGTCATATTTAACAAAACCTGTACGAAAGAAAGATTGCTGTCCATTATATATATATATATATATATATATATATATATATATATATATATATATATATATATATATATATATATATATATATGCACCACTGACCCGTATATATAAATAGCCGAGAAAAATAATAGCACTCGTGGTCCGACGATTGCATCTAGCATGAAACAGACTGTCGCCTCTAAGTGTTGATTTCTATTTTCACTTTTATATTTACACACGCTCTATCTCTGATATTGAGCACTTTATCCCATAAATATAGCACGCTTTAAGACTATATTTCTTCATATATATATATATATATATATATATATATATATATATATATATATCGAAATACAGTTGATTGGATACAACTACAGTGAAGCTGGTAATAAAAGGTTACCAATACAAAGAGCGTACAAAACTGCAATAAAAGTAGAGAATAATATATAAAACAGGATCTACTTAAGTTTCACCTTCGAATAGAAGGATCACCAAGCCAGCTTCACTTTTTTGAAAATTTGAACCTGGTTAGACGATCCTTTATTTTGAGGGTAAAACTTAAGTATATCTAGTTTTATTGTTTATTCTGTACTTTTACTATATATATATATATATATATATATATATATATATATATATATATATATATATATGAGAGAGAGATAATAAATAGTATGCGTGTATGAACAGACTGAAATATATATATATGTAGGTAGGAACAAAGATTGAGTTAAAATTACATAGATATGAATAGTTAAATTAAAATATGAACCGAGCGACATCGATAATATTCCATTTTAATTTCCTTGAACATTTTTCTTGTTAGTTTATTCTTTATTCCGAATCCCTCTGCTTATTTTAAAGGTAAAAATGTTCCGATCGAGAATATGATAAAAAGCAACAATTGCATGAAAGAAATACACTCAAAAATATTGAATATAATTCTAAAGATAAACTTCATTTAAATGAACATCTCGACTTTGTGAAGTTATTGAAATGTGTCCTTAATTTCCTTTGTCAAAAAGATTTTAAATTATTTTTTTTTTATTCAAACACTAAAGTTGACAGATAAAACCGGAGGTAAATTCTTTACCCAATGCATCATTTAGAAGACGAAAAGACAGACATTTTGAACTTCGACAGGCGCCATAAGCATACATTTGTGAAAAAAAAACAAACTTTATGACACCAAAATGGTTAGATATCGATTATCTATATTGATAAATACTTTTTCTACCTATTTACCCTACTTGTGTAAATATAAAGACAGATTCACATACAAAGTTATGTTTTTAAAAATGTGTTCTACAATAATTGGAGATTATTCAGCTTATATGGAAGCTTAAGGGGCTACTTAGAAGGGGTTCTGCGTCTCTCAGACACATAACCCTTAGACTGATGTACAAATGATTATATATAGATTGCATATTTATGCTTAGGAGATAGAAGTGGAGTGAGGAAAAGAAGGATAGATAAATTGAATTTTTTGCGTTTTCACATTTTGCGGGTTATTTAAAGCCACAATATATTTTTGATTTAAGAATTTTTGGAGATAATAACTTTCTGATACAAATCCTACTATTTAACCTCTAGTTCGCGCGGAGATGTGGATTCATACCTTTCCGAAGAGTATTTGCGCGTAAGCAAGTACAGTGTAACCCGGATATAAGAGAGTTGTCGGGACCGGAGAAGAAGTCTTTCTCTTATATTCGGGTTTGGTCTATTTTATATACATTAACACAGGCTCTAATTTGGGACCAGATACATCTCTCTTATATCCGGGTTTCTCTTATATCCGTGTTTCTTATATCCGGGTTACACTGTATAACGAATCCGACTGGAATTGAAGCTCGACAGATTTATAGATAGACAGACAGATAGATAGAAAGACAGACAGACAGATACATAGATAGAAAGATAGATAGACAAATGGATAGAGAAAATGACAGACTGACAGACGCAGATAGATATATAGATAAACATACAGATAGACACACAGATATAGATACACATACATATATAGACAGATATACAGACATATATATATATATATATATATATATATATATATATATATATATATATATATATATATATATACGGAGAGAGAGAGAAAGAGAGTGAGAGACAGATAGATAGAATAGATAGATATATAGACAAACAGACAGACAGCAATGGAGCGTGAAAGAGAGAAGTTGAAGAGAGATTACGAAAAACATTAGTTGTAAATGTAAATAAGAATCGCCCCCGCAGTTTTATTCAACTCATCTCTCTTCAGTCTCTTCCTATAATTATCTTTTATTCAACATCTTTCTTCAGACGGAAGTGAACATTTAGTTTAAATTTTCTAGCATAAAAGCCAAATTACTTAAGAACTTGCTGCTTATTTCGATTAGTTTTATTTTCGTAGTCAGTTCATGGCTGTTGTTTCTTTTAAATTGCTTTTTTCCCTCCTTACCTTTCATCATCACTTCCATATTTGTTATTACTTTCTCTATGGAACTCATGATAGCCATTTAGTATCAATAGTGAACTTGTCAATACTGCGTTCTTTTATTTTATTTACAGCATATACTCATGTATGAGTCGAGAAAGAGAAAACGGTGACATTACTGGGTGTCGGGTTTTGGTATCTTCAGGGAAAGCTTTCAACATATCTGGTGGAATTTATTAAATGAAGTATTTATGAAGAAAACATTGTCAAAAATGTTTACATACATGTTACCAGAAAAAAAAAACTTGAATTGTCTTTGGGTTATTTAAAATTCATGTATAATGGGAACATTATGGGAACAAGTATTATCCTAAGGCAGTGATTCCCAATCATTTTTATTTTTGGTCGTATTTTCGGAATGAGAATTTGCACGCGCCTCACCAATTTTTTTGTGATAAAAAGTATGTTTAAAAAAAAAAAACAGAGAGAGGGAGATAAACGCGGATTCGAAGTCAGAACATTATCATTGGTAACTCTCTCCTCCAATTTGCGGACACTAGTTACTATATTCTTAATACTTGATATAATGCAAAAATATCACAATGATAAAATCAGTCAATAATTTTTTATAACTATTTATACTTGGACTCATGCATGCAATTTCAAGTAATCCATAATAATTTTTTAAAATTTTTAAATATTTATTTTTAGAGAATGAATTTTTACAGACTTTCTAAATCTTTGTCTTTCAATCATTCTGCTTCACCTGGTAATCCTCTTCCGCCGTACGTAGGAGGCGCGCCGCACCATTTGTGAACCACTGCCCTAAGGTTTTATTGATAACCACCAGTTACAGAAAATATTAGATTATCACACAAATGATTTGAATAAATATTCGGGTGGAAATGAAGAATATTTCTTCTGAGAGATATTACGTTTCAATCAAAACCGCTGTAATAATAAATGGTAAACATAGCGTCTTTTTGATTTTAAGGTTCACCCACGCTCTTTATTGAATTAATTATCTTTATTAAAGTAATTCTACGTCGAAGTTTACTAAAAAGCTTTTAAGTATTTAATCCGTAAGAACAAGAAGTATCTTTTCTTTCAGAGAAAAAAAGTCACCCCACCTTCTCAAACTAAGTAATTTTATAAATATTACCATAGATTTTATTTTAGGTTCTGTAACATGTAATGCAGCTGTAGCAGCAGTGGTGTATCTAGACAGCCTGGCATTGCTAATCCATCTTCATGTTGGTTTTGAATTCAGTGTTTTCCTTCTTCTAGACCTGCAAGGCTCGATAACCCATAACTGGTGATGTGGGGAGAGATGTGCTTTTACCTTTCCCAAGGGTATTTGTGTAAAAGTGAACTTAACAAATTCGACTGAAATTTGAACTTCGCCCATTACTCTTTCCAAGTCAGTAAGCACGGCAATGCAAGCACGCTCTTTTCAAGGATATAGAATTGGATCGACTTAAATAGCTGATAAAAATAAAGGGTTATTTTTTTTAAGATATCAAGTATCTGTGATAAAAAAGAAATTATATTACTAAAATGTATATTGACTTCTTTATTCCCGAGCAAAATCGTTTCATTTGCAAGGCAGTTGAGTGTTTCTCTTTTCAGATTTACACTGTTTTTCCCAATACCAAATCTTTTCATGCTTCTAATGATTTCACTGTTTGGTAGCCTTATTTGTTCTATAATTTTCTGAAAAATTATAGAACAAATAAGGCTACCCGTGTTGCAGCAATTACCAAAAGGAAAACTTTTGACCTCTACTCATGGATAAGCATACAAGGACGCGCCAAGGCATTACATGTTTGTACTAAAAGATGAAGTCACCATAACTTTTTATTTCATTCTTCACAGTGCCGTGTTTCAATTCTCAAATAAACAATAGCATGAATCTCAATGATTTTTCTAATATAGAATTGTTGTTTTGTTGAAAACAGCTTGGAGCAAGACGAAACATTCAAAATATTTTAAGCAGTGTTGAACCTTGAATTATTTCAGTAAAAATGTTATTTTAACCTTGAAAGGGAGACTGAAAAAAGTACTTCGGATGATATGGACATCAGTGTTTCGGACATACATTTTGAATACTTAATGAGCTAAAGTAACCTAATTAGCATAATTTGGGAGTAGCTTTTATAAGCGTCATTCATAAACATTCAAAAATGTATGGTTTCTCTTCAAACCAATTAATCTTCAGAAATTCTGAAATGAATTAATAGGTGAAGAGAGTAACGTTTTAACAAAGAACGTATTTTTATTTCATGAGTATTTACGAAAGTGTGCACTGAAACACTAACCACTTCTATTAATAGATAGCTCCACCATAGCCTCTTATTTCCTTCCCCATAATGCGTTGTTGCAACCTTCAAAGAAACAGTGGCAATAACGGACCTGGATACTAGTCTTTCTCCGTAATTAGAATATGCGAAATTTGTATGTTTTAGTGAAAACGACGCACAACAAGCACTTGATTTGCAGTAATAATGACCATTCTAAAAATGCTTGATAAGCGGTGAAAATAAGTGTTCATTTTTGTTACATGAGATTTTACAACAAAATAGTTTCGATCTCGGGAAATTAATTTTATAAACTAAATTTGTAATTTCAGACGCTCAAAAGAAAATGCGAATAGGGAATATAAGGCATTCAGCAATCAATACATTCAGGTGAGACAGGGAAAGTTGAAAGGTTAAAGAATTAAGAAAGAATCAAACTAATACATTAATGAACAAAGAAATAAAACAATTGTTTTGGTATAAAAGGAGAAAGTCAAGAGTGAAATATTTTATTATGTTCTTTCATTCGAGCATTAAATAAATTTTGGCATGTATTTATTTTCTTTTAGAAATAACGGTTGGTTTATATTCTTTAGAAAGATGCGCACTCATACAAGGTGCGATGGTAAACTGCCGTTTAATTATGCAAATTATGTAAAAAGTTGATATGACTGACAGACATATTGTTTTGATGATAATGTATTTTATTGCTTTTCTCGTGTTATTTCACAAGCCTTTATAAGGATATTTTCTGTTAATTCACCGCAAAATAAAAAAGAATTTATATTTACTAAAATTCACACTAAATTCTTCCAGAACTAGGCCCTTCCATTGCACTCCGATTGGGTTGACCTTTACGATCGCCCCAAATGTAGGCGACTGGGGTGCGCTATTTATAAGTGTGGGGTCTATGTATGCGCTCACCCCGATAACCAAGCCAAAAACAGATTTTTTCTATTATTTTTAAATTGCAAAAATTCCTTGTCAGTACCTCGAATATCATTCGCATTTTCGAAATGTAAATAACTCCCTGATTTTTGGTAATTTTTCAATTCTAAAGGTTGCAGTTGTTGCGAAGCAAGCTAAACAAATTTTGATTTAAAATTCATAATTTCAAAAGAGAGCCAAAAATATAATAAAAACAAATTTTGATTTAAAATTTATAATTTCTTGGAATAAATTAATATTCGCGTTGAGCAACTTTACATTATTTGGGTTAACAGAAAACATTCAGTTTCTGTACAAAGTCAATTAGCTGAAGAGTGTTGATTTCTTTCTGCAGAAGGAAATTGATAGAACCTCTCCTAAAAACAGCTAAAAACTTTAGAATGTAGTAGTGTTGCTTACTTTACATTCGGTTAAGATATGTATAAGTGTGAAGGGTATTTGACACAGGAGCATGATGGATCCTTGTTCAACCACTGATTGAATTTTTACATGTAGTAAGGAAGCTTATTCTTTCCGACACCAATCCAGCTTTCATTCTTCATACTTCCTTCTATCCCATCTGCTGGTCCTGTTTGGCCTGGCACAAACTTAGAGCACCTCATTAATGCCTCTTGACGGTGGACCTCATCCACAACCAGCTTCCGCCAATCTGACGAGGTTGCGAGAAAGTTGTTCGCCGCCCACACTAAGGCCACTCTTCTAATATTTCCCTGTGATAGATCTAAGATATGGCTTGAACATTTCTTGTTATTAGGGTTGGAGTTGCTGCCCGGATAGCTGTACCATTTAATTCTGCCAATGTCTTTTTCAGCCACACATTTAAACTCTTCTATAAGATTAGACCAGTCATGGGCAATCTCCACATGAGAGGGTGGGTACTATTAATAATAACTGCAGACACTAGATTTCAGCTTACCGGCCAGTAGGGCCCGGTCAAAGCACCGCAGTCTTTCAGCAATTTCTTGCTTGTTCCCTAATATACAGTCCATTAAATTTGTGTCTATCGTATCCTTAAACTTTTTATTGGTTTATCCAATAGCACTGGGATGCATTCCTCATTAATGAAGATTTTTTGTTCTTTCATTTTGCCTTAATAAAAGGGATGATTCTTGAGTTTGATATATGAGAAGGAGAAAGAAAAGAAGCAAAAGATGGAGGAAGAAAGAGAAGAAATAAGGTGATAAGAGAAATTTAAAAAAAGAGAAGAAATATATGACGTGAAAGAAAAAGTATAATTGAAGAAGAAGAACAATCAGTACAAAATAAGGTGAAGAACAATGGAGGAGGTTGAGAAAGAATAATAAAAAAAAATTGTAGTAGTAGTAGTAGTTGGTTGGTTGATTTTGTTTAGCCGCATGTCAACCACTATGGGTTATTTAATATCGAAATCTAAATATTTAAACACAATGTTATAGCTACAACGAAATATATTTGAAATTGTATGCCTTCAACTAGAGATAAGATATATTGTTGGTCATTTTGCTATAAAATTTATTGTTGGTCATTTTACTATAAAATATATTGTTGGTTATTTTATTATAAATATGTATTGTTGGTAATTTTTCATATAAAAATGTACTGCTGTATTGCTGGTATTTTTTATTAACGGCTTTTGGCAGCTACATCTAATAATTTCACGGTTGAAAGTGCTTGTCGTAACCGTAAGTTCTATGTTAATAGTTTCTTCTCCCACACTTCTCGCATGTGGAACCCTCTTCCGGTTTCTTGCTTTCCTGTCAACTACAATCATCAAAAATGTAAATACATCATCAATCATCATTTTCTACCTCCTTGAATCCTGTTCTTTTAGTGTCCTCTCTGTTTCTTTCACTCTCAGTAACCCCTTGCATCTTAATGGTCTTGTTGCCTTGCTTAGAGTGAAAGGTTAAAAATATATCCTCTGTCTTAAGCTTGACGCGGAAGAGATTTCTCCCAAGAGTGGATCTGCTTCTAAATAGTGTCTTGATGGCGTGTGTACCACAAAAAGGAACTAGACGAGGTGTCTGTGGATATGGACAGTAGAACAAGAACAATCTAAACTCCTAGATTAATTAAAGCCATTTTATTTCAACACTGTTATCTAATCAAGGGATAAGACACCAGAAGTGTTGAAACAAAATGGATATTTTTGTAGTGATTTTATAACATATTTATGTTAGAATTTTCGAATAAATTATATATATATACATACACACACACACACACACACACACACATATATATATATATATATATATATATATATATATATATATATATATATATATATATATATATATATAGGGAGATAGATAGATAGATATAAATGAAGTATTTCTTATTTATTTAATTTGGTTCATAAGGATCTTTATCCATTTCTAATCGCATAGTTTCTGAATATCTATTTCTTTTGCTCAGTCTCTGTTCATCTAATAAAGAAGGTGTCGTCAGTGAGATAATTTGTTTATTTCACTCTGAATCCTGCAGTCATTGTTCACCAGGATTTTGAATGCTGATTTTCAAGCAATAGACTCATCCTAATGGGAAGATGAACACAGAACGACGTTTTTAGTCATACTATAGTAAATATATTCATACAAGCCACAATTTTGCCCTTGTTTAAATATAATCGACTCAAAGTGAGAATAAGAATCAGCTAAAATACTAAAAAGTATCAGCTAAAAGTGAGAATATAGATTCAGCTAAAATACGTTTGACAATTAAGAAATTTCTTTTCATTGGACATTTTTTTTCACCATAGAGGAGGAAATAATATAAAACACTATAATCTGTGCTTTGTGGAAGTTTTTTTAGTGTGGAAATTTAATATCTTGATATATCATTATTTTCTGTTTGTTTTGTTTGTTTAACGGCATAATAGTATGGGTCATTTAATTAGATTGCTGGTAATTTTCATTTTTCAAAAATGTATTGCTGGTAATTTTTCTTTTACAGAAATGTATTGCTGGTACTATTTTTTTAATGTAATGGTAATACTTTTTCCCTTCACAAAAACGTACTGCTGGTAATTTTTTTACTATGAAAAATATATTTCATTATAAAAATGTATTTCTCCACTTTCATAGTGTTTTGACACCAGATTGGGGGTTAACTATTTGCCCGTAGTTTAGGCCCTAACAAGTGGTACCACTCCGGGTCAGGGTAAACCTGGGAACAACAGCAATTAAGAGGTGGTTCCACGCCCCTCAAAATCTCCCGATCAGAGGCCTTACTGCCTGATGTAATTTATCCTCGATTTAAAATATTTTTCCTACTTCTTGTTTTTCTTCTCTTGATTCTCTTGTCTGTTTTTTTTTTATTTTTATGCCATCCATCACAAGTTTCTTCATTCCTTTCACCAGACGGAATGTTGCTGAAAATGGTTAATTTGAGTAAAACATGCAAAATTCTTACCGTATATGTTTTAAAATGCAAATATATATGTTATGAAAGGTTAAAATATAAAAATGTGACCAGAAATATATTAAATATTTTTAAGGAAAATAGCATGATTAATATGCAGAAAGTTCTGCCAATAACCTTTACCACTTCGCGAATGAATTCTCGAGTTATTCTTTTCTTATCCATTGTTCCATACAAGCATTAGCATTCTACTTTGACCGTCACTCATCCAAACACAGTTAAATCACTTGAATGCTAGATAACTTGAAAAATTTCACCATGAACGAACACAGGATCGATAAATGAACCATCATGTCTCAGTAAGTTCTGGTCACCTACGAAATGCCTCTGAGCAAATAAGGTATCTACATCTTAACCTAGTTTAGAAACTTTATATCCTTTATGCATGTAGTCTTCTAAAAAGTTGCCAACAACATATATATCATTTTGCCAAGATAGAAATATATGAGAGTTACGCGCCGATGGAGCTCTGAGGTTACTTAGATTTCAAACACTTGTATCTAATCAATCATACTGAGTGTAGTACGACCTAAAAACCACCAGCAATTATGGAAAACACAGATTATATGACCAGTTAACATGGGACACAAAATTGTGTGTCATGAACGGTAGATTTTACTCTGCTTGCCTACGGGGGGGGGGACACAGTTGTTTTTAAAAAAAATTTGACCAAGGAAAGAGAAAAAACTTATAACGCATTAGTTACTTATTGATACCTAAAAATCTATCGTAGGAAGATATAATTAAGGGAAATCTTATGACTAGAGAAAAATAAGTAAAATGTTGATATGAAATAGTTTGTTCAAAACCGTTGTAATTTGGTCTGAAGAAGTAAAATGTTAGTAGACTGAAAAAGGAAGGCGATAAAAGAAGATAGAGGAAGAAGTAAAAGTGATATGGCGGGAAGCAGCAATATCTGTGAAACTAATCGGACAATTTAAATAGGATTATTCAAATATACATACATAGAGAAGGTTTTGTTTAATGCGAAAAGCAAATACTGAAATCACAGAAAAGAGAAAATAAACCGTTTGTTAGCTTTGTTAACTTAAAAATATATAGAAATTATTGACGCGCACACGCCACACACACACACACACACATATATATATAATTATGCAAATTATGAACGGAAAAATAAGGTGAACAGGTTTACTGATAAATAATCGAACATTGAAGAGATTTAGCATAAAATTCCTATCTCATATTGGTTTCCATTTCAAATTTTACGCAACAACAGATTATGTATGTATGTATGTATGTATGCATGTGTCTACTCATTTATCTATATGTTCGTATATTAATTATTGTTGACCTGACGACGCCGTCATTTTCCGCTTCAAAGTTCATTTCTTTTTTGCGTCGTCTTAGTTTTGCTCGGTTTGAAATATAATCGAATCATAATGAAATTCTCTAATCAGTGAAGCGTTTCAAGCATCGACTATTGATTTTTCGGCTGGTAACTAGCAACTTCCTCTCATTTTCGACAATCTATATTTGCATATACGTGGTGCTTCTCATGTTTTCGCACTTATATTTTGAGAGATAAATTGCACAAGTATATGAATGTCTATCCTGGCCTTGGATATAGCTTATCTATTTTTTGTCCATTATTATCAGAACGTTTGACTTGAGTACTCGTTACTGCAAAAGTATAAATATCTTAACAGACGACTCCAGTGCATTGTAAATTGTAATAGTTTCAGCGCCAGTTATTTTTTGTCAATAATTGTCCAATCAAGTGTTCAGAATTTATTTTGTAGATAATATAATTGGTGTTTATTCATAAACTTTTAGATTGGTTAACTTCGGGCATTTTTATTGAATTTCTTGAATTTCAGGGTTTGTTTTTTTTTCACGTTTTTCTCGACATTTGCAAAACACTATATGAGGATACATTGTGAAGAAAAAATAAATTAGAATTTAATAAAAAAAATAACGAGTTATCGAGGTTTTGTTGTTATGTAACTAATAAGCAGAATGCGGGAACTTTGTTTTCTGCTTTTACATCTTAAAACTTTTTTCTTCTCAACATCTGAAGAGTTTCGCGTCTATTTCAGACGACCAGTGAAATCTTTGTAGGACATGTCAGTGAACTCTTTAAAATATTGGTAAACTAGGTATGACATCAAACACCAAAGAACATTTTAATTTTAATCTTTTACCTGCAAATTGAGGTATAGTTAAAGTATTATTTAGTGTCTGTGCGTCAGTGTCTAAATTACTGAAAAATATCTTCGCTGTTTAGTAATATAATCTCGCTTATAATGTAAATGACGCAAAACCAAATTCAGTAGACGCACCGAATATTGCTTTCGTCAAAATGCAGGCAGAAATACTACATACGTCATACGGTAGAGACAAAGTTTATTCCAAATCCATGTGTGGGATCAAATGGTCTGTAGGAACCTGTTTATTGATACTTTGGTCGTGGGTGATGGGGGCATGACTTTGAGTCTAGTGAACTTAAATGAACGTGAATGAATCATTGTGATTGGTAGTAATTCGAATGAGGGTAAATTTTTCATATTTATTTTTTAATTAATTATTTATATAACTGGAATTGTTAAAATTTTATACTGTGTTAAGCCGACAATGTTCAAGCTTTGATTCAATATTTAGATCTTTAAAGAGGTTTAGTTTCTTAAAAACAAAGATTTATTTTAGAAGAAACAGGCACATCTTTACTTGTGATAAATAACGAAATGTTTCATCGTCTTGATTGAAAGATTTTACATTCAAGCTTAGACTTCGTCGTTGGTTCCGTGATTTTGTTAATCTATATAAACGTTGGATGCGGTGATGAGCAGAAAATAGAAAAACATTCTGAGCAATTTATAAAATGTATTCATATGTTAATGCTGTAAAACTTTCACTATGTAATCTTTGTACGTATGAGAATGAATTGCTCTTTTAACACGCCAGTTTACCTTCTTTTGATATCAGGTGGGTTTACAGCCTATTCTGTGATATCGATACTTATATAAGTTAGTGTGATCGATACTTATATAAGTTAGTGTGATCACGAAAACAACGTCTTTTCTATTTCTTTTCGAATTATATATCATTTTGTTACATGTTGCATAAATATAAATAAAGTAACAATACGTTTATATAAAATTTCTAGTTAATCATTTATAAGTTTATAATATAGTGTATAATTATAAATTTATAAGTTAGAAATATATTTACTAAACTGATTTGAAAGAAAAAATACTTCGAGCTTGCCAGGATTCGAACCTGGAATCTTCTGATCCGTAGTCAGACGCGTTATCCATTGCGCCACAAGCCCTACTTGCTTTAGCATCTGTATTAACACGATTTAAACACTTGTTTTTATTTATTCGCCTTCTTTCTACTTTTATTTTCGCTTTGATTGGAAGGGACAGGCAGGTGGTAAGCAAGCAAGTTGTGCGGTTGACACATGATTTCCAGGTAAATACATGCCCAAATCAGATTTGTACCGAGAACAGTTGTAGTCATGATCCGAAGCTCTATGATTTGATAAACTTTGCGTCCTAAGAAAACAGTGATGTCCGATACATAAATAAAAATAAATAAATAAAAAGTGCAAATCTAAGGTTTGGTTTAAAATCGCTGAAAACCCGAAAATAGGACAGATTAGGGAAAATTATTTAAACTGGAGTTTCGTAAAATGCAAATGACATATAAAGAGCGAATTTCTAGTTTTTCTTGATCGCTCAAGCAAATTCTCAAATTAATTTGAATTTAAACTTTAAAGTAACATTTGTTACGATTCGCATTCTCATCTTCATGTGCTGTATCTGAAAATATTTCTGAAATTTAAACTGTATATTTTCCATATTTGGGGGATTGTTTTTCTTTTTTATTAAAATTATTTTTAAACGAATGTACATAGTTTTTATTTAAGTTCAATATGCGTATTTTAAAAATTGATTTAGATGTGTTGACAATATCAGCCACAAATCGCTAACTTTTGGCTTCATCTCGCTTCCCACAGCTCGAAAGTATCAGCTATGACATCTGTGCTCGACTACAGCAAAGCGTTGGAGATATATGTTCAGTATAACTGTATTTTCATGCGTAAGTTATAGTAAATTTGAAACATTCCTTCTGATTATTGCCTTAGAACCGATATATAAAATTATTATAATTTAAATTGGCACCAGACCGAAATGTGGCACTCGTAAGTTTATAAATTAACAGTAAGATACGACATTCATGGTTTCAACTAGATGGAAGGGTATTGTTTAACAAATAAAAATATGTGTATACAAGTGTAGATAGATAAGTCTGTAGCCTGACACGTAGTTATAAACTGAATTTTGACCTGACATTTTTATTTCGTAATCTTTGACTTGTATGATTAATATTCACCGCGGAATTATGTTAAAAAGAAATACGTGTTGGGTAAATTATTCTTTTCTTTATAAATATGGAGAAGATTTTGTAGAGCGGACGCCACCTTTTTTCTGTAAACTTACTTGTATCCGTTTGGCGCTGTAACAAAAACCATTTTGAGCAGTAATATATGTCTTCCTCTAAGTGTCATCCACAGCGGCTTCAACTTGATTTAATAAATCGAGCGCTACCGAAGCCAACAGTAGACCATTTGTACACTCTGGTCGTCTGCCTGGAGAAAGTGGCAGGTGGTGAGATTACAATTAAAGTAGGATTCATTCAGGTATCTAAAATAGTTTCATTATTTAGCTTCCATTTATATACGTGCTGTTTCAAACTCAGTTATTGATTAATTGGTATAAAAATTCAACGAACAATACAAAAACGAAATTATAGAAAAGACGTTGCTCAAGAACTGAAGAAGTTGTAGCGCGTAATGCAGATGCCAATGCCAATATAATTGTGAGCACTAAAATATGAGTCTTGAGCAATTAAAACGACAGAAGTAATGGGGATATCAAGGGTGCTGATATCAGAAGACTTCTTGTCACTTGGTTCGCAAGGATGATTACGAGATCTCCAGTCTTAAGATAGATTCCATTTTTATTTTCATTCAGCTTAAGAGTATAGATATAAGCACTTATTGTGTGACACTGAGGCTGTAATGTGGTTAAACATTAATTATAAGAAGAAAAAGGATTAAGCCTGAAAATAAACTGAAAGACAGAGAGAAGAGAGAATGGAAGACATTTCCCCTGGTAATGTGGAAGTGAAGAAATCTGAAAGTAGACTATCTGGGTTGCGGTTGCAGCAAATTGGGAAATGGCCTTATCTCTTGGAAAATTAGAAAAACACATGTCATTGGCGAAAAGAGATGCAGACGGTAATTACATTTTTTCGTTAGCGAAAACGAACTGAGAAATAAAAACAGAGAATGAACCCGCTGCGAGGGTTAGGATTAGAAAATCAATCCGTCATAACAGTCTAAATCTAGTTTATATTTTCGCTAAGACAGCGCAAGAATGGAAAACCTTTGTTGAGAATTTAGGCAAACAAATATATTTTCATTGATGAAAACAAATTGGGAAATAATTTTTATTTATCTTTCGGAAGGTTAAAATGAGCAGGTGATCAGGTTTGTGCTGGACATGTGGGTTCAGGAAAGGAATCCGAGAACTGAAATGAATGAGGAGAATAAACCACGCCCTTTCTCCTACGAACTTTAAAAATTAGATTTGTCAAAAAGAAGTGGGCAGAGTTAGAGTACCGAGAAGGAAGGAGGAAGAGGCAAAATTTAGCCCCACTTGTGCAGAATAGCGGTACGAGATGTGAAGAGAAGCAGTCTGGATTTAATTGAGATGGAATCTCTGTGACTACTCCCAAGGAAGTTTAGAAATTATGAAAGCAGAAATAGGGAACAAGAAAACCTTTATTGGAATTAATGAAATTTGGTGAATCACCGAATCCCCAGAACCCTTCGGCCCTATGTCAGTTTTGAGCCGAAGTGTATATAAGCAGATACTTTGGGTAACTCTCGAGTCTGGATGTTGAAAGTAACATCAATCCGCTAGGGGAAAAACTTTTACTTGTATTATATATATGTATATATATATATATGTGTGTGTGTGTGTGTGTGTGTGTGTGTGTGTGTGTGTGTGTGTGTGTGTGTGTGTGTGTGTGTGTGTGTGTGTGTGTGTGTGTGTGTGTGTGTGTGTGTGTGTGTGTGTGTGTGTGTGTGTGTGTGTGTGTGTGTGTGTGTGTGTGTGTGTGTGTGTGTGTGTGTGTGTGTGTGTGTGTGTGATAAAAATATAGTTGTAAGGTAAAATATAGGTATCGGTAAAAGTTCTCAATATCAGGGATAGAGCGAATGCAAATATAATATTAAACACTGAGGTCAACACGGAGTGGTCTTCAAGTCTGAAGATTGTGTTCAAGCATGAAACAGACTGTCGCCACTCGGTGTTGACCTCACTGTCCACTCTTATATAAACAATGAGAGATTCATTCACTCCCCCATCTGTATGTATATTTATATATATGTGTGTGTGTGAAGCCAGAAAAAGTGTTTTTGAGGTATCCGTGTCCAGCAGCTCATTTGCTTTTTAACAAAACAACCAGAACATATTTGATTATAATGGCGAAAGCTTGTACAGAAGCGACAACACTTCTTGAAAGTAATGCCGGCACATATTGTTCATTAATGTTTTCATGACATTTACACGCATAGTCAATAATACACGCACGCATAAATCTATTTATGTATCTAGATATATAACTAGCTACACACATACACGCACACACACAGACATATATATAAATGAGGGTGCATAAGTAAAACCGTAACTTGCCACTCGTATTTGCCGAATTTTGAACTGTCATTTTTATTGTATAATGTTTGATCTTTGTGGTTCATATTGAGGAGTTGGGTTACCTGTCGTCACAAGTAAGAATGCTCGATGTGAAAATAAATATTAGTATAAAATAAATATTAGTATAAAATAAATTATTTTATTCGAAATTGGGTGTGTGTGTGTGTATCCACTGTATTTTCTATGAGGAATTCAGCCTCTCTGGCCAATTTGTAAACTGTAGTTTTAGCTGTAAACTTTTGAAGAAGCTAATGATGGGTCTCCAACACATATTTCCGGACAAGAGAAAGAACAAAGATTGGTCTCTCCACCATGGCAAAGATTCCGCCTGCACATCAATAGTTGTTGAAGAAATTTTAGCTTCCAAAAAACGCAACAAATATTTTCGTCCCTAATCGCCTGATCGCACGATTTTTCCTGTTCCTCAAGATTACATTCCGACGGAAAGATCGTCATTTACACAGGGCTGAGGAGATCTAGGACGCACTTGACACAGTCACACGTGAAGACTTCTAGTAATGTTTGGTATCCGGGAAAAACAGCTGGATTCGCTGTATACATGATCAAAAAGACTTCTTCAAAGACAGTAGAAATTCAGTGAGAACAAGTAACTATTTCTATGGTCATAGTCCGCCACATTTTCAGTAGTATGTAGTTTATCTGTCTCTGCCTGAAAACTGATATGATGGCGTTAAAATGCGTGTGAAACTGGTTTTTATTTTATTCAAAAGACAACTTATATTTATGTAGACAGTAAGACAACCTAGTATGATTTATTTCATAAATATTCAATTGTAATGCATGAATAATATGTAAACATTTTCCAGTACAAACATACCTATCTTATGGATTTATTTAAAATCTGTCATATTTTTTTTTACCAAAATCAAAGTTAGCTTTTGCCGAAGTGAAAAGTTTCAACTTTAATCTGATTATTCAAATTATGGAATATTTTTCGCTTTATTATTAATATTAAAAAATATTTTCTTGTCTAAATGAAGAGTATATTTTTGTTGAATTCTTGAAATTGTCTTCATGACTGAATATATTTTTTCGGATCGCAATAAACATGGCAATTCGGGCAATACACTCGGCGGTAATTTTAGATATCTGTTAAATCTGTTCTTTCGAGTTCCCTTATTATTTATCATCCATTTCAGGTAAAACATACCTTCTAAACAGAATGAGGTTTTCGAATGTTATAGCCTGGAAGAAGAAGAAATTAAAAAAAGAAACAAAAGTAATAATTAAATTCTAAAATCGTACGTAACTACCTGAAGAAGCCCAGGTATTGCAGAAATCAAAACATCGGGGTAAAAGCAACAAAGGTGAAGAGACTATTCAGAAATATAGATGGAATAATTGAGTGCACATCTAAAAAGTATGACTTGGCGTGTATCATGCGAGACATGTAAAGACCCGATTGAAATTGTCAATTTTCTGATGGCCAAAGTTTTTGAAAATAAATCTTCATTCGTTAATAAGAAATGTCTCATTTAAATCTGAAAAATAATTTTAATCTAAGATAATTAAACCTAGCGTTTATTATTTACTGTTTTCAAAGATTTGCGGGGGGAATGAATAAAGTATTTTTTTTCATTTTTCTTAAGGTGATAGCTAATAAACAATAAAGATATGTGTAAATTAAACCATTTTATTTAAATATAAGAAAAATTCAGTTAAACGTTAATGATTTCCATTAACACTTGGGTGAGTTAATTAAATTTTAAATAATATAAACATAAGGTCATTATTATAACAATGTAATAACGAAATGAGATATTGCTCCTTTACACGTACATTCGCGCGTTTACTCGTTTGATAAACGAATAAATGCGTGTCGATGACATTCTTTTCTTGTTTATGAAGTTTTGGTATCTAAGTAGATACATGTTTGTTCATTGAAGTCACCATCGAAATCACTATAGATAAGCCAATCCCCGATCAAACTAAAGCATGAATGAAACGGTAATAACTGCATGAATGAACGTGCGCGTTTCCATACATCTTGAATTTGTGTGCACGTATTCGTTGCTGCGCGCGTGCACATGCGACGACATACGCCTTACATTTTTTTTATTTCTTACCTCGCTAAACTTTCGAATGTGAAGACAGAAAATAACAATGAAAACAAGGATTACACACGTACTCAAAGTGAAAAAAAATCCCCCCAAAGTGTCATTTCCTTCGAGGGTTCGTGAGAAACCCCAGGGAAAAGATTTACATTATTTTGTTTGTTCATTTTAATAGCGTTCCTAACGGCACATAGTTTTATATCCTATTCAGTTTTTCTATTTTTTATTTTCATTTGCATCAATTCGCGAGATTCTTTATTTCTATCTACCACACAATATTTCTATTTAGTCTTGTTCATATTTGAATTTGTACACGTATCTATCTATCTATCTATCTATCTATCTATCTATCTATCTATCTATCTATCTATCTTTCTATCTATCTTTCTATCTATCTATCTAACTTTCTATCTATCTTTCTATCTATCTATCTATCTTATTTCTATGTATGTATGTATGATGAATGCATGTATTTAGTATATATTAGTCGGCCGTCATTTATTTATCTATCACATTTTATTTTTATGCATGTATGTGCCGACTATCTATTTATCTATATACACCATTCTGTTTCTATGTATGTATGTATGTACGTATCAACCACTATCTATCTATTTATCTATCTACCTATCTATCTATGATTTACTGTTTGTCTTTTTCATGTTATTATTTTTCCTTGGTTTCATATTCTTTCCTCATTTGTATATTGTTTTTCTGTCAGACATTTTGTTTCAGTTTTTCATCCCTTTTCTGTCTGTTTTTCCTTAACGACCTACTTTCATTTACGGCCTGCCTCCTGGTACCTAATTATAGCCTTTGATATTTTGTACTTTTATGATAGAATATATACACATACAGAAACGCGCACACATGTGTATGCGAGTGAGAGATTTCATGTGCAAAATTCCATGATAAGCGTTTTGAAGCCTTCTGTGTAGCACGTTACTGGTTAAGGTCTTCCATACTTCAAAACATTTAGAATATATTCTTGCCATTTCAATAAGTTTGGGTTAAACGAGATAAAATAAATACTCGCTTTCATTGTTATTTGCTTGGCTTTTGCCTAGGCACAAATTCAGACGTCTAGCATCAGAGGGAAATAATTAACTATTTCCGTCAGGAGCAATGTTTATAAATAAAATGTGGGAAATTATAAATACTAATACTATTAATAATCAATTATACAACATTAAAATATAATCCGATACAGCATACACCTGAAAAAGGTAGGTGAAATGATCGGTCGAGCAAATACTAAGATGAAGTAATGAAAATACATAATCACAGAATTTTATTTACTAATATCGCATATTATAATGTCGAAATGTAATAGCTGCAACACAGATAGGAATACGCGTTTGAATAATTCATGTTATAATTGCCTTCTTTTATGCAAAGTGTCTGAAAACCATACCACAAGCTTTCTGGGTGTGCTAACACGAAAACACAAGTCATCATGACTGAGGGTTTCAGCGTACTGGCGTTGTTCAAACTATTATACACTCTCTCTCTCCCATACACAGTAACAAAGATCCACTCACCAGATTTGCAGTATAAACTACATGTGGGCTCTGTAGGTGTTGAATAAACAAAACGTGCCGGTGCAGGGGTCTGGGACAGTGATTGGCGAGTCTCGCTAGCAGTCTGGCGTGCTCGGAAAACGAGAGTAACCGGTTATTATGTATGTACAAGGACAGGAAGAAATCGTCACTTTCCGAGTCATTTTATGTGACCCTGTCAAGAGAAGGAGTTCGCTTAAAAGGACTGTTCAGGCATTACTTGATCGGCAAAGCTTCTTCTCGGCTGGATCGGTTAAGTTACGTGGGATCTAAAGACGGTTTCCCTCTGACCAAGGGACGCAGGTTGGAATCTTACCGAAGAGCATATATTTTTCTTTAATTAGATTTCTCGAATATTTAAGCCGGTACTCGAAAATAAATAAATATATTGTTTAATAAATAAACGGAGCATCTACTCGAAATAACGTTTAAAGTGATAAATATACTCATATGTGTGCGTGTGTGTGTATTAGGTGCATTTATAAAGAGATTATGCTTAAATATAAATAATTTTGTGATAAAACAAATATATATATATGTGTGTGTGTGTGTATGGGTGCGTGAGTGTGTGTGAGTGTGTTGGATTTTTTAAACAGTTTGTGACTAAACTTTTCTTTCGTACTTTGTATTTCTCGCGCCAATATTTCGCGTAAATTTTATTTTTTCTTTGCGATAGTTTTCTTTCTTTTTTTAAAAAATTTTATTTTATTTTTTTACCGTGTTTCTTCGAGTTGCCTTCTGCGCCATTCCACGTTTATCGAATCTGTTTCCCGTTTGTGGCATCCTCACGGGAATCCTCTGCAAAGAACGTCAACTTTCCACATTGCCTATGTCTCTTATGCTGACTTGCGTTTAATTCTCTTGCCATATTTCAACGATGACATCACTAAAATTCCCCACTCGCGCATGCGTGATTTACAGAATGCACGAGTAGCCAGAAATAGACAAAATTACACACATATACACTGATGCACAGATATGTGTGTGCACGTGTGTTCATTAGTATATATAATATTTTACTTATATTTCTGGATATTGTCAATGAAGCTACTTCTGATCAGTTATGTTCCAATGTGCCTATATTTTTTGTTTCTGTTTATCCTATTGTAATTGTGCTTGTCCTGCACTTCGTTATTTCACACAAACATTACGTCCTGCTAATACCTTATAAATAATGGACTATTCTGTTTTGATTACGTGGAAAGAGGGAAAACGACACTACTTGGTTTCAGTTAGAAAAAGAAAGAAAGAAGGAAATATAGAAGTGGAGAGAGAGAGAATCAGATTACGTTGATAAAAACATATATTACACTTTGATCATAGCCAATTTGTATTTTCACTGGCAGGATGTGACACAAGGTCAGTTTAATGTGGAGAGCTTGAACGTGTACACTGGAACCAGGTTCTAGAATAGCCCAGCCCCCGCAACAGTCTGTTGTGCTGGTATCGTTCCGCCATCTTTAATTCAGTGAGTGGGGTACTGCTGCGGGCAGGTGTTTCCCGACACCAGACACCTCTCAATAATATTTTCAGTTGCGCTCTGGCCGCAGACAAAGAAAAAAACTGAGATGAGTAGCAGTTCATCCACCCGAGGACAGATACTACATTTTGATTGCAATCAAAAGGCCGAAAAACGATGGCGATAAAATTCGCCAGTTTTCAGACACACAGTATCGGACGACACTTGCCAAAAATCTAGTTACTATGATAATATCGCCTGCTGAATTATTTTTACATTATTATTAGGAGAAAGGTTTGTAAGACGGGGATTTGCAAAGAAAGAAAGAAAGAAAGAAAGAAAGAAAGAAAGAAACAAACAAACAAAGAAACAAAGAAACAAAGATAGTGTTTAATGTCTCCTTCCAATAACTCATAATAATGGACTATTCCGTTTTGACTGCGTAGAAAGACAAGACATATGCTACTCGGTTTCAGTCAGAAAATGAATGAATGAAAGAAAGTAAGAAAGAAAGATAAAAGTGTTTAA
Source organism: Acanthosepion esculentum (assembly GCA_964036315.1). Classification (NCBI taxonomy): domain Eukaryota; kingdom Metazoa; phylum Mollusca; class Cephalopoda; order Sepiida; family Sepiidae; genus Acanthosepion; species Acanthosepion esculentum. The sequence goes on along the minus strand of OZ038499.1, from coordinate 71,391,993 downwards.
CGGCTGTTTCAGTGAAATGGAAAAAGTTGTCAATTTCAAACCTTTTCATTTGTACCCATATTTTAAAATGACGACCAGTACTCATATCTCTGTTATTGCAATATTTTGTTAATGTTGTTAAACTCAAATATTTAACGATGTGATAGGGAATATCTATGGATATTGTATTGTCATTGAACTCGCCATGAGCTTATTCAATCATTAACTTAAGAATTAAAAATTCAAATAGGAAAACCGTGAAAATTTCACATTTCTTTCTAGTATAATATTAATATGCTAATCTCACAATCCCTTATCAAGTATGAAATTTGAATGCTTTCTTTATATAATTAGATTGACCGACCAGAAAATAAAATAATTATTTTGGACAAGCATCACAGACCTTGTTGTTTTTATCACGTTTCAGTTGGTGCATTGTGGCTTTTCCAAAGAATAAACCGTATGCATAACAATTCTGAAAATAATAGGTCACTCAGTATCCTACGGAACGGGTCATTATAGACGGAGACATAAGTTAATAGATCCCTAAAAATCACTTGTTCAATCTTACTGGTCATTGCAGAGGTAGGGTGCCAGATTGTAATAACAGGCATGGAGGAGTTTAGAAATAAGAGTTTAGAAATCCACCAGAACGTAATTGAAACAATTATGTATTATTTTTTACCAAAAGGGAAAACTTGTAAGAGACACCCAATGATGCTAGAACACGCATTAATAACATGCAAAAACCAGCATGTTATTTACTATCTCGTGGCGAAATCCGAACAATTATTTACTAATGTTTGTAGATTTGACTTGAATTTGTTTTGTAAGGTTGTTTTCGGAGCTAGATTTTTGAAAGGCAAGAAGAAAATGATTTCGAAGATGATGGAATGTCTGCTCGCTACATACATAGTTCAGCATGTGTACAATTCATAATGTTCATTGGATAACATGAAAATTACTAACACATGAACAGATATTAAACGTTAATTTCTATAAGAAAAGAGTGGTGGTTTCACGGATTTCAAGGACATTGGAAATTATTTTACCAAAACAATTTCTAAAAAGACAAACGAAAAACTAAATCAAGATAAAGTGAATTTAATCCTGGAATGTAAATTGTCTATAGAATATAAATGAAATTTGTTACGATTTCTTCTTTTTTTTGCGTGGCTTCGTATTGATTAATTTCATTTGAATGTTTGTTCCTTTCTATTTTGTTTCCCAGTTCGTGTGTTCAATTCGTGTTTTCAAATGATGCTTTCTTTACTTAATATACACATTTAATTGTTGAAATAATGGGAACTGCACGAAAACCGAGATTAACACAAAGACAAGAAAAAGGTATTTGGAAACAATAATCATAGATAAGAAATACTACTACTACTACTACTACTACTAATAATAATAATAATAATAAAAATAATAATAATAATAACAATAGGAGCATGTGTGCGTTAGAATTTGCGAATATGTGAGCGGGTTTATAGACACGGGTAGCAGCAAATGCGATATATTCTAAGTATTTACAATTTGCGTGCCTGCAACCTCAGGGAACCCATTATTCATTGATGTTGATTAGAATTCAATTTTCATTTAAAAGGATTGATATGTTTCTAATTAATGGAGTTAGATTATTCAACTTTTTAATATTCCTCTTTTATTTATTCGTAAGCTTTTCGCATTCTCCTTGACAAATGTAGTAGAATCAAAAAGGTAAAAGAAAGAGCGCGAAAGTTGAGAAAAATGAGTATAGCTGAAACAAAGATGAACAAAAATCAGAAAAAAATCAAACAAGGATCAGTAGAATCAGAAAGAAATAACGTAATGAAAGAAAGGAAAGCAACAAAAAAGGTAAAATATTTCAACAGTAAAATAATAAGAAATACAAACAGTAAATAGTAAACGTAATAAACCAATTTGAAAATCAACTTTATATTTATTTATTTTCACTTTGTAAAAAAGATTGAAGAAGCAAACAATCACGATCAACATTTTCGTACAATAAAAAACAAACTGGTTGATTCTACAAAATATATATTTTATGAGATTTTATAACTGGTTATAAACCCGGGGTCGTTAAACAGTTAAGCCGTTAAATGAGGAGTGGCCGTACTGTGTGTCAGCTGGGCAGTTAAAAACCAAACGGCGTTGGAATGAGTTTGTTGACTATGAGTGACACCACCTGTTACATTTGTTATTTCTCCTTTCCTATAATCATACAAAATAAGACACACAAGCGGATATCTATTTCCGTGCACAAACGCATCAAATCTTAAAAAGAAAACAACAAATATATTGGCTAATGTAACATATATATATATATGTATATATATATATATGTATGTATGTATATATATATATATATATATATATATATATATATATATATATATATGTATTAACATATATATATATTAATATATATATTAACATATATATATATATATGTTAATATATATATATATATATATATATATATATATATATGTATACACGTATACACATATATCTACATAAAAATGTTCCTAAAATAAGTATAGACACACACAGACATGAACACTATTTGTAACATATGTTTAATCTAAACATTTAAAGTGACTCATCATAAATCTTAAAGACGATTGTTCATCAGACCCTCTTCGCTGGCGCTACAAAATAAACATAAAAACAAAGATCTATACCAAATCACAGAAGCCAAAAAGAAAAAAAAGATGGAAAGCACATGTAATTAGAAAAAATAATGATATAATGAAGCTTTTAGCTATCAACACTACTAAGAGCAAAAGGTTTGGAAGGAGACTCACCTCAGTCTAAGAAAGCGTTAGAATAATGCATTTGAGAAGCCTTATTTCCTGAAAAAAAAACTATTTTATAAATTTGAACATTGTTCGGTTAGTGAATTAGTTTTCTGCATAAAAACGATTAGTTTCACCGTTACAATATATACATGTATGCATGGGGTAAGAATGGAGTCTGCAATAAGTGTCAATTCGTGTCCTGGTAAAAGAAACAATTTTAAATGAAGAACCATTCCCATGTGGGAGCCAGGATCTTTACAAACGTCCTAACTGCATTAAGATCAATAAATATTAAACCTCACATATAAATACATGCATAAAAAACATGCAAAAAACAAAGATATATATTTACTATTTACTGGTTTTAGAGATAAAGTTCCTGAATACCTTCCATCATCTGGTTCACTTAGTGCTTAACTTTTAGGATTTCTTAATTTATTTTAGACGCAGTGCACTTTAGTTCTTTCTTTAATTCAAGTAATAGTTTTCTTCTTGATGGCAAAGTGAAACAAAAAAGAAGCGAAAAATGCATTGTTTGGGAGAAAGAGAACAGTCTTCGAAATAATTTATTTCTGGACACTTCAGTATGGCACAAGGCCGATGAAGCTTAATTAATTCGTCACGTCAGAAAGAACAATGGACTTTAATTTTGTCTCGGAAATATTTTTATTTGTACAAAAAATAGATGCAAAATGTCAAAGCGACAGTTAAAAACACGCAGAATACGGAGCACACACACGCACGTTCTCACTCTCTCCCCATATATATATATATATATATATATATATATATATATATATATATATATATATATATATATATATATATATCAGGAGAGAGAGGGAAAGAGAGGGGGTATGAGATAGATAGATAGATAGATAAATAGATAGATAGATAGATAGACAGATAGATAGATAGATGCTACCAAAATAATGCCGCTTGTAATTTTCACTGAAGCTACAACAGTTACATTAACACGGAATATGAATTTTCGCAGCAGTCTACATTTTGAATAGTGACAGCTGTTCATGCACGCCAACAGCGTGGCTTGTCGTAAACATCTCACTGTTTTCACTGCTAAAACGCATGGGCCGCTACATAAGTTCATAAAAATTAATTTAGCAAGCGTCGATGAATGCAAATGGATGCAATTATTCTGCATGAATGAATTAACAAAAACACCTCTCTGTACAGACACACACACGCACGCACCCCCCACACACACACATATATATATATATATACATATATATATATATATACATATATATATATATATATATATAAATTTCTGACGCGTATGTCTTATCTCCTACACTTTTTCGAAGATACAAATTCGAACGCGGGCATTAATATTATATTGCTTCCAGCTTTTGTAAAACATGTTGCTGTCATTTCGCTGTATTTATTTAACAACAGCAAAAGAAATAGGAAGTCTCAGTGAATGCAATCAAGCCTGACATACAACAGCAACGTCAAGGGATGTAGGTTCAACCATTCCGGCTCTAGACTCGGGAATATTCCACGAGACAAACAGCTTAGTGGATTAAAGATTTGCTTCGTAAATTTGGTCACATATTAATTGTAAGCTCAGTCTTTGGTCCGCTTACTACAGATTTGGACTAAATAGAAACAAACATATCAAAAACTGAGAAATAGTAATTAAGAACAAGAGATTCCCCTATACATGGACAACGAATTGGGAACAAGCTACCCCTGTAGGTTAAATCATGGGTTCAGTGCGAAACTGCTTGAACTGGGATAATAATAATAATAATAACAACAACAACAACAACAACAACGACAAGAATAATAACAATAATAGTAATAACAACAACAACAACAACAGAGATCAGGACAATATCCCGTGTGTAAATAATGATAACTCCTCATCCCAGAAATTCAGACAGAAATGATCTATCTACATAATAAGCATTTATCTTATATTTCATTAACCTTATAATTGTTTAATTTCGTGTATTTAAATTCACTGTTTAGAAAACCTTATAGTAAACGAAGAGCGGATGAAAGTCGTGATAATCATAAGATAAGAAAAAAATGTCATTTATTTTATTACCGGTGATACTCTATTTTTTTAGTATCATTATGATTACAAAGGCTGCTCAAGTTATCTTATCGCATAATAATTATCATATATATATATATATATATATATATATATAAAATTAGGAAATGATCCGATTCCGCTACCTTGGTTTCAACATTTCAGTATCTTCAGGCAATTTCGGTTAATTGATTTGCGAACACTTTACTTAAAAAAATATGAGCGCTATATAAAAAAAAGTATGAATAAGCGCACGACGCGAGGTGTAGTAGAAGGAGGAGGAGGAGGAGTTTGGGAAAATCCAGTGTATTGGAAATGTATCGGTGGGGGATTAAATGAAATATACATACTTTCATTTTTATTATGTATACAACGCCTTTTGTGTTCATTTGAAGTGAGATAAAAAGGACTTATGTATATTTGACTTAATCCCCCACCGACACATTTCCAATACACTTGATTTTCCCCCCTCCTCCTACTCCTCACCTTCTACCACACCTCACGTCGGGAAGATACCGAAAGTTTGAAACTAATCAATCGGCCGATTTTCTAATTTTCTATACTTAAAAGCTGTACATGTTAAATTTTGATCATTTTATATGCGTATTGAGCACTTCTATTTTAATACTGCTGTTCCCTGGTCTAATTCAACTGAGCATTAACTTCTTTATACACACACACACACACACACACACACACACACACACACACACACACACACATATATATATATATATATATATATATATATATATATATATATATATATATATATACCAAATTGTAATATGTAGGGATTATTCCACTGAGGACTTTTAGTCCATAGGAGAGCACAATGCAGAGGAAATTATAATAATAATTAGAAAAAAAAATCATTGTCTGTAATATATATATATATATATATATATATATATATATATATATATATATATAGGGAAAACTTAAAATCATTCTCGGTAATTAATTTATCGCAAGGGCGTGAAACGCAGGATCTCAAACTCACATCAATACAACTAAGTATATTAACTCTGTCACTGATTTTGAGCGCTTTCCAATAAGTAACGCGCATATACGATATATAAATAATATGTAAATATATATAGAAATTATGCACAATCTTACCCCCATATATATATATATATATATATATATATATATATATATATATATATATATATATATATATATATATATATATATATATATATAATACACATATATGTGAGTATGTTTGTGTTTATATTTCTGAGATGAGGTTTAGTAACTATTTACATTGTTCTGGCTGTTGTCCTCACCTTCAATCCCATATACACGGTGTTTCGGCTGTTGTACTCTCCGGCATTCTTCAGTTGAAATTTTGAACTGAATCCTTTATTTAGTCCACGGGGGTAGATTGCTCTCGTTACCATGCCTTTTCTTAATATCTTACTTTCAATTATTTTCTTTTAGTAACTCAACTGTCAGGTGACCAGGCAATTCACTTTTTGGATTGCTTTAACCAACGCTTCTTTCCATTGGGCTATGTGACCTTGAGCTGAGTGTCTAGTCAGTGAATTTTTGGGACTCATAAACCTAATGTCTAATGCCTAGCATATGCGCTGATTCCTTAAGTTTTCGCATTTTCCAATGATATGGTCTGTCTATTATTTCCACTTCATTTCACAGAGGATGGTGATTTCTCTTTTCCCTCCATATATGGTAAGTCATGCCTAATTTTTCTATTTCCCACCATGTTATGGCTTTACGTGTTCCAGCAGTCTTATCTTAAGCGAGCGGCATGTTTCTCTTTTATATTTCTTGCCACAGCTGCATGGGATGGTGTACACACAGTTTTTAATCATGTTCCCTCTATAGATGGTTTTACTCGGAAGAAAAATCTGCGTAGTGTTCAACCATTCCTGAAGATCGTCCTGATGCTATATGGACTACAGATCTGTTGTATCTTTTCTGATGATCCCGTCACACATTTGCTTTTTTCAACCGTAGACTTCCGAAGCATTGACGTACCTACGTATATATATATATATGTATTCTAAAAAATATTTACATATATTTTAAAAGGTCATAAAACGGCTCAGTTTGGAAAATCTGATACTCACAGAACACAGAGAAGACAAGAAGAGAGACAGGGAAAACAATGCATACTGACTGAGCTTGAGTAAATGGGTGGCGTAATAGGGTTTAGGAGAAATAACAGAATGACAAAATTTATTAACAGTTGCAAGTGATAGAAAGTTGTGGCGAGTCATGATCGCCTATGCCCTAAGTGGACACGAGTCATAAAAAAGAAGAAGCTGTATTACAATCAAAGAATGTTGACAATGGTTCAGCAGTGGATTTATTTCAAAAACTGTCACTTTGACAATCGACAAACTGTTGTAAAAAATCTTCGACTTGGTCCGATTTTGTTCCAATCTGATGACGTGTATCATAATTTCATGTATACTTGTGTATAAAACGACCACGTGTTTCTGAATGTAAAAACGGAATAAATAACATCGTTGTGATTAATGCGACCCCGTAGTATAACTATATGATTTTGAAAAAGTCTAACATATTATTTAAAATCTTAATATCGTACATATATTTCAATAGAATATTTAATTTTCACAATATTAAATATATTAAATTTCTGTTTTAAAATTTATTTTCGAGGAAATGTGCTGAGTAGTCATACTCGGTAATACATTTTAAGGTGTTAATTAATCTGTCATACATTTCTGTTTGATATGACTTTACAATATTTCTATATATTTATAAAGAAAACTAAGAATTATTTAAAAAGAATATATACAAAAGGTATTTAATCTTTGGCCGACATAACAAATACCTTTTGTAAACAATTCTTATCATCACCTGCCTACTTTGTGTTTTATTATCTATCGTGCTAACTGAGTGTATTTGTAATCTTGCTGTTTCAAATAAGAGGTTTCGAAGTTGGATAAATGTGTCTGAAAGCGTCTACCTGTGTATAGTACGACCTCCACTTTTTGACATTTTATTTTCGTATCTATTCTGCACAAGAAAATAATGCTTTTAATTTGATATCATGTGAAATAAAATGTAATGAAGAAACTGAAAGAATAACTGAAAGATGTAAAGATTTAAAATGATATAAGATGTATACTTACAGGACGAGGCAAAATGTGACGAACGTAAAATTTAACAAATATCAAGCGCTTTTACCAATATTCGTCCTGTTTAAATGACACCTACATCTTTCTCTATGATGACACTCAACATCACATCTCTCTCTATGCATGTTCTTACTACTTTTGCTCCCCCTCTCTTTGTCTTCTTTATTGAATTCTATTCTTTTCATGCCGAGGTTCCTTGCTTCTCCACGACATTCGACAAACTATCCGAAAGATCATAACCATGAGTCGTCTTTTAATTTCATCGTTTATATTTTCGAAGACTTTTCAGGTTAAGACTTGAAGCCGTCCAGTAATCGCCGGAACAGTTACAGGAGGAAAATTGGTAAGGCGTGCAAGGAACAAGACGGACAAATAAACAGAAAACACTTTTCCAGTGAAAAAGGCCACTCTCTCTACATCTTCTGCACAACATTCCCCACATCCTTCAATCGCTCTCAGTAGAGAACCCAGTCCCAAAAAGATTTCTCCAATGAAAAAGGCCACTCCCTCCACATCTTACGGGAATCGGATAAAAGACTTAAGATGCGTCCTCTCCATAAAACAATTCGCAGATAAAGACATAGAAGACCCAAAAACCTTCCCTGAAGCACAAAGAGTGCTAACAGTCATGAGAACTGGGACGGGGGCTAAACTCGCTTTGGCTATGCTCGACGAGGCAATAGCGTCTTTCAAAATGTCCCCTCCCATTGCTATTGTCAAAAACGACAATTTGAAGAAACTGAAACAATTTTGTGCTGGGAGGGTCACTGTTTTTGTTCACCCCTCCCTATATAGAGCACTAAAATTGACTTTCCCCTGGGATATAGACTTTATCGGGAAGTTTGATCTTGTCGATAAGTACCGAAATGAACACCCCCCGGGAGGTAGTATGGACTTGGACTAATAGTGGAGGCTCGGCTACCGAGGTGCGTTCTAGCTACCTCGACCGAGTCTTAGTTAGGAGAGTCTATGTAGAGCTATTAGGGTGTACAAGTTTCCATTATATAGTTTATTCGGATCATAGGCTAGTCCGGGCCCGGGTAAACTTAGATAAGCCTAAGGTTAAGATGGATGGTTACTGGCAATTGAACTGCTCATTATTCGGGGAGCAAGATTTCTGGGACTAGTTGCTACTAATGATACAGATGGAACTGTCTCGCTCCATTCGTCAAGGTTGTCCGCTGTGGTGGGAAATGCCTGGTGCGACAAACTTAAATCTAAAATTAGAATGTCTGCTGCTGATTATAGTCGTCGGCTCATTCTCGATATATTAGCGGCGCAAACGGCTTGTGAGCAAAAAGTCGATCGGGCGATTAAATCCCGTGATAGTGGGGACGTAGTTTTAGCTAAGGCAGAGTTGGCCTCATTGCTTATCAAGAAAGATCAAGCTCTGGTAGTTAGGGCTAGGTTAAAAAGAATGTCTTCTGAGGGAATCTGGGAAGCGTTGAAACAGGCTGGCCTGGACAAATCTCCGGGATTAGATGGTCTTCCGTACGAAGTGTACTTGAGGCAGTCACCCGTTTTTGTTCCCTTGCTGGCACTGATTTTCGGCAACTGGATGAAGCAGGCGTCTATACCACAACGCTTCACCAGGGGCGTAATCAAGTTGTTACGTAAGGATACAAACGGTGGGGATGGGTTAGGTAACTTTCGCTCTTTAACTATGCTAAACACAGAGTTAAAGATTTTGGCTTTGGTCTTAGCGAACCGCTTGCAGGCTGTCCTCTCTAGTCTGATTGGCTCCGAATAAAATATTGCTGTGGAGGGCAGAACTATTCAGGACAACCTTCATATGGTGCGCTTGATCATCGAGAAAGTCGACAGTGAAGCCGCGCTGATCAATTTAGATCAGTCCAAGGCCTTCGATAGGGTTGACCATCGGTTTCTGGAAGCTGTTCTTTCGGTGGCCGGTTTCGGGCCGTACTTTCGCACCTGGATCCGACTTCTGTATGCAACCCCCGGTGCGCTGGTGGAGGTGAATGGAGTACGATCGGAGCCTTTCGTATTGTCTCGCTCCATTCGTCAAGGTTGTCCGCTTTCACCTTTGCTTTTCGTTCTTGCGTTGGAACCTTTCCTTCGCAAGTTAAAGACGATTAAAGACGGTTGAGTGCGTGGAAAGGAGTTTCTCTTCCCGGACCTTTCCTCTGGACGGATGGGATAGTCAAGATTCTCGGCGTCTGGTTCGGTCCTGATTTCCAGTTGGAAATGAATTGGTCGGAGGTGCAAGGGAAGGCCGAGATCGCAATTAATTTGTGGTCTTGGAGGAATCTTTCCTTAAAGGGGAAGGCGGAAGTATGTCTTTCACACATCTACCCAATTCTCCTTTACCGACTCTCTGTCCTTCCACTTCCGTCTGACACATTACTGGCGTTAGTGAGGCTCTTGTTCTCCTTCCTGTGGGGTGCAAGTCCGCCAGAGTCTCTCGGGAGATCTGTTGCCTTCATCCGTCTGAAGGCGGTCTAGGTATGCCTAGCATTGATTCGTCAATATATGCTTCGCATCGGGTTCCTCGATCAAATGTGTCGCGAACCGGATGAGGTGGGCGCTTTCTGGAAGGAAGAGGCCCGTAAGAACTTCGCATCCCTGAGCAATGTGCAGTCGTTCGAGGAAGAGGCCCACCGTGAATGTCGTCGTGCCGTGAAGCGACTCTTAGGAGAGTTGGATGGCCTCTCCAACGTCCAGGCGATGTCTTGTAAGGCATTATATCAGGTGTTAGTTAGTGGGGCCGTTCGTGATGAACTGATTGACCAGGTCGGTCATACGAAGCAGGAGGCTCGCTCAATATGGCCTTGGGCGCCCGGGTTGAAATGTCTCAATAACAATGAGGCATCACTCACCTGGCTGGTGATGCGTGGGGCCCTCTGGGTCGCCAAGAGACTTTGCACAGCGGGCTTGGAGAAATATCCAAACTGCCGCCGCTGTAGTGGGGAAGTCGAGTCCATTGGTCACGCCTTCTTTCATTACAGGGTGGTAGCGCCGTTGTGCAGGTATGCTGCCTAGAAAGTTCTTTGTCCTTGAGGCCGCTTCTGTTTGTAGCAATGTGGCTCCGCCGTTGACGAAGGCTGCACATTCTGTTCTTATGCTTGCTAGGTGTTATGAGAGTCGTGATTTGGACGACACGTCATGAAGGCGAGTAGTTTGTTTGTTCCCAACTGATCTTGTACTTTAAGCAAGTACTCGGCAAAAAGTGAGTGAATCTTGTGTGTTTGTGTCGTGTGAAAGGGGCTGACCTGGAGTGGCAATTTGATGCCGGTTAGGCATCAGGTTATTGCTTGACTGAGTTGAACACGGCAACCCATCCCAAAATTAGGTTAGCTTAGGGTTAGTTTTGATTCTTTGGTTTCTTTTTTTTCTTCATTAAACTTAGCTAGGGTATGTATGCACATTGGTCCCTTTTATTTCTGTCCCTATTTTTCTTTAAGTTTAATTCCCCATCCCCTCCCTCGTTAGGTGGTCAGTGATGTCAATTCTCTGGTGGATGCGGGGAGTCTTTCGTTTCGAGTATGTGCTTTCGTATTTGTTGTTGTGTCTGAATGAGTGCGTGTCTGTGTGAGTGCTTGGGATGAATGATTTTTTTATTTTATTATAGTCCCGCATTGATTTCGTCCAGTTAACTGATGTTTTCTGCCACATTTAGAGATTGTGGAGGGTTTTATTATTAACATGATTTTATTTAGTTTCTTGTAAACAGTTTTATTTAATTGTGTAAATACTCAGTGGGGTTAGTTTTTAAAATTTTCAAGTTGTTGTTTTATTCCACCTCCCCCACAGACCAGAAATTGTACGTATGGGAACTAGTTAGTATTTTCATGGAGATATTGAGATATTATGGTGTGTGTGGCTAGAAGGGTATGTAAGAATGTGTTGTTTTGGTGCAAGGAATATTGTTAGTATGATTGGGTCAGCGTTTGTGGCTAGCTAAGTTTACAGTTAAGTCTGAAGACGGACCCTCTTCCTCTTCTCCATTTCGGCCTTGTGCCACATATTCTGGAGTTTCAGAATTAAATAAACTCAGTTTAATAAAGCTTTCTTAAAGCCTATACCTGCGTCGTTTCGTCATTGCAATATATGGAGTAAATCAGCGTACAACAGGACAAATCTGCACTAAAATGAACAGTTTATAAAATTAGCAGTGAAAAAAGGCAAAGTGACACGTGAAGACGCGACACTCGAACACCATCAATGAAACACAAGGCCTACATTCAGACAGAAACCAATAAGGATCAAATATTAATAAATAAAATAAAATAATTTGATAATGTTTAATAAAGGCGAGAGAACTCAGTGGACTTTATGTTCAAATTCGCATCTGAAAACAGAAAAATGATCTGAAATGAAGATCTTTTGTCTTCAAATAAACCAGCAAAAATAAAATGATCAGAAGGAGAAACAAAAACCTCGGTTGATACAAGTGAAGAAAAACAAACTGCATAGAAATTTCAGAGAACCAAGTAAGGAAAAGCAGATAAATTGATATGAACTATAGATTTGTTTTTAATAGCGGATTAAAACAATGACATTGACATTAGCCGTGTAAAGGGCAGAAGTAACAGAAAAAGGCAAAGGTAGACTGTGAAAAAATAAAGATAAGGAAATGGGTTAAATAATTAATGAATTGAGCAAATAGGCCAGAACGTTTACAGAATCAGACATGACTGGATAGGGAAGATGATCAACTGGGATCTGAGTGCGCGACTGCATTTTCAATATTAACACCAATAGGAAATACATAGATCAAAGTTTGTCACAGATAATGAAATACAGCATTCTCTGAAACTTTTAGATTCAAACAGATCACCCAATCCAGGCCAAAATACCAAATTTAACTATCGTACACAAGGTGAAATAATATTTCCAAAGAATGCATTTCGCTGTTCTAGCAGACAGAAGAAGATAAATGAAATGCTGGACTAATGTAACCTCGCAAGAGAAATGAAAGAATTTTGAAGGCAAAAGTTGTGTCTATTATTATTATTATTATTATTATTATTATTATTATTATTATCATCATCATCATCATCATCATCATCATCATTATTATTATTATTATCAGACTACTTTGAATAGTTTCAAGGAGCCCAGAAGAAAGTGTGGAACCCTTGAACATTGAGTAAGAATTGAAACTATCCAGACAACAGGATTAATAAAAACTAATTGAATACAAATGGGAGTACTGGAATATTTATTTAGAAAAAAATACATTTGCTTGTGACACAAAGCCGAAGGAGGAGGAGAAGCGTTAGTTATCATTAACTTCTCTTAGATAGCTGGATTTACGACTCCTTCCAGTATAACTAATTGACACAATCATCACAAGAACCCATCCTTCTCCATTCAGTTCGAACATGTATCAAATTACCGCATTTTCACAGAGGATCCAATAATGTACCCGTGATAATAACAATTTCTTGATATTTTTGTACATTTTTTAATATTGAAGTGAGTTGCTCTCGGATAATAATAAAACGAAGTCGTATTTGAATGCAGTATGCTGCTCAAAATAAATAGACAAAACATTCACAACATATTATCGCCGTCGTGGTCCGTGGTGAAACAGTTAAACGATTCCTCACATTGCTAGCCGTAGCAAGAATGGTGGTATGAGTGATGCGAATGGAGGGATTTTTACGAGACAAACACTATTCTCATCAGGATCTCAGAATGAAGACCAGAAATTTTGTCTTAGATTTCAGCGAATTGCGGATGCGAGTTGCGAGTTTGGTTCGCGGAAAACAAGCCTATCTTTATTTCCTTTCTCCTAAAGTCACAACGGGGCGGATTCCTGTCATAGTATATTGGTTATGCTAATCTCTTTTTGTCCATCTAGTTAATGTGAGGGACTGTTGTTCCCGGTCTAGTCCCGGCGTTCGCTTTTGTTATGGTCCTTATCAAGATTCTCAATCTCCCCAGATGTTATCCTCACTTTTTATCTTGATTAGATCAGCCTTATACGTTTTCCCATTTCTAAATTATTTTTTCTTCTCCCGTGAGTGAGATCCATGATTCTGCACGACAGAATCATATCGACAGAATACAGCGGCCGCTCTTATTTTCTGTAAACTTTTATATACTTTTGTAATAAAATTATTTAAAAAAGGGGGAAATATTTGTACATATGAAGAAAGTTTTAACATCATGTGTGTTTTATTAAGGTTCCTGGGAAGATGTAGTATTGTGGTACATGTTGAATTGGATGGAGAAGGATGGGTTCTTGTGGTGATTGTGGAAATTGTTAGAATAAACGGGTCATGGGTCGGTTTAGCTAGGTGTAAAATAGAGTGTTGACCTGCCTTTCGCCACTCCCCCTTTGGCCTTGTGGAAAAAATTAATGTGTCACTTTTTTTTTAAAATAAACATTTGCAAAATAATAAAAATAGTGATTCATTTTGAAATGTGCAAACGTTTTATGCTCAACTAGGGAAACAAATATTATATGCAGAAAACAGTAGTTGCATGCGGAAATAAAAAGAATAAGTCGCTCTAAGGATTTAACAAGCAGGTGGCGACACCATTCAAGTATGAAAATTGGATTTGATGGAATGTCCTCTTTTTCTCGTTTATAATGAACAAGAGGGCATTCGATCAGATCAGCAACGTAGCTGTGCTTACAGATGACAAAGAGAAAACCAAAGAAGTGAAAACTAGAAAATTGCCTGTGACTCACCCGAGAACTGATAGGCAAAAATATTAAGTTTAATGTAATGTCCGTGATAGTTGTAACACTTGGAATACAAAAGAACTGAAGTAAATAATAGATGGAAACTGAAATCGTCCAGAGAATATGGGAGTGCTAGCGTCTTGGGGCATACTGGAAAAATTGTTGTAGAATTAAGGAGAATGCGACTTAGTTTCTAGTACGTTAGATGTCTAGTGTGAACAAACTGTCCTATGAAAGATTAATAAGTGTCGTTATTGTTGCTGCTGGCCTCATAAAATGCTGGTGTACGATATTGTCAATTAGTGCCTAGGAAGAAATCAAGCATAGTTGAATAGGCACAGTAACTGACTTGGGATTATGCACAATATTTGTATTAAACCATACAAACAAATGGTATTAATACAAAGACATATAGAAATAATGCAAAAATTAACAAATCATTTACAACGTTCAGATTTATACAATTTCAATCCCCGAACATAAATGTCGAAATAAATTAAGAAAGAAAAATTATATAAACTGGTCAACATCACACGGAAGAAAAATTAAAGATAATGGCAAGACAAATAGATATGAAGATCTTATCAGAAAGTCACAAATATTGTTCTAGATTGTTGACAGTGAAACTAGAAACAGTCTTCTCAAAATGTTAGGACACATTGACACGATTTACCTCGTCACATTTTCACGTCGGCGTCGAAAATTAAGAGGGTGCTATTGATTCGAGAAGAACGTCTGCAACAACAACAACAACAACAACAACAACAACAATAATAATAACTAAATCACTCAAGAGGCAATGCCACCTCCAACCGCCTGAATGTCCGACGAGAAATCTTACAAAGAGACTCCCTGTCACCTTTTCTGTTTTGTCTGTCCTTAATCCTTCTTACGCATGAACTAAACAATAATAGCTATGGATACAGACTAAACAAGAAAGTATTCAATCACCTAATCTACATGGATGATCTCAAACTCTTTGCCAGAGACGAAAATGACTTGAATGGTCTCCTCAATACTGTAAAATGTTTCTGTGACGACATAGGTATGGATTTCAGATTAGATACATATGTAAAAATAACATTCAAGGAATGGAGAATTACAGAAACAAACTCAATAGATTTAGAGAATTATTAGAGAACCGGAACAAGAAGTAGCCTATAGGTACCTCGGAAGTAGCGGAGGACATGGAATGCTGCATACCCAAATGAATGAGAAGTTGAGAAAGGAGTACTACAGGCGTGTGCATCTGATACTAAATACCGAGCTGAATTTTAAAAACATAATATCAGCCATAAACACCTTGGATGTCCTTGTGATGCAATAACGTTTTAACATATTTAACTGGACCATAGTTGATATTAAGCGAATGGATGCCAAAACGAGAAAACCGCATGCATCATCCCAAGGCTTATGTTGATCGTCTGCATGTGCCCAGATCCGAAGGAGGCAGAGGATTAGTTCAGCTAGAACTGTCTTACAAAACTACAACAATTGGCCTTTAAAGATACTTGGAAACTACACAAGTCTGGATGATGAGCCGTGTCAAAGAATATGAAAGAAGTAAGAAACTATATTCAGTAATAAAGGAAGCCAACAAGTTGAAAATGGAGTTTCAAGTGGGTGAAGAAATGCAAGTAAAGCATAATATACCGGCTGCAGCTGCAAAATAGTTAAAAAAGAAAGCAAAGGCAAATTCAACCGACCAGATACAGAAACAATAAAAACATCTTGTATAATGTTTCGCAGTATTGCTACCCACTGAATAATTATGCAAGGCATGACAGAGTGGGCCAATATTTCCACTGGAAAATCTTCAACTTTTGCGGAAAGGAAATTGCAAGAAATTGGTATGAACTCCAACCAGACACGGTTACGGAGATAAGATCTGTAAAAATTTAATGAAACTTTACAATAAACACAGACAGAACAACCAAAGCTAACCGTCCAGACATTGTGATTAGAGACCGCAAAGACAACATGTGCCTTCTTATTGATATGGCAGTCCCTGCAGAATGTAATGTACTTTTGAAGATCTTCAAACAACTATCAAAATACAAGGACCTTGAAATCGAAATCTCAAATATGTGGCACATGAGGACATCAAGAATTGCAGTTGTAGTTGGATCCCTCGGATTGATCGGAAAAGATTCCAATAGACTCATTGAAGGGGTTCCTGGTAGCCTATGCCTTGAAGGAAAACAAAAAAAAATGTTCCCACAAGTACAGCCTTACAAAGGGCCTTATCTATGTAAGATATGTGATTTTTTTCAAAGGTGTTCAGTGGAAAATCTTACGATGCCATTTTGACCTTTGGTCTCTAGTAGGGACCCGGAAAGAAATGAGTATATACTAGATATCAAAGGAAATAATAATAATAATAATTTACAGAACATAGGAAAATGACAAAAATCAACCCATATATTGAAAAGTTACGAATCCCATTATGATATTATATTTGGGCTTATATATCTAGAAGCTTGATTAAAATATTCTTCATCTTAAGAGACTTTCGAATGAAAAACATTTTGCGCATATATTCTTCTTTGTTTTCCGTTCTTCTCTGTGGTAAGCATTCAACTTTTATATTCTGCAATGCTCTACCATTGGAGAAAAAACAGAAGCCCACCAGTGGCCAAATACGAATTAATCGTATTCAGTTTTTCTACGCATATAGACATTTTTTAACAGTATATCTAATAGATGAACTTTCTCACCGAATCCGTTAGCCGAAAGGTACTTTGATTATGTAGTTAAAATAATTAAAAACAAATAAAAGTGTTCTTGACAATATTAAGTACACGATGCTCTACTGAATAAATACCAAGAAGTTTAATCTTAAAACTGGCTTTCATTTAACTAATTTAACCATCAGCTTAAAATAAATAACGTACAGTAACGATAGTGTCTCAAAAGTTGGGACTTTCTCAGTCAGTAAATTATAATTCTTATTTGGAGATAGAGAAAGCTCAAGGGTTTAAGACAAAAAGCGCCAGAGTGCCCTCTTTATCCACGTATAACCACTCATTCATGGCGATTTTTGCACCGACTTAATCTTCTAATTCATTAACACTGAATGATGAGACGAGTCGGGTGTTGTTGTCACAAAAGGGAACAGCTGGGTTTTCTACAAAAATGGCCTTCGGACATTTATGATAATTTTATTCATTCAAAACTATTCTTCAAGTGGTGAAACAAGAACTCCAAAAATAATAACAAATGAATGGGCAAAAAGAAAAGTGGAATAAAACGAGAAAAAAAAGCAAAAATGTCTAATGGTATAAAGAGACGTAAAATAATAACCGGGAACATGTGTCGAAGAGATGTACATTTTCTTTTCTGTTGCATAAACACGAATGTTTATTCAAATCCTCCACACCTTTCTTCTTGTGACATTGTGCATTGGACCAAAAATTTCTGTTGACACTTCTTCACACATGACTCAGAAAAAAAGAAAATTTTCTTCAAGACATAAATTGCCGCGAATGCTGAGGCTCTTTTTAGGTGTGTACCTTTATCTTTCTAGACCAGTGTCCGTAGTGACTTGCTAAACAATATTGATGCTTTATAAGTTTTTCTTTTATCAAAGAGAGCAGTCCAACAAATATTTAAACATACAAATTTCCATCTTTTATAAAATTAATAATGCCATTTTACAAATCTGTTATGTTTGTATAATTGTAAATTTACCTCACACACACACACACTCACACACACACACACACACACACACACACATAAACGAAGTGTGAATAATACACAAAACTTCCCAAATGAGAAATGGATTTTTTAAGTCGTGGCTATCAAACTTTTTACCTATATCTCTGTAATATCTTGAGTTTTCCTTTTGTTACCCATTTCCTATAGATCCAGAATTTAGACAAAAGAGCATATTTGTAATTATTTTCATCATAAGCAGATCGGATGTGACACAAGGGTTTTTGAACGAACGGACACACATTCGTGTTTGGATGAATTAAAACTTAACACTACTCCATTCGTGCAATGGAGAGGCGTTGCTTTGTAGACGGGTTTCCTAGTTTCAGGCTTATTTCACTTGTGCCATGTCGCGATGAAGATAAGAAACGTTAGGTAGTTAATAAACAAAGAGGCAACGTTTCGATGTTTAAACTTGAGTGAAGCGGTTGAAGTTGCGATGCAAGATCAAAACATCAATGAGAGCCGAATTGAAATTCGCGTTGCTGGTTTCGTTTACTTCCCACCCTAATATGTCCTTGTGCTGAGAAATGACACGAAACAGAACACGTAGGTTTTTAAAATACTAATTTTCACCCGAAAAATTCCCCAAAAGCCACTCAAGGTAGAGGATTACTGTATGGTGTTGAATGAGTGTAATGGAAGGTAAGAAGTGCAGTTTATGGGGTTATATAGGAATGATAACTTCGGAAAATGTGCCGATTTTACAAAATTAATTTCGCTATTTTTTACAGGTTCTATGCGATTTTGTAGAAAAACTTTATTTGATGAATTTCGAGAATATTTAGTAAAAATCAAAGTAGACGTGTTGAAAAGGTATTTAAAAAATGTTTAAGAAGGTTTTATAGAATGCCGAATTATGTCATTCGAAATCTGCAGCCAAGTAAAGAGTGAAGTGGGCACCAAGAGAAATGTTCAGAACAAGAATACTGAGGATATTAATCAGTAAAATAAATCGAATAATAAACATGCAGTATCTTTAATAAGCGCAAAGGTTTTCGTCTAATCTGTGAATCAGTAACTTCTGCCTGAGAATTTGAACAGAAAAAATATTATTCTAAAATTGTGTAAAAGTTTATAGAGTCTTCTACTTTAAGGAAGAAAGAAAAAACGCAACATTTTTTCCTGTCTGTTTTGTAACTATTTTTTCTATTCATGAAATACACTTCTTAACCTGAAAACTAAAATCAATAAAAACTCAGTAGGAAAAAAAATGAGTGTAAACCTGACTGAACTTTAAAAAGTTATCCAAGGTTAAATGTGATGAGTCATTACAGACTTTCTTATAAAACTGTTAATTATGTAAGTATATAGAGGAAGCCTTTAATAATAGTTATATTTGTATATGTTTTGATGTGGGTGTGGCTGCTTGTGGGTACGCATGTAATGGGTTTGCCATCATAGACTGATACATACACTGAAAGAATATATTTTTTCTTTGTGTGGATGTATCAGTTTTTGTTTCAATAAAAATATCCATATTTTACACTTTATTCGCAAATATGTACATATAGAAATATTTAAGAATACTGAAACGAGTGAAGAAGTTGATCCTCATTGGCAGCACTCACATTTCCCTCGGATGAATAATAATAATAATAATAATAATAATAATAATAATAATAATAATAATAATAATAATAAACTTGAATTCTGAAATACTTTATTTTAGAAAGGAATGAAATTATTTTGAACTCGCTAAAGCTTAACTGTATAAAATTTGTCATTTCTTCACTTGCTAACATCATCAGTAATAATTATAATGGGTAATGAAAATAGTTAATAATAATAGTTAAAGTAATAGTCATTCGTTCTGTGTTGGATCACATTCCATTTTGTCTCACTTTTATATTTTACAAATTGTAACCCAGTGACATTGATACTTTTTTGTCTCAGCATTTAATCAACTTTTCCGCCATTTTAGTTTGTGCCGGAACCTAGCACCTATCACACTTCCGCCAACCTACACCGTCTTTTCCGTCGACCATTGACTGATTTGAGAATTTTGCCTCTGAAGTCTATTCTATTAAAATAATCTAATCACGATAAAGAGAAGACAATTAAGATGCGAACTGAAAGAACTGCAAATCAAAAGGTAGAAAAATAAGAAATGGAAGTCGTGGCTTCGCATAATGCACAATTATCATTAAGCTTTCATTATTTTTTATTATTTTAGCGGCGATACGTGATGAAAGTATCGCCTATTTTGTTTTTCGAGTGCAGACACCTTGTCAGACATTAGCATCGATGTGGGTCATTCAGTTTCATTTGCTACGATTTTATGGCTTTTTCATAATTAGGTACCACATACATAGTAATTCCACCAGCTCAATTATAGACGCACGCACTCTCGTACGCACACGCACACACGGACACTTGCACGCACGCACGCACGCACGCACGCACGCACGCACGCACGCACGCACACACTCATGCGCATGGGTGCGTGTTGTGTACGTGTGAGTGCGCGCGTGTGCGTGAGGTAAGGCTATAAGTGATAGCAAAATTAATAAAAATAATAGTTAATTTTAATTTATGTATCAACAAATTAAATTATTAGCCATAATCTCCAGCCAATGATTGAAAATGTTTTTGATGTAATTCATATAGAGGGATTTTTGCTAGGAAGTAAATGAATACAGAAAGGATACTTCAATCTCTTCATGATTTGAATTAAGCTTTTGAATCATTTCTTCAAATAGATTTATATTTGTCAAATTCAGCAAATAGCAGACGGTTATAAAATTCAACAGGATAACTTGTTTGCATCTCCGAAGTTGAACTAACCTTTTCTAAATCGTTCCTTTAGGTTCAATCCTTTATTTTGTTAAATGAATTTCTCCCCTATAAAAACCATGACTATTTCGGTCTCTTTTGTACAATTATTCACATTTGTAAACTCTTAAAGCATTGCATGTTTCTTGCCTTTTACAGCCACGTCTACCTTTAGAAGGAATAAGGCAGTAAATCAGCTGAATCGTAGTTGATATTTTTAAAAACAGTGCACGCACGTAACATCATACATTGTTTTTGTTTAGCTATTTTGGAATAGCGAAAATATCATTCACTCAATCAGTTTTTGGACAATACTTTTGATATAGCTTGATATATATTACTATTTTCTTATAACATGGTATATGTTACTATGCTGAAGTTTGCGTGTGTGCATATGTATGTTTGCTGGTTTAGACATGAAAATGAAAAGTTCGATGGACCAATTTTTTTTAAATAGACAAGCGAAAATAATAAGTAATCACATAAACTTTGTGAGATTGAACTCGAGGTCATCTAACGTGACTAGAAGCAATCAAAAGTACACTATGCCATTTATCCTTTCTAGCAACGAAGTAATTTCTATCAAAATGAATTGAGATATTGAATTATTGGCGTGAAGACTCACAAGACATCCAGTTTTGTCATAGGCTATGAGAAGTTGACCTCAGAGGTCACATCAGGTCAGGAAAATGCTGAGCATACTATTTCTTAACAAATAATGTAATTTCAAACAGAATGGATTGGCATATTGTGTACATTATAGAAAAGGAAATGTTTTTCATCTCCCAAATAATAAAGCATATAAAGTCACATTCGAAATGGGAAAATTAGTTTTCAGTTATTTTGTAGCCATTAGGCTTTGTATTGTAGTCAGATATAATTGGAAGTCAGTAGAGATCAGTTTTTTATTCAAATATCTATTTTTGTGCTAAACGAGAGAACTTAAATTACTAAAACAATTCATTTGTTTTCGGATTTGTAAAACATTGTGAAACGCTGAAAGAGAAAAACATTTTCAGAATTAAATTTCTTTTTCTTTTTCAGCTGTTTTCAGTGTAAAATTGTGCCACACCCATAACAATCTATAAGTGATTCTATAGGTGAGAAAGTCTTGTTCTGAAAAGTGACGCAGCCGAAGGAAAATTCTATGAAGTTATAACAAGTCAAAAGAGTCTCAGTTTTGCAGTTCAACAATGTTCCGGATACATCAGAACTGTTCTAAATCTGTTTTGAGCTGCCTGTTTTTTTCTTCTAACAGGCTTCAACTAAAAGCTATGATGCCTATTTAGATTTCCAGAAATCTCGACACTTCAAAATTGTGCAGTGGAACTCATCTAGTTGACAAGTCGCTTCCTCCAAATTTCATCAAAGTAACTCTCTTAAATGAGGAAGGCAAAAATGATGTGTAGGATCCCCATAATTCAACTGACTTAAATTTCCAAAGTAGCTCAGCTTTTCCATAGATATCAAAAGATAATGTCTCAAAATAATTAGACTAAATCTGATTGTTTTTATGGCCATGTTCCATAAATCCTGTCAAGCCATGTCGTTTGTTTCATTTTAGGTATCTCTATATTTTTTCATTAAAGCTGAGTTTTTCATATGCAAATTATATAAATAATATTTTTCAATTATGATATGGTGTGGGAAGAAATATGTTAAGTAAATATTTTTCAGTACGGTTATATTTTAAGTTATTTTTATTTTCACTAAGCAACGTCGGATGTAAACGATATTTTATATATACATACATACATACACACACACGTACATACATACACACACACATACATATATATATATATGTGGTGTATCAAAAATACTTTTACAAATATTAGGAGCAGATTCCTCACACCAAATGGCAATAGTCCATATAAACTTATGTCCACAAATCGTTCATTTTTGAGTTATTAAGTTTAAAGTAAGTTTACGGGAGACGACGCTGTGTTACTGTGTAGACTAGGTTACATTTGTCATTCGTGTACATTTGTGGCTAGTCTGTCAACGTTTAACATGTGTAGTAGTTATTTAACTGAGAATTGTTCCGTTTAACAAAGGTGGGATATTCATAACGTGAGCAGGCATACGGCCGCGCGAATGGTAATGGCCGAGAGGCTGAACCACTGTATCAGATGGCATTTCCATACCATAGGCAGCCGAGTCATCCAACCTTTGCTGCTTCTTATCGTCGCGTTTCTGAGACAGGATTTGTGGCACTACAAATTATGGACCATAGAAGACCGAGATCCGCTTATACGCCTGACCCCAAATAACACATTCTACAGGCTGTCGGAGACGATACAGTTATCAGAACATGTCAAGTGGCGCTAGCATGTCGTACATCTCATAGGACCGCATGGAGGGTACTCCAAGGGCAGCTCCTGTATTCGTATCATTTTCAAAGTCTGCAGGATCTGTTGCCCTCTGATCACTCACTTTATACAATAGTTTATTGCACAAACTGCCGATCCGTCGTTTATCTCTTCAGTCTTGTTTATGGATGAGGCAACATTTGGAAGGAAGGGAATAACAAATTTACACAACCAACGTTTGTGGCATGATTGGAATCCCCATGGTACAATACAGGCTAGACACCAGTATCAGTTTACGATTAATGCGTAGGCTGGAATTGTAAGTGACTACTTGGTAGGTCCATATCTCCTCCCAACACGTCTTACAGGAGCTGTCTACAGGGATTTTATTTCGAACACATTTCCTATCCTGCTAGATGATGCACTTCTGCTAATACGAAGACGTATGTGGTCCATGCATGATGGGGCTTGAGTACATTTTAGTCACATTGTTCGCGATGGACTGGTTGATATCTACTGTGAAAGATGGATTGGTAGGGGATAACCAGTTCCATGACCTGCACGTTCCCCCGAACTCAATACTTTGGATTTTTATCTGTGCGGTGCCATAAAACAATCGGTTTATGCAGCAGACATTAATAATGTAGAGACGATTCACCAACTTGTGGGTGATCCGAGAATCCATTCGACACCGTCTGGGAGTATTTGAACTAGTTCGCCAGTCAATGATCCAACGGGAGCATGCGTGAGGAGAAGCGGAAGACATTTTGAGCATTTGTCACGAGTTGCTGTGTTGAGGTATAACGATGTCCTTTTGGAAACATGTTTATATGGACATTTTACCTTGTTTTATTGACTGGAACTTGCCCCTAAAGATGTTAAATGTATTTTTGTATTGTATCTTGGATTGTACATTTAAAAGCTTCTACATGTAAACTTTAAACTTAATAACTCAAAAGCATGGGATTTGCGGATATATGTTTATATGGACTTTTGAACTTGTTTTTGGTAAGGAACCCGCCCCAAGGGCTGTAAAAGTATTTTTGATATACCATATATATATATATATATATATATATATATATATATATATATATATATATATATATATATATATATATTGAGCAATAAAAATTATTAAACAATTAAAATCTTCAGGCACACTGGGTTGTAGATTAATATTCTTTCGTTTTTATTATTATTATTTCATTTAGATTCCTCGACTAGTTTTGGCCAACATGACCATCATCAGAAGAAGAAAATATTTCTGCTTGCTGGTAGCAGTGAACTACAGAAATGAATGTCTTGATGGAGAAAATGAGCTTTTTGTCTGTAGTTTTCATTCATATATATATATATATATATATATATGAATGAATGTATGTGTGTGTGTGTGTGTGTGTGTGTGTGTGTGTGTGTGTGTGTGTGTGTGCGTGTAGGTTTGTGTGTGGGTGTGTTTCATAAGCTGACCGATAACAGCTGTTTATTGTCCATATGCATCAGCTGTAACGCGGATATCATATCGAAACCTCTGTGTGAGTGTATAGAAAGGCTACTTGAAAGTCCCAAAACAAAAGTCGCAATATTAACAGATTTGTTTCAAAACTTTTTGCACATAATTATTATTTTTTTTTAAATACAAAAATTATTAATTAATTGAAATATAATTCACATAAAAATGTAATTCTAAATTTTGTTTATATTAATACTTTTTATTTAAATCTGTCAGACTATATCTCCATCTTTTTCTCCTTTTCTCTTTCTGAAAACACCCGCACAAAAACAAACGTCTCTCTCCCTATTTCTCTGTCTCTGTCAGTCTCTCTGTCCCTCTCTGTATATATATATACATACACATACACACACACACACACACACACACATATATATATGTATATATATATATATATATATGTGTGTGTGTGTGTGTGCGTGCGTGTGTATACGTGTGTGTGTGTGTTTAGGCATCAATCCCTCTTTCATGAACATTTCCTTGAATAAGACAGACAAGGTGTTTTGATTTAGTTTTTTATACAATTTCTCATGTGATTAAATTATTTTTCTTTTCGGTTGATAAATTATATGAAAAACTGTCCAATTGTTTTTTTTATCCGAGCGTTTCGGTTATACATTTAGCCATTTTCAAGGTTGAGATATATTAACAGTTATCAAGAAATAGATTGTAATATGTATTTATATAATGTTTTCATTTTCAAAACACGGTGTGTGTGTGTATATATAGATATATAGATATATATATATATATATATATATATATATATATATATCTTTTTCCATAACTTTGTCTTTCCCTCACTCTCTCTCTCTCTGTCTCTCTCTCTCTCTCTCTCTCTCTCTATATATATATATATATATATATATATATATAACACAAAGCACAAAATGAGCTAAAAGCTTCACATAAATTGACGCCGCAAATCTAAAGTTATAATATTTGATGATGATTATGCTAATACACAAAACCAGATAATCAATATAATATAATATAATATATATATATATATATATATATATATATATATATATATACATATATATATATATATATATATATATATATATATATATATATATATATATATATATATATATATATATAATCTGCATATTTATTATCTTACGTACATCTGTACTCAATTTTAAATACAAGAGATTTTAACACAAAATAAAATTTAGTTACTCATTTACGACCAGTTTTTATTGCACACAAAGACACACGCACATACACACACCAATACCATAACACATCTTTCTCTCTCTCATTATATATATATATATATATATATATATGTATATGTATATACAGGTGTACACTCAATGCACAACTTTTTTTACAAAGTTTAGATTACTTATCCAACTATCTGTTTGTCTGTCTCACTCTCTCTGTCCATCTGTATATAGTTATATATTTAATTACATCACTTAGCGTGTTTCATAGCTTACCTTTACTTACACAGTTAACCTTTAGAATATTTTACCATTTTCTTAAATTTAAACATTTCTTTAACTTATCAATATTTTCCTTCTATTTGTAAATAGATTCTGCACAATAAAATCCTTAATTTTAACTTGATAAACACACTCAGTGGACGAAACACCTCGTTAAAAAATCCCTTTTGCCATTATACACGCACACACACATACACAAACATAAACACAGGCACACAGATATGCATACTCACAAATATATATATATATATATATATATATATATATATATATATATATATATATATATATATATATGAATATGTATGTAATCCAAACATGGAAAAAAATGAGTTTATTTTTATAAGCGCTCTATAGTCAAAGCTCAAATATTTACTGACATGTATGCCGACAGGTAGTCAGACATTTGCAATCTCTTGCATGCAGATATGTAAACACAATTTCCCTTGCTCTTTGCTTAGGGAGACACGTAATGCAGTTGGCATTCGTTCAAATTGTACAAACTTAAGTTCAACTGTTTTGTTCCTCTTTTTGCACGATGAAATCGCGCGCTTCGCGTCCCCGTGAAAAACGAACATTCGTGTATCAAATTCGTGACTTTACTTTTTCACTACAGTACTGAAGTAAATGCGTTTATTTCCTTCTTTTATAAAAATAAATCGCTTGCATTAAGACAGAGAAAAGGCAAATTAAAGGCTTTTCAACATTTTATTTCTTTTTTATGACTTTTCAATATCCGAGTGACATGAGAATAGAAAATATTTCCAAGTCTTACGATGGCAGAGAGAATTAAAGATTTAAAAACGAAAGATTCAAAAGATTTACACATACTAAATAAAAATAAAAAGTAGTTATCACTTCCACCAAAAAATAAAAAATACTAAATATTTAATTAAAACTAAAGGACTAACTATGATTTGCAAAATGACAGAGCGTATAATCGTTAACAAAAGGGCAAGCTACGAAATTGTTATATCAAAATCAAGCTAGTGCAGAAACTTAAATATCTGAGTAGAGTTTAATAGACGATGGAAAATATGACAACGAAATCCGAAAGCCCATTGCAATAGCAAAAGCAAGACAACATATTAAGTAACAGGACATTTTCGTTACAAACAATGTAAAGAGTGCGCCGAGCTCCTATGTAATAAAAATCCTCCAATACAGCAGTTATTTCTTCACATACAATGAAGTGACAGTTATTTCTTCACATACAAAGAAGTGACAGTATTTACATTAGTCGGACTATTGTCCTCATCTTTGTCGCCATATTTGTCACAACGTTTCGGCCGTTGTACGCTCCGGCCTTCTTCAGGTGGTTGGAATTTCGAACCGAACCCTTTATTTCGATCACTAGGGTAGACTGTTATAGTTCCACGAGCCATGTTTGATGGATGTCAGTTATCAGTTATCTCCTGCTGATTTTCCCTCTGAAAGTTCTCCACTGCCTTAACCGGGTATTGAACTCACACTCTTTGGGTCTGTCACTGGATCTAACCAACGCCTTTATCCACTGTGCCATGTGTCCTTGAGGAACTAGAACAGTCTACCCCAGTGATCGAAATAAAGGGTTCGTTTCGAAATTCCAACCACCTGAAGAAGGCCGGAGCGTACAACGGCCGAAACGTTGTGACAAATATGGCGACAAAGATGCGGACAATAGTCCGACTAATGTAAATACTGTACATAATACCTCATCTCAGAAATATAGACAGACAAAGAAGTGACAGTTATTTCTTCACATACAAAGAAGTGACGAGGTATTTTGCACGTGATTCTCCACGACACATTGAAGGTAAGAGACGTAGAGAGAAACAACGAGTAACCTCCTTCATGAGAAAATTGTTTTTTTTACTACTTATCAACCATTTTGAGGTTATTTAAAGCCGAGACATATTTTTGGATTGTAAAATCTTTTTAAGATAATAAAATTTCGTTCGTTCCAACATGAGTTATGGTTTCAAATTTCCACACCATATCGATTAAGTTAGGTCAAGAATCGGATATTATCACATAAAGCGGATTGTTGATATTTACTAATAATATCTTAGTATGGACCAAGGCTAAATGTAAGAGAATTATGGTTATGAATATTGTGTTAAGTGAGTAATGCCTGCCACGCTTGAAAATCAAAAATCACAGCTTTACAGCATCTACTCCTGCTGAGCGTAAAATTCAGCATCATATTATTATAAGAAAATAATTATTTTCTGGAAACAATCATGAAACACTACAGGGTGATCTTAGACATCTTGTACGCTGAACATGTGACAGACGTAGAAGATCAGAAATATCCGAGGTGTAACATTTTGATGCGTTCATCAAACTTGTAAAAAAAAAAAAGAAGCTAAGATGGCTCGGACACGTCTCACGTTCATTAGGAAAGGAAAAATTCCAGGAACACGTAGATGAGAAAGACAAATAAAAAAATGGGAAGACATCCCAGGAAAGAAACAGGAATTAACTTTGTGGAGGACAGAACGGGATGAAGAATAGTGATGTCTATGTCTCTCTTGGTTCGCCAAAGAACTCAAATGAAACTAAGATATAAGTAAAACGAGAAATGATCTTTAATTATTGATGTCTTAGTGTTTTCTTTTTCTATTCCACTTACTTTTCGCTTATAAAACACGCCCATTTATAGAACTTACTCCAAATGAGTTTAAAATATGTTGGAACATTTACATTTGTAGGAATGTTTTGTTTCCATGACACGATTCTCCTTTGCTCAATCTTTATAATGTCTAGTGGCTGTTCGGTTATGCCGTTCATTTGCTTACTTTGTCACGATTGACAGTGACAGGTCATAGTGTATCTGTGATTATTTTTTACTCCACCTAGATTATTGGATTATATAAAATGTTTCATCATTAGGCTACGGCCTTGTTGTACGAATATAGTACTCACAGCATTTTGACTAGGTTGGTAAATTATTGATATTTGTCCACTGACGTTGCCGTTACACCATCAGTACACCCATTTATATACACTAATAAATGGCATTAACAAATATTTCTGGCGACAGGGGAATAAGTTTACGTCATAACCGCCGTGTGTTACAATTTTTAATGTTAAATTGGTCTTCGTTTCGACGCTTAAATCATGTATGTCATGACGAAAAAACGACGATTGACAGAGGATCAGGAAATAAGACAAGCGTTATTGTGAAGCTGTAGTGATTATATGTTTACTAATTATTTGGACCTTACTTTTCTTCTTTTGATTGCAAGATTTTCGCTTTTTTAAGTGTTCTTTCTAGAATGTTCTAAATTTGCAAGCTCAGTTGTGATATTTATTCCATAAATTATTAGCACAAATGACTTCACCTTTGTTGTCTTATTCTCTTTCTTCTGGTGTCCTCTCTGTATTTGTTTCAGCTTCAGAGATTAAACATTTGGTCTAATATCATCAAGGTTGTTGTCTCAATAATTTACTATTAGAAAATGGAATGACAAGGTTTTTTCACGTGTGTATCGAATTTGGTGATCTCTTAATTTTTATCCATAATATTTTTCGTTTTCGTCACCAATATAGAAGCAGAAGAAAAGATTGATTCTTCTGTTAAAGCTTTTCAGCATATTGAAATAAATTACGATTTCAGAATAACCAGCATATCTATTAATTCTTATCTCCTGGAATTTGATAATAGCTGAAAAATATTTCAACGGCAGTTAAAGACCATATAATGCAAATATATTTGACTTGAGAGCTAGCCGACTGAAATCATTACTACAAAATATAACAATGTTGATGACAGAATAACCTGTGAAAGAAAACTCAATTATTTTGTTAATTTTGTTACTTCGCCATTTCAGAAGCTTTACCTTTTATAAACATCACTTTAAACTGTTGCAAGTTAAACCAATTATCATGCAAAAGATCTGCATAGAATTTAGACTCAAATGTCAATATTAATCGAGCGAGATATTTTAATTGAATTATTAAATTGAATTACCTTAATGCAAAAACCTTTGAATGACTTGCTCACGAAAATATAACGATTAGTTGCATAGAATTACATATAGATTTAAAAGAGGAAGATAACTTCCAAAATATGATTGAAAGCCTTTGGCGAATGAGTTTGATGCTTTCTGAATTCCCTACTGTTGTCAGACTAGGGTAAGCTTAGCAGAGATAAATAGAAATATAGATTATAAAGAGGCGGAGGTATATTTTATATTGATAATTATAATTACAATACTTTAATTTGAAAATTGAGCCTTTGTTAAACTCTCCACTTAATTGGGCAGATTCCGTAGTGTTTACCCTTGCCTAGATTTTAGAAAACAATGACAATTGAAAAAATATTGATATATATGACAGAACAAATATATTTCTTCTGGTTATGTTTGTAAAGGAATTTGCAATAAGAATATTTTCAATACATTTCATGGAGTTAAAATTCATCGGTTAGTTGGCTGAAGCGTGGAATCAAAATCAATAATAATAATAATAATAATCCTGGAGTAACTACGTTAATTTCGTTAGAAAAACGGCTTGTAGTTTCGATTTTTCCATCTATTTTACTTGCAAAAAACAAAAAACAAAAGAAAAAAATGAAACTTGTCAGCCAACAATTTTGATTTCAGATCTGTTATAATTAACTGTATATGTTATTGTTTGTCTCATTGCATTCATAGTATACCATGTATCTCATTACTCATATATATCAATATTTGCTAAACTAAGAATGCGAAACTAAATCAATAACCATGTAACCTCACATGTAATGTATTATCTTCATTTTTATCTGAAATCTTCAGTGCATCTTTCTTTCTTGTTATGTGCCATGTCCTTTCAGGACGTACGCGATCATGGCTCTCCACCTCCCTCTATCCTTTGCAGCTCTCAACAAGGTCCTTCTCTCTGCCTACTCTTCCGGACCACGTTCTGTCATCCACTTGCTTAAGTTCGTTAGGTATGTCACGTGTTGTTTCCCCTTGTCTCTTTTCCCTCTATTCGACCCATGAGTATCAGATACTGCAGGCCCTCCTTCCTCATTATGTGTCCCAGAAACTTCAGCTGCCTCTTCCTGATATTATTTATAAGCCTCCGCCTTGCTTGCAACCTCTCCAAGACCTCATCGTTGCTCGCACGCTCGATCCATGATATCCTTAGCATCCTTCTGTAGAATCACATTTCTGTCGCTTCGAGGCTCTTCTTCATCTTTGAGGCAATCGTCCAATATTCACTGCCATAAAGAAGGACAGATTTCATGTAACAGTTGAGTATTCTTTCCTTTGTTACCAAAGAAATCCTTTTGTCTCGCAGTACTCTCCCCACCTTTTCGAATGTGTCCTTGGTCATCCCAATACGTCTACGGATCTCAGTGTCACACTTACCGTCCTCTGTCAAAACGCTTCCCAGATATTTAAACTTCCCCGTCTGCTTGATTCTAGTCTTCCCGACCCACAAGGAAAGTAATTATCAATAAATATTAAGATATTCTTTGTCAAAATAACATTTTCATCATTAAGCTACAGACTAAGCCACAAAATCAAAGGCATTATTACTCAAAATCAGACATTTTACACAGATGTGCTGGTTTGCTGGCCAGCCATGATGTCGCGGTGATGCATCAGGCAGTTACAAATGTACACTAGTGTAACACATGGCCAGATTAGTGCGATTTCCAGTGAAAACCGAACTCACAACTTTTAGACTAGATTGCTATGCATCACACTGGATGGAATCTTTTACAAAGTCTATCTCTATCTATTTAATAGCAGAATTATGGGTTCAGATTGATAATGAATCTTGACTTTTAAGGGCATAAACGACCTCATATTATCTTTTCAGATTTCTAAATCTCATATTTATTTACAAATACTGATTCATTTTCCCTTTTCACCTATTGGTATTGGAGAACAGCAGCTATTTCTATAATGCTTTTAGCTTTACATTTACAAGAATTAAATAACAGTAAAGATTTGGGAGACAAAGATTCCGACCCAGACTTCAAAGAAATAAAAAAAAATAGAAATAATCTCAAAATATACAAACCAATAAGCAAAAGTTGGCCTTTGTTTTCTCGAAACATATCAAGATCGTAAGAAATACCAGAATTTTGGATGAGACTTAGATTGCTAAGCAATGAAATGCGACACACACGTTCTTTTTTTATATTTTCTTCATTTTATCAACTTAGAGTTATTATTATTTTTTAATGTGGCATTTTATTTTCAGACTTATCTCTTTGAAAATCGACATAGACGTTCCTCAATATTTGAACAAATCTTACACACGGAAGAGCCTAAATAGATATATTATCTATAATATATTTTTTATATATAATTCTATTAGGGACAAAGTAACTGGATTTGTTTAAATACATTGAAAGCGCTGGTTTTGTTTTTATCACTGCAGATATATCACACACTGATCATACTGATGAAATTCTTTCCAAACAAAAAGTTATAGAGATTTAATAAATATGGTTTCTAAAATTTTCAAATAAAAGCTTGAATGTGATCGGCTTAAAACTGAAAACATATACTCAGAGTAGGACATAGCACACTGGCGATTATTTATTAGATATTTTGCAATCGCGGACGCGGATGTATTCACACATTTCTGCAAAATCTTAACATTTCACAATATATATATATATATATATATATATATATATATATATATATATGTATGTATGTATGGTAATCCCCCATGTATAATACGCATTTTTCTTTAAAAAATAATAAGCAAAATCAGGGGTGCGTATTATGCACAGGTACAAAAAATAAAATAAGAATTATTATAAAACTAAATTAGAATAATATTATTCTATGTTTAAACCGTTTAGGAAACGCTAGTCATAATGAAATTGGAGAGGTACAATTTATAGTGTTTGATTACCAAACAAGCAGTGTGTATTATGCATGAAAAGAAGCATTTTTCCACACTTTCAGCACAATTTTAGGTGTGCGTGTCATGGATGAAGACGCATTATGCATAGGGAATAACGGTAAATAAATAATAATAATCGGCTACTCGTTTCCAGCCTAGTCATTCTCTGCTGCAGACGTCTGCTCAGGCACATTTGTATTACTTCAATACCCTCAGAGCCTGCCAGTGGTTTATATTGCAATTAGTTAAATTTTCCAGGAGAGAATGCATCATCTAGCGTGATCAGCAGTTTGTATAAACTGTTAAACAATATATATATATATATATATATATATATATATATATATATATATATATGAACTGGTCCTTGTCAGAGTAAGTTAGATGTATATATGGGAAAACGATATATAAATTTTGATATATGGAGAACAATTTTATCGAAAAACAAGAGCACAGTGGGAAAAAATTCCTATTAGGTGTTTTAACCGAGTAAATCTTAAAGTACGAAACGCGTCACACACGCAGATTACATTAGCTAGACGATTATTTAACCACGGTGAGGTACAGAATACATATATATATATATATATATATATATATATATATGTCATGATAGTCCAAGGTAGAACCTATGAAGAATAACTCGAACGCAGGTATGGAATAACACAGATACATTACAAACAGAATATGTACAAAAGAAGTAGAAGTGTTAGTAATAACAATCAAGTTAGGTTAGAGAGAACTATCTTGTCTCGACCAGTATCACTATTCCAATGTCTTACAGTAATCGTCTGACGCGACTCTGTCTCTGACTGACTGACACTCACTGCCTCTGACTCTCACTGCTGCTTCCTCTTGAGGCGCAGTATTTATGGTGTACGGGATAGTCTATTACTATTATGGGTAAGACCCTAACACCCCGCTTCCGAAGCTTTTGCGTAGCAGGGGGTTTAATATCTCTTTTTCTTTGGATCTATTTCCAAAGGTTCCGTAAATGTTCTTTTTCGGGACGATTTTCTTGGTTCTGGCATTGTTTGCGGTCTTTTTATATCAAACGTATCGAAAATTGTGTCCATTACCTCTTCTTGAGGTGGACCGTTAGCGTCCAGTAACAATCTTTTCCTTATTTGGTTTATGTGTCTTCTGTGTGAGAATTTTTGTCCCTGAACTATGTAAACCATCTTGCCAATACTTTTCTCAATTGTGCCTTGCTCCCAGTAAGATGTGTTATTTTTATAGGCTTTAAAAAACATTTTCTCCTGGGAGAAATGTTCTTTTTGGTGCACAGGACTGTGTTACTTGTTTTGTTTAACTTGGTAGCAATTTATCAAATGTTGATCAGATTTTTCTAGCAAACATCACTTCTGCGGGTGATAGTGTTGATGGTGTAGCTTTATTTGGCGTTATTCGATATACCTGGAGAAATTGCTGTAATGCTTTCTCCGTAGGCACATCGTAGCCTTTTCGTAGGGCTCTTTGAGTGTATCCACGAATCTCTCCGCCTGCCCATTTGATCTTGGGTGATAAGGCGGGGATTTTATATGTTTTACTTGATAAATTTCGCAAAACTCTTGGAAATCTGCTGACGTGAATTGCGTTCCATTATCTGTGACTAGGCAATCCACTACACCAAACCGAGCGAATAGCTCGTGGAGGCAATTTATGGTCGTTTCTGAAGTAGGATTTTTGCAACGAAACACCTCCGGTCATTTACTATAGCTATCCACTATGATTAAATAGTAGAAGCCGTCAATTGGTCCTGCATAATCTGTGTGTATTCTTGACCACGGACGATCAGTCTCTGGCCATGGATTATGTGTGATTGGCGGTGTGTTGGCTGCTAAATTACAACCCCTGCACATTTCCACCAACTGAGTAATATCCTGGTCCATATTCTGCCAATGTACATAGCTTCGCATTAGCGACTTCATTCTAGTTTTACCAGGATTGCCTCTATGGAAATCCTTTAAGATCCGCTTTTGTAATGTTTTGGGAATTACCACTCTTTCGTTGTAAAGTAACACATTGTCGCATAGAGAAAAGCTGTCCGATATTAACTCATTTTTTTCTGCTATTTTTGCTTTTGTTTCATTAATAAATTCGTCGTTTTTGGTTTCATTTTTTATGTCTTGCAGTGTGACTGGGAGGTTTCTAACTGTACAACATAGTATTGTCCTAATATCTTCTTCGTTTATTAAGGCTGCGATTACCGTATCTTCCAATATCTCTGTCTTTGTTGGTATAAGTCTCGACAGACCATCCGCATGCCCGATCTTTTTCGTTGGTAAATATTCCAATCTGAAATTATAGTTCAGAAGAATTGTTCCCCATCTAAATAACCTATTTGCAGTGTAAACCAGTAGACCTTTTTGCGAACAAAAATTGTTAGTAACGGTTTATGATCCGTCTGAAGAGTAAAATGTCTACCAAAGATGTAGCTATGAAACCTCGTGACTGCGAAGATAATTCCTAGATCTTCTTTCTCTATTTGTGAATATTTTTTCTCCGCTAGTAGTTGAGTTTGAGAAGCATGTGCGATGGGTTTTATTGTCCTATCTGGCATCTTATGTAATATACACGCTCCGACTCCGTAGGCGCTAGTGTCACTTGCTACAATAATTTTCTAGTTTAGGATCGTAGTGTGCCAAAAATAAATCTGAAGTTAATATTTTTATTATTTCGTCAAATTCTTTTTGGCATTGATCTGTCCACTGCCAAACTTTTTCTTTCTTTAGCAGCTCGTTCAGTTGTGCGCGAAGTTTATGTATGTGAGCTATGAATTCCTGGTAGTAACTTACTAATCCTAGAAAACTTTGTAGTTCTGTTATGTTTTTAGGAACTGGCATTTTTTTAATTGCTGTTGACCTTTCAGGGTCTGATTGTCTACCTTCTTGATCTATTATATAGCCAAGGTATTTGATTTCCTTCATTAAAAAATCGCACTTATTTTCTTTTACTTTGAATCCATAGCTTTGTATTCTTTGAAATACTTCCTGTACATGTTCTCTATGTTGTTCAACGCTTTCGCGATTAATCAATACGTCATCCAGGTATGCAACTGTGTACTCTAGTCCGGCAAGCATCGTATCCATTGTCTGTTGGAATATAGCCGGCGCGATCTTAATTCCAAAAGGTAACCTTTGATATCTGTACAGTCCTTTGTGTGTGTTTATGCATAGTAGTTTTGAACTTTCCTCGTCGACTGGAATTTGCAGGTACGCCTCACTTAAATCAATTTTTGAAAAAAGATTTCCGTCATTTAATTTAGTGAATACTTCTTCTGGACTGGGTAGAGGATAATGGTAGTCCTTTATTAGTGCGTTCAAGCCTGTAGAAAAATCAGCGCAGACTCGAATTTTGCCTGATTTCTTTTTGACGTAAATCGTCGGAGCGGCCCATTTACTGTATTCTACTTTTGTCAATATGCCATTGTTTTCAATTCTGGTTAATTCTCGATCAATTTTTTTCAATTGACGCAAACGGTAGGCTCCATTTTTTCTTGAAAATAGGCTGAACGTTTTCCTTAATTTCGATATTAGCTGCCATTTTCTTACATCTTCCTAGGTCTGCTGAAAATACTTCGGGGAAACTCGATTTTAGTTTTTCTTTCAATTTGTCTGCCTCGGTTGGTAAGCTTTTTACATTTTGACAGTACGTATTTATAGGTAGATCCCACAGTTCGAATTTTTACATCCAGTCCGTTCCGAATAGGTTTTCGGTATTTCTTAAGACGTACATTTTTAGTTTTTTCGTCATTCCATTAAATGTTACGTTTGTAATTACTTCACCCTCGAATTTTATCTTTCTCCCCGTAACTGATCTAGCAATTTTATCCGTTTTTAACATGGCAGGTTTGTTCAGTTTTCTCCATATTTGTAGGTTTATAATCGTTAAGTCTGATCCAGAATGCAGCTGTAGCCTAACTTTTCTGTTTTGCATTTCAACTTGTACGTATTTTCTTATGTTAGTCTTATCTGCTTGGTCAGTCCTCGTAATTCTTATTCTGCATTTATGTTCTCTTCTATTCCAACAGTGAGAACTTTTGTGACCTATTTTTTTACATGATAGACAGGCTTTAAAACGATAAGTACAGTCTTTAAACCACAACGATAGCATGGACTGGGTGGTAGTTTGTTTTTATTTTTAGAGTTAGAAAATTTTGTTTTACCTGTCCTTGAGGCGGGGAAATCGGTTTGGTTTGTTTGTGAGGAGGGTAAGTTCATTTGTCTTCGTATTTTATGTATATGTGCTATGCCAGCTTCTTCTATGTCTTTTGAGTCTTTCTTCACACTGATGCATCTCTGGCAGTCTTCGGCTAGCTTTTGAAGTGAGAAATCAGTTTCACTCTCCAATTTAGTAAAGATTCTGCGTCTCATTTCCGCGTCTTTGGTTGAGACCAGGCCTTGGACGTAAATTAAGCATTTGAAATTGTTCGCGCTGAGTTCTGATAATTTGAAGTCGTCACAATATTTGTTGACAATGGACGCGAAAGTTATGTAAATTTCGTTGTCCTTTTTTGTAAGGTTCATGCATTTTCATCTTTTGTGGAATAGTGAAGTATTATGGCTGAAAAGTTCTGTTAGCAGTTTAATGGCTTCTTTGAACGTTAACTCACTTGTTTTTCTTGGAAGGATATAATCTACGAATTTGGTATATTCGCATGTGCCTAATTTTCTTAGTAATAGACGTACTTTACGTGCGTCTGACCAATCTTTGCAGTCAAATTCATATAGATCTTCGTACCTTCGGAAGTAGTTTGCAAAAGTTTTATCTTCTTCGGGTGTGTGCTTGAAATCTTCGTTAGTACTCCAAATAGCGTCTTGTGAGAGAACTGTTTCGTTCTCAGATTTTTGCTCCTTATTTGACATTACACGTAGCAATAATTCTTGCAATTCAAAATATTTCTGTTCGTTTTTTGGCTGCTGTTGAAATTGGATTTTGACAAGTTACACAATGGTTGACTTGAAATCTTCCATGTTGACGTATTTTGTGTGTAACCTGATATTCTGTGACCTTTGTTGCCAGTGAAATTTGATATCCAAAAAGAAAATTCGTTTTTTTTTGTTTGTTTTTTTCGCGTAGAACTATTTATTTATTAATTATTTTTTTTTAGAAATCTCGCGTAGAACTTGTTTTTTTTTTAGAGTTTACTCGTCGACAATGTTATGTGCGACGGATAGCAAAAAAGGTATGTCCTCCGCGTAGAGAATTTGTTTTTCTTTTGGGATTTTCTAGGTCGCCACTTGTTATGTGTGAAGGATAGCAAAAAAGGATGCCCTCCGCGTATAGAGTTCGTATTTCCTTGAGGGTTTCCTCGTCTCCACTGTTATGTGCGACGGTGATGGTCCAAGGTAGAACCAATGAAGAATAACTCAAACACAGGTATGTTACAAACAGAATATGTACAAAGAAGTACAAGTGTTAGTAATAACAATCAGGTTAGGTTAGAGAGAACTATGTTGTCTCGACCAGTATCACTATTCCAATGTCTTACAGTAATCGTCTGACGCGACTCTGTCTCTAACTGACTGACACTCACTGCCTCTAACTCTCACTGCTGCTTCCTCTTGAGGCGCAGTATTATATGGTGCACGGGATAGTCCATTACTATTATGGGTAAGTTCCTATAACACCCACCAAATGTTTTAACATTCTTTGTGTGCATTCGAATGTATTGACATTAATCGCATAAATATAAAATTATGCTATTATGAAAATCAATGACAAACTGGAAAAAGGTTTTGTGTGACTTCAGCGGGCTTAGTGATGTTTACGCTGATGTGATTAAACATGTTCATGAAGGAGAGGTGGCCGCTGAAATTTTAAATTTATTTTTTTCAAATATGAATTTTGGCGACATAATCTGGCCTATTCCATTTACTTTTCGTTTAAGTTTTTATCACGTTTGTTATTACATATCTCACATTATAATAATAGATGATCTGCCAAGAAAGATGAAATGTTTTAAGATCTTGGACGAAAATTTAATGTGGGTGGTCTAGTAAATTTTAAATGATTGTTCATGATATATCAAAATTTATATACGTTTATAAATATATATATATATATATATATATATATATATCCATAAACACACTCTCTCTCACACACACACACACACACACATATATATATATATATATATATATATATATATATATATATATATATATATATATATATATATATATATATATATATATATATATAAAAAGTAATCGCACATTCAGTGCTAGTATCAATAAAATTGTACTCGGTATATTATAACGGAACTATTATTTATTAATAAATATACATTATCCCCCACTGGTAACACGACTCTGAATTTCATGCACAACACAATCTTTAGGTACTGGTAAAGAATAGGCATTACATAATTTAAATTTGAATAAATATATCTATATATATATATATATATATATATATGTGTGTGTGTGTGTGTGCATATCAATTAAACAGTATTAATTACCGGCCCAAATGTGAGATATTTCGTAGAAAATATGCGGTCTCTGACAGAATTCGAACCTTTAACACTAATGGGAACCATCAATTTATATGACCTGCGGTTAACCATTCAGCCACAAAGAATGGTCTGGTTAGCCATGTCGGAATTACTCTTTATACGAACGCACCTTCGATGATTTTTCTCGATCAATCATGTCTGGCCACAAAATATATCTCAACGTAAACCATGACAACATTATGAAACTGATTAAGTCAGACAATTATTTAATATATTTTCGCTTTATACGTTATTTTATAGATATAATTTATTTAAGTAAATGCTCCATTTTTTGTTGTTTTTTTTTATTAAAAAGTATTAATAATATTTACTAGCCTGAATGTTCGAGAAATTCTGTAGAAAATATGCGCTCTTGTCAATGTGTAAGTTATACGGATTCTTGTCATTACTGAGTAACATTCTCTAAGTAGGAAATATTTGCGTATCTGTGTCTATTACTATCGTGCATTGATGTCATATTCGTTGCACAAATATTTTTCTCTTTTGACATAGTTATTTATATTATTGCAGTCTGATAGAAATGTCATTGCTATGCTATGTGTTCACAGTGCATTAGTCACGTGTGCTTATGAATAGAGTGGCGTTTTACTTTTATTCGGAAGTCATTTATAAGCAGTGGATTAATTTTTCGTATGGATGCAATTTTCTTTACATACAAAATCGTGGATTTGGATTTGCAATATTCAAAGATTGCTTTCATAAAGAGTGTAAAGTGAAAGGAATCATATAGCCTTGTTAGGTCGATCACGGAGATCATCTGTGATTTTCCATTAGTGGGGAACCATTCAGACTTTTGCGCATTGTAAACGATATGATTTTATAAGGATAGTTGAAATATGTCTCAGGTTTAATCTGAGGGGAAAGAATTTGGGGAAGGATGTCTGATTCGCATTGGTTAACATTACTGTCTGTTCTTTAATTCCCATGATATTTGCTAATAACCATCTGTAACCAGCAGTACATTTACTCTTCTTTTACTCCATTCGCAACAACAGAATTACTTAAAAGATCATCGTCACCAAAAACGATTGCTAGTCAACCGTTATCAACATTACTACTCGTTGGAATCCATAAAACTGCAGTGTTTTTATGCTTGCTTCTTCGTATACTGTTGTGGTAGGATCCACCTAATTTGCATAGCGGAGTACCGACGATATAAATATGGTTGGTACCGGAAGACAGGGAAGCAAATCAAGAGATCCAACTAGAGACTCTGCCCGACTGCGACTTAGTCAACACATTCTCCAGGAACGGTCTTCCCAGGAATATACAAAAGACTATATGTAAATATTGTGTACACTTTCTTGTTTCAATACATTTTATTCTAACTACATTTTGTGTTTGCATTATTATTCCATGCATTAGTCAAGTTTCAACATATACAAAATGCATAGGAATGCCATTCTAGCAGGAGATACACACTACATTAATTCTCTACACCATAAGGGTCAGTACGTTCTTACAATCATAAAATATATGCTCTTAAAATGCAAATATTTATCTCTACCATCAAAGATATTTATAATGTAAGATACCTTGAATAAATCTGAAGTTAGATTCATGTTTGCCTCTAAAACCGAAGTTATGAGACATAGCATATGAGCCACGAGGAAGTTTTACGAAAAATTAAAACAAAATGGACACTTTACGAAACTTTAAGTTGCAGTAGAAACGTAGTAATATATATATATATATATATATATATATATATATATATATATATATATATATATATATATATATATATATACCCAAGTATAGGATTGGTGTATACGGAATAAATTCCAATAACCAAAAATTACTATTCTTAAAAGAGTTCTCAAAACAGAGTTGAGCAAATATACTTATTTATTCGAAAATTATAACATAAATATGTTATAAAATCACTAGAAAAATAGCCATTTTGTTTCAACACCTCTGGTGTCTTATCAAGTGACGATGTTGATGTGGAACCGAAGTAGGGGCCACGGAAGGAAAACACGGAACAGGGGTTAGAGTATGTATATGTGTATGTATATATATGTATTTACATTTGGTTTGTTTACTTTTTACGTTGCTGTATGGCTTGATATATTTATGCTTGCTTCTGTATTTGTATATATGCATATGCGTATGCGTATATGTATGTGTGTGTATATGTAGATATATATATA